>CM054945.1:12893372-12935850 GCA_029168755.2 Tillandsia fasciculata | reverse complement strand
GAATCCTATGGGAACAAGTTTGGATATGTTGGATACTCAGATGCCGATTGGGCTGGATCAGGTGGATGACCGGAAAAGCACGAGTGGTGCATGCTTCTATCTGGCCACTGCCTTGTTGCATGGCACAGTAAAAAGCAGAACTGCATAGCACTCTCGACTGCCGAAGCGGAGTACATTTCTGCAGGAAGTTGTTCAACCCAATTGATTTGGATGAAAAGCGTGTTGAGCGATTTCCGGATTTCAACATCTTCGGTAACCATTTTATGTGACAACACTAGTGCTATTAACATTTCTAAAAACCCTGTGTTGCACTCTAGAACAAAACATATTGAACTTAGATATCATTTTCTTAGAGAGCTAGTTGAATCAAACATTCTTCAACTGTCATATATTTCAACTGAGGATCAATTAGCAGATATCTTAACAAAACCTTTGGATCAAAAACGTTTTATTCACTTGCGTAAAGCAATTGGCATGCTTTCTTTGAAATAACCTTTTTGAAACCTTTGCTTAGGTTAGGTTTTGTTTTTGTTTTTGTTTTGTTCTTTATCTATGTTTTGTACATAGGACATTAATTGAGCATAAATCATAATTGACTTTAATTGCATCCTTTTATGCATTTAGAAATTTATTATGCTTTTGATGTCATAATATTTCAATGTTGCAATGATCATTTACGTTAATTAAACCATCTTTAAGTGATCAAAGTCAATTTCTCTCTCAATGATCTCTTGGTATAGTCATTATCATATTTGATTGCTTAGTCGAGTATGAATTCGAGATCAATGGTTTGGTTGAATACCTTATATATTAAATAATTGATAGCCAATTGAGGGGGAGTCAATGAAATGTAAAATGCTCAAAAGATGTGGAAAGAGTTACATCCCAATGAGGAGTGTGAAAACTACCACCACATGGAGAAAAAAAAAAAAAGATACTCCATGAATGAAAAGCAAATTTTTGTTTTGAAAATTGTTGATGAAATTCATATTGAAATACTTGACTCAGTCGTATTTCATGGTTGGTATAAGGTGGGATTTTTATAAAAGATGCTCAAAGAGCCACTCCTTCAACAGATTGTCTAGATATATTATCTAACTTATCTGGGATTTCAAACATCTATTGATCTTGGTACTTCATTTTCTTTACTAAAATTGATGATTTGATAAAGGCATTACACATAAGATCAGGATAGATGTAATTGAAGTTGTTCAACTTTAAGTGTTTTAACTTTCGTAAATTTTCGTTTCATTTTTGGGTATTTTTGATAGATTTTGCATAATCTATTTCTTGTTGTATGAAACGATGTCTTTGTTTAAAGTTGACATGGTAAAGTGCTTACATACTTTTTCTGGATTTTATGGAATTTTTCTGAATTTTTCTGGAGAAAAAGTTGAAGCCGATCCGGATCGGGGTAAGTGATCCGGATCCCGAACGCAGGATTCTTCCTGCGGGTAGCCGATCCGGATCACATTCTCGATCCGATCCGGATCACGGCTAGGGTTTTTATAAGAACAAAGAGGATTTGATTTCTTTTACCCTAATCTTTTGTTCTAAAATCTCTAGAGCTTCTCTCTCTAGATTTCTTGCATTTGGAGCTTCCAAACTCAAAGTTCTTCGGATTCAAGTAAGTTTTATTGATCAAAACTCGGTTTTTCACAGGTTTTTCATCAAACGTGAGTTGAAATCTTGAAACTTTTTCGTTTGTGAATGGTTTTTGATCAAATTTCTTTTGAAATAAGGACTCTGGGTCAATTAGTTTTGCTTTTATGCTGGGTTTTCTCAAGATTAACGAGTTTTTAGGCTTCGATTTCTAAAAATTCTGGTTTAGGGCATAAAAGAGGAATTTTTGAAAATCATGGAATTGATCTATTTTTAAAATTCTTTTTGGAAAACTAATTTGATTCTTGGCTTCTCTACATGATTATGATTGTCTAGGTACAATGTTTCAAATTTTTCAAAATTGACGATTTTTCATATGTTCTTGAGTTGGTTTTCACAGGACACTTTCTAAAACTCAAAGCACTGTCAGCAATGGTGATCACCTGGATCATTTTCTTACTTGCTGCCATGGTCCATGTGAAGGATACTGCCAAACCAAAAGGGCCAAGAGAACCAAGCGAGCTGAAAATGATTCCGACACGGATTCGGAAACGGACTCGATTGACTGGGATAACCTAGAGATTGAGGAAGATGTCCCTATTGTATCCAAAGGGAAAGCACCTGCAGAAGCCTCAAAAAGACAAAGGTTCCTCCTACTGCTGCAGAAAAGGGAAAGGCTCCCATGGAACCAAGTCAAATTAGAACACGAACAAAGACTGGCGTAAGAAAAGAGGCAGTACAACGGGAATTTCAATTGAGGAACCAATTGCTAGCCAGCCCCCTCCTCCGGAATTCATTAGCTCCACAAGAATCAAAGATTTTGAAAAGAGGGAATGCATTGGGGAAAGACATGTCAATGTCCAACAGATGAAGAATCGATCTGCAGAGTTTGGAGTTCTGTTTGACCAAGTCGGTCTTGCTCCAATTTGCAACTTTCCTGAATCAACTGGGTACTGTCCACACTCAGTTCGAATGTTTTATCAGAATGCTGCAAGTCTGATAGATCATGAGGACGGACGTCGAGAATTTCATACCGTGGTTAAAGGTATCAAGATCAAAGTCACTCCCCAACTGATTGGAGAGGTGCTTAATATGAAAGCAAGATCTGATGGACTCCACTACCTGAAGACTCAAAGCTTCAACGCCAACTCGTGGAGAGTTGTAGTTAATGGAATCTGCTTCCGGAAACTTTGTCTACCGGAAATTCTGTTTTCTCCAAAGAACTTAAGAAAGAGTACAAGTACATAAACTTCATTGTCTGTTACAACATTCTTCCCAATATGAACACGAAAGTCCTTCGATGGGATAGAATGCTCTTTCTCTATCTTCTTGGCAACCCGACCATTTGATGGGAGCAAATATGAATATTCCGTATCTCATTTGGAATAGGATGACGCGGTATGTCGAACACTCTCACCCACAGAGCGACTACCATACCCAATGATTATCATGCGCATCCTTAAAAAGTTTAAAGTGGATACAAGCGCGAGCTCTTATATGTATAGTTTGGGGACAATAATGAGACAACTATTGTAAAGTCTTTGTCAACAAAGCAAGATGATCCCCCATCTCCTCCAATCCGGCAACGAGCTCGACAACCAGCAACTACTTCCACAGCTCCAGTTCCTCCTCCACAGCAGGCACCACCATCCACCTCTGACGATGATGCCTCTGTCACCTCTATCCTTAAAGAACAACAGCGGCTGTCGAATGAACAGGAACGTATGTCGGCTGAGTTCACTGCAATGCGAGGAGACCTTCATACTATGAAAAATGAGATGGAAGTCCTCACAGCTTCACAATCACTCTGAATAAGTCCGTCTCATCAGTGAAGAAACTAGTGAAGAAGTTGTTTGCTAAAATGGGATGCACAACATCTGATGACTCCGACTCTCAGGAGTAACTTTATGTTTTAATCGTTTTGCTCTAACTTTGCAGGTTTTTCAATTTGATCTTTGTTTTTGCAGGTATTTAATTTTTGTTTATCTTTTTAACTCCCTTTGTTTTGTAATCTTTGGCTTTGTTTTGTGACAAAAAGGGGGAGAGAGTTAGAGAGAACTTTGAACAATGAATGGATGATTGTGAATATCATTGTGAATATCAAGGTAAGTATGACTCCAACTCAACTTTGGTTTTTCTTTGTGATTTGTGACATGCCTCTATACTAACTATTCGACTAACTATTTGGGCATGTAATATGACTAACAAGTTGATGTTGGACTAACATACTTTGACATTTGGTTTTCGACTGCTTAGAAGATATGTTGGTTTTAACTATGATTCTCTTACATATCTGAATTTTTCAAATGTCATGATGAGAATAAACTCTATCTCTGTACTTGGTTTTGTATGTTTCAATTCTTGAGGTATCTAACGATTTTGTTTGTCAAGAATGATTTCTGTGTGCAGAGATTACAGATGTCTAAGTCTAGAGTCTGTTCTAGGAGTTTATCTCATGTTTTTAATTTCTGGATCTCTTTTGTAAATTTTTGTTGTATGGTGATAGCAACAAAAATATCTTTTTGAATTTTCTTTTGTGGATTTGTGTTTTGTCACGAAACCGCCAAAGGGGGAGATTGTTACGGAATTTGAGTTGGCGTATTTCGTGAATGTATTAAGTCTTGAAGATTGAAGATGAAGAAACTTTGGATCGTATACCTCAATCTCAAGAAAGAAGAATTCAAAAGGATCAGGTACGTTTAACTAAAGAATTTTGATGATCCGAATACTTCTTATAGTGTAGAAACACCTGGAAGAGGTTTTAATTGCTTAAACATCAAAAACTGGACATGGGACATGTTCAGGATCCGGATCGAGCTCGGCAATCCGGATCCCGAAGGGTGTTCGTTCATACACTGGTTCAATCCGGATCGCAGCATCCTCTGATCCGGATCCCGAACACTAGTTTTACCTGTTGCTTCCTCGATCCGGATCAGGAATTGCAATCCGGATCCCGAACATGATGTTTTGGTAAAACTGTATGAACGATCCGGATCGGGGACTACGATCCGGATCCCGAACAGGCAATTTTCTGGAAACCGTCTTTTGTGCTTCTGCAATCCGGATCGCCAAATCCAATCCGGATCGCCGTCGGTAAAACTTTCCAGAAAAGGCTGTTTTTGATCCGTATATTCTTCCTAGGGTTTCTAACCTATAAATAGGCCCTATATTCATTTCTAGGGCAACAAGCTATTACAGAAGAAAATAGCCGAAAAGAAAAAATCCACATATATAGAGAAGAAAGGAAATCAATAGATTTATTCTATGTTTCTTCATCTATATTGATTGATTTGATTCTAGGTTTTCATACTCACATTTTGAGTAGAATCAAATCAATGAATACTTAGATGGTATTTCCGATCTATCTTTAATCTAAGTATTCGGCGGATCATCACCACCCAAACAAACAACGATTTACCCCAAAATCGGCGCGTGGACTCGCGTGGCCTTGTGGATTCAAGGTGCAACCGCTCTCGTGGATTCGGAGCGAGGTACGTTCGTGGATTCGAAGCGTGCCACTGGGTGAAGACCGTGGATTCGGTCGGACGTCGTGGACTCGACGTTGGACGCTGTGGATTCAGCGTTGGGCGCGGATCGTGGATTCGAGAAGCGTCGTGGAGCGAGCGGGAAGATCTACTAGGAGCGTATGGTAAAAGGTTGAGTCGTCAGTGAGTACGTTATATCACCTTGTACGTGTGTTAATTCTAGTGGATTTCGCCGTGTTATCGGTCCCGTGGTTTTTTACTCCGGTTTGGAGTTTTTCCACGTAAAAATCTTGCGTGTTCTTTTATTTTTCCGCATTGGGTTTATTTGCGCAATGATTTTTTGAGTGTTTATTGTTTACACCTATTCACCCCCCTCTAGGTGTTTTTTCCCCTATTTAGATCCAATTACTTATAACCCAACAGTTTGGTGGTAGAGCGAGACGGTAAGCTACTGGGCCAATACGCTCTAGGATCTCGAATGGCCCCACAAACTGTGGGCTCAGCTTGCCCTTTAGCCCGAAGCGCTTGATTCCTCGGGACGGCGAGACCCGTAGAAACACATGTTCCCCCACTTGAAATTCCAAGTCTCGGCGCCTCTGGTCTGCGTAGCTCTTCTGTCGACTCTGGGCGGTCAGCAGGCGCTGTCTGATAAGGCGTACCTTTTCTTCAGTTTCCTCCACTAAATCGGGTCCCGAGAGTTTCCGTTCTCCCAAGTCGTCCCAGCAAATCGGGGATCGGCAGCGCCTTCCGTACAAGGCTTCGTAGGGCGCCATCTGGATGCTGGCCTGGTAGCTGTTATTGTAGGCGAATTCCACGAGGGGTAGGTAGCGTGACCAACCGGTCCCCCAATCAAGCACACAGGCGCGAAGCAGGTCTTCGAGGGTTTGTATCACACGCTCCGACTGTCCGTCCGTCTGAGGGTGAAAGGCTATACTGAACTGTAGTCTGGTTCCCATAGCCCGCTGAAGGCTCTGCCAAAACTTCGAGACAAAGCGCGTGTCTCTGTCCGAGGTGATCGATGCCGGCACTCCATGTAGTCTCACGATCTCGCTGATATAGGCTTGAGCTAACCGTTCTCGGGTCCAGGTTGTATGAATTGGCAGGAAGTGTGCTGACTTGGTTAACCGGTCAACTATGACCCAGATCGCGTCATGGCCCTGTTGTGAACGTGGGAACCCAGTGACAAAATCCATGGTGATTTGGTCCCATTTCCACTCTGGTACCGGTAAGGGCTGTAGCTTCCCTGCTGGTCGCTGATGCTCGGCCTTTATCTGTTGGCATACTAGGCAGTGAGCCACGTGTCGAGTCACGTCTTCTTTCAATTTAGGCCACCAGAAAGTCTGTTTGAGATCCCTGTACATCTTCGTGCCCCCTGGATGTGCCGCGTAAGGGGCTCGGTGCGCCTCCGATAAGATCTCTCCCTTCAACTCTGATGAGTCCGGCACGCAGATCCGTCCACGGAACCGTAAGGTGCCGTCGTCATCCACCGCAAAATCGCTATCTTGGCCCAGGGGAATCTTGTCTCGTATGCGCTGTAGGTGTGGGTCGGTCTGCTGTCCCTCCCGGATCTTCTCAATTAACGTCGGCTTGACCACCAGGGTTAGAAGTCGCATGACCGTGCCCGCTGGCACCACCTCCAACTGCATTCGTGCGAACTCCGCGATCAAGTGGTTCTGTTCCGTTATCGCGCTCTCCGATGCCCCTTCTTGATGCCCTTTTCTGCTCAGGGCGTCTGCTACCACGTTTGCCTTCCCGGGATGGTATTGAATCGTCAAGTCGTAATCCTTCAACAACTCAAGCCACTGCCTCTGCCGCAAGTTTAATCCTTTTTTTTGGGTAAAGACGTACTTAAGACTTTGATGATTCGAGAAGACGTTACAGTGGACTCCTAAGAGATAATGCCTCCACAGTTTTAAAACAAAGACTACAGCAGCCAATTCCAAATCGTGTATCGGGTAGTTCTTTTCGTAATCCTTCAATTGCCTGGATGCGTAGGCGATCACTTTCCCCCGTTGCATCAGAACACCCCCAAGACCGATCCTCGATGCGTCGCAATACCCTTCATAGTCCTCTCCGGGTGTCGGCAGCACAAGTATTGGTGCCCTGGTTAATCTCCTCTTGAGTTCCTCAAAACTCTCCTGGCGTTTGGCCGTCCATATGAACTTCTCCCCTTTTCTGGACAATCGATTTAAAGGGGTAGCAATCTTCGCGAAACCCTCAACAAAACGTCTGTAGTACCCCGCCAATCCCAAGAAACTGCGGATCTCCGTCACCGTCGTTGGTGGCTACCAGTCGGTCACCGATTCCACCTTCATGGGGTCTACGGAGATTCCCTTCGCCGAGATCACGTGCCCCAGGAATCCTACCTCACGTAGCCAGAACTAACACTTCTCGAGCTTAGCGAACTGCTTCTGCTCCCATCTTACTCTCGTACCCGTGGGACGGTCGGGCGCCTGGACGGTGCCGTCAGCCCATCATTGGGGGCCCGTAATCAGTACAAGGTGGTAGGGTGCACGGGAGAGAACAACTTACCGCCCGAAACCTATTTCAGCTGGGTCCGAAGAGGGCAACTAATAAGGACCTCCGAAGAGGGGATCGTGGGTAACGCCAAGCAATCTCTCGTGGTGTTCGCCCTCCAGCTAAGTAGGGGAACCTAAATGGTCAACGAAATGAAAGGTAGGGCTAGAGGCAGGAGGGCTCGCAAGGGTCTGATAGGGGTGGGTTGCTCCGGCCCAAAGGATGCTCCTATCTAGGCAGGAAAGAAAAAAAAAAAAAAATCAAAAACAATAAAACACGTACCTGTCATTCCCTATTTTGGGACGTCGCGTCGTCTGCCGGAGCGGCCGGGGAGGTCCGCCCACAACCCTTGGGCCAGCGTCGCACCGCGCGTTGGGGTAGGGGTTTGCCGTCTAAAGAGTCCGCGGATTGCTGGTTGCAGGGCGAGTCCTTTGTCTGCACGGGGGCCGCAGCGCTCTCTGTTCCTCTCTACGGTGGTGGCGCGGCGGCGGAGGCAGGGGTTGGCCCCTTGGGGCAGGAGAGTGAAGTGTGATCTGGCAAGCCGCACCGGTTACAATAGTGGTACCTCCAGGTGCATTCCGTCACCGGGTGCGCGCCCTCGCAGATAACGCAGGGTCCTGGTTGCACGTACGCGCTTCCCTTAAGCCCTCGCTCGTCCTCCGGTGCTTGCTTCGGGCGGAGGTTTGGCCGGCTCTCTGGATCGGTGCCCCATCGAGGGGTGGGGGCAGCAGTTCCCTTAGACTCAACATGTCGCGGCGCCGGGGGCCTGTTGACAGCCGGCTTCAGAGGGCACTCAAAGCGCGTGTGGCCCGGCCTGCCACAACGGAAGCAATGTCCATCCCGCCACGGGCAACTTGTCATGGGGTGTGCATTGCCGCAAATGACGCACGGCTTCGATGGCCTAGGTCTCTCCTCCGTCGTCTGTCTGAGGTTCTGCCCGACTCTTGGGCGTTTGCTCGCCCGGCCCCTCCGATGGGGGTCCCCGGCCGACCCGGTGTAAGAGTATTCCTGCCGGGCGCGCCCCACGTTGGTGTGCACGGCCAAGCTAGCGACCTCCGGGAAGGTGGGAGGGCCCGTCGGTGGCATCCCGGGAGGGGCAACGCCTCTGCTGCCGCCCCGGAATCGGTCGACGCCCTCGAGTTCCTGAATCAGCATGCTGAGGCGCTCCGCGAGGGTCAGCAATTGCCCAGCCACGTCACGCAGCTGGTTACGGAGCAGGCGATTGGCTTCATCGGCGAGATCCATTTCCGTCGTCCGTTGCTTGCTAAGTCCGCCCTTTATCTGTCTACACACGTGATCAAACGAAAAATCAGTTCTAGACTCCGCTAGAGGAAACCACCATATACGTCTAGAGGGAGAAAGAAAACAAATTCTACATATCCCCCCCCCCCGATCACTCGCGTTCTACACTCCTATGCCCTACCCATTTCATTCATCTGTAGCGAGTGAGGTATTTCCATGGATGTCGGCTTTAACAGTTGTGATTGAAAGGAGTTCATATCTCTGATACCATCTTAATCTGTCACGCCCTGGGGGTTTGTTTTAGCGGAAACGGTTCGTTTTTTTTTTTTTTTTTTTTTTTTTTTTTTTCCAAAAGAAGACTTCTCTTCCCCGGCGCGTGCCCAGACCCGCCGCACATACAGGATCTCTCTGCAAACGGACAGAGTCTCCCCTGTATGTGCACGGCGTAGCGTTTAGTACATCTCCCAAACATTCACAACCATTCAATCACAACGGTTACTAACATACAACTAGCATTCAAGTTTGTTAAAGCGTATGGCCGATCAATTTGAAAAGGATAAATCCACAGATTTAAAAGAGCACCCACCCGGCGCTTATGTTTTGAAAACGAGTTTCACAATCCGCATAAATCCACAAGGTTTTGAAAATGGTGCCCACACGACACCCAAGTTTTGAAATCCATTTCGCAATCCATAAATCCACAGGGTTTTGAAACCAGTGCCCACCCGACACTTAGATTTTAAGAACGGTTTTCGAAATCTTTTCTTTGGTTTGGTTTTCTTTTTCTTTTTCAAACGGCCAACAGAAATAGAAGGAACAGTAATGCATAAAAGGATAACTAAATGCAATCCATACCGACATCCACGTCGACCCCACGAGGGTATCGAGAACCTCACACATAACTACAATGAAAATGAAATGCAAGGATGAAAGAGAAAATACAATCCAGGGTCCCCAGCGACCCAGCTGCTCCTGCCCCGTCCTCACCGTCGCCTACCTCTCCCCCCCGCCTGAACCCTGTCACGAAGTTGGAAGTCAGTGACTAATAATAACAGAACGGAAAAAATATAATAAACAAACCGTGAAGACAACCGGAGCAACCACCCTCTCAAGAGGGGAAACGGCAACCTGTACACCTATAACCTGTAATACCTGGCCACGTCGGACAACTAAACCGACGGCCCATACCGTACCTGTAGAAACCCGACCACGTCAGACAACTAAACCGACGGGTCGCACCGCTCGCACCTCGGCGCCTCAAACCCCACAACTAATAAGGGGCCCCACTACGTCACCTCGTGGGTATACACGGGTCATAGACCACTTTTCCGGAAAAGCGCACCCTTGCGGTGGCCAAACCGCGGGTGCGCGTGTCGCAGCCTCGAGCACAGTAACCGTGAAGCAATATATATATATGTGTGTACGTGAACCATGTGAGACAATATGTATAAATATCCAATGCGTAAAAGCCATATGAAACACCATATATATATCAAAGCGAAAGAACAATAAAACTATAAACACCTGGTTGATGCTTTCCCACAATGCTCTAACCCAAGTACGCGTATGAGTACCCCCGTCCAACATGATAGAATAAAAAGGACTTAGAATTTGAACCCGCCTCTATGCGAAGGAGAAGACGTACGGAACTCCAACTAAAACGCCCTCGCTATGTGCCCAGACAGCTACAATAAAATTATACTTGTTAAAAACGTCTTCGTGGTTAAAAACACTCAAAAATGGCGCGAAACGGGCTAAAAACGGAGCTTCTGGGCTTTTATTTGGAGCCCTGGTGCACGGGACCAGGCGTGGACCGGGTCCACGGCGGCGGGCGGGCGCGGCGCAGACCGGGAGCACCCTGCAGCAGTGCACCGGGCGTCTCGGGCCGGGCCGCACACGGGTGCGGGCGCGCACCGGGTCCACGGCCCCCCGCTACTGTTGACGAGCGCCGGGTGCACGCTCGGGCGTGCACCACGCGTCCAGGCGCACCGCGCCGTGCACCGGGTCCGCGCCCCCGGGCCGCGAGGGCGTGCGCCGGGTGCACGCCGGCCCGGTGGACCGCGCAGGCCTGGCGCACAGTTTTGTGCGCCGGGTCTGCGGCCCCGTGCCGGAACGCGTGCGCCGGGCGCACGCCGGCCCGGTGGACCGCGCGGCCTGGCGCACAGCTTTGTGCGCCGGGTCCGCGGCCCCGGGCCGGAACGGCGTGCGCCGGGTGCACCCGGGCGTGTGGACCGCGGCCAGAAAAACCCCAACAGTGGTTCGTTTTCGACTCCGATCGCAACCCCGCGATCACGGCGGCTCCGGCGATGACCCCGTGAACACGGTGACGGCGGCGGCGGCCTCCCGTTTAACCACGGTGGCGGCGGCCTCCCGTTTGGTCCCCAAAATTGCCTCGCTCGCGGCACGAGACGAAGGGAAATCCCACCCCGACAATTTCAAGGATTTCCCTTCCCTCGCCCGGATCAAGAACGACACAAGAAACGAACCAAGAAACGAAACAAGAAAGCGTGCGTTCCCTCCTCGCCGATGGAACGATCAAAAACCCCAAAAGACAATTAACTGAAAAACTCCGTCTCACCTCGGTTTCAACGACGATGGTTGAGAGGAGGAGGATCGTCCGTTCTTGCGTGCCCGATTCCGGTAGAAAGCGTGCGGTGATCTTCCCCCCTCTCGGTTGCTTCGTCGCGATGCTCCACGCCGATCAAGAGGAAGGGTTTGGGGGAGAGCGTTCTTCGTCCACGCTCGGGGCAACTCACGCCAAAAAGAGAGAGGAGGGAAATAGGGTTCCCAAACCTAAACCCCCAACCCTTATTTAATAGACGATTTGGCGTAATTGGGTCTGAACCCAATCAAATGTAAATTAAGTTTAGATTAAATTAAATTACCAATTTAAATAGATTAAATTAAATTACCCAATTAAAATAGATTAAATTAAATTACCCGGGTCTGGTTTACCTCTAATAAGACGTGCTGAACACCCGAGCTGCTACAAACTTCAGAAATTTATTCCGGGAGATTCCGGGGTCGGAAATCAGATCCGATCGCGCCGCCGGTCTTCGTTTCGCGGGCTTTATTCTCGAAAAATACCCGCGAGCCTCGACGGCCTACCAAAAAACAATGAAGAAAGAATCGCACCCCAGACCCCTTAGCCGAAACGCGGTTCGAAATAAATTCACAGGTAAGACCAAAAGGGAAAATAAACCCGCGGTTATTACAGGCCCACTACCCGGGCGAGGATAACACTATGTCCAGGAAATAGAAAAAAATAGTGTGAGTGTCTAAACATAAATAACCCTAGCCCAAGTGAGGGTTTTCTACTGGTCTGGTTACACATGCAACATATGACGGGGGTGCTAGGTCAAGTTCTAATTTAACTAGATTAACATATGATAAAAGGAATAACAATTCCTACAATATAGCATGCTATACCCGAAAATAAACTATCATGCAAAGTCCTACAACAGTAGAATTACTGTACAGTCCATAAAACTTGGAGATAAGGCCACCCACCTCGATAAGCCACCAATTGCTCGTAGTCACTTGCAATTGGCCTCCACGCGATTCCGCACGCAAAACGATGCCCGCTGCCGGAGTCCGCACGCAAAACGGAGCACGGTGCTGAAACCCGCGCGCAAAACGAAGTCCGCACGCAAAACGGAGCACGGTACCGAAACCCGCGCGCAAGAAAGAGTCCGCACGCAAAACGGAGCACGGTGCTGAAACCCGCGCGCAAAACGGAGTCCGCATGCAAAACGGAGCACGGTGCCGAAACCCGCGCGCAAAACGGAGTCCGCACGCAAAACGGTGCACGCCACCGGGGTCCGCACGCAAAACGGAGCACGGTGCCGAAACCCGCGCGCAAAACGGAGTCCGCACGCAAAATGGTGCACGTCGCCGGGGTACGCACGCAAAACGGAGCACGGTGCCGAAACCCGCGCGCAAAACGGAGTCCGCACGCAAAACGGAGCAGTAAAATACGGTCCCAAACACAGATAAGAGCAAGAGGGTTAATTACTGTCCAAAAGAACGCCCCAAAACTGTGCAAAAACACCGTGAAAACAAGTGCGTGACCTACCCGACTGCGCCGCCGTCGCCGAAACTGCTCCGTTGGAACACCTCGCGCGCCCCACGAGGCCCACGACGCACCGCCGCGCCACCCAAAAATCCCCTCCTCACTCCTTCTCTCTCTCGGGTGAAGAAGAAAGAAAGGAAAGGAGGAGAAATGGCGCACGGGGTGGAGAAGGAAGAAGAAGAAGAGGAAAAAGAAGAAGAAAAAGAGGAGAGAAGGTGCTCATGCACCGGGTCCACGGTGCACCACCAACGGGAGGGCTCCACCTGGCGGTCCACACGCAGGGGCGCGCGCACCAGGCACAGCGCGCGCCCCCGTCCGCCACGCGGCCGCGTCACCGCGCGCCACGTGGCGCGCGGCAGTCACGCGCCACACGGGCGCGTGACACCCTGCGCCGCGCAGGCGCGGGACATGCCGCGCGCCACACGGGCGCGCGTCACCCGCGCCCGCGCGGGCGCGAGTGGGGGGCCGCCACGTGGCGGCCCCCGCGCATTCCGCGCCGGAAGCGCGCCCCTGCTGCGCGCCTCGGGCCGCGCGCCGCCGCATCCGTACGCCTGCCGCGCTCCTCGGGATCCGTGCCGCTCCGCCTCGAGATCCGCGCACGCCTCGAAAAACGCGCACGCTATCCGGGCTCCAAATTTAACAAATAAATAGTCCATTCTTAGTGATTTCGCGCGCTGAATCCAAAAACGATGTCTGTTTCTCCAAATTCTCGTCCGAAAATTTGCCGAATGCCCACTCAATCCGATTTTCGCGCTGGGCCCATTTCTGAAGTCCGAAATGCCGAATTTCAACTCTAAAAATTCCCGAAGGCGACCAGAGAGGTAAACTTTTATCCAAACTTCGCCCAGAGTCCAATTTTGACATCTGAATCGCTCGAAACCACTTCCAAACACCCGACGGGTCCTTCAATTTCCCACGGGGTCTCCTTTTAAACCTCTTTTAAGCTCGAAGTCCACCACTTGTGTCCAAATTGCGCGCAACCATCACGACGCGCCATGCAGGCCTCCAGTGATGCAAGCTAAATCCCAAATTGCACCACAAATCAATTTCTGGGGCCCGACAAGCGCACAAACACTCCCAACGGGCACAAAAAGCTGCCCAACAACCGGCAAACCCTACGCGGGGGATTCCGGGACCTCACACCCTCCCCCACTAAAAGAAAGTTTCGTCCTCGAAACTAGATCAAGTCCATCAGGAGTCACAAATACCACGGGTAGGTATCCATCAATACGCCTCCAGCTCCCAAAACACAACTCACTCCCCGTGATTACTCCGCAACAACAACAACAACAAGTACGGTATGGCCCGATGTGCAATTCTCTCATCTCTCGAGCCAGAAATTGCAGCGGGCGTCCCTCGTACTCCAACAATCACAGATCTCAAAGGGGCAAGTCAATCACGGGCGAGGAAAAACACATCACTCCTGAGCTGAGACGTGAAAAACCAAAGGGGCTCCAATAAAAGGCTGGGGGAAACTGCAATAACCACTAGTGCAACACGCACCAACCCACATCATGGTGCCAACCTCAACAAGACGACCCGAAGTATACCCTACACATTCATCCAATAAGGAAGGGAATCCAATAAGCTGGGGTCTTCACTCGGTTACTTCCCGATCCAAAACCACCCGAGTGGACTACTCAACAGCAGGCTACCATCAAAAGGGATCCTCAAGAGACACAATCACGTGCCACAGTTGGTCGCTCATCATGCTATCATAATCCCAACGGACCCACGGGTCGAAGTCGATTCTCCAACTAAAAAAGAACACCCTGACGGGGAACAAACTATCGATGAACGGGACTGAAAACTGGCTCACAAGGCGATCATAAAACTGATGCCCAAACTCGTGGTCAAAAGTCCGAAACATCCAAAAAAAAAACTCTCGCCGTTGTGTACCTACAACGTGGCATCACTGCCGTGCACCAACAGCGTGGCATCACTGCCGTGCACCAACGGCGTGGCATCACCACCGTGTATCAACGGTGTGGCATCACCACCGTGTATCAACGGTGTGGTATCACCACCGTGTATCAACGGTGTGGCATCATCACCGTATATCAACGGTGTGGCATCACCACCGTGCATCAACGGTGTGGCATCAGCACCGTATATCAACGGTGTGGCATCACCACCGTGTATCAACGGTGTGGCATCACCACCGTGTATCAACGGTGTGGCATCATCACCGTGTATCAACGGTGTGGCATCACCACCGTGTAACAACGGTGTGGCATCACCACCGTGTAATCAACGGTGTGGCATCATCACCGTGTATCAACGGTGTGGTATCACCACCGTGTATCAACGGTGTGGCATCACTCAAGCATCAAGGTACCAGATCCTCACAGTCCTATACCCAACACTACCTCGAAATCCCGGAGCTGAGGAAGGGCCAAAAGATCAACAGGCAAAAACCAGGGCCCCAACTGCACTGGGCAGGACCAATAACACCCATCTATGTGCGACACGTGATCAGGTATCTGAACCTCACGAGCACAAGCTAAGGGTCCTATCTCTAGCCCATACAACAAAGCAAATGCCCTACCGAAGAAATGAATGCGATGCTCCGGTAACAAATAACGCTCAAGTGCGTGAAGGGGAGATAAGATTAGTATCTGCCACCACGTGGCTAGCTGCCCCCGAATCCTCATCCTGTGCGACACAGACACTCCCGTTCGGGGGTGGTCGTCCGTCGGACTGCCGCGAAGAAGTGGCCCTAACTATCTGGCCATAACCTATCGAAGCTCCGCCTGTCTGGAAGAGCGGAGGAAGAGCCGAAGCTACCAATGCGACTGATGACCCCGCTTTAGGACAAGACCATGATCTGTGCCCTCGCTGTGGTCACAATGCGGCGCAGAATGCGGCCCACCACAAATGACACAGTCATCCCGCTGCTGCTGCTGATACATCGGCTGCGGAGAACCTCCTGGTCTTTGTCTCCTCTGAGACTCACGACCCTCAGACTGGGATCGTGGCGGCCCCGGGGGTCTCAATCTATTCGACTATCCAAATCAGGCGGCACTGGATGCCTCTTCCCGGAGCTGGTCCCTGGCGCTCCGTCTATCTCTGACATGATCACAGCTCCTCGGTCAACCCACCGAGCATAATCAATTGCTGCATCTAACGTCGGCACCCGCCGAGAATACACCAAGTGATAGATATCCCGATGCAGTCATTTCTCGAATAGCTCAACCTCCTGGGCCTCATCCAGGCGATATGGGGTACACCGCTCAACAATCGCAAAACTCGCGAACATACTCCAGAAGAGGTCGACTCCCCTGCTGCAGGCGTCTAAGATCCCCTTCCAATTTCTGCTTACACTGTTAGGAAAAATGGCCCTGAGCAGCAAAGCACGAAACTGGTTCCAAGTCAACAACTGCGCTCCTGGTAGTCCAACAGGACGAACTCGACGCCACCAAATCTCGGCGTCCTGTCAGACCATCTCAATCTCAGTAAAGCAACCACCTGGTAACTCGACCAGGGCATGTACCCACCTGGTAACTCGGCCAGGGGTATGTACCCATCTGGTAGCTCGGCCAGTGGAAAGTGTCCTCCTGGTAACTCGGCCAGGGCATGTGTCCTCCTGGTAACTCAGCCAGGGCATGTGCCCACCTGGTAACTCAGCCAGGGGCAATGTATCCATCTGGTAGCTCGGCCAGTGGAAAGTGTCCTCCTGGTAACTCGGCCAGTGCATGTGTCCTCCTGGTAACTCAGCCAGGGCATGTGCCCACCTGGTAACTCAGCCAGGGGCAATGTATCCATCTGGTAGCTCGGCCAGTGGAAAGTGTCCTCCTGGTAACTCGGCCAGGGCATGTGTCCTCCTGGTAACTCAGCCAGGGCATGTGCCCACCTGGTAACTCAGCCAGGGGCAATGTATCCATCTGGTAGCTCGGCCAGTGGAAAGTGTCCTCCTGGTAACTCGGCCAGTGCATGTGTCCTCCTGGTAACTCAGCTAGGGCATGTGCCCACCTGGTAACTCAGCCAGGGCCATGTATCCATCTGGTAGCTCGGCCAGTGGAAAGTGTCCTCCTGGCAACTCGGCCAGGGCATGTGTCTACACAGCTGGGGCCGCCGTCACTCCAAACGGCTCCCACAACAACACCCCACTCATAGGCGAGAAGAACCGACTGATGCGGCAAAGATTCGAAAATCCCGATAGACCAGTGCCTAGAACCCCAGTCAAACAAGAACAGACTCTAGGCTCAGCCTATCGAAGTTCTCGATCCTTTACCGTTCCGGGATTTGGCCCTTCTCGGTTAAAGTGGGAAACTATCTCAACACACAAACTCCTGGGTTTCGCTCTGCTTTGATAGCTCTGCCTCCCGCTGCTCGGGTATTCATCAGGTGCGGGTTGTGTCCTCTTCACAACACAACGTCTTAGGGGTATCGCAATCCGCTGCACAATAACAAACGTCAGGACACAACAACCATACGACCAAATCCAGCGAAAGTCTAAGACATGCCATCCATTCCATAGCATTATGTTGTCTGCAACCAACATAATCGCTTAGGAGAATAAACATGCCAATCTCTCATCCCGTCTCTTGGGAGAGGTAAAAACTCAATCAGGACTCTCGCTAAAAGTCACGACTCTCACGTAGTCATCCTAATATCCAACCACAAGCCTAGGGTTTCTAAGTCCACCACGACCTACAACCTAGGCTCTGATACCACTCTAATCTGTCACGCCCCGGGGTCGAAACTGCGACCCGGGCTAGCTAACAGATCCGCCATCTGTACGGAAACTGCCGTACAGACGAAGCGTCTAACCTGCAAAAAGAATCAACTACAGTAGACAGATATCAGAGCTGAAAGTAAACTACTAAAAACTGAAGTCCAAACCCTGTACAACTGAAAAAAAAACCATATCCATCTCCCAAATACGATCGTATACAAAGTCCTCTGATTCAAAACTCAAAAGGGAGATATCTCCAATAAATGCATCAGTGTACAAACTCTCAACACAAAAAATATCCTCACTACAACAGTCTCTCAAACTGTAAAAATAAAATACAACTCTATACCTCACAACAAAGTTCTCTCAACAGAGGTAAAAGTAGTAAACTAGTCTACTGAAGCTCTCCGCTGAAGGGGGTACCGCTACACTCCAACGACGGGTAGGGAACTAACTCGCGACTCCCTCGCCTCGGTCAGAAGGATCAGCAACAGGAGCACAGGAACAGAAGAAGAAGTCCCTGGGGAAAAGACACCACGACGGGTGTGAGAACTACTTCCCACAGTAGTTCTCAGTGGGTGCCGTCAACAAGCCCAACGGTCTGCCCACTAAGTCTACTAGAGGTAAAAGATAACAGTGCAATGAAATCTGAACAAGAAAAGCTGGAACTACTCTACAGCTACCATGCCTCTATCTAGATACTCAAAAAGTGGAACAGAGGAAAGTAAATGAGACCACTCGCACCCAAGGTGCTCAATCGACCCAATCGAACTGACTGCCTCAAAGGGGCCAGTCAAGCCTGCGCCTGTCGACTAGGAACGCACCTGCCCACTACCACACATCCACATGAGGACGGGATTTACGTGGGGCGTCCTGTCCGACTAACTCATCCCTCGCGCAAAACTGCCTCAACAGGCCCATCGTTGCCTTCACTGCGGAAAACTGCCTCAACAGGCCAACCATCGTATCCACAGCGGCATCTCAGAGGCGCGACTCCAACTGAGGAAAACAGCGCGGCATAGAGTATCAAACATTGGCATATGCAGGCTAGAGCCAAAATCCACGCTCACTCTCAAAACGGAAGGACTCAAGATCCCCAAATATCTCGCACAACAGTCGGAGCACTCTCGACGACTCAGCTGATCAGCTCACATGAAACACGAGACATTAGCCTCTCCAACAGCTCGCAGCACAAGGCACACTGGCTGGAGATACCCCACAGCCAGGAACGACCCACAACTCAGGCTAACAAAACTGGTCGGACAACACTCAACGACCCGGGATCACCGTTAACCCCAACGGTTCCCAACAACACTGACCGGAAGATACTCGACGGTCCGGGACTACCACCTGCTCAATGGCTCCCTCACACGACAGCACGACAGGGATACAAGACCTCCCGGGACTACCGTTTACTCAAACGGCTCCCGGCACAGATAAGCAACCCACTACAACTACCAGACTCCACTCTGCTCCCAAGCAAGAGTGCAAATGCATCCCACACTAAAAGAAAGTCCCGACCTCTCGGCCCATTACCCGGGCGAGGATAACACTATGTCCAGGAAATAGAAAAAAATAGTGTGAGTGTCTAAACATAAATAACCCTAGCCCAAGTGAGGGTTTTCTACTGGTCTGGTTACACATGCAACATATGACGGGGGTGCTAGGTCAAGTTCCAATTAACTAGATTAACATATGATAAAAGGAATAACAATTCCTACAATATAGCATTCTATACCCGAAAAAAAACTATCATGCATAGTCCTACAACAGTAGAATTACTGTACAGTCCATAAAACTTGGAGATAAGGCCACCCACCTCGATAAGCCACCAATTGCTCGTAGTCACTTGCAATTGGCCTCCACGCGATTCCGCACGCAAAACGATGCCCGCTGCCGGAGTCTGCACGCAAAACGGAGCACGGTGCTGAAACCCGCGCGCAAAACGGAGTCCGTACGCAAAACGGTGCACGACGCCGGAGTCCGCACGCAAAACGGAGCACGGTATCGAAACCCGCACGCAAAACAGAGTCCGCACGCAAAACAGAGCACGGTGCTGAAACCCGGGGGCAAAACGGAGTCCGCACGCAAAACGGTGCACGCCGCCGGAGTCCGCACGCAAAACGGAGCACGGTGCCGAAACCCGCGCGCAAAACGAAGTCCGCACGCAAAACGGTGAACGCCACCGGGGTCCGCACGCAAAACGGAGCACGGTGCCGAAACCCGCGCGCAAAACGGAGTCCGCACGCAAAACGGTGCACGTCGCCGGGGTCCGCACGCAAAACGGAGCACGGTACCGAAACCCGCGCGCAAAACGGAGTCCGCACGCAAAACGGAGCAGTAAAATACGGTCCCAAACACAGATAAGAGCAAGAGGGTTAATTACTGTCCAAAAGAACGCCCCAAAACTGTGCAAAAACACCGTAAAAACAAGTGCGAGACCTACCCGACTGCGCCGCCGTCGCCGAAACTGCTCCGTTGGAACACCTCGCGCGCCCCACGAGGCCCACGACGCACCGCCGCGCCACCCAAAAATCCCCTCCTCACTCCTTCTCTCGCTTGGGTGAAGAAGAAAGAAAGGAAAGGAGGAGAAATGGCGCACGGGGTGGAGAAGGAAGAAGAAGAAGAGGAAAAAGAAGAAGAAAAAGAGGAGAGAAGGTGCTCATGCACCGGGTCCACGGTGCACCACCAACGGGAGGGCTCCACCTGGCGGTCCACACGCAGGGGCGCGCGCACCAGGCACAGCGCGCGCCCCCGTCCGCCACGCGGCCGCGTCACCGCGCGCCACGTGGCGCGCGGCAATCACGCGCCACACGGGCGCGTGACACCCATGCCGCGCGCCACACGGGCGCGCGTCACCCGCGCCAGCACGGGCGCGAGTGGGGGGGCCGCCACGTGGCGGCCCCCGCGCGTTCCGCGCCAGAAGCGCGCCCCTGCTGCGCGCCTCGAGCCGCGCGCTGCCGCGTCCGTACGCCTGCCGCGCTCCTCGGGATCCGTGCCGCTCCGCCTCGAGATTCGCGCACGCCTCGAAAAACGCGCACGCTATCCGGGCTCCAAATCTAACAAATAAATAGTCCAATCTTAGTGATTTCGTGCGCTGAATCCAAAAACGATGTCCGTTTCTCCAAATTCTCGTCCGAAAATTTTCCGAATGCCCACTCGATCCGATTTTCGCGCCGGGCCCATTTCTGAAGTCCGAAATGCCGAATTTCAACTATAAAAATTCCCGAAGGCGACCGGAGAGGTAAACTTTTATCCAAACTTCGCCCGGAGTCCAATTTTGACATCTGAATCGCGCGAAACCACTTCCAAACACCCGACGGGTCCTCCAATTTCCCACGGGGTATCCTTTTAAGCCCGAAGTCCACCACTTGTGTCCAAATTGCGCGCAACCATCACGACGCGCCATGCAGGCCTCCAGTGATGCAAGCTAAATCCCAAATTGCACCACAAATCCATTTTTCGGGCCCGACAAGCGCACAAACACTCCCAACGGCCACAAAAAGCTGCCCAACAACCGGCAAACCCTACGCGGGGGATTCCGGGACCTCACACGGGCACCGCGCGAGCGCCGCGCGGCCCGGCCCCGCGCGGGCGCCGCGCGGCCCGGCCCCGCGCGGGCGCCGCGCGGGCAACCGCGCGGACGCCGCGTGACCCGGTGCCGCGCGGGCGCCGCGCGGCCCGGCCCCGCGGGGCGCCGCGTGGGCAACCGCGCGGCGCCGCGCGGGCAACCGCGCGGGCGCCGCGCGGGCGCCGCGCGGCCCGGCCCGCGCGGGCACCGCACGGGCGCCGCGCGGCTCGGCCCCGCCCGGGCGCCGCGCGGCCCGACGCCGCGCGAGCGCCTCGCGGGTGCCGCGTGGCCCTACGCCGCGCGAGCGCTGCGCGGGCGCCGCGACCGACCCCGCGCAGGCGCCGCGCAGCCCGCACCTGCATGGGCATCGCGCGACGTGTACCCGCACGGTGCGGGCACTGCGCGGGCAGTCTCCGCGCGGGGGTCGGCAAGTGCGATTCTCGTCGCCGTTTTTGGGGTTACGGCGCAGAGGTGATTAGGGTTGCTTTTCCGGTAAACGTGTAAGTTATTGACTATTATTCTGGAGATTTTTTCTTAGGTCCAGGTGTGCAGCGGGAAGGTGTCTGAGACTCGTAGTACCCCGTTTCTTCCGCGACCAGGTGGGTTCTTTTGCATCAAGTGCTGTAAGTGCATTGAGTGCAACATGTCACTAAAGTATCTAATGCTAATCGGTTAATAAAGTAGATGAGATGTGCTAATGTTTTAACCCTTCGCTTTATGTAATGATTAATTCACGCCGATCTCGGCATCCCTATTTTGAATGCTGCACGTACACAGGCGGAATGGCCCCCGCAATAGTGTACTTTTTCGGAGAAGTGGTCTGTATGACCCGTGTGCCCCACGTGTGTTGTTTGGGGACCACTTCACGATGGCTAAACGTGTCGCCCACGCATCGTGAAGGGGTTAGAGCTTCAAATGTTCCGTGGGCAGGTCGTCGACCTACCCTGACGGGACGGTGTGAAACTAAAATAAATAACATGATTAAATTAATTTCAGGGCGTCGGATAGCGAAGGTTTCGGTGCGGTGTAACTCTTTCTAAAACTCTTGTTTATTATTGTTTAAGCATCTACTTTATTTGTCACTGACTGTATCCACTCCGTGACAGGTCCAACCAAGTAAGTACAGCGGGACGGTGGTGAAGCATCGCGGACCCTAGGTTTGGCCGTATGAGGCCTTTTTGGTTAAACTCTTATTCGGTTATCTCTCTCTTTTCCCCTTTCGTTATTTTGTGTGGATATGTGGACATGTAATTAATTGTTTGGTTTTGGTTATGTTTTATATTAATTGTGCAGCTGTTTTACGATATAAAAGGATTTCGAAAACGCTTTTCAAAATAGGGTGTCGTGTGGACACCACTTTGAAAACCCTGGGAATTTATCCTTTCAAAACAATATAGCCGCCTAAATGTGAATGTTAGATGTTTTAAAGACTTGGGTGTTGAGTGGACACCGTTTGCGAACTCATAGGATTTTTCCTAATGCTGTTGAATGATGAAACATGTTGTACTTAGTCAATGTGACTGTGTGATCAATACCGTGTAATGTTATTATTGTAAATGTAGTCGAGACGCCGTGCACGTACAAAGGAGACTCTGTCCGTTTGCAGAGTGAATTTGTATGTGTGGCAGGTCTGGCACGCACCGGTAGGCGGGGTCGTTGACCATCTGTTTTTCAAAAAAAAAATAGAACACGTTTTTTCGCTTATCCTGAGACCTCCGGGGCGTGACAGCGAGTTTTAGTGATGCCTCCCTTAGTGACTGTGGAATTACCGTGGGGTTATTATGGAGCATCCTGAATTACCCCGACAGGGCCACTATGATGGCAGATACCTGGAACAGGAGAGCTGGCTGGGGTTGAGTTGATGATTCCACAGCTGGCGTTGTGTGGACCGTTGAGGCAAACATGGTTTGCGGTCGTGTCCCTGAGGGTTCCTTTTATGGTAGAACGTGGCTGAGTAGTTCACTCAGATGGTCAGGATTTGGGAGTGACCGAGTGAGGACCCTTATTGGTGAGGGTTTTCTTTTTTCTTGGATGATTGCGGGGATGTGTTTCGGATTGCCTTGGTTGAGTTGACACAGATTGTGGTTTGGTGCGTGTTGCACTGGCGATTATCTTGTTTCCCCCAGCTTTGGATGGAACCCTGTTGTGTTACTTATCTCAGCTCAGGATTCGGGACGCCCGTTACGAATTCTGGCTCGTGAGACGAGGGAATTGCGCAATCGGGCTATGCCGTACTGGATATTGCTATTGTTGTTGTTGAGGAGTGATCACGGGGAGCGAATGATGACTTAGGAGCTGGATATGATGTTGTTGAGGGCTTACCCTTGGTGTTTGTGACTCCCGGTGGAATTAAGCTAGTTTCGAGGACGAAACTTTCCTTAGTGGGGGAGGATGTGAGGACCTGGATCCCCACGACGAGAATACTGTTGGGTTAATATGTATTAAAGGATCAAAATAGGGGAAAAAACACCTAGAGGGGGGTGAATAGGTGTAAACAATAAACACTCAAAAAATCATTGCGCAATAAAACCCAATGCGGAAATTAAAATAAACACGCAAGATTTTTACGTGGAAAAACTCCAAACCGGAGTAAAAAACCACGGGACCGATCACACGGCGAAATCCACTAGAATTAAAACACGTACAAGGTGATATACCGTACTCACAGACGACTCGACCTTTACCATACGCTCCTAGTAGATCTTCTCCGCTCGTTCCGCAACGCGTGTCGAATCTACGATTTGCGTCCAACGCCGAATCCACGGCGTCCAACGTCGAGTCCACGACGTCCGACCGAATCCACGGTCTTCACCCAGTAGCACGCTTCGAATCCACGAACGTACCTCGCTCCAAATCCACGAGAGCGGTAGCACCTTGAATCCACAAGGCCACGCGAGTCCACTGTCACGCCCCGGGTGTAAACCAGAACCCGGGCCCGTCTACAGATCCGCCGTGCACACGGTATTTCCCGCGTACACGAAGCGCCAAACCTGCTCAGATATATAAGAGATAAAAATAAATGAGCAATAAAAACAGAGCTGAACTAAAACTAATACATCTCAGACTGAAGCTGGAAATAAAATACAATACATCTGTATAAATGATACATCTGTCTCTCCCAGCTCACCAAAATAAATACAACCTGCTGGCAAAAGCCAGTCCCAAAGTAAAAGTACAATCGTCTGAGGAAATGCGGGTACACCAACAGTCCAGCTAACACGCTCATCCTGCCTCGAAGTCTATCTACTCAGCCGTCCTCTCTCCTCGACCCGCCGCAGAAAACCCAGCAGCACCCGCAGAAGACACTGCAAAACAAGGGAGAAGAAAAAGAGGAAGGAAGAATGGGGGTGAGACTACCAGTAAACCAGTAGCCTCCCCTAGTGGGTAAAACCTCAAACCCTGACACACCCACTAGGTCTACCAGAGGCAAAAAGGAAAGAAGTGCGGTAAGCAATGATGACTGCTGAAAACAGGAACTACCACTACTACGCCTCTAATATGCCAAGCCAAAGAGATAGCTAACTGTATGCATCAGAATGTAAATGCCTGCCTGTCTGGACCCAATCGGTACACTAGTAAGAACTGGTACTGCCTGCCTTGCCTGCCTGCCAAATCGGGTATGCCAGTCTACGCATAACACCGATAGGGGATGAGAGTCCCGAGGACTCGAAGCCTGTAAATCGCACACTCCGGAGTGGCACTCGAGGGGAGCGACCCACACGAGTAAAATGCCTGAGTAACAAGTACCATAGATCAGCAGGACTGGATCACGACTCTGATCAAAGTGGGAAAAACCCATCCACTAAAAGGGAGACCCGATCTCAACCTGATGCAAGATAAACAAATAGTGGGAAACCCCATCCACTAGAGACCTGATATCCAATCTGATGCATAAGCAACCTCCGGTCAACCGCCCAAGGTCCGCGGTTGCCGCAATACCCTGCCATCAAGCCTGCCTGTCCCAAAATCCAAGATCCACAATCGGGTAGAACAATCGATATCCGGTCAACCGCCTACTGTCCGCGGTTGCCGCAATAATCCCCAAGTCCGACATCAAGTACACCCTGTCTCCGACCCCAAGGTCCCGGCTACACTATCCCAAACCCCCGCTCGAACCCGAGCAACATGACTCGAAAGTCTAAATAAGTAGGAGAAAGAAAGCAATCATGGTTTCTCCTAAGTCAAATCCCAATATGATAGTGTAGCAATAAAAGATGGCCTATCTAGATGTCCATACAAGCATGCAAGTGTTCTCAAGGAAATATAATTAAAGGCATTAATCATTAACAGTATCCACCTACGCATGTCGTCTACCCTCAAGTAGTACCATCAACAGGATAATCATATAGTCCAAAATAAATATTCCATTCCACATGCAAGGTTAACCACTATCAAAGCAACCCTATTCCCACACCGGCATGCATAAACCCAACCCCAATCATGATTAATCAAGATGTCCAATAAAGGGGATCACTCTAATATTCCTAGTGAGCATGTCAAAATAGAGGCAAGAAACAACCGCCCACCTCGAGCGCTAAATCCTGATCCCAACAGCGAAGTCCGCGCCCGGTCTCAACGATCACCACGGTACTGCACAAAATACCCCAAAAGAACAAGCACAATTAACATACAATGCTCACACCGAAATCTGTCCATAATACAATCAGTCCACAGTTTTGCCTTTTTCACCTGCGAGATCTGCTCAAGAAATTCCAGGAAAAATACCGTCACGATCCTCGCGACGAACCGGTCGAAATGAGTACCTGCACGTTCCCACACGATTTTCCTACGCTGAGAACCAAAATCGACAAGGGAACTACCCCGAATAATACTTCCACCCAAAACTGTGCTACAAAGTTCTGTAAAAAGGGGTTTCTCACCTTCGGGGAAAATTCCACAAAATCCAAGAAAATTCAGAGAGACTCCTTGCGATGTGTAGATGCAAATCCTCTTTTAAATCACCCCAATCCGACGCCCGGTTGCGGAGATATCGCCGAAATACCGAACCGCTGTCCAAAACTCCATCACAGCAAAATGGGGTCACAAGATGATCCGAAAAACCCATGAAAACCTCGGAATGGGGAAAAACCAAACAAGAAACGTAGCCCTACCTGTTAAGAATCCAACGGCGCAAAAATTGCGAAAATAGGAGGTCGGGGTGAGTCGGGGGAGCCTGAACACTGAGATGCGACGAATCGGGTTGCCGGAGAATGATCGTCGCGCCGCGCCGGAAAAATCCCAAACCTCGGGATCCGAGCCTCCTAAATTCCTCAAACTTGACAGGAGTGTTCCTCTCTTCTTGATGAAGATTTCATCTTCTCACTCCTTGAGAAGATGAAGCCTCTAAGATGGTGAAAAATGCCTTTGAATGAGCCTCGGATGGAATCAATAGGAGAAACCAGAAAATCTTTTCAAGAAATTACCTCTGTGTCCCACATAACACGAAACAGCCAATCCACCCACTCACGTTGCGACACGTGGCCCCCCCCGACCGCGCCTGCCCGCGCGCCCAGATGCGCCTCTGACCGGCCTACCCGCACAGTTGACCCACCAATAAGGGATCGCCACGTGTCACTGCCACTGTTCGGTGCGCCCGGTGCACGAAATACCGTGGACCGAACCAATAGAAACATGCCACGTGTCAACCCTGGTGCACCATGAGCCGTGAGCCATCCTCAATACTCCGTAGACCGTCTACCGTGAGCCAACCAGTAAGAGAGTGCCACGTGTCCCCGCCTTGGTGCACGCCCGCCGCGTGGACCGCCCGCCTGCCCGCGCGCCCGCGCGCTGCCCGCGCCCTGCCCGCGCCGCGCGCCGCCCTGTGCCGCCTGCCCGAGGCCGCGCCGCCGCCCGCCGGCGCTGCCCGCCGCCGCCGCCGCCGCCGGCCGGCCGCCGGGAACACTGTTCCGGCGTGAACAGTAACCCGAGCCCGAAAAATCAAGTAGATAGTCCATCTGAAGCGTTTTCGCGCGCTGAATCCGAATTTGACGTCCGTTTCGCCAAATTCTCACTCTAAAAATTGCCGAATGCCCCCGGAAAGGTATTCTTAGTCCAAATTTTGCGCCGAGCCCAATCTCAATATCCGTTTCGCGCGAAAACACCTCTAAACATCCGTCGGGGTCCCCCGATCACTCGCGTGATCCATTTTAAGCCCGGAGTTCATCACTTGTGTCCAAATTGGCGCCCGAACACCGCCAACATTCCCCGTAGGCCTCCAGAAGCTGCCGGTCACCCTGTAAAAGCCCTGTAAAATTCCGGATCATCACATCCACGCGCCGATTTTGGGAAAATCGTTGTTTTTGGGTGGTGATGATCCGCCGAATACTTAGATTAGAAATAGATCGGAAATACCATCTAAGTATTCATTAATTTGATTCTACTCAAAATCTGAGTTTGGAAAACCTAGAATCAAATTAATCAATATAGATGAAGAAACATAGAATTAAATCTATTGATTTCCTTTCTTCTCTATATGTGGATTTATCTTTTTCGGCTTATTTTTTCCGTCGTTCGATCGTCTTGATCGTCCGTACCCTAGAAAATGACTCATAGGGTCTATTTATAGGTTAGAGACCATTGGATGATGATAAATATCAAAAACTAACCTTTTCTGAAATTTTACAGGACGACGATCCGGATCGGAATTTCTGCGATCCGGATTGTCGTAACGTGATAGACAATTCCAGAAAAACAAAGGTTCGGGATCCGGATTGAAATACCCGATCCGGATCGTTCATATATTTCAGCAAAAACCCATGTTCGGGATCCGGATCAGAATTGGCTTGGATCCGGATTGGATTTGCATATGAACCAACACCCTTCGGGATCCGGATTGGATTGTCTGATCCGGATCCTGAACATGTCCCATGTCCAGTTTTTGATTTTTATGCAATAAAAAATTCATCCAAGTGTTTCTACACTATAAGAAGTATTCGGATCACCAAAAATCTTTAGTTAAACATACCTGATCCTTTTGAATTCTTCTTTCTTGAGATTGAGGTATAAGATCCAAACTTCTTTCATCTTCAATCTTCAAGACTTAACACTTTCACGAAATACGCCAAAACAAATTCCTTAACAATCTCCCCCTTTGGCGGTTTCGTGACAAAACACAAATCCACTTAAGAA
Organism: Tillandsia fasciculata; assembly: GCA_029168755.2. Lineage (NCBI taxonomy): Eukaryota > Viridiplantae > Streptophyta > Magnoliopsida > Poales > Bromeliaceae > Tillandsia > Tillandsia fasciculata. The sequence continues at coordinate 12,907,555 of CM054945.1, read as the reverse complement.
GATTCAAAAAGGATATTTTTGTTGCTATCACCATACAACAAAAATTTACAAAGGAGATCCAAAATTTAAATACATGAGATAAACTCCTAAAACAGACTCTAGACTTAGACATCTGTACTCTCTGCAAAAGAAATCATTCTTGACAAAAGAGATCGTTAGATACCTCAAGAATTTTTAGCATTCAAAACCTAGCAGAGATAGAGTTCATACTCACGATGACATTTATGCATTCCGATATGTAATTGAGTCACAATCAAACATTGACATATCATCTAAACAATAGAAATCCAAATGTCATAGAAAGGTTAGTCAACAAGCAACTTGTTAGTTATATTACATGCCCAAATAGTTAGTCGAATAGTTAGTCAAGGCATGCATGCAATCACAATACAAAACCAAAAGTTGCAAAAGTTGTGATACTTACCTTTCATACTTACCTTTCAAGGTTCAAAGTTTAACATTCTTCTCACTCTCAAGCAATGTCATTCACAGAGCAAAGTTCTCTAAACTTCCAAAGTTCTCTAAACTCTCTCCCCCTTTTTGTCACAAAACTCAGCCAATAATTACAAAATGTAAGGAGAGTTAAAAATATGAAAAACCTGAGAACTAAGACTAAAAGAAACTAAAAACCGAAAACCTGCAAGAAAGAAAGATTAGAGTAAAAGGGAACACGAGATTTTGTTCACTCCGAAGAGTCTGAACTAGTACAGCTCAGCTTGCTTAAAATCCCCTTAAGCATTTTCGAAATATTGGAATATTTCTTTCTGATCTTCTTATGCTGAGAGGAAATCTGCTGAAGTTCCTTCGATAGTCTTTCTTGCTCAGAAGAGAGTTTTCGCTGTTCCTGGCGAATGGATGCCAATACATCTTTTTCTCCAGTCGTTCTCTTGGAGGTTGATGGATTTTGTCTAGATGCAGATGGTGCATCTTGGCCCTCAATCCATGGAGATTCACTATGTTGTATTCCAGAAAGTGAGCGTGCTCTGGTAAGAGGCACATTAGGCTGAATTCCGCTTCCTTTGACATTTTTCCGTCTTGTATATTGTTTGGTCGTTGAGGCAGATTTCATTAGCCTTTTGCTCTTCAAATATTGCCTGTCTTCCTCATCAACCTTTTGTTGATTTAATTTCAGAAATTCTTTCCAGTCCTCTTCATCAAAGTCAGAGCTATCTGCATCATCAGTTTTTGTCTTGTCTCGAGTAGAGTCATCTTGTTCCTTTTTAATAGTAACACGAGTGTGCACCATTGTGACCAGAAGAAGGATTATCCATGAGAGTGCCATTGTTGCTAGTTCTTTGTGTTTCAAGAGGTGTCCTGTGAATAGCTCAAGAACATGAAAAATTATTAATTTTCAAAAATTTAAAAAATTGTACCTAAACAATCATAATCATATAGAGAGGCTAGGAATCAAATTAGTTTTGCAAAAAGAATTTTAAAAATAGATCAATTCCATGATTTTCAAAAATTCCTATTATATGCCCTAAAACTGAATTTTCAGAAATCGAAGCCCAAAAATTCTTTTATCTTGAGAAAACCTAGCATATAATCAAAAATAATTTACCCAGAGTTCTTATTTTAAAAGAAATTTGATCAAAAACCGTTCACAAACGAAAAAGTTCCATGATTTCTACTCACGTTTTGAGCAAACAAGGAAAAACAGTGAAGAGCCGAGATTTTGATCAATAAAACTTACTTGGAATCGAAGAACTTGAGTTTGGAAGGCTCCAAAAAGGATGAATTCTAGTGAGAGAAGCTCTGGAGTCTTAAGAACAAAAGATTGCAGTAAAAGAAATCAAAACCCTCTTGTTCTTCATAAAACCCTAGCCGTGATCCGGATCGGATCGAGAATTCAATCCGGATTGGCTACCCGCAGGAAATACCTGCGTTCGGGATCCAGATCAACTTGTCCAATCCGGATCGGCTACCCGCAGGAAATACCTGCGTTCGGGATCCGGATCAACTTGTCCAATCCGGATCGGCTCCAACTTTTTCTTCAGAAAAATTTAGAAAAATTCCATAAAATCCAGAAAAAGTATGTAAGCACTTTAGCACATCAACTTTAAACAAAAGTCATCGTTTCATACAACAAGAAATAGATTATACCAAATCTATCAAAAATACTCAAAAATGAAACGAAAATTTATGAGAATTAAATCCCTTTCAATACCAGCGTCTCGTCGTAGTCCAAAGCGTTTAGTTACTCGTTTCCTTTTCACAGAGATGGTTGGTGCAGCCAAAGGAACTTTTCCTGTATCCATGGTGGCCTTTCCCTTTGAACCATCGGAGGCTTTTCCTTTTGAACCATCAGACGCCTTTTGTTCAGGCAATGAGTCATCATCATCTGTCAATTGAGTCCAATCTACTTCATGACAATCTACTTCTGTGTCACTGACCTCAACAAACTCACCTTTTCGTTGGAGTTTCTTGGTTCTTTTCAATTTGTTTGTGGCTCGAGTATGTACCATAGAAACCAGGAGAAGAATGATCCAAGAGAACGCCATTGACCAAAGTGTTTTAAGAAGATTGAAGTCCTGTGAGCACCAACTCAAGAACACATGAAAAAATTTCAGTTTTCAAAAATTTGAAAGATTGTACCCAAAGAATCATTATCATGTAGAGAAGCCAAGAATCAAATTAGTTTTGCAAAAAGAATTTTAAAAGTGGATCAATTTCATGATTTTCAAAAATTCCTCTTTTATGCCCTAAAACCGAATTTTCAGAAATCGAAGCCCAAAAATTCGTTAATCAGGTAAAAACCCAGCATATAATCAAAACTAATCTACCCAAAGTTCTTATTACAAAAGAAATTTGACCAAAAACCATTCACAAACGAAAAAGTTCCATGATTTTTGCTTACGTTTTGAGCAAAAAAGAGAAAAACTGTGAAAAACGAGATTTTGATCAATAAAACTTACTTGGATTCGAAGAACTTGAGTTTGGAAAGCTCCGAGATGCAAGAAATCTAGAGAGAGAAGCTCTAGAGACTTGAGAACAAAAGATTAGGGTAAAAGAAATCGAAATCTCTTCGTTCTATTAAAAACCCTAGCCGTGATCCGGATCGGATCGTGAATGTGATCCGGATCGGCTACCCGCAGGAAACAGCCTGCGTTCGGGATCCGGATCACTTACCCCGATCCGGATCGGCTTCAACTTTTTCTTCAGAAAATTTTAGAAAAATTTCATAAAATCCAGAAAAAGTATGTAAGCACTTTACCATATCAACTTTAAACAAAAATCATCGTTTCATACAACAAGAAATAGATTATACTAAATCTATCAAGAATACTCAAAAATGAAACGAAAATTTATGAAAATTAAAACACTTAAAGTTGAACAACTTCAATCACATCTAACTTGATCTTATGCGTAATGCCTTTATCAAATCATCAATTTTGGTAAAGAAAATGAAGTACAAAGATCAATAGATGTTTGAAATCCCAGATAAGTTAGATAATATATCTAGACAATCTGTTGAAGGAGTGGCTCTTTGAGCATCTTTTATCAAAATTCCACCTTATACCAACCTTGAAATTTGACAGAGTCAAGTATTTCAATATGCAGTTTATTAAATTCAAAAATTGACTAAACCATGCTTGGTATTCATGTGGTAGCTGCACACAGTACTCGGACGACCGAGGTGGTAGCTCTTTCCTCCATGTGGTGGTAGTTTTCACACTCCTCATTGGGATGTAACTCTTTCCACATCTTTTGAGCATATTACTTTTCTTTGACTCCCCCTCAATTGGCTATCAATTATGTAATATATAAGGTATTCAACCAAAGATTGATCTCGTATTCATACTCGACTAAGCAATCAAATAAGATAATGACTATACCAAGAGATCATTGAGAGAGAAATTGACTTTGATCACTTAAAAGATGACTTAATTAACATAAATGATCATTGCAACATTGAAATATTATGATATCAAAAGCATAATAAATTTCTAAATGTGTGAAAAGATGCAATTAAAGTCAATTATGATTTATGCTCAATTAATGTCCTATGCACAAAACATAGATAAAGAACAAAACAAAACAAAAACAAAACCTAACCTAAGCAAAAGTTTCAAAAAGGTTATTTCAAGGAAAGCATGCCAATTGCTTTACGCAAGTGAATAAAACGTTTTTGATCCAAAGGTTTTGTTAAGATATCAGCTAATTGATCCTCAGTTGAAATATATGACAGTTGAAGAATATTTGATTCAACTAGCTCTCTAAGAAAATGATATCTAAGTTCAATATGTTTTGTTCTAGAGTGCAACACAGGATTTTTTGAAATGTTTATGGCACTGGTGTTGTCACAAAGAATAGTTACCGAAGATGCTGAAATCCGAAAATCGCTCAACACGCTTTTCATCCAAATCAATTGGGTTGAACAACTTCTTGCAGAAATGTACTCCGCTTCGGCAGTCGAGAGTGCTATGCAGTTCTGCTTTTTACTGTGCCATGCAACAAGGCAATGGCCAAGATAGAAGCATGCACCACTCGTGCTTTTCTGATCATCCACCGATCCAGCCCAATCGGCATCTGAGTATCCAACAATATCCAAACTTGTTCCCATAGGATACCAAATTCCGAAATTTATCGTTCCTTTGATGTATCGGATGATCCGCTTCACCGCTTTCAGGTGAACCTCCTTCGGTGCTGATTGATATCTCGCGCAGATCCCAACACTGAAGGATATATCCGGGCGACTAGCCGTGAGATAAAGTAGACTTCCAATCATACTGCGATACAGTTTCTCGTCTACATTCTCACTATGTGATTCACTTCTGTCACGCCCCGGGATCAAGTCTGTACCCCGGGCTCGCCAACAGATCCGCCGTCCCTACAGGGAGCCCTGTAGAGGCGTAGCGTCTAACCTGCAAAAAGGAATATACTACACTAAACAGATATCAGAGCAAAATAAACTGCTAGAAATAAAATAAGTACAACACTCAATATACAATAAGTCCTCACCAACAAATACAAAAGTCTCTCAAAGAAAGAAGAAAAGTACAACTCGATACCTCACTACATAATCTCTCCACCATGACACAACCAAAATATAAGGGTACCTCTATAACACACTGAAGCTGAAGGGGGAAGGGATCTATCTCGCGACTCCCTTACCTCGGTCTGGAAGAGCAGGATCAGCAACTGGCACCGCAGGAACTGGAGCTGAAGTCCCTGGGGAAAAGACACCACGACGGGTGTGAGAACTACCTCCCACAGTAGTTCTCAGTGGGTGCCGCCAACAAGCCCGACGGTCTGCCCACTAAGTCTACTAGAGGCATAAAGTAACAAAAGAAATGCAGTGTGGAGAAGCTGAAGAGTAAAACATCTACTGCTACCATGCCTCTATCTAGAAATGCTCAAAAAGCGGGACAGATGAAAATATGATGCATCTGCTAACATAACAGTAAGATCACTTAATCTGAACTGACTGCCTCCTCGGGTCCAGTCAAGCCTGCGCCAATCTACTGCCGATATATCCTAGAGGACCGGACTTACGTAGAACGTCCGTAGCTGCCAAAACTGGCTCAGCCAGAGGGACGGTGTCTGTGACTGCCAAAACTGGCTCAGTCAGAGGGACTGCGTCCGTAACTGCCAAATTGGCTCAGTCAGAGGGAATGCATCCGTAACTGCCAAAACTGGCTCAGTCAGAGGGAATGCATCGACAAGTCGCGGTACAAGAGTAACATATCCACCCCGGGTGTGGCTCTCGAGGGGTGCGACCCCACCGAGGAAAAGTATCCGCGCACTCTGTCGCGCAGGTGGCATTGCAGGCTATGGTCAAAATCCACACTCACGCTCTGCTCAGATGAACTCAACCCTCAACATCTCTCACAACAGTCGGAGCTCACTATACGACTCAGCTGACCAGCCCACACGAAACCCGAGACACTCGCCTCACCATCAACTCACCCTGCGGACTCACTAACAGGATACACCCCACAACAGGCCAAGATCCAATCACTGTCTCACTCACTGGCTAAGAATCCACACTGTCACTATGACCATGTCCCAAAGATCCCAGATCCACTATCACTATCACTATCACTATGCAAACCGGTCTACAGACTGCTACAGACGCCACTCGGTCCCCAGACGCGAGTGCAATGCAATCCCAGCTAATAAACCTCCCAGCCCATGACTCGGGGAAAAATCACTATGTCCAGAGTGACCAGAGTACAACCACTGTGGGAAAACTAAAGCAATGAATAAAACCAAGGCAGATTTAAGTTTGCTATAGTCTGGTGGAGCATGATGTATATTACTTAACAAGTATTCTAAGCTAAGTTGAGTTCCCATGTTGTAAGAGTTCAAATATTGCAAGTAGTTCAATGAGGTCATCAGATTTAACAGCTGTCAACTGTGGGTACTAACATACAGTTCTCACATAATATAGGAGTCATAAATTAACATGCATGCTACTACATTCATAGAATTAGAGTGCAGTCCATAGATTTTGAAAGCAGGATCACCCACCTAATCGCGATAACTGTCCGGGGTCGCACAGATAAAAAGCCCAGAAACTGATAAAACTCCGAGTCCACTAAGCACAGAGCACCATAGTGGTGCTTACAAAGTCCTGGATACAACAACAATTCCACATTTACATAAAATTCCACACTAATTCCTTATACAAAAATCTGCAAGAACAGTCACTGTTCAAACGTAATTTCCACCTGAAAATAATTTTCCACAAATTCCAATAAAAATATCACGACGATCCTCGCGAAGTGTAGATGTCGATAGGCTCTTGAATCGTCGAATTCCGATGTCCGGATGAGGAGATAAAAATCCGCGAAGTGAGTGCTGTCCAGGAATCTCACAGCAAAACAGCGGCTCAGTAATGCCTCGAAAACCGTGCCAAAAACCCAAATCTAGGCAAAACACTCAACACGAAAGTCGAAGATTTACCTCTCGTGAATCCAACGCCGCAAAAATCGCTGAAAACGGCTGTCGGGGTAGCTCTGTGGAAATTTTAGACCGAAATGCGACGATAACGGGCCTCCAACAGAAATCCGTCGCTCCGCACTACGAGGCAGAAAACACAGTCGTCGCGGCTTCCAAAAGTTCTGAAATTTCACCAAAGATGGGCAAGAGGGAGAGGAAGATCTTTGGTTAGGAGCTCAAGGGCCAATTCTTTCGGAAAAGTGCCCAAAATCTCGGCCCAAGGGCCTTTATATAGGCTCTCCCCAAAAAGCAGCCCAAAAGACCACTTTCGGATTTGGGCCCAGGGAATTCGGGCGCCCGAAATTTTTCGGGCGGCTACAGTAACGGGCCGGCCCGTTACTGTGCGCGCCCGAAACGCCCTCAGGCCGCCACGTGTCCCTGGAAGCTCCCCCCTGCACCCGGCGCACGGCGCCGACCAATGCCGCGACGCCACGTGTCCCGACCGTGGTCGTGCACGCCTGCACCCGACCAACCACGGGGCGCCACGTGGCGCCCCCACGCAGACCCGGTCAACGCGCACGTCGCGCGACGTGCGCGGCCGCGCCGCCGCCGGAACCGGGTCGGGCACGCGCCCCGAGGCACCGCCTCAGCCGCCACTGTTGAGTGGACCGAGTGCACCAGAACCCGCCAACCACACAACGCCACGTGTCCCTCGGTCACCGTGCACCAGAGCCAAAATTCCGTGGACCGCGCCTGCTGAACCGACCAACAGAAAGCGCCACGTGTCCCATCCGTACGGTGCACGACTCCGCGGTGGACCGCGCGCCTGCCCGCTGCGCCGGCCCGCGCCGCCGCTCGCCGCCTGCCCGCGCCGCTCCGCCGCCTGCCCGAGGCTGCTCCGCCGCGCTCCGCCGTCCGCCGGCGGCCGCCGGCGCCTCTCCGGCCGCCGGAACAGTAACCCATGCCTCGATTTCCGTGTTTTCGCGTCCGGGCTCCGAAAAATTCAAGTAAATAGTCCATTTCGCTCGTTTTCGCGCGCTGAATCCAAATCCGAGGTCCGTTCGGCCAAATTCCGCTTCTAAAATTTCCCAAAATTTCCCGGAAAGTAAACTTGATCCAATTTTTGTGCCGGGTCACATTCTTAGCTCCAATAAGCGCGCAAACACCTCACACACCCAAAATGGACTCTCCAGCAAAGATACAAGCTCCAATTTCACCAGAAACCGAAATCTGGGGCCCGCACGCACGCACCCACACACCCAAAAACCTCCAAACCAACAGTAAACCCTGCCGTGGGGATCCGGGTCCTCACATCCTCCCCCACTAAAAGAAAGTTTCGTCCTCGAAACAAACACGGCTCAAAGGGAGTCTCCAAGCCCAAAGGTAAACATCCCTCACACAAACTCCAACTCCCCAGTCGCTACAAACTCTCCACAAAGCACGTCCAACCGCGGATAAAGCTCAGGAATCCCAAACACCGGGGACGAAGAAGAACAGCCAACTCTACGCATCCAAACTATTCGAATTACGCCGCAAAACTTAACAGAAAAAGAAAGGGCCCCACCAGTAGGACGGTCATCAACCCTCAACTCTCCAATTTAGAAAACAACTGAAATTAGCGAAAAGTTCGCAAATTTCGGCACAAGAGTAAGAAAGAGGGAGAGAGGTGTTGATGTCGTTCCTGCTGTGGCAACAAAACGGAAGCTACGGTCTATCCGTGCCCCTAAAAAGAAAACACAATTCTATGCGAGACCCCTAGGGACAAACCCTCTAGTCCTAGGCGTCACCTACGCTCGACAAGTCGCACCTAGCCCAAAGCCGCTGAAGCCACTGCTGCAGGAAGGATGCCTCGGTAACCAGTAGAAACGATCTCCTGTTATCCAGCTCGCGGAAAGGCCAATGTACTCCATCCACAATCAAATGTTGCAGGATACCGCACCAGCGGGTCCACCCCCTGTACTCAAACCAATTCTTGGAGCTGTAACAAGATCGTCACACCTGCTGGCGCACTTCTTCAGGTCTCAGCTGTCTCGATCATGCCCCAAAATACACCTCTGCTCGTAGGATACTGGGAAGAATCCAAACACTCATGCAAGCAATAAAATTCCTATCCCGTAATCATGCCGAGACGCAAATGCTCTACTAACATGTGCGGAAAGATGCAGCGGTGTCCAAAAACCCACTTAACTTTACTGAAAATAAGGCCATACCTGCGGCGATAGGATCTGCTGCTGGGGTGCTCTCTACCATGGCTGCATAATCTCGTCCACTAGGCGCTGAAGACCGTCGTCCCGTCTGTCCCGACGTCGTACCCCACTCTGTCTGATGGTGCCCTGGGGAGTGGCTTCTGCTTCCTGAACTGGCAAGAGAGGTGCTGTAGCAAGGGGTTGCACTGACGGAACGGCTCGGCGACAAACTGATTGAAAATGTCCCAACTCTCCACATCGAAAACACCGTCCCCGCCTCTGGTCACACTGCGACGGTGGATGAGGGCCGCCACAGATGACGCACTCACGTCGCTGCTGCTGGCGCTGCTGTCTAGGCTGGTGCTGCTGATACCGTGGCTGCTGCCGGGAACCACCTGACCTCGAGCGCCTCCGAAACCCACGACCCTGGGGATGAGATCGTGGGGGTCTCGGAGGTCCCTGCCGACTCGTCTGTCCCTCAACATCCTGTGCCGGGCGCTTTCCCCTCACAATCCCTGCGGAAGCTGGAGCCACCTCGGCCAACACCGCCTCTCTGTGCTCCGAACTCTGCCCCGAAAACGATGTGGATCAGTCTGACGAAATCCTCGTCAACAAATCAAACACCTCTCGCTGCACTGCCGGGGTCAACTGTCCTACCGTCCCGGACGCCTGACCACTGGTAACCGGTGCAATAGGGGCTGCCTGTGCTGCTGGCACAACTGGGGGTGCCACCGCTGGCGAGGAAGGTACAGGGAAACTCTCTAGAGGTGCTACCACCGGCTGTACTCTTTGTTCCATCATGCGGTCATCCGATCCATGATCTCCTCCTGGCGCCGTAAAATCTCCACCTGCGTCGGAGAGTCTCAGACAAATGGGCCATCTGAGCCCGAAGCTCCTGCCCCTCACCCTGCTGACCCTGAGGTGACTCCTCCTGCTCAAGCTCATGGGAGGAGGAAGACTGAGGACGTGTCTGCATCCTGCGTCGAGGAGGCATCGTGCCCACCTGCAATCCACAAGCAACATCAAGACAACACCAAACAGCACTCGACCCAATCAAGCGGAAGTCTAACGGCATGTCCCCCTTCCTGAAGTACTATGTTGTCTGCAGCCAACATAGTTGCCACAGAAGGAAGACATGTCAATCACTCATCCCGGTCCGCTCGGAAGAGTTAGAAACTCAATCAGGACTCCCGCTAAAATCACGGCTCTCACGTGAGTCATCCTAGGGTCCAACCACAAGCCTAGGGTTCCTAAGTCCTCAATGACCTAAAACCTAGGCTCTGATACCACTCTAATCTGTCACGCCCCGGGGTCAAGTCTGTACCCCGGGCTCGCCAACAGATCCGCCGTCCCTACAGGGAGCCCTGTAGAGGCGTAGCGTCTAACCTGCAAAAAGGAATATACTACACTAACAGATATCAGAGCAAATAAACTGCTAGAAATAAAATAAGTACACACTCAATATACAATAAGTCCTCACCAACAAATACAAAGTCTCTCAAAGAAAGAGGAAAAGTACAACTCGATACCTCACTACATAATCTCTCCACCATGACACAACCAAAATATAAGGGTACCTCTATAACACACTGAAGCTGAAGGGGGAAGGGATCTATCTCGCGACTCCCTTACCTCGGTCTGGAAGAGCAGGATCAGCAACTGGCACCGCAGGAACTGGAGCTGAAGTCCCTGGGGAAAAGACACCACGACGGGTGTGAGAACTACCTCCCACAGTAGTTCTCAGTGGGTGCCGCCAACAAGCCCGACGGTCTGCCCACTAAGTCTACTAGAGGCATAAAGTAACAAAAGAAATGCAGTATGGAGAAGCTGAAGAGTAAAACATCTACTGCTACCATGCCTCTATCTAGAAATGCTCAAAAAGCGGGACAGATGAAAATATGATGCATCTGCTAACATAACAGTAAGATCACTTAATCTGAACTGACTGCCTCCTCGGGTCCAGTCAAGCCTGCGCCAATCTACTACTGCCGATATATCCTAGAGGACCGGACTTACGTAGAACGTCCGTAGCTGCCAAAACTGGCTCAGCCAGAGGGACGGTGTCTGTGACTGCCAAAACTGGCTCAGTCAGAGGGACTGCGTCCGTAACTGCCAAAACTGGCTCAGTCAGAGGGAATGCATCCGTAACTGCCAAAACTGGCTCAGTCAGAGGGAATGCATCGACAAGTCGCGGTACAAGAGTAACATATCCACCCCGGGTGTGGCTCTCGAGGGGTGCGACCCCACCGAGGAAAAGTATCCGCGCACTCTGTCGCGCAGGTGGCATTGCAGGCTATGGTCAAAATCCACACTCACGCTCTGCTCAGATGAACTCAACCCTCAACATCTCTCACAACAGTCGGAGCTCACTATACGACTCAGCTGACCAGCCCACACGAAACCCGAGACACTCGCCTCACCATCAACTCACCCTGCGGACTCACTAACAGGATACACCCCACAACAGGCCAAGATCCAATCACTGTCTCACTCACTGGCTAAGAATCCACACTGTCACTATGACCATGTCCCAAAGATCCCAGATCCACTATCACTATCACTATCACTATGCAAACCGGTCTACAGACTGCTACAGACGCCACTCGGTCCCCAGACGCGAGTGCAATGCAATTCCAGCTAATAAACCTCCCAGCCCATGACTCGGGGAAAAATCACTATGTCCAGAGTGACCAGAGTACAACCACTGTGGGAAAACTAAAGCAATGAATAAAACCAAGGCAGATTTAAGTTTGCTATAGTCTGGTGGAGCATGATGTATATTACTTAACAGGTATTCTAAGCTAAGTTGAGTTCCCATGTTGTAAGAGTTCAAATATTGCAAGTAGTTCAATGAGGTCATCAGATTTAACAGCTGTCAACTGTGGGTACTAACATACAGTTCTCACATAATATAGGAGTCATAAATTAACATGCATGCTACTACATTCATAGAATTAGAGTGCAGTCCATAGATTTTGAAAGCAGGATCACCCACCTGATCGCGCTAACTGTCCGGGGTCGCACAGATAAAAAGCCCAGAAACTGATAAAACTCCGAGTCCACTAAGCACAGAGCACCATAGTGGTGCTACAAAGTCCTGGATACAACAACAATTCCACATTTACATAAATCCACACTAATTCCTTATACAAAAATCTGCGAACAGTCACTGTTCAAACGTAATTTCCACCTGAAAATAATTTTCCACAAATTCCAATAAAAATATCACGACGATCCTCGCGAAGTGTAGATGTCGATAGGCTCTTGAATCGTCGAATTCCGCCCGGATGAGGAGATAAAAATCCGCGAAGTGGTGCTGTCCAGGAATCTCACAGCAAAACAGCGGCTCAGTAATGCCTCGAAAACCGTGCCAAAAACCCAAATCTAGGCAAAACACTCAACACGAAAGTCGAAGATTTACCTCTCGTGAATCCAACGCCGCAAAAATCGCTGAAAACGGCTGTCGGGGTAGCTCTGTGAAAATTTTAGACCGAAATGCGACGATAACGCGCCTCCAACAGAAATCCGTCGCTCCGCACTACGAGGCAGAAAACACAGTCGTCGCGGCTTCCAAAAGTTCTGAAATTTCACCAAAAGATGGGCAAGAGGGAGAGGAAGATCTTTGGTTAGGAGCTCAAGGGCAATTCTTTCGAAAAGTGCCCAAAATCTCGGCCCAAGGGGCCTTTATATAGGCTCTCCCCAAAAAGCAGCCCAAAAGACCCACTTTCGGATTTGGGCCCAGGGAATTCGGGCGCCCGAAAATTTTCGGGCGGCTACAGTAACGGGCCGGCCCGTTACTGTGCGCGCCCGAAACGCCCTCAGGCCGCCACGTGTCCCTAGAAGCTCCCCCCTGCACCAGGCGCACGGCGCCGACCAATGCCGCGACGCCACGTGTCCCGACCGTGGGTCGTGCACGCCTGCACCCGACCAACCACGGGGCGCCACGTGGCGCCCCCACGCAGACCCGGTCAACGCGCACGTCGCGCGACGTGCGCGGCCGCGCCACCGCCGGAACCGGGTCGGGCACGCGCCCCGAGGCACCGCCTCAGCCGTCACTGTTGAGTGGACCGAGTGCACACAAGAACCCGCCAACCACACAACGCCACGTGTCCCTCGGTTCACCGTGCACCAGAGCCAAAATCCCGTGGACCGCGCCTGCTGAACCGACCAACAGGAAAGCGCCACGTGTCCCATCCGTACGGTGCACGACTCCGCGGTGGACCGCGCGCGTGCCCGCGCGCCGCCCGCGCCGCTCGCCGCCTGCCCGCGCCGCTCCGCCGCCTGCCCGAGGCTGCTCCGCCGCGCTCCGCCGTCCGCCGGCGGCCGCCGGCGCCTCTCCGGCCGCCGGAACAGTAACCCATGCCTCGATTTCCGTGTTTTTGCGTCCGGGCTCCGAAAAATTTAAGTAAATAGCCCATTTCGCTCGTTTTCGCGCGCTGAATCCAAATCCGAGGTTCGTTCGGCCAAATTCCGCTTCTAATATTTCCCAAAATTTCCCGGAAAAGTAAACTTGATCCAATTTTTGTGCCGGGTCACAAACTTAGCTCCAATAAGCGCGCAAACACCTCACACACCCAAAATGGACTCTCAGCAAAGATACAAGCTCCAATTTCACCAGAAACCGAATCTGGGGCCCGACACGCACACCCACACACCCAAAAACCTCCAAACCAACAGTAAACCCTGCCGTGGCGATCCGGGCCCTCACAACTTCCAAGTCCCTTATGGCTAGTTCCCATTGGAGTCGGAAAATCCTTAGAATTTTCAAGATCAAACTTTTCCCAAACTCCATTGCAGACTGGGATTGACACAAGTGAATACCTTCATCGTTTTGTTTAATTGTAATCCAAGAAATAAGTTAATTCGCCCATCATGGACATCTCAATTCGCTTTCATGGTCTCCGCGAATTTAGAAGCACCATTATCTCTTGTTGCGCCAAATACAATGTCATCGACATAGATTTGTGCTACAATGAAATTGTTTTGATAATGCTTCACAAAGAGAGTCCTGTCAGCTCCCCCTCGAGTATAGCCAGTTTCAAAAGGTTGCTTTTTCAACCTTTCGTACCATGCTAGCGGTGCTTGTTTCAGACTGTAAAAGCCTTTTTCAGT
>CM054945.1:12833240-12893272 GCA_029168755.2 Tillandsia fasciculata | reverse complement strand
AAAGGTTTGTTACGGAATTTGAGTTGGCGTATTTCGTGAATGTGTTAAGTCTTGAAGATTGAAGATGAAGAAACTTTGGATCGTATACCTCAATCTCAAGAAAGAAGAATTCAAAAGGATCAGGTACGTTTAACTAAAGAATTTGATGATCCGAATACTTCTTATAGTGTAGAAACACCTGGAAGAGGTTTTAATTGCTTATTCATCAAAAACTGGACATGGGACATGTTCAGGATCCGGATCGTGGCTTTCAATCCGGATCCCGAAAGGTGTTTGTTCATACACTGGTTCAATCCGGATCGCAGCACTCTCTGATCCGGATCCCGAACACTAGTTTTACCTGTTGCTTCTTCGATCCGGATCAGGAATTGCAATCCGGATCCCGAACATGATGTTCTGGTAAAACTGTATGAACGATCCGGATCGGGGACTACGATCCGGATCCCGAACAGGCAATTTTCTGGAAATCGTGGTTTGTGCTTCTGCAATCCGGATCGTCAAATCCGATCCGGATCGCCGTCGGTATTTCTTTCCAGAAAAGGCTGTTTTTGATCCGAATATTCTTCCTAGGGTTTCTAACCTATAAATAGCCCTTCCATTTCATTTCTAGGGCATCCGCAATAGATCGGCTGTTAAGAAAATAGCCGAAAAGAAAAATCCACATATATAGAGAAGAACGGAAATCATTAGATCTATTCTATGTTTCTTCATCTATATTGATTGATTTGATTCTAGGTTTTCCATACTCACATTTTGAGTAGAATCAAATCAATGAATACTTAGATGGTATTTCCGATCTATCTTTAATCTAAGTATTCGGCGGATCATCACCACCCAAACAAACAACGATTTACCCCAAAATCGGCGCGTGGACTCGCGTGGCCTTGTGGATTCAAGGTGTTATCGCTCTCGTGGATTCGGAGCGAGGTGCGTTCGTGGATTCGAAGCGTGCCATTGGGTGAAGACCGTGGATTCGGTTGGACGTCGTGGACTCGACGTTGGACGCTGTGGATTCAGCGTTGGGCGCGGATCGTGGATTCGAGAAGCGTCGTGGAGCGAGCGGAGAAGATCTACTAGGAGCGTATGGTAAGAGGTTGAGTCGTCAGTGAGTACGCTATATCACCTTGTACGTGTGTTAATTCTAGTGGATTTCGCCGTGTTATCGGTCCCGTGGTTTTTTACTCCGGTTTGGAGTTTTTCCACGTAAAAATCTTGTGTGTTCTTTTATTTTTCCGCATTGGGTTTTATCGCACAATGATTTTTGAGTGTTTATTGTTTACACCTATTCACCCCCCTCTAGGTGTTTTTTCCCCTATTAGATCCTTATTAACCTAAACCCAACACTTGTGTCACGCCCCGGGTGTAAACCAGAACCCGGGCCCGTCTACAGATCCGCCGTGCACACGGTATTTCCCGCGTACACGAAGCGCCAAACCTGCTCAGATATATAAGAGATAATAATAAATGAGCAATAAAAACAGAGCTGAACTAAAACTAATACATCTCAGACTGAAGCTGGAAATAAAATACAATACATCTGTATAAATGATACATCTGTCTCTCCCAGCATACCAAAATAAATACAACCTGCCGGCAAAAGCCAGTCCCAAAGTAAAAGTACAATCGTCTGAGGAAATGTGGGTACACCAACAGTCCAGCTAACACGCTCATCCTGCCTCGAAGTCTATCTACTCAGCCGTCCTCTCTCCTCGACCCGCCGCAGAAAACCCAGCAGCACCCGCAGAAGACACTGCAAAACAAGGGAGAAGAAAAAGAGGAAAGAAGAATGGGGGTAAGACTACCAGTAAACCAGTAGCCTCCCCTAGTGGGTAAAACCTCAAACCCTGACACACCCACTAGGTCTACCAGAGGCAAAAAGGAAAGAAGTGCGGTAAGCAATGATGACTGCTGAAAACAGGAACTACCACTACTATGCCTCTAATATGCCAAGCTAAAGAGATAGCTAACTGTATGCATCAGAATGTAAATGCCTGCCTGTCTGGACCCAATCGATACACCAGTAAGCACTGGTACTGCCTGCCTTGCCTGCCTGCCAAATCGGGTATGCCAGTCTACGCATAACACCGATAGGGGATGAGAGTCCCGAGGACTCGAAGCCTGTAAAACGCACACTCCGGAGTGGCACTCGAGGGGAGCGACCCACACGAGTAAAATGCCTGAGTAACAAGTACCATAGATCAGCAGGACTGGATCATGACTCTGATCAAAGTGGAAAAACCCATCCACTAAAGGGAGACCCGATCTCAACCTGATGCAAGATAAACAAATAGTGGGAAACCCCATCCACTAGAGACCTGATACCCAATCTGATGCATAAGCAACCTCCGGTCAACCGCCCAAGGTCCGCGGTTGCCGCAATACCCTGCCATCAAGCCTGCCTGTCCCAAAATCCAAGATCCACAATCGGGTAGAACAATCGATATCCGGTCAACCGCCTACTGTCCGCGGTTGCCGCAATAACCCCCAAGTCCGACATCAAGTACACCCTGTCTCCGACCCCAAGGTCCCGGCTACACTATCCCAAACCCCCGCTCGAACCCGAGCAACATGACTCGAAAGTCTAAATAAGAAGGAGAAAGAAAGCAATCATGGTTTCTCCTAAGTCAAATCCCAATATGATAGTGTAGCAATAAAAGATGGCCTATCTAGATGTCCATACAAGCATGCAAGTGTTCTCAAGGAAATATAATTAAAGGCATTAATCATTAACAGTTTCCACCTACGCATGTCGTCTATCCTCAAGTAGTACCATCAACAGGATAATCAAATAGTCCAACATAAATATTCCATTCCACATGCAAGGTTAACCGCTATCAAAGCAACCCTATTCCCACACCGGCATGCATAAACCCAACCCCGATCATGATTAATCAAGATGTCCAATAAAGGGGATCACTCTAATATTCCTAGTGAGCATGTCAAAATAGAGGCAAGAAACAACCGCCCACCTCGAGCGCTAAATCCTGGTCCCAACAGCGAAGTCCGCGCCCGGTCTCAACGATCACCACGGTACTGCACAAAATGCCCCAAAGAACAAGCACAATTAACATACAATGCTCACACCGAAATCTGTCCATAATACAATCAGTCCACAGTTTTGCCTTTTTCACCTGCGAGATATGCTCTAAAAATTCCAGGAAAAATACCGTCACGATCCTCGCGACGAACCGGTCGAAACGACTACCTGCACGTTCCCACACGATTTTTCTATGCTGAGAACCAAAATCGACAAGAGGACCACCCCGAACAATACTTTCACCCAAAAACTGTGCTACAAAGTTCTGTAAAAAGGGGTTTCTCACCTTCGGGAAAAATTCCAGGAAATCCAAGAAAATTCAGGGAGACTCCTTGCGATACGTAGATGTAAATCCCCTTTTGAATCACCCCAATCCGATGCCCGGTTGCGGAGATATCGCCGAAATACCGAACCGCTGTCCAAAACTCCACCCCAGAAAATGAGGTCACAAGATGACCCGAAAAACCCATGAAAACCTCGGAATGGGGAAAAACCAGTAGAAACAAGAAACGTAGCCCTACCTGTCATGAAGACGATGGCGCAAGAATCGCTGAAAAATACTGTCGGGGTAGCTCGGGAGAGCTAAAACACTGTCGCTGCGCCGAAGAAGAACCCAGGAATGCAACGTCGCGCCGCGCCGTAAAATCCAAATCTCGAAGTGCGTGCCACCACAAATCCTCAAACTTCACCAGGAGATGGAGAACTCGAAGGAGAGAAACTTTGCTGAAGACACCTTGGTGAGATGAGGCTCGGAAATGGTGGAAAAAGTGAGCTGAATGGGGCTCGGGCTGAATAAATAGGCCAGCCAAAAGAAACTTTTGATTTAATTCCGACTGGGTCCCCACTTTCGGGCGCCCGAAAGCTTCCGGGCGCGCACAGTGCGGCCCGGCCCGAACTTTCGGGCGCGCACAGTGCGGCCCGGCCCAAAGCGCCCCGTCGGACGGGATCTGGAATCCGTCCGACCCGCCTCCCCGCCTACCACGTGTCGCCCAAACAGCCGACAGCCGCCGCAACCACTCCTGCTGCGCCACGTGGCCACCCCCGGGAGCCGACACGCGTCCCCGGCCAGCCCGGTCTGCCGCGCCTGCCCGCACAGTCTGCGCCCGCTGCCCTCCTGCCCGCACAGTTGACCGCCCAATAGGAGCGCGCCACGTGTCCTGCCTCTGACCGGTGCACCCGGTGCACGAACCGCTGAGAGCCGAACCAATAGTGAGATGCCACGTGTCCACCCCGGTGCACCGTGAACCAAAGCCAACCATCCTGCTCTGTAGACCGAGAGCTGTGAGCCAACCAATGGAGTGATGCCACGTGTCCTCCCTCCGGTGCACGCTCGGCCGCGTGGACCGCGCACCCGCGCGCCTGCCCGCGCCCTGCCCGCGACGCGCGCGCCTGCCCGCCGCCGCTGTGCCGCCTGCCCGAGGCTGCGCCGCCGCCCTCCGCCGCTGCCGCCGCCGCCGGTGATCGCCGGAGTTACTGTTCCGGCCATGAACAGTAACCGAAGCTCAGAAAATGCAATAAATAGTCAGTTTTGACCGTTTTCGCGCGCTGAATCCGAATTTGACGTCCGTTTTGCCAAATTCCCACTCTAAAAATTGCCGAATGCCCCCGGAAAGGTATTCTTAGTCCAAATTTCGCGCAGAGCCCAATCTTAATATCCATTTCGCCCGAGAACACTTCCAGAGATCCGACGGGGCCAACCGATCACCCACGTGATCCATTTAAGTCCGAAGTCCAACACTAGTGTCCAATCGTGCCCCAAACACCTCCCGCACGCCGCGTAGGCCTCCAGTGGCCACCCCAATGCACCGCAACAGCCTTGCGGAGATCCAGGTCATCACATCCTCCCCCACTAAAGAAAGTTTCGTCCTCGAAACTAAAGTCAATCCTCAACACGGAATCTCAACCATACAGAGGGGGGTAAATATACAATCGTCCACTACTCAAGCTCCCACTACTACCAAAAACCTCTTCCAGAGACGCGATGCAATCCTCAGGTCTCTAACCAGAACGGAACAAAGGAGAGCACTCCAGAGAACCACGCCACCTTAACTAGGTACAGCTGGGCTAACTACTCGGCTACCAAGTAGTCTGCATCGGTACAAGCATCTGTCCCTGTTAGGGCCTCAGATAATCCAACCACAAGTCCAACAACACCCAGCTCGATCCAAGTACCTCGGTACTCCCAAGGCATCCGATATAAGTCCCCCAACTGGTCCCGTAACCTCAGATCTCTAATCCAAAACCGTCGGGATGTAGAAGCAATTCCCTAACCCTCCGGCATCAACACTCAGCCATAAGCAGTCGAGAGAACCAGATTGCAAATCCATCTTCGCGAAGATCCAATATCCTTGCAACTGGTAAATCAAATCCTCCAAGCTTGGCAGAAGGGTACTAGCTCCCGATGATCACTTCATCAAATTCTTACGGGTCCTCACAAGGCCGAAGTGAACCAACCTTCCACAATTCGAATAGCACCGGCGCCCCCCCAAAGGTGCCACACTTGGCCTGACATAAATCCAAAACATCGAATCCTGGAGTTGGGTCCTTAACTCCCAAACTGGTGTCATGCCAAACAACTCCGATAGGAGAACAGCTAGGAACTCACAACCAAAAGGGTATCTCCAAGTCCTGGTGCCGCCGCAGATCCCTCAAACACACCAGCCAAAAGGCTACTCACCCACTACGAGACATCCGCCTCGCTCACAAAGTCAAAACCAAAGAGGCGAAGATACTCTCAAGCAACCCAGGTACACCAACACCTCCAGGCCTGGCTCCCACGAAAACCGTCCTCGCAGCACAATCAGCTGCCGCGAAAAGAAAAAGATAACCGAGCCAGCCTAACCGTCCTAAGTACCAAACCAAGCCCCACAACTAGGTCAAGACCATCAGGCCTACAGGTACAACCAAGGACTCAACCGCACCGGGCAGGACCTACGACACTCCCCCTAGGTGCAAAAGATCGGGAATACGACCTCCCGAACACCACGTAACCGTCCTACCCCTAACCCAAAGCAATGAAGCCAAACACTACCCACCAAGGAGGGAAAACCTCTCGTATCGAAAGATACGAACCCAAGAGCCTGGAACAATTCAAACCTACCGCCACACTGGCCGCTGGAATCTATGTGCTCTGACGGTCTCAAAATCCACTATCCTGGAAAAGAGATCGGAATACCTCATCCGACTGACCTGTCCTCCATCACCCGGCGCCAAGCGCCTCAATCAGAACTCGCCTCAGGCGGCAGATCCCAATCCAAAGGAACTACAGTGCCACGCTCCATACCCGGCGCCTACTCCAATGAGGCGTCCCTAGAACTCTCAATCCCCCACCGAACAAGACCCTGCCTTCAAAGGCTCCATACTCAACCCCACAAGTCGGGGCAACTCATCCGCCAGATCTGGCTCACTCCTTCAATGCAATCCCACAGTTTCCCTGCTGTCAACTGTCCACCCTTCCTCGGTGCCCCAGCACTAAACGTCGGCATGGAGGGGCTACTCACTAGCCCGACAACTGTGCCACTGCACCGATCCGACAACTGTGTCGCTGCTCCGACAACTGCGCCACGGTGCTGATCCGACAACTGTGTCACCGCGCTGCTCCGATAGCTGTGTCACTGCTCCGACAACTGCACCACTGTGCTGATCCGACAACTGTGTCACCGCGCTGCTCCGACAACTGTGTCACTGCGCCGCTCCGCTGATCTGCCTCCAACACTCCTACCCTTCGGGTCCGGAGCCCCCAGACCCCAATCTGGGTATCCGGCCCGAAACAACCAGCTCAGGCCCAACTGCCGCACCAAGGTGCACTCGGGTCAGAGCCCCAACGT
The DNA here is from genome assembly GCA_029168755.2 of Tillandsia fasciculata. Lineage (NCBI taxonomy): Eukaryota > Viridiplantae > Streptophyta > Magnoliopsida > Poales > Bromeliaceae > Tillandsia > Tillandsia fasciculata. The sequence goes on along the minus strand of CM054945.1, from coordinate 12,886,408 downwards.
CGGGGAGACACCGCTCACCACGACAAAACCGCAAATCAGCACACCCCAAACACTCGACCCAATCTAGCGAAAGTCAAAGGCATCCCCCTATTTTGTAACGTTATGTTGTCTGCAGCCAACATAACTGTCCCACAAAATAGGGTATGCCGATCCCTCTTCACTCACTGGAAGAGTCAAGACCAAATCACCGACTTTCGCCAAAAGTCACGTCTCTCACGCCCTAACATCCTAGGGTCCGCCAAAAGCCTAGGGTTTCCTAAGTCCCAACTGACCTATCCCTAAGCTCTGATACCAACTTAATCTGTCACGCCCCGGGTGTAAACCAGAACCCGGGCCCGTCTACAGATCCGCCGTGCACACGGTATTTCCCGCGTACACGAAGCGCCAAACCTGCTCAGATATATAAGAGATAATAATAAATGAGCAATAAAAACAGAGCTGAACTAAAACTAATACATCTCAGACTGAAGCTGGAAATAAAATACAATACATCTGTATAAATGATACATCTGTCTCTCCCAGCTCACCAAAATAAATACAACCTGCTGGCAAAAGCCAGTCCCAAAGTAAAAGTACAATCGTCTGAGGAAATGGGTACACCAACAGTCCAGCTAACACGCTCATCCTGCCTCGAAGTCTATCTACTCAGCCGTCCTCTCTCCTCGACCCGCCGCAGAAAACCCAGCAGCACCCGCAGAAGACACTGCAAAACAAGGGAGAAGAAAAAGAGGAAAGAAGAATGGGGGTAAGACTACCAGTAAACCAGTAGCCTCCCCTAGTGGGTAAAACCTCAAACCCTGACACACCCACTAGGTCTACCAGAGGCAAAAAGGAAAGAAGTGTGGTAAGCAATGATGACTGCTGAAAACAGGAACTACCACTACTATGCCTCTAATATGCCAAGCTAAAGAGATAGCTAACTGTATGCATCAGAATGTAAATGCCTGCCTGCCTGGACCCAATCGATACACCAGTAAGAACTGGTACTGCCTGCCTTGCCTGCCTGCCAAATCGGGTATGCCAGTCTACGCATAACACCGATAGGGGATGAGAGTCCCGAGGACTCGAAGCCTGTAAAACGCACACTCCGGAGTGGCACTCGAGGGGAGCGACCCACACGAGTAAAATGCCTGAGTAACAAGTACCATAGATCAGCAGGACTGGATCATGACTCTGATCAAAGTGGGAAAACCCATCCACTAAAGGGAGACCCGATCTCAACCTGATGCAAGATAAACAAATAGTGGGAAACCCCATCCACTAGAGACCTGATACCCAATCTGATGCATAAGCAACCTCCGGTCAACCGCCCAAGGTCCGCGGTTGCCGCAATACCCTGCCATCAAGCCTGCCTGTCCCAAAATCCAAGATCCACAATCGGGTAGAACAATCGATATCCGGTCAACCGCCTACTGTCCGCGGTTGCCGCAATAACCCCCAAGTCCGACATCAAGTACACCCTGTCTCCGACCCCAAGGTCCCGGCTACACTATCCCAAACCCCCGCTCGAACCCGAGCAACATGACTCGAAAGTCTAAATAAGAAGGAGAAAGAAGGCAATCATGGTTTCTCCTAAGTCAAATCCCAATATGATAGTGTAGCAATAAAAGATGGCCTATCTAGATGTCCATACAAGCATGCAAGTGTTCTCAAGGAAATATAATTAAAGGCATTAATCATTAACAGTATCCACCTACGCATGTCGTCTATCCTCAAGTAGTACCATCAACAGGATAATCAAATAGTCCAACATAAATATTCCATTCCACATGCAAGGTTAACCGCTATCAAAGCAACCCTATTCCCACACCGGCATGCATAAACCCAACCCCGATCATGATTAATCAAGATGTCCAATAAAGGGGATCACTCTAATATTCCTAGTGAGCATGTCAAAATAGAGGCAAGAAACAACCGCCCACCTCGAGCGCTAAATCCTGGTCCCAACAGCGAAGTCCGCGCCCGGTCTCAACGATCACCACGGTACTGCACAAAATGCCCCAAAGAACAAGCACAATTAACATACAATGCTCACACCGAAATCTGTCCATAATACAATCAGTCCACAGTTTTGCCTTTTTCACCTGCGAGATCTGCCCTAAAAATTCCAGGAAAAATACCGTCACGATCCTCGCGACGAACCGGTCGAAACGACTACCTGCACGTTCCCACACGATTTTCCTATGCTGAGAACCAAAATCGACAAGAGGACCACCCCGAACAATACTTTCACCCAAAAACTGTGCTACAAAGTTCTGTAAAAAGGGGTTTCTCACCTTCGGAAAAAATTCCAAGAAATCCAAGAAAATTCAGGGAGACTCCTTGCGATACGTAGATGTAAATCCCCTTTTGAATCACCCCAATCCGATGCCCGGTTGCGGAGATATCGCCGAAATACCGAACCGCTGTCCAAAACTCCACCCCAGAAAATGAGGTCACAAGATGACCTGAAAAACCCATGAAAACCTCGGAATGGGGAAAAACCAGTAGAAACAAGAAACGTAGCCCTACCTGTCGTGAAGACGATGGCGCAAGAATCGCTGAAAAACACTGTCGGGGTAGCTCGGGAGAGCTAAAACACTGTCGCTGCGCCGAAGAAGAACCCAGGAATGCAACGTCGCGCCGCGCCGTAAAATCCAAATCTCGAAGTGCGTGCCACCACAAATCCTCAAACTTCACCAGGAGATGGAGAACTCGAAGGGGAGAAACTTTGCTGAAGACACCTTGGTGAGATGAGGCTCGGAAATGGTGGAAAAAGTGAGCTGAATGGGGCTCGGGCTGAATAAATAGGCCAGCCAAAAGAAACTTTTGATTTAATTCCGACTGGGTCCCCACTTTCGGGCGCCCGAAAGTTTCCGGGCGCGCACAGTGCGGCCCGGCCCGAACTTTCGGGCGCGCACAGTGCGGCCCGGCCCAAAGCGCCCCGTCGGACGGGATCTGGAATCCGTCCGACCCGCCTCCCCGCCTGCCACGTGTCGCCCAAACAGCCGACAGCCGCCGCAACCACTCCTGCTGCGCCACGTGGCCACCCCCGGGAGCCGACACGCGTCCCCGGCCAGCCCGGTCTGCCGCGCCTGCCCGCACAGTCTGCGCCCGCTGCCCTCCTGCCCGCACAGTTGACCGCCCAATAGGAGCGCGCCACGTGTCCTGCCTCTGACCGGTGCACCCGGTGCACGAACCGCAGAGAGCCGAACCAATAGTGAGATGCCACGTGTCCACCCCGGTGCACCGTGAACCAAAGCCAACCATCCTGCTCTGTAGACCGGGAGCTGTGAGCCAACCAATGGAGTGATGCCACGTGTCCTCCCTCCGGTGCACGCTCGGCCGCGTGGACCGCGCACCCGCGCGCCTGCCCGCGCCCTGCCCGCGACGCGCGCGCCTGCCCGCTGCCGCTGTGCCGCCTGCCCGAGGCTGCGCCGCCGCCCTCCGCCGCTGCCCGCCGCCGCCGCCGCCGCCGGTGATCGCCGGAGTTACTGTTCCGGCCATGAACAGTAACCGAAGCTCAGAAAATGCAATAAATAGTCCGTTTTGACCGTTTTCGCACGCTGAATCCGAATTTGACGTCCGTTTTGCCAAATTCCCACTCTAAAAATTGCCGAATGCCCCCGGAAAGGTATTCTTAGTCCAAATTTCGCGCAGAGCCCAATCTTAATATCCGTTTCGCCCGAGAACACTTCCAGAGATCCGACGGGGCCAACCGATCACCCACGTGATCCATTTAAGTCCGAAGTCCAACACTAGTGTCCAATCGTGCCCCAAACACCTCCCGCACGCCGCGTAGGCCTCCAGTGGCCACCCCAATGCACCGCAACAGCCTTGCGGAGATCCAGGTCATCACAACTTGCACTGCTGATTTTAATGGCCACTGGAAGTGGACGTGGTCGTGGTTCTGGAAAGAAGAAGACTACTAAACGATCACGAGAGGAAGGTTCGACAAGCTCAGATTCTGAACATTCATCTGAATATGAAGAAGAAACGGTTCAAGGAAAGGGGAAAGCACCTATGGCTCCAAGGAAAAAGAAGGGTGCGGATTCTCCTCCGCGTAGAAGTACCGGTGGACCGGTAATACGCGACCGCTCTCAACGGAGATCTAATGTTGATGAAAGTGAACAGCATGTAAGTGCAAAACGCCGTGCCAGATTTGCAAATCGTACATGCATTGGAGAGCGTCACGTGAATTTCAACGAGCTATGTCGCGAGGTGCCAGACTTTGTGAGGCTTTTGGAACAAAGTCATATTCGACCACTTGGCAAAGTCCAACCAAAGATGGTTTTTGTGTTGAGATCATCAGGGAATTCTATATGAGAGCTAACATACTCCAAAAGGACCATGACACAGGGACTTTCATCATTGAAACAACAGTTAGAGGCGTCAAGTTTGACATTACTCCAGCAGTAATTGGGGCAAACCTTGGGCTAGCTGTTGATACTTCTGGTCTTTACTACACAGATGGTGATTTCCAGCATGACACCCATTGGGACACTGTTGTGGATTCAATTTGCAAGTCAGGGACACACACAAATAGGTCATATGTTGAATCAAAGGACCTAAAACCAGAATATCACATTTTGTCCTTAATCGTCTGCTACAACTTATTGCCCACAATGGGGACCAAAAGGATTCGATGGGATCGATTGCTACTTCTCTTCTTCCTCGGTCACCCAGAAAGTGCAAATGGAATCAACATCAACATTCCATTTCTAATTTGGCAGCAAATGGTACATGTCATTGAGGGATCAAGGCAACGTGACCTTCTACCGTTTCCAATCTTGATTACTCGTATTCTGGAAGACCACGGTGTTGACATTTCCTGTACCAAGTTTGACTACGGCTTAGGCTCAATCGATGGAATCACGTTAGCCAAGTCAGTTAGCACGTTAAAGACATTTGGACACACAAAGGGCTATGCAAGTGAAGCAACTACGAGCGCACCGCCTCGCCAAGAATCTTCTGAACCAGAAGAAGTGGTAACTCTTCAGACTTTGCAGAAAAAGATGGAGCAAGGTTTCAAGAAAATCGAGGATGGTTTAAAGAAGATATTCGAAATCCTTGGGTGCAAACACGACGATGTGGTCACTGGAGCAACTGCACCGAGTACATCTCATGGACCTACATCACATGAGGACGATGATGATTCAGATCAGGATGAGTGATTTCTTTGCCTTCTTGTTTTTGGTTTTTAGTTTCTTTTCACTTTATGATGAACAAGAACTCTAATGGGCATGTAACTATGAACGTATCCTGCTAGTATGTTTCTTTTTGTCTATTTTGACTGTTTGACAATTTGTGACAAAAAGGGGGAGAACAGAAATTATTGATTGAATCACAAAGGGGGAGAACATAGATGGGGGAGAACATAGATGCTCAAGACAGGGGGAGAACGTGGAGAACATGGAGAACATGTTGGGATGCTCAAGATAGGGGGAGATAAAGAAAAGATTGAAAGAGCCACAAAACAAAAGAACCAAAAGGAAGACGGATCAAATGTAGGATTTTAATTTCTAACGACTAACATTTGATTTTGTTTGGAGTTTTGTTTTGCAGGAATTACATCACTTTAAGACTCCAAGTCCTAAGTCATAGAGTATGTTCTAGGACTGTTTGGTTCAAATGTAATTTTATATTTATTGGATCTTTCACGCAAAGAAAATCAATGTTTTGGTGATAACATTGAATTTCGAATTTTTGGTTTAAGATGAGTGACTTGAGCGGTTTTATGTATTTTTGGGTTTTGTCACGAAATTGCCAAAGGGGGAGATTGTTACGGCATTTTGGTGTTGGCATATTTCGTGAGTCAAGTCAGTGAGTTGAGTCGGAGTCTTAAAGGGATCAAATTGTCAATTCAGCCTTCGAAGACTCATTGAAGATTCAACATGAGCCCAAGTCAACTTTCAGGTATGATTAAATTTTGTTCATGGTGATTAAAGTTCGTTTATAATCATTGGAAACAGGAATTTAATGAAAACCGGTTTAGACTTGGTTTTAGGAACTTGGTTTTAACTTACAACTTTATTTAAGTTTGGATTCCGGTACTTGGTTTGTTTTGGATAAAGTTTATCTTGGAAAAATCAGTTTTTACATTGAGTACCGGAACCACACTTGAAGTTCCTCAAACCCGACACAGAATTTTCTGAAATTTGTATTGCGTACCGGAACACAGACTCGCGTACCGGAACACAATAGAAAAATCTGTGTTTTGCACCATTGAGTACCGAAACACAATATTTGGTACCGGTACACAATGTTGCCTCGGGAAAAGTTTCCTAAACCGACTCTAATTCGTTTCCAAGGGCTATAAATAGATACTTAGGGTTTCTCGACGATAATGACCAAGACCGAAAACACTCGAGAGCAACCCTAGAGGCTGGATTTTATCTTTCTTCTTTTTAGCCTCTTTTAGGTCAATTCGACGGTTCTTCTAAGATCTATCTTTTGTCGAATTGATCTAAACTTTGCTTAGAAATTCTTTCTACGGTTCTTCAATGATAATCTAAGCAAAGGATCACCATCGAAGCCTATATTTTCTATCGGCTGAGTTCGCGTCGTGGATTCGACGTAGCACCGTGGATTCGGTGTGTTGAAGGCGTTTCGTGGATTCGAAACGTGTGCTCGTGGATTCGAGTGGCGTTCGTGGATTCGAACGTGTGCAGTGGACGTGCAATCGGTGGAGCGCAAGGTCCGAAGAATTTGAAGGAGGGGTTTGAGTCCGTGGAGTCGGTAATCACCTTGTTATTCTTCTTTTTCTTAGTGGATTGTTATTGCGTGTTGGTCCCGTGGTTTTTCTCCTGGATTGGAGTTTCCACGTAAATCTCGGTGTGCTATTTTTATTTCCGCATTGATTTTTATTTTTGTACTGAGATTTATTTTTTAAATATTACACCTATTCACCCCCCTCTAGGTGTTTGATAGTACCTACTTAGATCCTGGTGGATCCTAAATAACTCTACACCGCCCGCTTCATCGCTGATTTCTGGAAGATCCGACCGTCAGATCTGAACTTGCTTAATATGGTTTTTGATCAGTTCAACGAGACGGTCGCACTCGTGGTCTCAGATCTTCGAGATCAGGCTCGGATTGAAAAGCGATATTCCTGCCCTATTAACTGTGTAATTTACACTGCAGAAAAGGGCACTTAGGCTATTCGTGCTTTTTGTGATCCAAAATTCAACTTGACTTTTATTATTTTCATTCATTTATTTATTTACAAAAATTCAAATTCTTACATCTCTCCCACCAAAAAGAAAGTTTCGTCCCCGAAACTTAATACAACTAAGAACCAAATAAATGGGGGTAACGCTCCATCATGGTTGATTCGCGTTCCCACGTGGCTTCACGCTCCTCATGGTTCTCCCATTGTATTTTGACGTAGGGGATCGATCTGTTCCTCAGCTTCTTTTCATCTCGAGCCAGGATCTTCAGTAGTACTTCGTCATAGCTCAGATCCTCGCGAAGCTGGACAGCGGTGGGGCTGATAATACGTGAAGGATCCCTGATATACTTCCGTAGCATGGAAACGTGGAAGACGTTATGCACCCGGGCGAGGCTAGGAGGAAGAGCCAGTCGGTATGCTACAGGGCCAATACGCTCCAATATCTCGAAGGGACCGACAAATCGGGGACTGAGTTTGTTGCGAATCCCAAATCGCTTGATTCCTCGAGTTGGCGACACCTTCAGCAGGACATGGTCACCAACCTGGAACTCTAAGTCTCGTCGTCGTTGGTCCGCATAACTCTTCTGCCTGCTTTGCGCGGTTAGCAACTGCTGCCTTGCTACCCGCACTCTGGCCTCTACATCCTCCAGTAGCTCTGGCCCGATCACACGGCGCTCACCGACGTCGTCCCAGCAGATAGGGGACGACATCGGCGCCCGTACAGTGCCTCATAAGGAGCCATACCGATACTAGCCTGGTAGCTGTTGTTGTAGGCGAACTCTACCAAGGGAAGATACCGGTACCGGCCGTCTCCATACTCAAGTACACAGGATCTCAGCATATCCTCCAACGTCTGAATGACTCGCTCGGACTGCCCGTCACTCTGGGGGTGGATGGCAGTACTGAACTTTAGCTTCGTGCCCATAGCTTCCTGTACATTCCTCCAGAACTGAGACACAAAGCGGGTGTCTCTATCAGAAACAATCGATGCTGGAGTGCCATGAAGTCGCACGATCTCATCAATATAGAGCTGGGCGAGTCGATCACGGGTCCAAGTCATGTGAATTGGCAGAAAGTGAGCCGACTTGGTGAGTCGATCCACAATAACCCATATAGCATCGTGGCTAGTGACCACAAGTTAGGACAAGTGTCCATAATAATGACAAAGATAATCCACTATGTACGCGATCTGTCTGAGACCTACCTAAGGTCTAATACGGTCTGGGATATCATTACTGAAACTATAACATCGCTGTCCAAAGACAACCTTGGAAACTAAGATTCAAGTAAGCAGACAAATAGACCCAATCATGATATTCCCCTTTACAGGGTGGGGTATTTCCTCAGCTCTTTCGACAGTACGTTGTCTGCAGCCAACGTGCTTATCAAAAGAAAAGTGAAATACCATAATCTGTCGCCAACATCAAGTTGGGGACACGACTCTCACCGGCATCCAACATAAGGTATAACTCATACCTCACGACACAAATCTCTATGCCGATACGATAAACCTATATCAACTGTCTCTACCATCTCATGGTCATGAGTGCGACCCTGGCTACTCACAGAAATCTAGAACCATATTCCATTGTTCTCCATTACCTTAAACGCATCCCCACTTGCTAACGCAGCACTAGCGACGCCAATCGTAGCTCAAATATCGTCAGGAACGATCATGACTCCAAACCAATTCACCCACAATTTGCGAATCAACTGCAAATCGGATTCTTTTAGGATGAAAGTCAAATTTCTCAAGCTATCATCATCTCTATCAAAGTAATCGTGAATCCCAAATTATTTTACACTGATCAGGGTTGGGACACGATTCAATAAGGTCTCATATTTGCTGAGTGTCGTCAGAATCCTTCCATCCAAAGCAACAAGATTGCTAACCTCATAGGCATCCCGATAACTATATTCGGGGAATCTCCGGTAATAGCAGCCACAACATAGTTTTGATAACCACGGTTGCGACAACAGTCACCATAACATGTGACGCGGGGACAACCGGAGGATCAATGACTTCTCCAAGCACCTGGACTAGTGGTGGGGGCCAGTGCAACAATAGCCACTATCTGATGCTGAGCCATCTGCTGGACTATCCCAGCAAAAGCGGTGAGCTGATTCTCTAACCGCTGCCAACAATCCGAGCTCTAAGGCTCCACTGATATATCAACCCTATAGCTCGTACTACAACCACAGCTAATACTACACCCACTACGACCACTAAGCCCAGAGCGCGTGCAAACACCGCTCGTAGTCACAACGATAAGATTGGAAACGACTCATAGTGAAAATACACCTGAGCTCCTAACAACCAGACAAATACCCCGCGCTCTCACGACATAAGTCATCCTAGGGTTCATCCTAACCAGATCCTAATCAATTTTTCTAGGTACCGTGTACCTATTTCTCTGATACCATCTAATCTGTCACGCCCCGAGTTTAAAAATCCAGTCTAAATTTTTTTTTTTAATAAAATCAGAGTTCGCAAAACCGGGCGTAACAGACCGCCACACATATAGGAAATCCTCTATCCAAACGGACAGAGTCTCCCCTATACATGCACGGCTAGGCAAGTACCATATCATACAATCAGAGATCAAGTACAACTAAACTAGACTACATGATAATAACCAATCAGTTTAAAGATATACTAAATCCTCAGAGAAGGTAAATCAAAACTAGAGTACTGATCGACAAAATATGAAATAGACATAAGTGCTAAGATATCACAATAATCCAAACTACTGTCCACAGATCAGATCGGGATCCCAACAACTCTGGTATATCATCAGGGGACAACTCTATCGTGACAGCCTCACTGGATCGTCCCGACACCCCTCTACCCGCACGACCTGAAAAATGGTCACCCAGGGGGTGTGAGATACACTGTACATGTATCCCAGTGGGCACGACGAGCCGAGAAATAGCTAATCGTACCTACTGGGTACAATAATCTGCGGATAGTAAAAATCAAAGGGGTAAAGCTGAATAACAGATGTGTATACAGATAATCAAAATCCACAGGTAAACTAAATAGGCAGATAATCAAGGGTAATGAACTGCAGGTAATACATGCTGGAAATCAGGTATAGCTATAATAATCAAGCATAAGGACTGCAGGTAAATAATGCAAGAAATCTGGATATAAATGAGATAATCATGCTATAACTGAAGTAATCAAGCATAAACTGAGCAGTAAAGGTACAAGGTAAGATATCTATCAATAACAGTGCAAGATAAGAATAATGCGTCAACAATAGAAACCCAAGTACCCAATCATGTGCCAATATTGGTCTCACATAACCTCAGGCAAAAACCACTGATCCGCACCCGATCCGCTGACAATAACCCGGCACTCACAGATGCAATCGGGGCTCACGGGTCCAATCTCAAGACCACTTTACCGGTAAAGAACACAACGACGGTGGCTAAACCGTCAGTGTACGTGAAGTACAGCAGTGCGTGGTAGTCATCATGCTATGCTCAAGCTCACGGTCTAGCGACCGGGTAGTCGGCAATAAGCCGAGATCCCAACAGGGAAAACATCTGTCTGTATATCTGTCGATCAAGATCTATCATGCATATCTGAATATAAGGCAATATCACAAGTGACATGAAACTAGCAGGAATAATCGATCATGACATCTATATACCAAGATATGAAAACTGACAAGCAGATGTATATAGTGTGTCTAGAGAATCAATGTCTATCGGACAATCATGCGAAATATATAGATCAAATCATCAGGTATAGTCAACAATAGGGGTACATGATAAAATCAACAGAGCTAACCAAAAACAGGTGTCCGACTGGACTAAAGCAACCTGTGAGGACCTGGATTTCCACGTCTAGACTACTGGTTGACTAGTAGCTGTTAGAGGCTTTGTGGTGCGTCGGTGGTGTTTGTGCACCAATTGGACACTAGTGTTGGACCCAGAGTGTTAAATGGATCACGAGAGTAGTCCGATGACCCCGACGGATGCTTAGAAGTGGTTTTGCGCGCAATGGATGTTAAAATTGGGCTCAGCGCGAAGTTTGGACAAAAGAATATCTTTTCGGATGCCTTCGGCAATTTTTAGAATTGGAATTTGGCAAAACGGACATCGGAAACGGACTCAGGGCGAAAAACTGTGCAAAATAGGCTATTTCTGGACATTTTGGGCTTAAAACGGTGTTTTTGGTGCTCGGAATGGGACGTGCAGGTACTCGTTTCGAAGGTATCGACGCGAGGAACGCGACTGTATTTATGTTAGATTTTTCCGAGTCCGTTCTGCAGGTGGAAACTTCACATCTTTGAGGCTGTGTTTGCAGATTGTGTATAACTTGGAATATTTTAGAAAACAGGTGTGATGTTGAACTTTATTGTTGTACCCAGGGGTGTTTGCAAGTGTTGCTGGACCCGTTGGATCTGAAGACTCTAATTTCGGGGTACTTTCTGCTGTTTGGAGCCGAGGCTTTTGCGACGGGTACCGAGGATGCTGTTTCGGCAGAATTTAGACTTTGAGCGTCTGCGCTCTTCGCCGACCCCAGGTTTGACTTGGATTAAGCACTTCAGGTGGGTAAGCTTAATTTGGTACTGTATAAGGTTTTTATATTATGGTGAATGAAAGTGCACATGTGAGGATATCACCCACTTTTATTGTTTCTGAGGACAAAGCATGCTTGCATGGACATGTAGTTAGGCCATCTTTTACTGCTGCACTACTTTTGGAACTTGACTTAGGAGAAACCATGTCATTCTTTCTCCTTCTTTGTTAGTCAGGTGGTCTATGTTGCTCAGGTTCGAGCAGGGGTTCTGGGTAGTGCAGTCGGGACCTGGTGTCGGGGACAAGTTGGATTAGTTGTGGGGTTTTGCGGCAACCGCGGATATTGGGCGGTTGACCGGACATTTATTTATGCACCAGATTGGGTATCTGATTTCTCTAGTGGACAGAGTTTCCCCACTATGTAAGTATTTTGCATCTGATTAAGGACCGAGGCTTTCTTTAAGGGTTGGGCTTTCCCACTTTGATCAGAGTCATGTTCCAGTCCTGCTGATTTACGATACTTATTACTGAGGCATTCTACTCGTGTGGGTAGCTCCCCTCGAGTGCCGCTCCGGAGTGTGCGATATTCAGGCTTCGAGTCCTTGAGACTCCCATCCCCTATCGGTGTTATGCGTAGGCTGGCATACCCGATTTGGCAGGCACAGCAGGCAGTACCAGTTCTACTGGCGGCATTAGATTGGGTTTATTACAGACTTGTGCTTTATAGTTACACTCGTGTCGGGGGGACCGAGTGAAGTCTAGTAGCTATGTTAGACCAGTACTACTATTGTTGGGAACCCTTTGGGGATACGGTGGTCCCTGGATCATTGTGAGTCAGAAGGCAGGCATGGCAGGCATAGGCAGGCATTGCAGGCATAGGCAGGCATAGGCAGGCATGGCAGGCATAGGCAGGCATGGCAGGCATGGCAGGCATAGGCAGGCATGGCAGGCATAGGTAGGCATGGCAGGCATAGGCAGGCATAGGCAGGCATAGGCAGGCATGGCAGGCATAGGTAGGCATGGCAGGCATGGCAGGCATAGGCAGGCATGGCAGGCATAGGCAGGCATGGCAGGCATGGCAGGCATAGGTAGGCATGGCAGGCATGGCAGGCATAGGCAGGCATGGCAGGCATGGCAGGCATAGGCCGGCATAGGCAGGCATGGCAGGCGTAGACAGGCATAGGCAGGCATGGCAGGCACGGCAGGCATAGCCGGCATAGGCAGGCATGACAAGTATGGCAGGCACAGGCAGGCACGGCGGGCATAGCAGGCATAGAGGCTTGTGTTACGGCTTTTTGGTGTTGGCATATTTCGTGAGTCAAGTCAGTGAGTTGAGTCGGAGTCTTAAAGGGATCAAATTGTCAATCAGCAATCAAAGACTTAGAAAAGATTCAACAAGAGCTCAAGTTGGCACTCAGTGTCTTGAGTCTTGAAGATTGAAGATGAAGAATTGTGGATCAGTTACATCAATCTCAAGAAGAAAGTATTCAAAAGGATCAGGTATGTTTAACTAAATAATTTTGGTGATCCGAATACTTTCTTATAGTGTAGAAACACTTGGATGAATTTTTAATTGCATAAAAATCAAAAACTGGACATGGGACATGTTCAGGATCCGGATCAGACATTTCGATCCGGATCCCGAAGGGTGATTGTTCATTGGCAATTTCAATCCGGATCACAGGCCATTCCGATCCGGATCCCGAACATGGATTTTGCTGAATTCATGAACGATCCGGATCGGACCTTGCAATCCGGATCCCGAACCCTTGGTTTTCTGGAATCGTCAATCTCGTTACGACGATCCGGATCGCAGTAAATCCGATCCGGATCGCCGTCCTGAAAAATTCCAGATAAGGTATGTTTTTGATTCTTATCTCTTTCCAAAGGTTTCTAAACTATAAATAGACACTTAGGGTTTCTCAAGAACGTGGGGGAGCACGGCCGATCAATTTATAAAACACTTGAGAGCAACCCTAGAGGCTAGGTTTTTATCGTTCTTCTTTATAGCCTCTTTTAGGTCAATTCGATGGTTCTTTCAAGAACATATCTTTTGTCGAATTGATCTAATCTTTGCTTAGAGATTTTTTCCATGGATCTTCATTGATAATCTAAGCAAAGGATCACCATCGAAGCCAATATTCTTACCGGCTGAGTTTGCGTCGTGGATTCGACGTGGCACCGTGGATTCGGTGTGTTGAAGGCGTTTCGTGGATTCGAAACGTGTGCTCGTGGATTCGAGTGGCGTTCGTGGATTCGAACGTGTGCAGTGGACGTGCAAACGTTGGAGCGCAAGGTCCGAAGAAATTGAAGGAGGGGTTAAATCCGTGGAGACGGTAATCACCTTGTTATTCTTCGTTTCTTAGTGGATTGTTATTGCGTGGACATCCAACCGGTCAGCGCAAGGTCCGAAGAACTTGAAGGAGGGGTCGAGTCCGTGGAGTCGGTAATCACCTTGTTATTCTTCAATTCTTAGTGGATTGTTATTGCGTGTTGGTCCCGTGGTTTTTCTCCTGGATTGGAGTTTCCACGTAAATCTCGGTGTGTTGATTTTTATTTTCCGCATTATTTTTTATTTTTGCACTGAGATTGGTTTTTATAATATTACACCTATTCACCCCCCTCTAGGTGTTTGATAGTACCTATTTAGATCCTTGTGGATCCTAAATAACTCTACAATTGGTATCAGAGCGGGTTTTAGGTTTATCTATCATGATGGGTGAAAGTGGTAATATTTTTAGACCTCCTCTTTTTGATGGGACCAATTATGCATATTGGAAAATGCGGATGAGAGCTTTTCTCATCTCTATTGATGAGCGGGTATGGCAAACCGTTGAATACGGTTGGGTGCATCCGGTTGAGGAAGTAGGAAATTCTACTACCCCAAAACCTCGCTCTAGATGGTCTAAAGAGGAAATCGAAAGATCTTCTTACAATGGGAAAGGTATGAACGCTTTATATAATTCTCTTTCCTCGACTGAGTTTACAAGAATTTCCGCGTGTGAAACCGCGAAGGAAATTTGGGATATTCTCAAAATTACACATGAGGGTACTAATCTTGTAAAAATTCAAAAGCTCCAGATGCTTACAAGTCAATTTGACTCTATTCATATGGAAGAGCATGAATTGTTTACAGATTATTACACTAGACTTCAAGATGTAATTAATACATGTGCTAATTTAGGAGAAAAGATCCCGGAGTCGAAAATTGTAAGAAAGATACTTCGGACTCTTCCGGAACGGTTTAGGGCAAAGGTTACCGCCATTGAAACCGTTAGTCATCCGGATGAGATGAGTGTAGAGGAATTAGTAGGTGCTTTGCAAACTTATGAGATGACTTTTCCTACTAATCAAAATTCTTCCAAGTCTTCTTCTAAGCTTACAGGTATTGCATTCAAATCAACAAAGGAAGAAGATGACGAATCGAGTTCCGACGATGAAATCTCTTTTGCCGATTTTGAAGAACAACTGGCGCGGATCACAAAGAAATTTCGTCGGAAATTTTGGAAGAATCGAACCGATGGATCTTCATCCACGAAACCATCTAAAGGATCATCGGGTTCTAAATCCTCTAAACTCAAAGGCGTTGCAAAACCTTCTAAAGAAAAAGAAAAAGATGATTTCGAAGGGGAAATCCGATGCTATCGATGCAGAGGCTACGGCCATATTTCAACGGATTGTCCTTCTAAGAAATCATACAAAAAGAAGGCTTTGCAAGCAAATACTTGGGACGATTCTAGTTACGATGAATCGACCTCAAGTGAAGAGGAAAAAGAAAAAATTGTTGCTTCTCATGCCTCTCAAATTCCCTCTTCTAAATTGTGCTTATCATCTTTAGTCACTGACTCTATTCCTTTGATTTTGCATGAAACATCAACATCCGGAGGAGAGTCATCAAGTGAGGGGGAGTCGGACGAAGAAGAACTCGTTGAGGCATACCAACAACTTCTTGCGGAATCAAAGAAGATGGCCAAACTTAACAAGAAGTTGAGGAAGCAACGACAAGAAGTTCAAGACGAGAATCAAGCTTTAAAGATCAAACTTCATGATCTCGAGGAGGAACATGGACGGTTTTAGATAACAATAAAATCCTCCAAGAAAAGCTAAACCAATCGGAGACAAACGCTAAATCATATATGGACAAGATTGGTTTTCTTGAAAAGCAGTTTGAAGAAATTCATGTCACCAACCAAGCTTTGACCAAGCAAGTTCATCAACTTAAATCCGACATACAAAGGCTTTCAACCGGTTCCAAGAAACTTAATTGTATGTCCGGATTAGGTCAAGCAAGCAAGGTTGGTTTGGGATTTAAAAAGGACCAAACTGCACATGCTTCAAGTTCCACAATAAAATTGAAAGGAAGGACATGTCACCTTTGTGGACTTGAAGGACATTTGGTGAAGAATTGCCCGAAAAAGAGAAAGAAGAATTCTTCGGCAACTTCATCTACGGAGCGAACTCAACGGAATCAAAAGACACATCAAGTCAAAGGAGTTCACTCAACCCACCAAAGGTCCGAGCCACAACATCAATCATTCAAGTGGATCATTGCGAGGCAAAGACCTAAGGTGGACCAACAGTCAAAGCTACCAACCCCCGGGCACAACGAATCAAGACAACCCAAAATCCAGCGATTTTGGATTCGGAAAGGTGATATCTTTCCTTGTCTTAAGTTCTAAATAGCTTATGACTGTGTGTAATGCTTTGATTGGTTTTCCCTTCATATTTTTCTTAATCTCTGCATTACATGTTTTTCAATGCTCTTTGTTTTTATACTTTGTTTTTGAACAAAAGGGTTTCTAACGAACAAGTGCATTGAATAAAAAGGGGCTTCACGTTCATTCACTCCAAATTAAATTTTCTTGGATTATCAACTTGACTCCATATTCATAATCTTGAAGACACTTCATTTAAAGGAGTTGTTTAATTGAGCATTGGCTAAATTGACTTTAATTGCATCCTTTCACGCATTTAGAAATTTATTATGCTTTTGATATCATAATATTTCAATGTTGCAATGATCATTTATGTTAATTAATTCATCTTTTAAGTGATCAAAGTCAATTTCTCTCTCAATGATCTCTTGGTATAGTCATTATCATATTTGATTGCTTAGTCGAGTATGAATGCGAGATCAATTTTTGGTTGAATACCTTATATATTAAATAATTGATAGCCAATTGAGGGGGAGTCAAAGAAAAGTAAAATGCTCAAAAGATGTGGAAAGAGTTACATCCCAATGAGGAGTGTGAAAACTACCACCACATGGAGGAAAAAAGAAGAAAGAAAAAGATACCCCATGTATGCAAAGCAAATTTTTGTGTTTAAAAATGTTGATGAAATGCATAATGAAATACTTGACTCAGTCATATTTCATGGTTGGTATAAGGTGGGATTTTTGATAAAAGATGCTCGAAGAGCCACTCCTTCAACAGATTGTCTAGATATATTATCTAACTTATCGGGATTTCAAACATCTATTGATCTTTGTATTTCATTTTCTTTACCAAAATTGATGATTTGATAAAGGCATTACTCATAAGATCAGGTTAGATGTAATTGAAAGTGTTCAACTTTAAGAGTTTTAATTTTCATAAATTTTCGTTTCATTTTTGAGTATTTTTGATAGATTTGGTATAATCTATTTCTTGTTGCATGAAACGATGACTTTTGTTTAAAGTTGATGCGCTAAAGTGCTTACATACTCTTTCTGGTTTTTATTTTTCTAAATTATTCTAATGAAAGAAATTTGGATTGAATGACATCTCTGTGAATTCATTGTTCTTCAAAGCACTTAAATGGATTTCTTGATGGAATACAAATCGGTATTTGAAAAGTTTCCAAAATCTGGATTTGTTTCAAGAAATTATTTGATTTTTGCTTTCTGGTACCGGTACGCAATCTGCATTTTTGTTATATACCGGAACTGAGCTTTTATCTCTCTTTCTCTATGAACTAATGTTGTTAGATTTCCTTTTGTCTAGTATGTTCACTGTTTGACAATTTGTGACAAAAAGGGGGAGAAGAGAAATGACGGAGATGAGATCATCAAGAGAGGAGATCATCAAGAGAGGACAAACGAAAATGAAAAATGGGGGAGAACGGAAAATGATGATCGTATCACAAAGGGGGAGAACATTGATGCTCAAGAACATGGAGAACATGGAGAACATGTTAGAGATGTGAGATGCTCAAGATAGGGGGAGATAAAGAAAAGATTGAAAGAGCCGAAAAACAAAAGAACCAAAAGGACGAATCAAATGTAGGATTTTAATTTCTAACGACTAACGTTTGATTTTGTTTGGAGTTTTGTTTTGCAGGAATTACATCACTTTAAGACTCCAAGTCCTAAGTCATAGAGTATGTTCTAGGACTGTTTGGTTCAAATGTAATTTTGTATTTATTGGATCTTTCACGCAAAGAAAATCAATGTTTTGGTGATGACATTGAATTTCGAATTTTTTGGTTTAAGATGAGTGACTTGAGCGTTTTTATGTATTTTTGGGTTTTGTCACGAAATTGCCAAAGGGGGAGATTGTTACGGCTTTTTGGTGTTGGCATATTTCGTGAGTCAAGTCAGTGAGTTGAGTCGGAGTCTTAAAGGGATCAAATTGTCAATCAGCAATCAAAGACTTAGAGAAGATTCAACAAGAGCTCAAGTTGACACTCAGTGTCTTGAGTCTTGAAGATTGAAGATGAAGAATTGTGGATCAGTTACATCAATCTCAAGAAGAAAGTATTCAAAAGGATCAGGTATGTTTAACTAAATAATTTTGGTGATCCGAATACTTTCTTATAGTGTAGAAACACTTGGATGAATTTTTAATTGCATAAAAATCAAAAACTGGACATGGGACATGTTCAGGATCCGGATCAGACATTCCAATCCGGATCCCGAAGGGTGATTGTTCATTGGCAAATCCAATCCGGATCACAGGCCATTCCGATCCGGATCCCGAACATGGATTTTGCTGAATTGCATGAACGATCCGGATCGGGCCTTGCAATCCGGATCCCGAACCCTTGGTTTTCTGGAATCGTCAATCTCGTTACGACGATCCGGATCGCAGTAAATCCGATCCGGATCGCCGTCCTGAAAAATTCCAGATAAGGTATGTTTTTGATTCTTATCTCTTTCCAAAGGTTTCTAAACTATAAATAGACACTTAGGGTTTCTCAAGAACGTGGGGAGCACGGCCGATCAATTTATAAAACACTTGAGAGCAACCCTAGAGGCTAGGTTTTTATCGTTCTTCTTTATAGCCTCTTTTAGGTCAATTCGATGGTTCTTTCAAGAACATATCTTTTGTCGAATTGATCTAATCTTTGCTTAGAGATTTTTTCCATGGATCTTCATTGATAATCTAAGCAAAGGATCACCATCGAAGCCAATATTCTTACCGGCTGAGTTTGCGTCGTGGATTCGACGTGGCACCGTGGATTCGGTGTGTTGAAGGCGTTTCGTGGATTCGAAACGTGTGCTCGTGGATTCGAGTGGCGTTCGTGGATTCGAACGTGTGCAGTGGACGTGCAAACGTTGGAGCGCAAGGTCCGAAGAAATTGAAGGAGGGGTTAAATCCGTGGAGACGGTAATCACCTTGTTATTCTTCGTTTCTTAGTGGATTGTTATTGCGTGGACATCCAACCGGTCAGCGCAAGGTCCGAAGAACTTGAAGGAGGGGTCGAGTCCGTGGAGTCGGTAATCACCTTGTTATTCTTCAATTCTTAGTGGATTGTTATTGCGTGTTGGTCCCGTGGTTTTTCTCCTGGATTGGAGTTTCCACGTAAATCTCGGTGTGTTGATTTTTATTTTCCGCATTATTTTTTATTTTTGCACTGAGATTGGCTTTTATTGTTTACACCTATTCACCCCCCTCTAGGTGTTTGATAGTACCTATTTAGATCCTTGTGGATCCTAAATAACTCTACAGCTTGATAGCTGTTGAGAGTCTCCAGCTTCCTCCTTTTTCAGTCTTTACAGCTTTGGTTAGTTTGTTTGTATCTTGAGGACTTAGTGGGCAGACCGTCGGGTCTGGCGGTGGTACCCACTGAGAACTCCCTTTTTGGAGTAGTTCTCATACCCTTTGGGGGTCTTCCCCCTCTTTTTCTTTCCTCTCCTCTGTTTTGCAGAGTCTTAGCGGGTGTTGCTGATTCTGCGGTTGTTGATCGAGGCGAGAGAGTCGCGAGCTAGATCCCTACCCGTTGTTTGGAGAGTAGCGGTACCCTCTTCAGAGGAAATCTACTGCAGACTAGTTGTTTATTTTTCCAGTTTTGAGGGACTGATGTAGTGAGGATATATTATATATCGAGAGACTGTACACACTTGTATTTATCGGAGATATCTCCCTGTTGAGTTTGAGCTTTGTATATGAGGATATTGTATCGCTATCATTTTTGGGAGACAGACTTATTGTATTATTGCCAGTTGTACAGTGACTGATTTTAGTTATACAGCAGGTATTTTGTTTATCTCTGATAGTTGTTTAGCTGTAGTACTATTCTTGCAGGTAGGACGCTTCGCTTATGCAGGTTGGCATAGGTGGCGGATCTGTTGGCGAGCCCGGGTCGCAGTTTCGACCCCGGGGCGTGACAGATTAGAGTGGTATCAGAGCTTAGGGATAGGTCGGCTGGGACTTAGAAACCCTAGGCTTATGGTTTGACCCTTGGTTGACTTCGTGAGAGTCGTGACTTTTAGCGAGAGTCCTGATTGAGTTTTATATCTCTCCCAAGGGACGGGAGGAATGATTGGCACGTTTATTCTCCTAAGTAATTATGTTGGCTGCAGACAACATAATGTTGTGGAATGGGTGACATGCTTTAGACTTTCGCTGGATTGGGTCGAGTGGCTTTTGTGTGCTGTTTGTGGTTTCGCCGTGGCGAGTGGTGCCTCCCCGACACTGGGTTTGACCGTGGGCATCTTGTCAGAGTGATTGAGCTCGAGCGGTTGGTTTTGGGCCGGATACCTAGATTGAGGTCAGAGGGCTCCGGACCCAGATGACAGGATTGTCTGTGGCATATCAGCGGCAGAGTGATCAGCTGGTCTGGGTGACACAGCTGTCGGAGCACTGAGTAACCCCCTCCGTGCCAATGTAGTGTCGAGGCACCGAGGTAGGGTGGATAGTTGACAGCAGAGGAGCTGTTGGACATGATCGATCTATTGAGCCAGATTGGGCAGATGAACCACCCCGACTCGTAAAATTGAGTTTGGAGCCTTTGGAGGTAGAGTCGTGATTGGTGGTGATGGAGTGACTATTTGAGAGCCTCCCAGGCTAGAGAGTTTATGCAGTTGTTGAACTGCGCGCTCCAGGTTTCGAGGGATGAGGCGCATAGGATATGTGAGACGGGGAGTGAATTGCGCCAGGATACCTTGTAGCTTAGTTGGTCTCTCTGTTAAGGATTATTGACGCCACGTTGGAGTAGGCATTGTGCTTGGAGCGTGGCGCGGTAGTTCCCTTGAATAGGGATCTGCCGCCAGAGGCGAGTTTTGGATTTGGCGCTTGGCGCTGGATGATGGAGACAGATCGACCGGCAGAGGCATTTCTGGTTTCTTTTTCCAAGGTATTGGATTTCTAAGATATTCGGGATCGGGTGGACCCCGATGGCAGTATCAGCGTTTGTACCAGAGTGGCGCAGCGGTAGCGTGGATTTGCTATCTGCGGAGGACCATATTCGTTGCCACAATGTGAGCAGAGGCAGAGGTCGTGCTCCCTATGTGGTTAATTAAGATATGTTGTGACAGATTGAGCTACGACTAATTGTATGGAGCGGTTGAATCTGGGCTGCCCGGTTGGAGGGCGCCACGGCAGTGGATTGAGATGTCGCAGGTGTGATTTCATCACAGCAGTCGGAGTTAGAGCTTGTTGCGTTCCTGCATGGACTAGAGGCAGATTTGTTACCCCGTGCACTTGAGGTACAGGTTTCTATTAGTGTTGTGCATGTGGAGGAGGCTTGTGGATCGTGTCCAGTGCAATAGAGGCCGAGAGTTATGCCGGCAGATTTATTGGTAATTGTGGCCGTTTGGTGTTTTGACCTAGTGTTTGGGTATTGGTTGGCACAGTGCCACAGGATGTTGACTGCAGAAAGAGAGGACTTTGACCTTCTGCGAGGCAGATGAGAGGAGGCTTGATGGTTGAGGTGGTTAGAGCACACAGGTTTTGGCGACTGTGTGAGAGGTGCATATGGCGGCACCGGGATCCAAGGATATCTCTGTTGCCCATGAGATCCCAGGTGTGACTTCACCAGAGTTGTTGATAATGCCGCCGGTTAGGAAGATAGAGATTGCGTTGGACGTGATTCGGGGGACCGCGCCACCCTCGACAGCACCTCTTGGGATATCGTCTGTGGAACTGAGAGAGCTGTTGGCACAGTCGCAGGATCTGATGGATCGAGGGGCTGTCTGACCTTGTGCCACGCCGTTGATACACGGTGGTGATGCCACGTCGTCGATACACGACGGTGAGGGTTCTTTTATGGTTCGAGTGTAGACAGGTCTGGGTGGTATATAGAACCTTTTGATGGAGCTATACTCCGGCAGTTATTATATTATGCAGGCACCTACTTGGAAACAGACCGTCGGGGACTTTGCCTAGATGGCATTCAGGATCTGTTAAGGGCATTATGAGAGCATAGTGAGGCCAAATGGAATGAATAATGCCCTGTGACTTAAAGGTCTGAGGAATCGTGTGTTCCAGTTGTACCTGGACGGATTGGGAGTGGTGTTCCCCAAGGATATTTTGATTTACTCCCAGAGCGACTTGGAGCACGAGGAGCACTTGTGGATATGCTATCATACCGTGTGGATGAAGCTGTATGCCAAGTTATTGAGGTACAAGTTTTAGCTCCAAGTGCATGCCTTCTTGGGTCACCTTATTCTAGCCGTTGGGGCGGCGAGGGAACCCGACCAAGTGGACGTTATTCAGGGTTGGCTGAGACCAACATTTATTCTTGGGGTGAGGAGCTTCTTAGACTTGGCAGTGCCGGGAGAGCTTGGCCAATGGTTAATGAGACTGATACCAGCGCCAATACTAGTGTTTCCAGTGTTGGGAGATGGATTGGTGTGCTAGTGATGCCTCCTATGGCGACTGTAGAATTACCGTTGGGTTATTGTTGAGCATTTTGGATTACCCCGACAGAGCCATTGTGATGGCAGATACCTGGAGCGGGAGAGTTGCCTGGGGATTGAGTTTGATTATTCCACAGCTAGCGCTGTGTGGACTGTTGAGGCAAACATGGCTTATGGTTGGATCGCTGTGGGTTCCTTTGACGTATAGACCGCGAGTTGGGCATCAGTAGTGTGATCGCCTTGCGAGCCAGTTGTCAGTCCCGTTCACTGACGGTGTGGTCCCCGTCAGGGTGTTCTTCATTAGTTGAGGGATCGACTTTGACCCGTGGGTCCGTTGGGATTATGATAGCATGTTGAGTGACCAACTGTGGCATGAGTTTGTATCTCTGGAGGATCCCTTTTGAGGGTAACTCGCAGTTGAGTTGTCCACTCGGGTGGTTTTGGATCGAGAAGTAACCGAGTGAAGACCCCAGCTTATTGGATTTCTTGCTTTATTGGATGAAAGTGTGGGTATGCTTCGGGTGGCCTTGGTTGAGTTGACCCAAGATGTGGTTTGGTGCATGTTGCACTAGAGGTTATTCCAGTTTTCCCCCGGCTTTTTATTGGAGCCCCTTTGGTATCTCACGCCTCAGCTCAGGAGTGTTGTGTTTTTGGGATTCCTCGCCCGTGATTGGCTTGCCCTTTGAGAGCTGTGATTGTTTGAAGTACGAGGGACGCCCGTTGCGAATTCCGGCTCGTGAGATGGGGGAATTGCACAATCGGGCTATGCCGTACTGGATGTTGTTGTTGAGGAGTAATCACGGGGAGTGAGTGGTGTTTCGGGAGCTGGAGGCGTATGGAAGGATAACTACTCGTGGTATTTGTGACTCTTGATGGACTTGAGCTAGTTTCGAGGACGAAACTTTCTTTAGTGGGGGAGGATTTGAGGACCTGGATTTCCACGTCGAGACTACTGGTTGACCAGTAGCTATTAGAGGCTTTGTGGTGCGTCGGTGGTGTTTGTGCACCAATTGGACACTAGTGTTGGACCCAGAGTGTTAAATGGATCACGAGAGTAGTCCGATGACCCCGACGGATGCTTAGAAGTGGTTTTGCGCGCAATGGATGTTAAAATTGGGCTCAGTGCGAAATTTGGACAAAAGAATATATTTTCGGATGCCTTCGGCAATTTTTAGAATTGGAATTTGGCAAAACGGACATCGGAAACGAACTCAGGGCGAAAAACTGTGCAAAATAGGCTATTTCTGGACATTTTGGGCTTAAAACGGTGTTTTTGGTGTTGCTGGAATGGTGGACCGAGCTCACGGCGGCTGGCTCACGGCCCATGAACCGGATGGTGCAGCGCGGTGCACGGGGGTGGGCGTACACCCGGTGCAGGAGGCGCGCGGGCGGCCGGTGCACGCGCGGTGCACCGCGCAGCCGTGCGCCGCGCATGCATGCGCGCGCGTGGCGCGCGCCCGAGGCCACGTGTGGGCTGGGCCGGGCTGGCGTGGCGGGAACCCGGGCGGTTGGACGGATTTGGTCCGACCCCCCTTGCACCGGATCGGGTGCAAGGGGGGATTGTGTGAGAGGGAAGTTGGTAAGGTGTGTTGGATTGCACCTTAAGCCCAATTTGGAGCATGTTTAGCCTATTTAAGGGAGTGTAAGGGCTAGAATTTATTCTTTTGGACTTCATCTTCCTCCTAGCTGCTAAGGAGTCCAAGAAGCAACCTTCATCTTCTTCTTCTTCATCAAAGAAACCACCATTGTTGGAGCTTGATCATTGCTGGTTTTGGGTTCAACTTCGTCGCATTTTCTTCCAGGAGGTCTCCAGAATTGTAGAAATAGAATTTTGGGATGATTCTTGCGGGGTTCTCTTCACAACTTCAAGATCTACAACTTTTGTATTGAAGAGGAGACCTAATTGGAGCTCTAAACCTGGTAAATATGACAATCTTTGAGACACTTGTTTTCAGTTTGAGATTTCGACCACAGGCTAGTGTTTTTACTCCCCTGGGATGTACAAATGGAATTTTAAGTTGGTTGTTGTTGGGACATTTCCAGGACTTGCAGAGATCCAATTTTTGTATTTTGTGGAACTTCAAATTTGGACTCTAAATCAGGTAAATTAAGCCATCTTTGAGATTGTTGTGTACAGCTGAGATTCTGGATGTGGTTTTGAGCAATCTTCAGTGTTTTTGCTCCCTAGGACTGAAGAAGTGGAATTTTAAGCTGATTTTTACGGGGAATTCACCAGGACTCAGAGACCTACATTTTTCATATTGAAGAGGAAGGCTAAATCTTGCTTCGAATCTGGTGAATTTCATCATCTCTGGGACCCCTTTTTCTATGAGGAATTCTGGACAGCGACACCTTGACGGATTTTTATCTCCGCAACCGGGCATCGGATGGAGTCGAGCCTTTGGACTTTTTTCATCTACTCGACGCAAGGATTGTCACAGTATTTTTATTGGATTTTTCTAAGACTTGCCCGAAGGTATACTTTCCTCCCTTTATCTGTGCATGGAAATACAGTTATGTGTTGTATGGTTGTGAGCACCCTGTGTTGGGGAATTTGTAACTTGGTCTACGGTGCTCGGAATGGGACGTGCAGGTACTCGTTTCGAAGGTATCGACGCGAGGAACGCGACTGTATTTATGTTAGATTTTTCTGAGTCCGTTCTGCAGGTGGAAACTTCACATCTTTGAGGCTGTGTTTGCAGATTGTGTATAACTTGGAATATTTTAGAAAACAGGTGTGATGTTGAACTTTATTGTTGTACCCAGGGGTGTTTGCAAGTGTTGCTGGACCCGTTGAATCTGAAGACTCTAATTTCGGGGTACTTTCTGCTGTTTGGAGCCGAGGCTTTTGCGACGGGTACCGAGGATGCTGTTTCGGCAGAATTTGGACTTTGAGCGTCTGCGCTCTTCGCCGACCCCAGGTTTGACTTGGATTGAGCACTTCAGGTGGGTAAGCTTAATTTGGTACTGTATAAGGTTTTTATATTATGGTGAATGAAAGTGCACATGTGAGGATATCACCCACTTTTATTGTTTCTGAGGACAAAGCATGCTTGCATGGACATGTAGTTAGGCCATCTTTTACTGCTGCACTACTTTTGGAACTTGACTTAGGAGAAACCATGTCATTCTTTCTCCTTCTTTGTTAGTCAGGTGGTCTATGTTGCTCAGGTTCGAGCAGGGGTTCTGGGTAGTGTAGTCGGGACCTGGTGTCGGGGACAGGTTGGATTAGTTGTGGGGTTTTGCGGCAACCGCGGATATTGGGCGGTTGACCGGACATTTATTTATGCACCAGATTGGGTATCTGATTTCTCTAGTGGACAGAGTTTCCCCACTATGTGAGTATTTTGCATCTGATTGAGGACCGAGGCTTTCTTTAAGGGTTGGGCTTTCCCACTTTGATCAGAGTCATGTTCCAGTCCTGCTGATTTACGATACTTATTACTGAGGCATTCTACTCGTGTGGGTAGCTCCCCTCGAGTGCCGCTCCGGAGTGTGCGATATTCAGGCTTCTGTTACGGCTTTTTGGTGTTGGCATATTTCGTGAGTCAAGTCAGTGAGTTGAGTCGGAGTCTTAAAGGGATCAAATTGTCAATCAGCAATCAAAGACTTAGAGAAGATTCAACAAGAGCTCAAGTTGACACTCAGTGTTTTGAGTCTTAAAGATTGAAGGTGAAGAATTGTGGATCAATTACATCAATCTTAAGGAAAATGTATTCAAAATGATCAGGTACGTTTAACTAAATAATTTTGGTGATCCGAATACTTTCTTATAGTGTAGAAACACTTGGATGAATTTTTAATTGCATAAAAATCAAAAACTGGACATGGGACATGTTCAGGATCCGGATCAGACAATCCAATCCGGATCCCGAAGGGTGGTTGTTCATTGGCAAATTCAATCCGGATCAAAGGCCAATTCCGATCCGGATCCCGAACATGGGATTTTGCTGAATTGTATGAACGATCCGGATCGGGCTTTGCAATCCGGATCCCGAACCCTGTTTTTCTGGAATTGTCTATCACGTTACGACGATCCGGATCGCAGTAAATCCGATCCGGATCGCCGTCCTGAAAATTTCCAGATAAGGTAAGTTTTTGATTCTTATCTCTTTCCAAAGGTTTCTAAACTATAAATAGACACTTAGGGTTTCTCAAGAACGGGGGACAAATACCGAAAACACTGAGAGCAACCCTAGAGGCTAGGTTTTTACCGTTCTTCTTTTTAGCCTCTTTTAGGTCAATTCGACGGTTCTTCCAAGATCTATCTTTTGTCGAATTGATCTAATCTTTGCTTAGAGATTATTTCTACGGTTCTTCAATGATAATCTAAGCAAAGGATCACCATCGAAGCCAATATTTCTTATCGGCTGAGTTTGCGTCGTGGATTCGACGTGGCACCGTGGATTCGGTGTGTTGAAGGCGTTTCGTGGATTCGAAACGTGTGCTCGTGGATTCGAGTGGCGTTCGTGGATTCGAACGTGTGCAGTGGACGTGCAATCGGTGAGCGCAAGGTCCGAAGAAGTTGAAGGAGGGGTTTGAGTCCGTGGAGTCGGTAATCACCTTGTTATTCTTCTTTTCTTAGTGGATTGTTATTGCGTGTTGGTCCCGTGGTTTTTCTCCTGGATTGGAGTTTCCACGTAAATCTCGGTGTGCTGATTTTTATTTTCCGCATTGGTTTTTATTTTGCACTGAGATTTGATTTTTAAATATTACACCTATTCACCCCCCTCTAGGTGTTTGATAGTACCTATTTAGATCCTTGTGGATCCTACATTATAAAACCTACAATTGGTATCAGAGCGGGTTTTAGGTTTATCTATCATGTCGGGTGAAAGTGGTAATATTTTTAGACCTCCTCTTTTTGATGGGACCAATTATGCATATTGGAAAGTGCGGATGAGAGCTTTTCTCATCTCAATTGATGAGCGTGTTTGGCAAACCGTGGAATACGGTTGGGTGCATCCGGTTGAGGAAGTAGGAAATTCTACTACCCCAAAACCTCGCTCTAGATGGTCCAAAGAGGAAATCGAAAGATCTTCTTACAATGGGAAAGGTATGAACGCTTTATTTAATTCTCTTTCCTCGACTGAGTTTACACGAATTTCCGCGTGTGAAACCGCGAAGGAAATTTGGGATATTCTCAAAATTACACATGAGGGTACTAATCTTGTAAAAATTCAAAAGCTCCAGATGCTTACAAGTCAATTTGACTCTATTCATATGGAAGAGCATGAATTGTTTACAGATTATTACACTAGACTTCAAGATGTAATTAATACATGTGCTAATTTAGGAGAAAAGATCCCGGAGTCGAAAATTGTAAGAAAGATACTTCGGACTCTTCCGGAACGGTTTAGGGCAAAGGTTACCGCCATTGAAACCGTTAGTCATCCGGATGAGATGAGTGTAGAGGAATTAGTAGGTGCTTTACAAACTTATGAGATGACTTTTCCTACTAATCAAAATTCTTCCAAGTCTTCTTCTAAGCTTACAGGTATTGCATTCAAATCAACAAAGGAAGAAGATGACGAATCAAGTTCCGATGATGAAATCTCTTTAGCCGAGTTTGAAGAACAATTGGCGCGGATCACAAAGAAATTTCGTCGGAAATTTTGGAAGAATCGAACCGATGGATCTTCATCCACGAAACCATCTAAAGGATCATCGGGTTCTAAATCCTCTAAACTCAAAGGCGTTGCAAAACCTTCTAAAGAAAAAGAAAAAGATGATTTCGAAGGGGAAATCCGATGTTATCGATGCAAAGGCTACGGCCATATTTCAACGGATTGTCCTTCTAAGAAATCATACAAAAAGAAGGCTTTGCAAGCAAAAACTTGGGACGATTCTAGTTTCGATGAATCGACCTCAAGTGAAGAGGAAAAAGAAAAAATTGTTGCTTTTCATGCCTCTCAAATTCCCTCTTCTAATTTGTGTTTATCATCTTTAGTCACTGACTCTATTCCTTTGATTTTGCATGAAACATCAACATCCGAGGAGAGTCATCAAGTGAGGGGGAGTCGGACGAAGAAGAACTCGTTGAGGCATACCAACAACTTCTTGCGGAATCAAAGAAGATGGCCAAGCATATCAAGAAGTTGAGGAAGCAACGACTTGAGGTTCAAGACGAGAATCAAGCTTTAAAGATCAAACTTCATGATCTCGAGGAGGAACAAGGACGTTTATTGGATAACAATAAAATCCTCCAAGAAAAGCTAAACCAATCGGAGACGAACGCAAAATCATATATGGACAAGATTGGTTTTCTTGAAAAGCAGTTTGAGGAGATTCATGTCACCAACCAAGCTTTGACCAAGCAAGTTCATCAACTTAAATCCGACATACAAAGGCTTTCAACCGGTTCGAAGAAACTTGATTGTATGTCCGGATTAGGTCAAACAAGCAAGGTTGGTTTGGGATTTAAAAAGAACCAAACTGTGAAGGCTTCAAGTTCCACAATAAAATTGAAAGAAAGAACTTGTCACCTATGTGGACTTGAAGGACATTTGGTGAAGAATTGCCCGAAAAAGAGAAAGAAAAGTCCTTCGGCAACTTCATCTACGGAGCGGACTCAACGGAATCAAAAGACACATCAAGTCAATGGAGTTCACTCAACCCACCAAAGGTCCGAGCCACAACATCAATCATACAAGTGGATCATTGCGAGGCAAAGACCTAAGGTGGATCAACAGTCAAAGCGGACAACCCCCGGCCACAACGAATCAAGACAACCCAAAATCCAGCGATTTTGGATTCGGAAAGGTGATATCTTTCCTTGTCTTAAGTTCTAAATAGCTTATGACTGTATGTAATGCTTTGATTGGTTTTCCTTTCATATTTTTCTTAATCTCTGCATTACATGTTTTTCAATGCTCTTCGTTTTTATACTTTGTTTTTGAACAAAAGGGTTTTTATTGAACAAGTGCATTGAATAAAAAGGGCTTCACGTTCATTCACTCCAAATTAATTTTATATGGATTATCAACTTTACTCCATAATCATAATCTTGAAGATACTTCATTATAGGAGTTTTTGATAGTTATAAGCATCAAATTTTAGAAATCATGTGTGATCTTTAGATGCTTAATCTATCTCGGTTGTGTGAATTCTTTGTGACAACACAAGTGCTATAAACATTTCTAAAAACCCTGTGTTGCACTCAAGAACAAAACACATTGAACTTAGATATCATTTTCTTAGAGAGCTAGTTGAATCAAATATTCTTCAACTTTCATATATTTCAACTGAGGATCAATTAGCTGACATTTTAACAAAACCTTTGGATCAAAAACGATTTATTCACTTGCGTAAGGCAATTGGAATGCTTTCCTTGAAATGATCTCCTTTTTGAAACCAATCCTTAGGTTAGGTTTTGTTTTTGTGTTTTTGTTCTTCATCTATGTTTGTACATAGGACATTAATTGAGCATTGGTTATATTGACTTTAATTGCATCTTTTCACGCATTTAGAAATCTATTATGCTTTTGACATCATAATATTTCGATGTTGCAATGATCATTTATGTTAATTAATTCATCTTTTAAGTGATCAAAGTCAATTTCTCTCTCAATGATCTCTTGGTATAGTCATTATCTTATTTGACTGTTTAGTCGAGTATGAATGCGAGATCAATTTTTGGTTGAATACCTTATATATTAAATAATTGATAGCCAATTGAGGGGGAGTCAAAGAAAAGTAAAATGCTCAAAAGATGTGGAAAGAGTTACATCCCAATGAGGAGTGTGAAAACTACCACCACATGGAGGAAAAAGATACCCCATGTATGCCAAGCAATTTTTTTTAAAAAAAAAATGATGATGAAATGCATGTTGAAATACTTGACTCTGTCAAATTTCAAGGTTGGTATAAGGTGGGATTTTTAACGAAAGATGCTCAAAGAGCCACTCTCTTCAACAGATTGTCTAGATATATTATCTAACTTATCTGGAATTTCAAACATCTATTGATCTTGGTATTTCATTTTCTTTACCAAATTGATGATTTGATAAAGGCATTACGCATAAGATCATGTTAGATGTGATTGAAGTTGTTCAACTTTAAGGGTTTTAATTTTCATAAATTTTCGTTTCATTTTTGAGTATTTTTGATAGATTTGGTATAATCTATTTCTTGTTGCATGAAACGATGACTTTTGTTTAAAGTTGATGCGCTAAAGTGCTTACATACTTTTTCTGG
Organism: Tillandsia fasciculata; assembly: GCA_029168755.2. NCBI lineage: Eukaryota > Viridiplantae > Streptophyta > Magnoliopsida > Poales > Bromeliaceae > Tillandsia > Tillandsia fasciculata. The sequence goes on along the minus strand of CM054945.1, from coordinate 12,855,467 downwards.
TTTTTATGGAATTTTTCTAAATTATTCTGATGAAAGAAATTTGGATCATACACCTCAATCTCAAGAAAGGGTAGAATTCAAGATTGATGTCATTTGGAAATCTCCGTAAGTCATCTTTGTAAATCCGTTACATCTTGATAGAGTTTGGATCTCAAGATTATTTTTGATGACTTGTGAATATAACATGAAAAACTGTTTATAATGTTTTATCTTTGTTTTTCATGATTTAGGAGTAAATCTTTTTAATTTTGTGAAATTAATTGGATTGAATGGCATCTGTGTGAATTCATTGTTTAAAGCACTTAAATTGATTTCTTGATGGAATACAAATCGGTTTTTGAAAAGATTTTAAAATCTGGATTTGTTTCAAGAATTTTTTGATTTTTGCTTTCTGGTACCGGTACGCAATCTGTTTTTGTTATATACCGGAACTGAGCTTTTATCTCTCTTTCTCTATGAACTAATGTTGTTAGTGATTTCCTTTTGTCTAGTATGTTCACTGTTTGACAATTTGTGACAAAAAGGGGGAGAAGAGAAATGACGGAGATGAGATCATCAAGAGAGGACAAACGAAAATGAAAAAATGGGGGAGAACGGAAAATGATGATCGTATCACAAAGGGGGAGAACATGGAGAACATGGAGAACATGGAGAACATGGAGAACATGTTAGAGATGCTCAAGATAGGGGGAGATAAAGAAAAGATTGAAAGAGCCGAAAAACAAAAGAACCAAAAGGACGAATCAAATGTAGGATTTTAATTTCTAACGACTAACGTTTGATTTTGTTTGGAGTTTTGTTTTGCAGGAATTACATCACTTTAAGACTCCAAGTCCTAAGTCATAGAGTATGTTCTAGGACTGTTTGGTTCAAATGTAATTTTGTATTTATTGGATCTTTCACGCAAAGAAAATCAATGTTTTGGTGATGACATTGAATTTCGAATTTTTTGGTTTAAGATGAGTGACTTGAGCGTTTTTATGTATTTTTGGGTTTTGTCACGAAATTGCCAAAGGGGGAGATTGTTACGGCTTTTTGGTGTTGGCATATTTCGTGAGTCAAGTCAGTGAGTTGAGTCGGAGTCTTAAAGGGATCAAATTGTCAATCAGCAATCAAAGACTTAGAGAAGATTCAACAAGAGCTCAAGTTGACACTCAGTGTTTTGAGTCTTAAAGATTGAAGGTGAAGAATTGTGGATCAATTGCATCAATCTTAAGGAAAATGGATTCGGAATGATCAGGTACGTTTAACTAAATAATTTTGGTGATCCGAATACTTTCTTATAGTGTAGAAACACTTGGATGAATTTTTAATTGCATAAAAATCAAAAACTGGACATGGGACATGTTCAGGATCCGGATCAGACAATCCAATCCGGATCCCGAAGGGTGGTTGTTCATTGGCAAATTCAATCCGGATCAAAGGCCAATTCCGATCCGGATCCCGAACATGGGATTTTGCTGAATTGTATGAACGATCCGGATCGGGCTTTGCAATCCGGATCCCGAACCCTGTTTTTCTGGAATTGTCTATCACGCTACGACGATCCGGATCGCAGTAAATCCGATCCGGATCGCCGTCCTGAAAATTTCCAGATAAGGTAAGTTTTTGATTCTTATCTCTTTCCAAAGGTTTCTAAACTATAAATAGACACTTAGGGTTTCTCAAGAACGGGGGACAAATACCGAAAACACTTGAGAGCAACCCTAGAGGCTAGGTTTTTACCGTTCTTCTTTTTAGCCTCTTTTAGGTCAATTCGACGGTTCTTCCAAGATCTATCTTTTGTCGAATTGATCTAAACTTTGCTTAGAAATTTTTCTACGGTTCTTCAATGATAATCTAAGCAAAGGATCACCATCGAAGCCTATATTCTTATCGGCTGAGTTTGCGTCGTGGATTCGACGTGGCACCGTGGATTCGGTGTGTTGAAGGCGTTTCGTGGATTCGAAACGTGTGCTCGTGGATTCGAGTGGCGTTCGTGGATTCGAACGTGTGCAGTGGACGTGCAATCGGTGAGCGCAAGGTCCGAAGAAGTTGAAGGAGGGGTTTGAGTCCGTGGAGTCGGTAATCACCTTGTTATTCTTCTTTTCTTAGTGGATTGTTATTGCGTGTTGGTCCCGTGGTTTTTCTCCTGGATTGGAGTTTCCACGTAAATCTCGGTGTGCTGTTTTTTATTTTCCGCATTGGTTTTTATTTTGCACTGAGATTTGATTTTTAAATATTACACCTATTCACCCCCCTCTAGGTGTTTGATAGTACCTATTTAGATCCTTGTGGATCCTTACATTATAAAAACCTACAGCTTCGAGTCCTTGAGACTCCCATCCCCTATCCGTGTTATGCGTAGGCTGGCATACCCGATTTGGCAGGCACAGCAGGCAGTACCAGTTCTATTGGTGACATTAGATTGGGTTTATTATAGACTTGTGCTTTATAGTTACACTCGTGTCGGGGGGACCGAGTAAAGTCTAGTAGCTATGTTAGACCAGTACTACTGTTGTTGGGAACCGTTTGGGGATACGGTGGTCCCTGGGTCATTGTGAGTCAGAAGGCAGGCATGGCAGGGATGGCAGGCATAGGCAGGCATGGCAGGCATGGCAGGCATAGGCAGGCATGGCAGGCATGGCAGGTATAGGTAGGCATGGCAGGCATGGCAGGCATGGCAGGCATAGGTAGGCATGGCAGGCATGGCAGGCATTGGCAGGCATGGCAGGCATGGCAGGCATAGGCAGGCATGGCAGGCATGGCAGGCATAGGTAGGCATGGCAGGCATGGCAGGCATAGGCAGGCATGGCAGGCATGGCAAGCATAGGCCGGCATAGGCAGGCATGGCAGGCGTAGACAGGCATAGGCAGGCATGGCAGGCACGGCAGGCATAGCCAGCATAGGCAGGCATGACAAGTATGGCAGGCACAGGCAGGCACGGCGGGCATAGCAGGCATAGAGGCTTGATAGCTATTGAGAGTCTCCAGCTTCCTCCTTTTTCAGTCTTTACAGCTTTGGTTAGTTTGTTTGTATCTTGAGGACTTAGTGGGCAGACCGTCGGGTCTGGCGGTGGTACCCACTGAGAACTCCCTTTTTGGAGTAGTTCTCACACCCTTTGGGGGTCTTCCCCCTCTTTTTCTTTCCTCTTCTCTGTTTTGCAGAGTCTTAGCGGGTGTTGCTGATTCTGCGGTTGTTGATCGAGGCGAGAGAGTCGCGAGCTAGATCCCTACCCGTTGTTTGGAGAGTAGCGGTACCCTCTTCAGAGGAAATCTACTGCAGACTAGTTGTTTATTTTTCCAGTTTTGAGGGACTGATGTAGTGAGGATATATTATGTATCGTGAGACTGTACACACTTGTATTTATCGGAGATATCTCCCTGTTGAGTTTGAGCTTTGTATATGAGGATATTGTATCGCTATCATTTTTGGGAGACAGACTTATTGTATTATTGCCAGTTGTACAGTGACTGATTTTAGTTATACAGCAGGTATTTTGTTTATCTCTGATAGTTGTTTAGCTGTAGTACTGTTCTTGCAGGTAGGACGCTTCGCTTATGCAGGTTGGCATAGGTGGCGGATCTGTTGGCGAGCCCGGGTCGCAGTTTCGACCCCGGGGCGTGACACAACCAGAGGGCCGAAAAGATAAAGCCCGGACCGAAGATAACCCACCTGAATGTAGCCGATCCCGAACTCCCGCGCAGCTACTGGGAGGCTGGTGCTGAACAACTGGGACCTAAACAGAAACTGGAATCAGAAACAAACTCACTCATACCCATCCCGTCAACACTACAATAATATGACGTTAACACGGGGAATTTAGCCGACGCTAGGCTTTTACCAGAATTTCTGAAAAATTCCCGAAACACTGAAACTGACCCGCCGACAGTCTATTTACATCCAAACGCTGCCAAACCACACCTAGTGGCTCTAAACATCATCACCTCGATGTTCGGGCAGACAGGGGCAAAACCGTAAATTTTCGGTGTCCAGACGTTGCTATAACCGCTTTTGTAACTCCCAGAAAGCCAAATTCGGCTTCGGAGTCTTCCGACGAAATACTAAAAACACTAGACCAGCCAGGTCAGTGTCGGGGATAACCAGAGGTGACAATTGACGACCAGAATCCAACTAGAACGCGAAACTCGAGCCGTAAACCGTAAAACCGGCAATTTTGCCAATTTACGGAACGGTATCCGATTCCCGCTCAATAAGAGCCTACAGAACTCTAACAAAATGGCTAGATGGTGCGTAAGTATTGTCTAAAGACAGCCAGCATGTTACATTTGCAACTTAATCCATAACTTTCCTTAAAATCGCATAATTACACCTATTTGAACATTGTTTTGACCCGTTCTTCCAAACCAGGAATCCAAAGATAGCGCCGTAAGTTTCAGCGCGTCCATTACGATGCGTCGAAGCTCGTGCTCACCATTTGGGAGCAGCACGAGACCCGAGGAAAACTTCGGGCCATAAAATTCCTCTCTAACATAGCCAAATAGCATTTTTGTTTCTCCGGCTCATCAAGACCTATTTCTAACGCGAGCATCGCGTTCAGTGACCCCAAATTAGCCAGGAGCACACTGTCGCGGCTTTGCAAACAGCCCTAAACAGTCCCTCGGCCAAACAACTTAACCTAAGGCTTTTTAACACAAAACTTTTAAACCACTTGTGCCATCAGCAAACCAGCTTGAGCATCTTGCTCAGGGCACTACAGGGACTCAAGGGCTTGCTCAAGCGCAGCCCAGAAACTGCTGGATCGAAAGATCCAAATCTCTCACTCACTAACACGACAACATTGCTCCACACACCAATCCACACAGCCAAAATTGGATCTGAAGTGAGCATCAAGCTCAGGGGAGTGTGTGTAACAACTTTCATATTTTGATCATGGCCAGATTTTGAACTTAAGTTCATTGAGGCATTTCATCGAACACGTAGTGGGCATAATATAAATATAAACAACCAAGCTCTTGCCCGAGCTCTACCTCTGCAAGGACAGCACCAGAGCCCTTCTAAGATGGATGAACAACAAGTAGGTAGAGCTTAGAGGTTACCTGGGTTGTTGGCCGGCGACCAGAGGCGACGGCGGCGGCCGGAGAAGGAGCTCGGCCCAGCAATAATGGTGGAACCACCAAGGATAGAAAAACTTGTAAGATAACTCATGCAGATGCATGCTAGGCTTCTATAAGACCACACTAACTCACCTGGGTCTCCTGCCGGCGGCACGGAGCAGCGGCGGTCGCCGGCGACGAAGTTTGGTGGAGCTCGGCAACCAACATGGTGCAATCCCAGAGAAGAGAAAACCCACGTTAGGATTCACATGCGAGTGGTTGGGAAGCTTCACAGAGGTCAAGGGATCATACCTGAGCCGCTCTCCCATTTGACGGAGCTCCGGCGATCGCCGGAGATCGAATTTCCAAAGATTAGTGATTTTCGGCCACCATTAATGGTGGATTCCGGCCGGCGACCCCCGAGCCAGCGCAAGATGGACCAACTTGCTCCTCTCGGTCCCCCGGTGCTTGTTGAGTGGTTGGCCGGCGGCTCGGGTGCACGGCGGCGCCGGACGGCGAGAAACGGCCGTGGTGCAAGGTTGGCCGGTTCTAGGGCATGCTGGATCTCCATGGATTTTCAACCGATCCACTCCAAAGCTTGGGAGCATCTTGCAGTCACCGAGAAGATCAAGATCAACGGTTTTATCGGTTGCATGAAGCCTGGGATCATCCTCGGCCAAAACAAGATAATCCGGCAATAGTTTGCTCCCGCCGGCGGCCGGGGCGACGGCGACGGCTCAGACTTCACAGAGATAATCCACTCTATGTCAGGAACACACTATATGGTCCTTGGGCCATTTAAAAATAAAAAGGTTTGATCATCTTACCTCGCCGGAAAACTTGGAGAAGAAGGTGACCTCCGCGGCGGCTCACGGCGGAGCTCGGCGTCGGGTTCACCTCGGCTCGATCGCGGCCACACAGAGGACTACCCAGAGGAGGTTTGGTACAAGCGGAGCTCTACTCGATGCTCCCACCACCAACCAACCCGAGAAGAATAATATCTTCTTGTTTCTTCTTCTCCTCCGGCGACGGGACGGCGGCGGCCGGTACACTACCTCCGAGGAGTGCGCCAGAGGGGGGGGATGAGTCGTTGGTGCTGGCGGCTGGGCTGAGAGTATAGGTTTAGGGTTTGCTAGAGAGAAACCCCTAATGCAACCTTATATACCAATGCATTAAAATGCATTTAGGTCCCTCCACATTGCCAATTTCTGCTCCAAGTCCCTCACAGCATGTTCCTCTCACACATTAGTCCCTCTCCAATAAATTGCACTCATTCGGAGCACAAAATGTGGGGTTTTCGCGCAATTTATCGCGTTTTCTGTCGTATTTCATGCTTTTCGAGGCATTTCAGTCGTCAAATCGAAAAACGGACTTCGCCACGACGTCCGGCACGTCAAAATCTATAAGGTAGTGATTTTCGTTTTTCGAGAAAATGCCCGGATGAATTTTGGGTCCATTAATACTGTGCGAAAATACAGTTATCGCGCTTTTCGAGACTCTAGGGTCCTCAAACGGAAATTCCGTCAGCGCCATTGCGTCCAGAACGACGAAACTGTTCAAATTGACTATTTGAAGTGCTATGATCGGTTTTCGGATAGCGAATTGGCTCAACGTTGGCACTTAGGGGATTAAATTTTAGGGTTTACTGTTCATTTGTACCTACCACTTAAGTCGCGGGTCCCGCCCGCTTCATCGCTGATTTCTGGAAGATTCGACCGTCAGATCTGAACTTGCTTAATATGGTTTTTGATTAGTTCAACGAGACGGTCGCACTCGTGGTCTCGGATCTTCGAGATCAGGCTCGGATTGAAAAGCGATATTTCTGCCCTATTAACTGTGTAATTTACACTGCAGAAAAGGGTACTTAGGCTATTCGTGCTTTTTGTGATCCAAAATTCAACTTGACTTTTATTATTTTCATTCATTTATTTATTTACAAAAATTCAAATTCTTACAAGTATATCGCGGAGAAGATCAGCAAGTTTTGCCAGCATGGACCGCCCAGATTCTCGGGGCGGAACTCCCAGCCGTGGGATGTGGAGGCTTGGTTATCTTTAATGGAGAAGCTGTTCAGCGATTTCTTCATCGACCCGAAGTACAGAGTGCATATGGTCATGCATTGTCTCGAGGGGGATGCTGACGCTTGGTGGCGTCGGGTGGAGCTAGTGGAGTTCCAGACCACCCGACAGCTGCCCTGGTTCGAGTTCCGGCGCATGCTACTTGGAATGTACTTTTCTGGGAGTGTGAAACAGAAGCTGGAGGATGGCTTGAAGAATATCCAGCAAGGAGATAGACCGGTGCAGGCGTACTATCAGGAGTTTGTGCAGTTGCTTAACTGCGTGCCTTTCGTCGCCCGTAACGGACCGCATGAGGTCGAGTTGTTCGAGACCAGTCTTCGACCTGAGATCTATACCCTGGTGCACACTCGGAGGCTTCAGACCCTTGATGAAGTCATTGAGCATGCACTGTTGGTGGAGTGGCGCGACGCAGTGGTTGCTAGGAGGATCGGGTTGGTCGCACAGAGTTCTGAGAGGAAGCAACCAGCACCCGATGATGGGGGACAGGCCAGTTCTTGGAGACCGCCACGACCGCCACGGCCTCAGTTTCATGACCAGGGGCGTTCTGAGCAACGAGAGCCTGGTGGATCTTAGAGGCAGCAGCAGCCGCCGCAACAGCAGAGATCGCAGCAGCAGTCGAGTCAGCCACGACTTCGCGATAGATGTATTTTCTGTGGAGGACCTTATTTGCCACACACCTGTGATCAGAGGTAGGGTCGTTGTTATAAGTGTGGACAGTCGGGTCACGTGCGAGCTTAATGCCCCCTATCGACTTCCACGGTGCCATCTTCAGCCTCGGCCCCTAGTGCATTCCAGCAGAGGTCGTCAGCTCAGCAGCCTTTTGCTCCAGCGAGCCGATCGCCTTCCTTCCACCTTTCTAATCACGGCTGCCAGCTCAGAGCGGTCGGGTTTATACCGCTCAGGTGGAGGACTATTCAGCAGCCGATCACGTGGTGGCAAATATCACTTTACCTTCTGGCATTAGGATTCGTACCTTGTTTTATATAGGAGCATCTTATTCATTTGTTAGTAGACCATTTGCATCATTGCATGGGGTAGGGGTAGGACGGTTACCACGTGCACGGGAGGTTCAAATTTCCGACCACATCTTGCACGTGGAGGAGTGTTATTGGTTCTGCCCGGTGCAGATTGAGTTCTGGATTATGCCAACAGACCTGATAGTCTTGAGACAGTTGCGGAACTTTGATGTGGTGTGCGGGATGGACGATCTAGCTCGGTACTTCACGACAATCGATTGTGCCGCAAGGACGGTGACTTTTGGAGAGCCAGACCAGGAGGTGTTCGTGTACCAGGGATGCTAGAGGAGATGAGGCGGCTCGAGCTAGAGGTTTGCTTCGCGTTCTGGGAGAGTTTGCAGACAGCCTTGGGAACTCAGCTCAGATTCAGTACAGCTCTCCACCCACAGACTGATGGATAGTCAGAGCGGATGATACAGATTCTCGAGGATATGCTGAGAGCTTGCGTCTTGGACTTCGGCGGATGATGGATTCGACCCGTCACAAATCATCGACTTCACTCCTCTCGAGATCAGCGAGGACTTGAGGTATGAGGAGTGCCCACTGCAGATTCTGGATCGAGAGGTGAGAGAATTGCGTAGTCGGGCTGTCCCCTTTGTGAAGATTCTATGGAGCAACCTTGACGAGCGCGAGACTACATGGGAGCAGGAGTCGGAGATAATGGACACCTATCACTACCTGTCCGAGACGCAGGCTGGAGTTGTGACTTTCGTTTTGAGGACGAAACTTTTTTTTTAGTGGGGAAGGATGTTAAGGAATTTGTATTGGCGTATTTCGTGAAAGTGTTTAAGTCTTGAAGATTGAAGATGAAGATGGTTGGATCGTATACCTCAATCTCAAGAAAGAAGAATTCAAAAGGATCAGGTGCGTTTAACTAAATAATCTTGGTGATCCGAATACTTCTTATAGTGTAGAAACACTTGGATGGATTTTTAATTGCATAAAAATCAGAAAACTGGACTGTTATATGTTCAGGATCCGGATCAAGGTACTTCAGTCCGGACCCCGAACGTAGGTAGGTTCATGCGGAAATCCAGTCCGGAACACCCTTGTTCAGTCCGGACCCCGAACGTGGATTCTGCAGAAATCGCATGAACAGTCCGGAACGTGGTTATTTCAGTCCGGACCCCGAACACTATTTTTTTCAGGAATTCTCTGAAAAACAACGACAGTCTGGATCAAACCAAATCCAGTCCGGACCGTCGTGCGGGAAAAAGTTTGTTACAGTCAGTTTTTTATTCTTATTCTCTTCTAATGGTTTCTAACTTATAAATAAACCCTAATTTCATCGTTTAGGGTAATCCAAAGTGGAATCTAGTACAACCGAAAAATAGAAAAATCCACATATAGAGAAGAAAGGAAATAACTAGATTTATTCTATGTTTCTTCATCTATATTGATTAATTTGATTCTAAGATTTCAAACTCAGATTTTGAGTAGAATCAAATTAATGAATACTTAGATGGTATTTCCGATCTATCTTTCATCTAAGTATTCGGCGGATTTTCACCACCAATAAAACAAAGATTTTCCCAAAAATCGGCGTGTGGATTCACGTGGCCTTGTGGACTCAAGGTGTTACCGTTTCGTGGATTCGAGACGAGGTATGCTTGTGGATTCGAGACGTGCTACTTGGTGGAGACTGTGGATTCGATTGGACGTCGTGGACTCGACGTTGGACGTCGTGGATTCGGTGTTGGACGCAAATCGTGGATTCGAGGCGCGTTGCGGAGCGAGCGGAGAAGATCTACTATGAGCATATGGTAAAAGGTTGAGTTGTGTGTGAGTACGTTATATCACCTTTGTACGTGTTTGATTCTAGTGGATTTCACCGTGTGATCGGTCCCGTGGTTTTTGACTCCTGGTTTTGGAGTTTTCCACGTAAAATCTCTACGTGTTATTTACTTTTCCGCATTGGGTTATTTTTACGCAAAGATTTTGGTGTGTTTATTGTTTACACCTATTCACCCCCCTCTTGGTATTTTTTTCTCTATTCAGATCCATATTAGTAATAACCCACAGAGGATGTAGTAGCCCAGATCCCCCTGCAGTCTTTGTAGTGACCCCGATCCCCATGTAGCTTTCTCCATGACCTATGTAGTGGAACATCTATTATTGGTGTGTCGAACCCGCAACGCGTCAATTGGACGCATTGGACGAACTCAGTGAGGTTTCGAGATCAAACCTGTCCTTCGGCTGCTTTCGTCGAATTTTAGAAAGGGTTTCAGGCTAATCCGAGGCCGGATTTGGATTCAGCATGGAAAAACGTCGAAAATCGGCTATTTATATTTTTCGGAGTCCGGATGCCCAAAAATGGACCCCCAGAAGTTTTTCGCGCGTTTTGGTGCATGGGGGAGCTGTAGACCGCCGGGTGGACACGTGGCGGCCGCTGAGTGGTTGGTGCAGCCCGCGAGGTTCATGGAGCAGGGCGAGCAGGTGGGAGCAGGCGGGGGGTGGTTGGCGGGCGTGGCACGCACGTGGGTGGGGCGCCACGTGGCGCCCCGCTACTGGTTGCCGCCACCCACTCCCCCGCCTTGTAGGGCCACGCGATGCAGCCCTGTTGGCCGCGCCCGGCTGTCCCATGATCTAGGACACATGGCGTGCACGGAGAGATCCGGGCGCAGCCACGATGTTGCCTGTGCGGCGCCCGGAAGCTCCGGGCGCCCGAAATTGTACCCCAAAGGGGTATTTTCCCCCTCTTTCCTTGGCTATATATAGGACTTTCACCTTGGTTTTGGGCTTTTCTCGAGCTCTCTTGGGAATGAGCCCTAAGCAAAGTTGATTCTCTTCTTATGCCCCATCTCTCGAAGGAGTTTCGGAATTTTTGGAAGCCGTGACATCAGCAATTTCTGCGACTTGGCGCACTGCGACGTTCTTTCTTCGGAGGCCTTTTTCGTCGCATTTCGATCCACGAGGTCCCCAGAGCTACCCCGAAGGAATTTTTGGATGATTTTTGCGGCATCGGTTTCACGAGAGGTAGGCCTTCGATTTCCATGCAGATCACCTTGCTTCATTCTGAGTTCTTGGCATAGTTTATGAGGCATCTTTGAACCCCTTTCCTGCTGGTGGTTTTTCTGGCAGCGGAGACTTGTCGAATTTTTATCTCTGTGCTCGGATATCGGATTTCAACATGTGAGGACTCGATTGATATCTACTCTTTGCGAGGATCGCTGTCATGTTTTTATTAGAATTTTTAGAGATTATATCGCAGGTGGTAATTAAGCTTCTTTGGGACAAATTTTACGGCAGCTTGTGTTTGTGGGAATTTTTTCTTATTACAATGTTTGGACCGTATCTTTGTACCCAGGAGGAGTTTTCTGGTGTTTTTTGGACTCGTTCGAATCGTAGGAATCCGAGGATTGTCCCCGTTCAGTTTTAGCCTTTTTGGATCTTGGTTTGATGCTCGCTTCAGGTGGGTTGCTTCGTCTCCAAAATAGGTGGACGGTTCTCTAACTCTATATTGTTAGTGAGCATGCATTATGTGAGCAGTATTAGAAAGCATGTTGTATCAATAGGATTTTCTAGTGTGGTGATTCTGATCATGTTGATTATTACTTCCTATCTGTGTTGATTAAATGTTAGTATTGGACTTGACCTAGCACCCTGTCATATGTTGTATGTATAACCAAACCAGTAGAAAACCCTCACTTGGGCTAGGTTCATTTATGCTTTAGACATCCACACTGTACATTCTATTCCTAGACATATTATTTTTCCTCGCCCGGGTAGTGGGCCGAGTGGTCGGGATTTATTTTAGTGTGGGATGCATATTACACTCGTGCTTGGGGGCCGAGTAGAGTCTGGTAGATGTAGCTAGTCTTGTATCGGTGGCGGGAGCCGTTTGGGTAAACGTTGGACCCGGGTTGTCGTATTTCTCTGTTTTATTTATCGTCACTATGTTAGTTTACATAATTTCTGTAAACTAATATTTTCCTTCCAAACTTCGAGGGGTCGCCGGAGTCTGTTCTTGTTTAATTTGGGTGAAGGCAATAGCCCTTCGGGGTTTGGAAAATAGAACTTATTTGAACTGATTTTATTAAAGAACTAAAATATATTAAATTGGATTTCTCAGATTAAAATAGTTTTCAGTAATAACTGTCATCTTTTATTATAAACTTCCTCACCTGAGAGAGTTTGGGTGACTTGGGTTCTAGGGGTCGTTCCCTTATTTCGGGACGAAAGCTACGGCGGCTGTACCTGGAACCTGTTCTTGTTTTATAGGGTTGTAGGTGATGGTCTCCCGGAACTTTCGGACCCAAGTTGGTTTCTTCCATATATTTTACCGAGTGAGTTGTTTTTTCCGAACTGTAAGGGCAGAGAACTTCGAAAGGCGGAGCCTGAAGTCTGTTCTTGTTTGATTGGGGTTCTAGGCACTGACCTAACAGAGTTTCCAAACCCTTATAGTGTCGGTCCGTTTTGTGTCATTTGTGAGTTGGTGTTCTGCGTTGGGGAGTCGTTGGGTGGACGGCAGTCCTGACTGTCGAGTTTTTCCAGCTAGTGAGTTAGAGGTCTGTTTTTGGCACTGTTGATCTTATTGATCATTGATTTGGATTATAGCCTGCATGAGCCACATTGAGCTCGACAGAGATGCGCCGATACTTTTTTCGGTGGTGTCGCGCCCCTCGAGTGCCACTCCGGAGCTGGACCTGTTACTTTGCTATCGCGACTTGTCGACGCAGTCCCTCTGGCTGGGCCAGTTTTGGCAGTCACGGACGCCCTACGTAAGTCCAGTCCTCCGTGGATGTAATGGCAGTAGGTGGGCGTAGGTTTGACTGGACCCCATGTGGCAGTCATTGTGATTGGGTTGATTGAGTATTGTGGGTTAGAGTCGATGCATCATTTTCATCTGTATCACCCTTTGAGCATTGTAGATAGAGGCATGATAACTATAGATTTCTTTCCAGCTTATCTTTCCATTATTACAGCTTTACTGTTATCTTATGCCTCTAGTAGACTTAGTGGGCAGATCGTCAGCTTGGTGGCGGTACCCACTGAGAACTACGTGTTGGTGTAGTTCTCACACCCGCTGGAAGGGTTTTCCCCCTCCCCTTCCTCTTTCCTCTCTTTTATTTTGCAGAGTCTTCTGCCGGTGTTGCTGATTCTTCTGTTGCTGACCGAGGTGAGGGAGTCATGAGCTAGTTCCCTATCCGTCCTTGGAGTATAGCTGTACCCCTTTTCGGAGCGTAGTAGTACAGTCTGCTGTATTATTGTTGTTAGTTACTTTTGCGAGTTTTTTTTTTTTTTGAGAGACTTATGTAGTGAGGTTCAAACTTGTACTATTTTACAATTATATTATCTTATTTCAGTAGTTTATTTTTCAGTTTTAATATCTGTATAGCTATAGTATCCTTCTTTTTGCAGGTTAGACGCTTCATCTATACGGGGCTTCCCGTATGGGCGGCGGACTGTTGGCGGGCCCGGGTCGCAGTTTCGACCCCGGGGCGTGACAGTCTTCCCCGCGATCCACGGTGGTGAAACACCTATTATTGGTGTGTCGGGCCCGCAACGCGTCAAATGGACGCGTTGGACGGACTCGGTGAGGATTCAGGATCAAGCCTAGCTTTCGGCTGCTTTTGCCGAATTTTAGATATGGTTTCAGGCTAAACGAAGGCTGAATTTGGATTCAGTGCGGAAAAACACTTGAAAACAGCTATTTACTTGTATTTTTCGGAGTCCGGATGCCCAAAAACGGACACCCGAAAGTTTTCGATGTATTTTGGTGCACGGGGGAGCTGTGGACCTACGGGAATGCCACGTGGTGGCCTATCATTGGCCGGTGCATGCGTCGCGATCCACGGAGCTTGAGCGCTGGTGCAGTGGACGTGGCAGCCTCCCATTGGCAGGCTCACGGCGCGGTCCACGGGGTCAAGCGGTTTGGCGTGTGGACCGGGGCACGCCACGTGGCGACCCGGGATTCGCCGGCTCACGCACGCGATGCACGCGAAGGCGCGGGGCTGCGGCCGTACGCATGCGTGGCAGGGGGCGCAAGCGTGTCGGGCAGCGACTGGCAGGCGCCGGCTGGCGTAGTGGGCGGGGCGCCGCCCGCGTGCGCCACGTGGCGGCCCGGCATTGGCGGGCGCCGCTGACGCGCCGTCCTGAGCGGGCCACACGGCGGCGCCCGCTCAGGACGATTCGGGCGCTGACGGTGGGCCAGCCTTTTGGGCTTTCGGGCGCCCGAATCCTGATGGGCTATAAATAGCCCACCACCCATCTCTTCTTTTGGCTTTTTCGAGTTTTAGAGAGAGAATTTGAGGGTATGGCCTGAAGAAGATTTCTTCCTCTCTCTGTTCTCCACCTCTCTAGTAAGTTTTAGGATTTTAGGAGTCTTTGGCATCGTGATCTCTGCGACGCAGTGCGCTTCGACGTTTCCCTTACGCGGCCCGTTTTCGTCGCTGTTCAGTCGGAAAAATCCCCTGTGCCAACCAGGGGAATTTTTGGACGAAGCGTGTTCCTAAAAGGTAGGCCTTCGATTTTCGTGTTGATCACTTCGCTCCATTTGGGTTTTTGGCACGGTTTCCGAGGCATCATTTGACCCTATTTTCTGTGACCATTTTCTAGGCAGTGCGGGATTATTTATTTTTTATCTTGGCCTACAAGCATCAGAACATGGCGTATAAATACTAGTTTTGGATCTACTCGTCGCAGGGAGCGTAGTCGTAATTTTTCTGAATTTTTCTGAGGACTGCACATAGGTGAAAAATCCCCTTTTCTGTGCTGTTTTGCAAAACCAACAAAGGTTGTTTTGGGGGAGGCCCATTTATGCCGAGTTCGATTATTTTGCAGTGATTCGCGGATTCTAGAGCTGCGGGGACAGTTGTTGGACAGCGGGGAGTTCTTCTACAATTAGGGAGTTTTGTGGACATGGATTTGCGTGCCAGGTGGGTGGTTGTTGCATACCTTAATTTTCGACTTGCTCACTAAGTTTATTAGAGAAATCCCCATATTAGACTTATTGATTGATCACCCCGTTGACAGTCATGCTTAAATTAAAATAATTGTGAGCCTATCATATGGGACTATTCTTGTGGATATATCATGTTGGGAATATTATTGGGGGAATAGTAATGTGAGAACATGATTGTGAGAAGATTATTATGGGTATATTATAGTGGTGATAAATTAACATGCCATGTTAACACATAGACTTTTATGAAAATAGATTATTTTGTTAGGACAATATGACATATCTATGTGCGGGTACCACTCTGATAATTGTTATGGATCATTGATTTTGGGCATGTTGGATCTACCTATGTGGAGTTACTATTCGCTACACTCTCTTTTATCTTTCAAGAGGACATATGCATGCTTGTATGGACATCTAGATAAGCCACTATTTATTGCTACACTATCATATTGGGACTTGACTTAGGAGAAACCATGATTGTTTCTTTTCTCCTTTTCATTTAGACTTTTGATTCATGTTGCTCGGGTTCGAGCAGGAGTCTGGGATAGTGTAGTTGGGACCTTGGAGTCTGGGACAGATGGTACTTGATTATGGATTTGTAGGGGATTGCGGTAACCGCGGATAGTAGGCGGTTGACCAGATATTGATTGTTTTATCAGATTGTGGACATATGGGGTGTTGCGGCAACTGCGGATATTAGGCAGTTGACCGGATGTCGATGGTTGTACCTAATTGTGGACTGCTGGGGTATTGCGGCGACCGCGGACATTGGGCGGTTGACCGGATGTTTACTTTTGCATCAAATTGGGGGATCGGGGTTTCATTAGTGGAGGGATTTGTTCCACTTGAGCATAGTCGTGATCCAGTCCTGCTTTACTATGATACTTGTGACATGGCTACTTTTCTCGTGTGGGTAGCTCCCCTCGAATGCCACTCCGGAGCGTGCGGGGTACCAAATAGGTGTCGGACAGTTATTGAGTTCTTGCTATCATATCGACGCGGATTGGCTTGCCCGATGATGATGGCGGCAACAGACGGTACCAGTTTTTACTGGTTGTTAGATTGGGTTTATTTGGACAGATACGGTTACTGATGCATACATACAGACACCAAGTCTGTGTTTGTCCCTGAATTGCGATAGGGATTCATGAATGAGTTGCTCGTATGGTTCGGCGAGCGGGCAATTTGAGGCCCAGTAACGATATACAGTGAGCCCAGTAGTGAGGGCAAGATTCCTCCCTCTCGATCAAGTAGGAGTCGAGATGTGATTCAAGTTTCGAGGACGAAACTTATTTTAAGGGGGGTAGAATGTAAAGTACCGGATTTTCGGCACATAAATAAATGTAAATAAAGGTGGTATGAAATACTATTGTTATGAAAGTTAGGGAAGTAAAGAATATTTGGAAGCGAGTTGGGCCAAATCGGGATAAAATATGGAGTTCTAGAATTTTATTCAAGAAAGGGGGCCCAGATTTTTAGTGAAAAATTCACAGTGTCGGAAAATTCCGAGAAAATTACGGGAGCCCCGTAAATATGTTTTAAGACTACAGAAAAAGTTTCGTGTTGATCGGATGCCGGATAGTGAAAACGGGCTCCGTCAACAGTGTCGAAAAAATTCTGAGAAAATTCGGGGAGCTTCGTAATTATGTTTTAAGATTACAGTAAAAATTTCGTGTTGATCGGATACCCGGATTGCGAGAACGGCGTCCGCCAGCGATTCTGGATACAGCGAGGCTTTTGGTGGCCCAGAAATGGCCCAAACTGAAAATTTAAAATTTTCTATGGTAAATTAAGCTGAAACGAAGTTGCCTGTCAAATTTGGACGAAAACGGACGAAAAAGGGACAGAAAACGAGACAAAAAGGGATTTCCAAGACGCGCGGCGCGCTGCGCAATGCGCACAGCTGGCGCGCACTAAGGCGCGGGTCAACAGGGGGCCGCCAAGTGGCGGGCCCCTATTGGTGCCCGCGCGGGCGCTGGAAGCGCCCGTGCAGGGGCGCATGGCGCAGGGGCGCGCGGTGCGCGCGCCCCTGTGAGTGGTGGCCACCAGGTGGCGGGCCCCCATTGGGGGGGGGCCCATGGACCCGGTCCACCACCACCCCTCCCTTCCTTCTTTCCTCTTTCTTTTTCTTTTTTTCTTTTCTTTTCTTCTTCTTCTTCTTCCCCGCAGACCCTCCCTCTTCTCCTTCCATTTTTTTCTCCAACCGAGCTTCGAGAGAGAGAGAGAGAGAGAGAGATAGAGAGAGAGAGAGAGAGAGAGAGAGAAAAAGGGGAGGAAATTTTGTAAGATGGAACGGCACGATTGTACGAGGTAAGCCCTGCACGTTATTTTTACGGTATTTTTGGCACAATTTTTAGACCTCCTTTGGGTTTAGTCGTTTAGAATTGACCCCATACGGTTTTGCGTGTTAGAAACCGAGTTATACTGTGCCATTTTGCTGCACGGACTGTCGGGGGCGTTTTGGCGCGCTTCGTTTTTGCGTGCCAGTTGTGAAGGAACGTGCACCGTTTTATGTGCTGACCCAAGGTACGTGCTCCGTTTTGCGTGCAGGTTGGACTAACGCGTACCGTTTTGCGCGCAGTCTCTAATATTATACATTATTTTCGTGCAGGGATAGAAAAATGGGCACCGTTTTGCGTGCAACCCTACAGTCAAGCATGCACCGTTTTGGGTGCAGATTTGAGGTATGTGCACCGTTTTGCGTGCAGGTTGTGTTGTCGCGCACCATTTTGCGTGTAGGTTGAAGTGACGCGCATCGTTTTGCGTGCGGGTTTTTAATGACGTGCACCGTTTTACGTGCAGGTTTGGTGGGCGTGCACCGTTTTGCGTGCAGACTCGAGGGATGCGCACCGTTTTGCGTGCAAACTCGAGAAAACAAGAGGAATCACGCGGAGACTAATTGCAAGTGTCTACAAGCAATTGGGTACACCACAAGGTGGGGGATTCTACCGAAATTGGGTGACCTCTCCCCTTACTCCTTTGCTTTTTGATCTAGAAGCATGATAGTAGCCTGTTATATAGAGGCGTTTAGTAATTATGATTAAGATTGCATGTTTAGAGTAATACAGATGAAAAGTGCAACTGTTGGTTGCCAAAAACAGATGATATATGTGCATGTGCAGAGATATTTAGAGGAAAAGCGACATTTATGATTTATCTAAATAGGGGATAAACTGGTATGTGTAGATGGACACAGATGAAAAATGCAACTGTTGGTTGCCAAAAATTGAGATAATTAATTTGCATGTGTAAAAAGAATTAGGGGAAAAATGTGATTCTTGACTTATCTAAATTGATGATAATTGCATGCTTAGATAATAAATATATATTTTTATGATGGATATGAAAATAATTGCATGCGTAGAAATGAGTAATTACCTGATGACTGTGATCATGTTAGGGTACAACCCTAGGAATCATGTGATATAAGGGAACAGAACTTGTTGGTAGTAAGACTAGGAGAAAACCTAGTTTAGGGGTTTGACGAGTGACATTAAACTAGGAGTTATCCTAGGATTGGACGAGTGGCATTGTCTTAGGGGATAACCTAAGCACACTGGATAGAGTGATCAACATAGAGTCAAGGAACTCTAGGAGGAGTATGACATGGAACTTAGGTAAAGGGAACCTAAGGTGAACTAGTGATCAACATAGAGTCAAGGAACTCTAGGATGAGTATGACATGGAACTTAGGTACAGGGGACCTAAGGTGATTTAGAGGAGTTTAAACTCACAGACAGGTAATTAGAGTCAGTGTAACTCTAAGTTAAAGTGGAACAGAAAAATAGAGTTAAGTTAACTCTAGTATTCAGTGAGGAATCAGGAAAGTGGGATAAGATCCCAAGGTTAAGAATTAAACAAATATAACCTTAGAAAGTCATAGGGTGTCTGGGCAAATGGGCAATAACTTTAACTTCAATTTGAGTTAAATAAATGAAGGTGAAATGTTAAGAGTCCAGGAGACTCTCTAGTTATCCTTATGGTGAGACCTAGGATAAGAGGTAATTGTTGTAAAAAGGCAAAGTTTAAAAGCAAGCTAAAAGTGGCTAAAAAGCATAAAGAGAAAGTAAATGGCGCCTTCGAATTTGAGACTCGTCAAGTGGAGCAGGACTACCTGGGCAGTGACCCGTCGGACGAGGTACTTTCGAAAGGCTTAAAGTGAAAGCAAAGAGCTAAATGCTCAAGGGAAAGAGAAAGAGATTTGCCAGTGGCAAAGAGGGAGCTATAAGCTCGAATATGAAAGAAAAGCAAGTGTTCAAAGGCAAAGAGGCTAAGAACTAAAGTAAAAGAGAAAGAAAAGAAAAGAAAAAAGAAAAGAAAAAGATAAAACGAGCGTACCTTCGGGGTGAAACGTAGATCTTGTCGGAGCAGGACTCCCTGGGCAGTGACCCGTATGACAAGTTCCCCGTTGGGCGGGGTAGCACTTGCGGGTGCTATCGGCAACCTTAGAAATCTTATCTTATGGTAGCAGGACTACCGGGCTGGGGCCCGTTGGATAAGAATTTCTGAGGGTTAACTTGAACTAAAGCACCAGAATTTAAAGAATAAAGAAAAATAGAGTGGCCAAGGTGGCCGGGTTAATTTGACCCTGTATACAACGGCATAGTGGCCGAGTTGGTGCTTAGTAGCCTAGTATGGCTAGACAGAGTAGTGCTGAGTTGATGAGTATACACAGATAGTGTAGTGACCTATTATATAGTAGCCTAGTATGGCTAGACAGAGTAGTGCTGGGTCGATGAGTATACACAGATAGTGTAGTGATATGTCATATTGCATAGCCGTATTTTGATATTGAGGATTTTAGTTTCCTAGCACTATTATTATTGCTTCCATTAGACCAAGTGGTGTAGGACACTTTTTCTCGGTGGTTGAACCCACTGGGAACTCAGTTGTAGTTCTCACACCCCTTGGGTGACCGCCCCCACAGGTTCAGGCATGGATGCAGCGGGTCGAGACGGATACAGGTGCAGTCAGCGAGGCATTCGACAGGGGCAAGTGCCCAGCAGCATAGAGACCTAGAGGGTCTAGCAGAGGTACCATTTTTTTATATATTTCTTGAGTGAACCTTGTATGGTGAGGAATTTATGTAAAAAGAATTGTAATAATTTTATTTGCAAGTTCAGGATTGTAAAGTGTAATCAATTTAATTTATGGTTCACTCTAGTATGCTTTCATTACCACTTAAACTGTTTGTTTATTAAATGAAAGTTTTAATTTGTAGTGATTTTTAGTACTCTGATATTGAGCTTCCGCATACACTTGTTGTGTTATATTAGATGTTACCGTTCCTTTCGGGTAGAAAAGGTCTTACCCGATTGGCGGGTCCGTTGGCGTGCCCGAACCGTACAAATTGGCGGACTCGGGGCGTGACATATGGGGTGTTGCGGCAACTGCGGATATTAGGCAGTTGACCGGATGTCGGTGGTTCTACCTAATTGTGGACTGCTGGGGTATTGCGGCGACCGCGGACATTGGGCGGTTGACCGGATGTTTACTTTTGCATCAAATTGGGGGATCGGGGTTTCATTAGTGGAGGGATTTGTTCCACTTGAGTATAGTCGTGATCCAGTCCTGCTTTACTATGATACTTGTGACATGGCTACTTTTCTCGTGTGGGTAGCTCCCCTCGAATGCCACTCCGGAGCGTGCGGGGTACCAAATAGGTGTCGGACAGTTATTGAGTTCTTGCTATCATATCGACACGGATTGGCTTGCCCGATGATGATGGCGGCAACAGACGGTACCAGTTTTTACTGGTTGTTAGATTGGGTTTATTTGGACAGATACGGTTACTGATGCATACATACAGTCATCCTTGTCGGCATTGCATTAGAGGCATACTAGTTGTAGTTTCTCTTACCAGAAGTCTATTTTAGCTTATCATTCTACCTTTTCCTTGCCTCTGGTAGACTTAGTGGGTACGTCGGAGTTTGAGGCTTTACCCACAGGGGGAGGCTACTGGTTTACTAGTGGTTCTCACCCCCATTGTTGTTTTTTCCTTTTTCTTTCCTTTGTTTTGCAGAGTCTTCTGCGGGAGTTGTTGAGCCATCGGCTACTGATTGAGGTAAGGGGATCGCTGAGCAGATAGATCTCCTATGAGGCTGAGAGTTGCTGTAGACAGTTGATGTACCCTCCACTCAAACTGTTGTATTTTTCCTTTTATTTTTGGTCTGGCTTTAGCCAGCTGGTTGTATTATTTTGGTGAGCTTGGAGTTTATTGTATATTATTTCCGGTCTGAGATATTATGTAGTTCTTTTTAGTTTAGCTCTGTACTTTATGCTTTTTTATTATCCATCTTATATCTGAGCAGGTTATCGATGCTTCGTGTACGCGAGAAATTCCTCTGCAAAACTGTCACCGACAGAGGGTGTGAGAACTACACCGACACGTAGTTCTCAGTGGGTACCGCCACCAAACCCGACGGTCTGCCCACCATGTCTACTAGAGGCATAAAATAACAGATGTAGTAATATAAAGGAAAGGCTGGAAATAACTTACAGCTACTATGCCTCTATCTAAATGCTCAAAGGGTGATACAGATGAAACATGATGCATATACTAACTCTCGATAAAACAATCACCCAATCTACACTAATTGCTACAAAGGGTCCAGTCAAACCTGTGCCCACCTACTGCCATTACATCCACGGAGGACTGGACTTACGTAGGGCGTCCGTGACTGCCTAAAAAAGGCCCAGCCAGAAGGACTGCGTCGACAAGTCGCAATAGTAAAGTAACAGGCCTAGCTCCGGAGCGGCACTCGAGGGGCGCGACCCCACTAAGGAAAGTATCCGCGCATCTCTGTCGAGCTCAATATGGCTCATGTAGGCTATAATCCAAATCTACGATCAACAAGATCGACAATATCCAAATCACATCTATAACTCACTGGCTGGAAATACTCGACAGCGAGGACCCACCGTCGACTCAGACGGCTCCCAAGACTAGCACTGAACTAACCATAGCGACCAGACTCCACTCGGTCCCCAGGTACGAGTGTAACATGCATCCCACCACAACCCGACTACTCGGCCCACTACCCTGGGCAAGGAACACTCTATGTTCAGGGAAAGAGAAAGAAAGTGTGGGAGTGTCTAGAGTATAAATAAATCTAGCCCAAGTGAGGATTTTCTACTAATCTGGTTCAACATGCAGCATATGACGGGGTCTAGGTCAAGTTCCACAGTTT
>CM054945.1:12763300-12833140 GCA_029168755.2 Tillandsia fasciculata | reverse complement strand
GATTAGTTCTATTATAAATGATCTAATCTGACAAATTTCTTAACCAGGCTATTCCATTTTGGATGATAGTAAGATCCAAAGGTTATGAGAGTTAAGCGTGGTAGAGTTAGAGTAGTTCTAGGATGGGTGACCCCCTGGGAAGTCAGGAGTCACAAAATGTGTGGCAACAAAATTTGCCACAATTATTTTTTATTATTATTGTCGCCAAAACCTATCGACGACCATAAATGCATGACGCTCGTTAAGAAATTCCTACCGTAGTCATATAAATATTTTGATTAAGATTAATAGAGAGGACAAGTTGAAAGTGGTCACAGAAACCTTAAATAATGTGTGGCGACATAATTAGCAACAATTATTTTTTATTATTTTTGTGGCCAAATCTTATCTATGGCCATAAATATTGAATCGAATTAGTGACAATCGTTAAAAAACCCTACCGTAGGTATACGAAAATTCAGATTAAGATTAATAGTGAGGATAATTTAAAAGTAGCCACAGAAATCTTAGAAAATGTGTAGCGACAAAATTAGCCACAATTATTTTTTATTATTTTTGTGGCCAAATCTTATATATGGTCATAAATATTGAATTGAAATAGTGACGATCATTAAAAAGCCCATACCGTAGGTATGAAAATTTAGATTAAAATTAATAGTGAGGACAATTTAAAAATAGCCACAGAAATCTTCGAAAATGTGCTGTGACAAAAGTTGCCACAATTATTTCTTGTTGTTATTGTGGCCAAAACTTATCGAGGGCCACACATAGTATATCGAATTTGTGACACATTAAAAAATTCATACCATATGTATATGAAAATTAGATTAACATTAATAGTGAGGACAAGTTGAAAGTAGTCACGAAAATCTTAAAAATTGTGAGGCCACAAATTCATCATAGTTATTTCTTATTGTTTAAGTGGTTAAACTTTATCGATGGTTACAAATAGTAAATTCAATAAGTAAATATGTGGCGACACAAAATTGCCGCAGTTATTACTTATTGTTATTATGGCCAAAATCTATTGATGGCCACAAATAGTGCATCGAATTAGCGGCGCTCATTAAAAAATTACTACAGTAGGTATATGAAATTTGAGTTAAGATTAATAGTGAGAACACAATAAAAATAGCCACAAAAAAGGTTAATATAGTAGAGTTCATTAATTCACAGCAAAATATTGACCACAAAATGTCTATTTTCTTGTAGTATATTAAAAAATTTAAAAGCACCAATTACTTAATGCTTGCACAAATATAATAGCCAATATATATATATTATATATATATATATATATATATATATAGATAGAGAGAGAGAGAGAGAGAGAGAGAGAGAGAGAGAGAGAGAGAGAGAGCTAGGCTGGAATACTATTTATAGTACCAAGTTATTGGTACTATTAAGTTTTTAACCCTTAGATTAAAAGATGTGTAGTTGAGATTGTAGTAGGCCTCTTGGGTTTAATACGTAATGGGAGAAATAAAAAAATCTAAGGGATGAAAATGATCAAAGAATTGATCAAATGGTAGAAAACTTGATAGTACCAATAATTTAATACTATTAATAGTATTATAGACGGACTTTTATATATATATATATATATATATATATATATATATATATATAATTAAAAAAAAAAAAAGGCCAAAAAATACAATTGCTTTGTTAATTTATTGATGCTTACGATAGCTATGAATAATATTCTACAGCCTGACGTACGCAGCAATAATTGGCAATTTTACATGTTATTTTTTTATTCATGTACATATATATTTTTCGTCTAAGAAAAGGACAAATTCTTTGCTAACATCCATCTAATAAATGTGACACGTGATGCTTCTCCTTTAAATTAGACTACAACAGAATGCATAGGAGACTTTTTGGCTTATTACAACAATTTCTTCAATTTTCTTTCTACTGGTTTATGCAAGCCAATTTAAATGGAGAAACAAACACTACCACATTAACACAAAATATTAAATACCACTTTATTATATAACTAAAATTTGTTAATCAATCCAATTATATTGACAAATACACTTTACTTTATACCTGACTTTTTATTCAATTGACATATGGAAAGATCACCAATCACTCTTTCTTTTATTAAATGATGATAGTTGATAGGTGGCATAAGATATTGATAAAATTAAGTATATTGAGACCTCTTCGACTTCTGTCCATTTTGAAATGACTCCCTCAATTTTACGATAATTTCTAAATTTGTGGTGGTTTATAATTGAGTAATTTTTTTTTGAGTAAATAGGAGATGCTATCAAATCCATAAATTATTTTATTGAATTTAATAATTTTGACTATGATTTGATAAATAAATTTAGAATAACAATAAATAATAGTTAACAGAGTCATCAAATTAAAAGACAAACTTAAGTAATTAAAAAACTCAAATTAAAAAAATTCGGAGTTAAAAATGTATTAATAGGAAAATTTAAATTGAGGAGGCCATTTCAGAATAGCGAATTGGTGAGGAGTTCTTATACATTTTCACCAAACAAATTCTCGTTTGCATAGTCCAATACGCAATTTACCTTAATTGCATGGACCATGAAATATAGACCAGAGTTTCTAGAATCACATCTAGAAGCCTTATTAAGGCATTATTTGGTTTGACTATAAAAAGAAGAATAATATGATAAGAGAATGAAATTGTTGTTCCACTTTTTTCTCTTATACTTCAACTAATTTAATAATAAAATATTATTAATTAATATGTTATATATTACTTAATTTATTAATTATTTAGATAAATAAGTTGCCACTTGATTTATTACTTTTAACCATTTGAGCAATTAAATTATTATTTATAATTAATTAGCTAATTAAAAAATTAATTACTTAGTGTGTCTATACAATAACTAATATGCATATCGATTAACTAACTAATATTTTGACTAATCTAATTATTTTCTTATCTAATTATCTAACTATTAAATAATTAACTAATTTATTTGTTAAAGTATATTTATTAAATTATTAATGGTTAATTAATTTATTAATTAACTGTATTTATTGTTAATTAATTATAATTAACATTTATGTTTATAGTAGTATTCATAATTAATTAATTAATTAAATTAAATTATTATTTAATTAATATTTTTATATTAATTAATTAAATAAAATATTATTATTTTAAAACTATAATTATTATTATTCTCACTATTCCAATCTAACTATACAAATACTATTTTTCTTATTTTCGAAAATAATCTAAATTTAATCAAAACAAAATTAATATTATTCTTGCTTATTTCAAAAATATATCTATATTAAAAATATCAAAAACAACTTATTTCTGAACCAAACGATACCTAAAAGTCTAGAAGCCTTATTGCATGGATCATAGAGAAGGAATAATATTATTCTAGGGAGCCACAAATGTAAATAACTCACCTGAAGTATATAGACCATTTTGGGTTAGCTATCAAATATTTTAAAATTTAAATTTTATTATGTGATATTTTAATTTATTTGATTTGAGTTACTCAATAATGTTTTGACTATAAAATTTGAATACCTCATTATTTTTGTTAAGGATTTTGTTTTGGCGTATTTCGTGAAGTGTTCTAAGTCTTGAAGATTGAAGATGAAAAATTATGAATCATATACATCAATCTCAAGAAAAATAAATTCAACAGGATCAGATACTTTTAACTAAATAATTTTGGTGATCCGAATACATTCTTATAGTTTAGAAACACTTGGATAAATTTTTATCGTATAAAAATAAAAAACTGGGCAAGTTGAGTGTTCAGGATCCGGATCAGGGCATTCCAGTCCGGACCCCGAACAGAGTTGAGTTCATGCGTAATTCCAGTCCGGAACAGTCCCCAGTCAATCCGGACCCCGAACTATGTGTTTGCTGATGTAATATCATAACTTTTTATGTAACGTTTTACCCTCTTATTAATAAAGTACAAGTTAGAGAAAATCGAAATTAACGGATTTTCTTAAGTTGATAATCATGCGGTGCGAGTATTTTTCTGTGATAAGCTCGAAAAACGATGAACGGCGGTGCGACCGGATCTGATTTCCGACTTACGGATTTTCTTAAGTTGATAATCATGCGGTGCGGGTATTTTTCTTAAGTTGATAATCAACGGATTTTCTTAAGTTGATAATCATGCGGTGTGGGTATTTTTCTGTGATAGAGCTCGAAAAACGATGAACGGCGGTGTGACCGGATCTGATTTTCGACTTACGGATTCCCCGAAAAGGGGTTTTGAATATCACGCTAACCGTAGTGTGCATCGGAATCTGTGCAAAAGATTGGGCACGCTTTTCGAGAGGATAATGAATTATCTCTTGTGATTAAATAATTATTATTTAATATTAAATACCCGGATGTGGGTTTTACGGTACGTATTAAGAGAAAGAAAGTAGTTATTCCCGAAAAGCAAAGAGAAAACCCTAGCCGGAGAGAAAAGAAAGAAAAGAGGAGAGAAAATCCTAACCGGAGGAAAAAAGAAGGAAAGAAGAAGAAAGCGGAAGAGTCCGATCGCTTCCGATCAACGTGCCGGAGCCGGAAGTGTGAACGGATCATCTACTTTGACGAGATCGTGGTAAGCAAGTTTCCTTTTTCGGTATTTGTTAGGGTTTCGTCTCTTTTGCCGTGTAGCCACCGCCGCCGCCGCCGCCGCTGCCGTCACCGTCGCCACGCCGCGCAGCCTAGTGCCGCGCGGGGCGCCGGCCGCGGGCTGCGGCACACGCGCAGGCAGGTGCTGCGCAGGGCGCCACCCGCAGGCGGCGCGCGCAGCGCGGCCTAGTGCCGCGCGGGGGTGCCGGCCGCGGGCTGCGGCACACGCGCAGGCAGGTGCTGCGCGGGGCGCCACCCGCAGGCGGCGCGCGCCGCGCGGCCTAGTGCCGCGCGGGGCGCTGCCCGTGGGCCGCGGCACCCGCGAAGGCAGGTGCTGCGCGGGGCGCCACCCGCAGGCAGCGCGCGCCGCGCGGCCTAGTGCCGCGCGGGGTGCCGCCCGCGGGCTGGAGCCGCGCGGGGCGATACCCCGCAGGCGGCGCGCGCCGCGCGGCCTAGTGCCTCGTGGGGCACCGCCCGCGGGCCGCGGCACCCGCGCAGGCAGGTGTTGCGCGGGGGCGCGGCCTGGCGCGGGCGGGGGGCCGGGGGCTGCGGCACCCGCGCGGGCAAGCGCCGCGCGGGGTGCCACCCGCAGGCAGTACACGCGCAGTGCGGCCTAGGGCCGCGCGGGGCGCCGCCCGCCAGCAGCAGGCACCCGCGCGGGCAGGTGCCGCGCGGGGTGCCGCCCCCAGGCAGCGCACACGCGCGCGGCCATGCTGCGTGCGGCCCCATCGTCCGTCGCGCGGCGTTACCGCTGCCGTTGCCAAGTTTTCATTGTACTCTTGGGTTTTTGGGTTTCGTAACTTACATAATATCGTCAGTCTGACCAGTTGTTCTTTTGGGGGATTTTCTTAGGTCCAGGTGCCGATTGTGAGCGTGTTGCGGCTCCTGGTGTTCCGGTCAGCACTTGTCGACGTGGGTACCTTTTGGCATTTTTGTGTTTAGTCGTTCCCGTGTATGTCGTGAAATTAAAGTAAATGTTTTGTTGGTAAACTGTCTAACCCCATTGCATGAGAATCCCGTTTTATTCTAACTGAGGAGACAGAGGTCGCAGTGCCCTAGTGCACGCCGGTTTCCGGCATACATGCTCATAATTGCTTAGACGCACACCGGCGATCTGGCCACCGCACAAGGTATATTTTTTCGAAAAGATGGTACGTTGACCCGTGTACCCCACTACTAGTGATGATGGGGACCCCTCACGATGAGGCGACTGCTACTTGGGCAGTAGAGGGGTTGGAGGCACCAAGGAATGAGCGCAGTAACTCTGGGTAGGTGCCCAGCATGATTTTGACAGGGGATATGGCGATTCATGAGGGGGAAGTGTAATGCTCTGGTGTATCGGTTTGTTTATTACAGTATTTATAGCATTTACTTGTTTATCATCTACTTTATTAGTCACTGACTACCCACACTGTGACAGGTCCGAGCAGGGGTGGGAACCGGGACGACGGTGAGGCAGCGTTTAGAGGACCTTAGCCGTTTGAGGCAAATGGACATTTTATTTACTCGCGGTTATCTTTTATTGTTTTGGTTAGTAAGCTTGTGATTGCTTGTTAGTGGAATAATGTGGATCTTGGGTTGAGATCTTAGCTTAGGGATGACATCTTGTATCTGTGCTTTCTGAGACTTATATATGCGGCTTGTTTTCAAATATCAAAATGGTTTCGAAAGTGTTTTCAAACTAAGTGTCGTGTGGGCACTGATTTCCAAACCCGTGGATTTATCCTTTCAAGCAATGTTGCCGCTTAAAAGAGATTGCGAAAATGGTTTGTAAAATCGGGTGTCGTGTGGACACTGTCTTTCAAACCTGTGGATTTATCCTTTCTTCCGTGATGTGGTGATTATTGTTATGGTTAAGTGTGATCTCTCCTTCTGATTGCTCTGTGATTGCATGGTTAAAGTACAAGTCATGTTCGAAATGCCGTACATATACAAAGGAGACTCCGTCCGTTTGGGGAGTGAATTTGTATATGTGGCGGGTCTGGCGCGCACCGGAGGCGAGGTTAATTTCAAGAAAAAAAAAATGAACACGTTTTTCCGCTCTTTTAAAACCTCCGGGGCGTGACAGATATATAGTATCAGAGAAAAACGACTTTAACCACGGCGGTCAGTGACCAACATCCATAGAGTGCAATACCACAAGTAACTAACAAATTTGATAACCAAGGTGTAGGTGTGTAAAGTTCGAGCGTGAGTGCGGGGAAAAAAGGGATAGAGTCCTGGAGTTCGTAGATCCAGGTGTTGGACCAATTAAATTAGGATTAACGTTGTTTTCTTTGCGTACAGTGGAGAATGGCACGTACCAGATCGTCGACTGATAACGCCGGAGTAGATAACGCAGCCCCGGCGACCGCGGAGAGTGAGCTGCTCCGCCAACAGCTACGAGAGATGGCCGGACAGTTATCGACCCTCACGGAGCACGTACGTCAATTGACACAACAGCAGCAGGCCGTGCCAGTGGAGGGCGCTCGGGTTCCGCCGCCCGAATCAACCGCACCTAGGGCGAGACCATCGGGAACGGACGGTGAGACCGCGGCCGCCCCTCCCCAGACCGCGACTACCGGTGTATCAACGGATCAACCGATGGCACCTTCGGTCACGCCAAGCCCAACAGCCTCGGACCCGCAGCGGGGGAGGCCTCTACCCAGCGGATTGAACGGGACAGGGTGAGAGCGAATTTGGCAGAATTCAAGAAACATGACCCGCCAGTATTTGAGGGAGAGACGACTGATCCCTGGGTCGTGGAGAAATAGGTGGATACCATGGAGAAGCTTTTTGAGGACCTAATGATGGAGGATCATGAACGAGTCCCCTTGGCAGTTCACTGTCTCGAGGGAAACGCCAGGATGTGGTGGAAAACGGTGCGCCCGGAATCCTTGAAGGGTAACGCCCTACCATCATGGTCTACGTTCAGTGAAGAGTTGTTCGGAGCGTTCTTCTCCAATAGCGTCAAGCAGCAAATGGAGGACGACTTAAAGCACATCAAACAAGGGAATCGATCCGTTATGGAGTACCAATGGGAATTTGTGAGGTTGGCCAACTGTGTCCCCTTTGTCATAAGGGACGAATCTCATAAAGTCCGCCTCTTTGTGGACGGATTGCGGAGCAATATTTTTGAAGTTGTGCAAGCAGCAGATCTTCACACCTTTCAGAAGGTGGTGGATAGGGCCACCATAGTGGAGCGCGGATTTGCGGTTACGCGCGCCCGACGGGAGGAATCTGAGTACAACAAGGATAGGAAACGACCCCAATCCTTCTCCGGAGGGGGTTTTACTAGTGGGAACCGACCCCCTAAACATCCGAAGTCACGTCATGGGACTAAGAGCGCGCCAACAAGCAGTCAAAGGTCAGGGGACAGACCTTGTGTTATCTGCAATGGGGCACACCAAGTTACTGAATGTGCTAAGAGGCACGATACTGCTTCCGTTGCGGCAAATAGGGCCATTTCTGTTTCAACTGCCCCTTAAACGCGAGTACAACATCTTCTATGTTACGGAATTTGAGTTGGCGTATTTCGTGGAAGTCTTGAAGATTGAAGATGAAGAAACTTTGGATCATATACCTCAATCTCAAGAAAGAAGAATTCAAAAGGATCAGGTATGTTTAACTAAAGATTTTTGGTGATCCGAATACTTCTTATAGTGTAGAAACACCTGGAAGAATTTTTAATTGCATAAAAATCAAAAACTGGACATGGGACATGTTCAGGATCCGGATCAGACCTTGCAATCCGGATCCCGAAGGGTGATTGCTCATTGGCAATTTCAATCCGGATCCTAGGCCATTCCGATCCGGATCCCGAACCCTGTTTTCTGGAATCGTCAATCTCGTTATGACGATCCGGATCGCAGTAATTCCGATCCGGATCGCCGTCCTGAAAATTTCCAGAAACGGTATGTTTTTTATCCTTATCTTCTTCCAATGGTTTCTAACCTATAAATAGACCCTTTATTCATTTTCTAGGACATCCGAATATAATAGAAAAATATAGCCGAAAGAGAAAATCCACATATAGAGAAGAAAGGAAATCAATAGATTTAATTCTATGTTTCTTCATCTATATTGATTGATTTGATTCTAGGTTTTCCAAACTCAGATTTTGAGTAGAATCAAATCAATGAATACTTAGATGGTATTTCCGATCTATTTCTAATCTAAGTATTCGGCGGATCATCACCACCCAAAAACAACGATTTACCCTAAATCGGCGCGTGGACTCGCGTGGCCTTGTGGATTCAAGGTGCAACCGCTCTCGTGGATTCGGAGCGAGGTACGTTCGTGGATTCGAAGCGTGCTACTGGGTGAAGACCGTGGATTCGGTCGGACGTCGTGGACTCGACGTTGGACGCTGTGGATTCAGCGTTGGGCGCAGATCGTGGATTCGAGAAGCGTCGTGGAGCGAGCGGAGAAGATCTACTAGGAGCGTATGGTAAAAGGTTGAGTCGTCTGTGAGTACGTTATATCACCTTGTACGTGTGTTAATTCTAGTGGATTTCGCCGTGTTATCGGTCCCGTGGTTTTTTACTCCGGTTTGGAGTTTTTCCACGTAAAAATCTTGCGTGTTATTTTTTTTTCCGCATTGGGTTTTATTGCGCAATGATTTTTTGAGTGTTTATTGTTTACACCTATTCACCCCCCTCTAGGTGTTTTTTCCCCTATTTAGATCCATATTAGTATAACCCAACAAGTGGTATCAGAGCGGGAATAGGGTTGTAAACAATGGTTGAAGGTGGAAACATCAATCGACCCCCTTTCTTTGATGGAACAAATTATGCGTACTGGAAAGTACGGATGAAAGCCTTTTTAATTTCCATCGACGAAAGGGTGTGGCAATCAATTGAATTAGGATGGTCTAATCCAACTGAAATTATTTCTGATGTTCGCACCTTAAAACCTAGGTCGAAATGGACCAAGGAAGAGATAGATTTATCTTCTTACAATGGCAAAGGAATTAATGCTCTATTTAATGCTTTGTCACAAACAGAGTTCTCTCGCGTCTCGGCATGTGAGACTGCGAAAGAAATCTGGGATGTTCTTCAAGTTACGCATGAGGGAACTAACCTTGTGAAGATTCAGAAACTGCAAATGCTTACGAGCAAATTTGACTCTATCACTATGGCAGAAAATGAATCTTTCACTGATTATTACACACGATTGCAAGACATCGTAAACTCATGTGCTAACTTGGGAGAGAAGATTCCAGAATTTAAAGTTGTAAGAAAAATTCTAAGAACTCTTCCTGAACGATTTCGCCCGAAGGTCGCAGCCATTGAAACAATTAAACACCCGGACGAAATGCGTGTAGAAGAATTAGTAGGTGCTTTACAAACTTATGAAATGACATTTCCTACTAACTATTCTTCTGGAAAGGCATCCTCTTCTAAGTCTTCAGGTTACGCATTGAAATCAACTAAAGAAGAAGACGCGGATTCATCCTCCTCGGACGATGACGAGAACCTATCTATGGAGGACTTTGAGAAGCAGCTCGCTCTCTTGACAAGGAAGTTTCGCCGCAACTTTCGAAGGGGTAATCCAAGCAAAACTCCATCCTTCGGAAAGTCGAAGAAAGGCAAGGGTTCTTCAAGTTACAAGTCAAGAAAGCAAGAGAACTTCTCAAAGGATAAGAAAAGTTCAGAGGGACAAGTACAGTGCTTCAAATGTCGAGGCTACGGCCACATTGCAACGGAGTGTCCCAACAAGAATCCGGCAAAGAAGAAAGCGATGCAAGTCGTCACTTGGGATGACAACTCCACGTCAAATGAGTCATCCTCAAGTGATGAAGAAGACAACGCGACAGCATTCCACGCGTCCACATCTTCACCCTTCATGTGCTTAATGGCAAGTACATCCGATTCCTTGTCCAACTCCTCCCATGTTGAAAAGATTGCAACGGACGATGAATCGAGCAATTCTGAAGGTGAAGATTTTGCTCTTGCCTACCATAAGCTTTTGAGGGATTCAAAGAAACTGGCAAAGCAAAACCGGGGTTGAGAGGGAGATTGCAGGATCTCGAAGAAGAAGTAAAAAGGGCATCTTCTCTCTCAAACGATCTTGAAGTGGAAAGGGATAATCTAGCCAAAGCAAATGTTTCCCTTCAAGAGTCCAATGAGCATTTCGAGAAAGAACATGAGAAATTGGTGAACAAAGCGAATTACTTCTTGAAGCTCTACGGCGAGGCTCGACAGGAAAAATGGAAATGACAAAGACCATACTCCAACTAAAGGATGACTTAAAGAGATTTTCTTCTGGAAGGAGTAAGTTGGACAGACTTCTTGGTCTTGGTCAAACAAATAAGTTCGGCCTCGGATACACTCAAACTGGAGACATTCCAAGTTCGAGTGGGACAGTATTTGTGCCTCAGTCGGTATCTCCTCCTCCGACACCGGAATTCACGACAAGCAACGACAACAAGCCTACTTCATCCTCCTCGGGATCGTCAAGATCTAAGGTATGTTTTCGTTGTGGCATTTCAGGGCACATAAGGAGAAATTGCAAGACGGGAGCCAAACGCACACCTCAAGCACCTCTTGCAATGACTACCAAAAGGTGATTCCTCGAAAATCAACTGCAAATCATTTGAAGGAAAAGAGCCTTGGTAGTTCACCGCTCAAGACGACATCATCAAGGAGCAGCAATTCTTCAAACAAGACGCTTTCACCTAGGAGAATAACTTCACGACCATTACCGACGCATTCCAAAAAGGTTTGGGTGCGCAAAGGTGAAATTTTTCCTTGTCTTGTTACCAATGTTTCCTTGCATGCATATGATAGTTCGTCTTGGTATCTGGATAGCGGGTGTTCCCGTCATATGACCGGTGACAAAAACTGTTTTCAAAACTTTGAGAAAATCTCCGGAGGACTTGTTGTTTTCGGAGATGGTCGGTCTTCCAAAATTGTTGGAAAGGGAACGGTAGCTATTCCAGATGGCCCGGTTCTAAATAATGTGTTATTTGTTCATGGCCTTAAGACTAACCTCATAAGCATAAGTCAACTTTGTGATAATGGTTATTCAGTTAATTTTTCATCTGATGAATGCACTGTAACTGACAAGAACCATGCTTTCTTTTTAAAAGGGGTTAGATCAGAAAACAATTGTTATGTAGTTCCTCATAAAATTTCTGAAAAATGTAACCTAGCATCTTTGAAAAATGAAACTCTTTGGCATGAAAGGCTAGGTCACATAAACTTTAAGGAACTTGCTAGAATTTCAAACAAAGATGTGGTTAAGGGGGTTCCGAAACTTTCTTTTGAACAAAACATTGTGTGTGGCGGTTGCCAAAAGGGAAAACAGTCTAGGACTGCACACAAGAACTTGAACCACATAGGAACAAAACGGCCTTTGGAACTTTTGCACATGGATTTAATGGGGCCAACTCGTCAACCATCTTTGGGAGGTAAATGGTATATTTTCTTATTGGTTGATGATTTCTCTAGATATTCTTGGGTAGTATTTTTAAAAGAGAAAGCTGATGCTTTTGATTCTTTTCACGAGATTTGCCATCGTATTATGATTGAAAAGAATGAAAAGATTACTCGTGTTAGAAGTGATAGAGGTGGAGAATTCATAAATTCCAAATTCATTGATTTTTGCACTTCTAACGGCATTAAACATGAATTCTCGCACCCTATACACCTCAACAGAATGGTGTAGTCGAGCGCAAAAACAGGGTCGTACAGGAGATGGCACGTGTTATGCTTCATAGCCGGAACCTACCTTTATATTTTTGGGCTGAAGCGGTGAACACTGCTGTCTATGTAATTAATCGAGTGTATTTGCGCCCGGGGACTTTGAATACACCATATGAACTATGGTTTTGTAGAAAACCGAACATCAAATATTTTCGTATCTTTGGGAGTCGGTGTTTTATTTTACGTGATCGCGAATCTTGGAAAATTTGACTCTCGAAGTGACGAAGGGATTTTCTTAGGTTATTCTACAAACAGTAGAGCATATCTAGTTAATTAACTTAGAATCTAAGCGTGTAGATAATATGTATATTTATCTAATGAGTCTATTTATCTTTGACGTGATCACTAGAATACTGGAACCATATGTAGATCTCAGGCTTTGTGATCGATAGTTAATCTAGTAATATCTATTCTAATTATGGTAGATCTATGAGTCTGATTTTTATAATGACTGATGATGAAATCTTGAGAAATCATTTGACTCTCGAAGTGACGAAGGGATTTTCTTAGGTTATTCTATCAAACAGTAGAGCATATCGAGTTTTTAACTTAGAATCTAAGACGATCGTAGAATCGATAAATGTTAAAGTAGATGAAGCTTTTCACTTTGCATCTGAAAAATCTACCCTCGATATCTCTCTTGATGATGATACACCTGCTAATGCATCTTCTTCTAACAATTCTTTCAATGATAATGATGCATCTAACGGTTCTTCAAGTTTATCTGATGTGCAGGAATCATCTCGTGTACCTCCGACTACTCCTTACCTCAAACGTTACGCATCTCCAAGGATCATCCTGAATCGAACATCATTGGAGACCCACAAGAAGGAGTTAGAACTCGGAGACAATTGGTTTGCAGATTCGCATGCTACGTATCTCAAATCGAACCAAAAAATGTTGATGAAGCTCTTCAGGATGACTACTGGATTGAAGCAATGCAGGAAGAGCTCCATCAATTTGAGCGAAACAAAGTCTGGGAATTAACGAAGCCTCCGAAGCAACACAATGTGATAGGTACCAAATGGATTTCAAGAACAAGAAAAATGAAGATGGTACTATCATCAGGAACAAAGCAAGGTTAGTTGCTCAAGGCTACTCTCAAGTAGAAGGTATAGACTTTGATGAAACTTTCGCCCCTGTAGCTAGACTCGAGTCCATTCGTATCTTATTTGCGATTGCTTGTCATTTTAAAATCAAATTATTTCAAATGGACGTTAAGAGCGCATTTTTAAATGGGTTTTTAAATGAGGAAGTTTATGTAGCTCAACCGAAAGGTTTTGTGGATCATAAACTACCTAACCATGTTTTTCGTCTGAAAAAGGCTCTTTACGGTCTGAAACAAGCACCGCGAGCATGGTACGAAAGGTTGACAAAGCACCTTTTGGAAAAGGGCTATACTCGAGGGGGAGCTGACAGGACTCTCTTTGTGAAGCATTATCAAAACAATTTCATTGTAGCACAAATCTATGTCGATGACATTGTATTTGGCGCAACAAGAGATAATGATGCTTCTAAATTCGCGGAGACCATGAAAAGCGAATTTGAGATGTCCATGATGGGCGAATTGACTTATTTTCTTGGATTACAAGTTAAACAAAACGATGAAGGTATTCACTTGTGTCAATCCAAGTATGCAATGGAGTTGGTCAAAAAGTTTGATTTAGAAAATTCTAAGGATTTTCCGACTCCAATGGGAACTAGCCATAAGGGACTTGGAAGTGAATCACATAGTGAGAATGTAGACGAGAAACTGTATCGCAGTATGATTGGAAGTCTACTATATCTCACGGCTAGTCGCCCGGATATATCCTTCAGTGTTGGGATTTGCGCGAGATATCAATCAGCACCGAAGGAGGTTCACCTGAAAGCGGTGAAACGGATCATCCGATATATCAAAGGTACAATCAATTTCGGAATTTGGTATCCTATGGGAACAAGTTTGGATATTGTTGGATACTCAGATGCCGATTGGGCTGGATCAGTGGATGATCGGAAAAGCACGAGTGGTGCATGCTTCTATCTTGGCCATTGCCTTGTTGCATGGCACAGTAAAAAGCAGAATTGCATAGCACTCTCGACTGCCGAAGCGGAGTACATTTCTGCAGGAAGTTGTTCAACCCAATTGATTTGGATGAAAAGCGTGTTGAGCGATTTCCGGATTTCAGCAACTTCGGTAACCATTTTATGTGACAACACTAGTGCTATTAACATTTCAAAAAACCCTGTGTTGCACTCTAGAACAAAACATATTGAACTTAGATATCATTTTCTTAGAGAGCTAGTTGAATCAAATATTCTTCAACTGTCATATATTTCAACTGAGGATCAATTAGCTGATATCTTAACAAAACCTTTGGATCAAAAACGTTTTATTCACTTGCGTAAAGCAATTGGCATGCTTTCCTTGAAATAACCTCTTTTGAAACCTTTGCTTAGGTTAGGTTTTGTTTTTGTTTTTGTTTTGTTCTTTATCTATGTTTTGTACATAGGACATTAATTGAGCATAAATCATAATTGACTTTAATTGCATCCTTTTATGCATTTAGAAATTTATTATGCTTTTGATATCATAATATTTCAATGTTGCAATGATCATTTATGTTAATTAAGTCATCTTTTAAGTGATCAAAGTCAATTTCTCTCTCAATGATCTCTTGGTATAGTCATTATCTTATTTGATTGCTTAGTCGAGTATGAATGCGAGATCAATTTTTGGTTGAATACCTTATATATTAAATAATTGATAGCCAATTGAGGGGGAGTCAAAGAAAGTAAAATGCTCAAAAGATGTGGAAAGAGTTACATCCCAATGAGGAGTGTGAAAACTACCACCACATGGAGGAAAAAGAAAAAGAAAAAGATACTCCATGAATGCAAAGCAAATTTTTGTTTTAAAAATTGTTGATGAAATGCATATTGAAATACTTGACTCAGTCAAATTTCATGGTTGGTATAAGGTGGGATTTTTGATAAAAGATGCTCAAAGAGCCACTCCTTCAACAGATTGTCTAGATATATTATCTAACTTATCTGGGATTTCAAACATCTATTGATCTTGGTATTTCATTTTCTTTACCAAAATTGATGATTTGATAAAGGCATTACGCATAAGATCAGGATAGATGTAATTGAAGTTGTTCAACTTTAAGTGTTTTAATTTCATAAATTTTCGTTTCATTTTTGAGTATTTTTGATAGATTTTGTATAATCTATTTCTTGTTGTATGAAACGATGATTTTTGTTTAAAGTTGATATGGTAAAGTGCTTACATACTTTTTCTGGATTTTATGGAATTTTTCTAAATTTTTCTGGAGAAAAAGTTGAAGCCGATCCGGATCGGGGTAAGTGATCCGGATCCCGAACGCAGGCTTTTCCTGCGGGTAGCCGATCCGGATCACATTCTCGATCCGATCCGGATCACGGCTAGGGTTTTATAAGAACAAAGGGATTTTGATTTCTTTTACCCTAATCTTTTGTTCTAAGTCTCTAGAGTTTCTCTCTCTAGATTTCTTGCATCTTGGAGCTTCCAAACTCAAAGTTCTTCGATTCCAAGTAAGTTTTATTGATCAAAATCTCGGTTTTTCACAGTTTTTCTTATTTTCTCAAACGTGAGTAGAAATCATGGAACTTTTTCGTTTGTGAATGGTTTTTGATCAAATTTCTTTTGAAATAAGAACTCTGGGTCGATTAGTTTTGATTTATGCTGGGTTTTCTCAAGATTAACGAATTTTTGGGCTTCGATTTCTAAAAATTCTGTTTTAGGGCATAAAGAGGAATTTTTGAAAATCATGGAATTGATCTATTTTTAAAATTCTTTTTGCAAAACTAATTTGATTCTTGGCTTCTCTACATGATTATGATTGTTTGGGTACAATTTTTCAAATTTTTCAAAATTGACGATTTTTCATGTGTTCTTGAGTTGGTTTTCACAGGACACTTTCTAAACTCAAAGCACTTCAACAATGGCATTCTCTTGGATCATCTTGCTGTTGGTCACTATGGTGCACACTCGGGCCACAAACAAATTAAAGAGAGCTAAGAAAACACAACAAAAAGGTGAGTTTGTTCAGATCAAGACACAGAGTGGAAGCAGATTGTCATGAGGTAGATTGGACTGAATTGACAGATGATGACGAATTGCCTGAACAAAAGTTCTGATGGTTCAAAAGGAAAAGCACCCATGGACACAGGAAAAGCACCTATGGCTGCACCAACCATCTCTGTGAAAAGAAAACGAATAACTAAACGCTTTGGACTACGACGAGACGCTGATATTGACACGCCAAAAGTTCCTGACTCCCCGCCTCGTGTGGAAGAGTGTTCGTCAGCATGGATCGCCTTCGAGCTTTTGAACGTCGTGAATGCATCGGAGAACGACATGTCAACATTGAAGCTCTCCGGAATCACTCACCAGAGTTTGGAACTTTAATTGAGCAAGCTAATCTCATCCAAGTCTGCCGTTTCCCCGAATTACTGGATTGTTTGTATCGTGTAAGGACTTTTTACACGAATGCAGACATCTCAAGAAGATGAACCTGGGTCTATGCATTTCTATACAAACATCCAAGGGATGAAGATGGCAACAATTGTGAAGTCACTTCACAAATTACCACATGCACAAGACCCTCCACTGGAAAGAAACTTGTGCCGGAACTTCCGCATCACCATCACAAAGACCCGCACCAGCGGATGAAGCATCAGTCTCATCCATCTACAAAGAACAAACCGATTCGCTTGAGCAGGAACAGATTTCGAAAGAACAGAAGAGAATTTCCAATGAGCTTGAGCTCATCACGGCAGCTCATATTACCATAACTAAAAGGGTCAATTCAATGAACAAGCTGGTGAAAAAGATGTTCTATAAGATGGGCTGTACAGCTCTGAAGACTCTGAATCTGATGATTGAATACTTTTTGCTCATTTTCTTTTTAATCTTTTTTGTGCAGGATTTTACTTTTTAGGACTTAGTTTTTGTTCTCTTCTTTTTAGTTCTCAGGTTTTTCTTGATATTGGAACTTTTAACTCTCCTTAACTTTGTAGTTTTGCTACGTTTTGGCTTTGTTTGTGACAAAAAGGGGGAGAGAGTAGAGAGAACTTTGTGTGAAAGTTTGAACAATGAACGAACTGAAACTTTGACTTTGGTGGAAGGTAAGTAACAACTTTGGTTTTATCTTGTGATTTGTTGCATGTCCCTACTAACTATTCGACTAACTATTTGGGCATGTAATATGACTAACAAGTTGATGTTACTAACAAACTTTGTGACATTTGGTTTTTGCTTAGAAGATATGTCAATTTTAATTATGATCTTCTTACATATCTGAATTCTCAAATGTCATGATGAGAATAAACTCTATCTCTGTGGTTTTGTATGTTTCAATTCTTGAGGTATCTAACGATTCTTTTTGTCAAGAATGATTTCTTTGTGCAGAGAGTACAGATGTCTAAGTCTAGAGTCTGTTTTAGGAGTTTATCTCATGTTTTTAATTTTTGGATCTCTTTGTAAATTTTTGTTGTATGGTGATAGCAACAAAAATATCTTTTTGAATTTTCTTTTGTGGATTTGTGTTTTGTCACGAAACCGCCAAAGGGGGAGATTGTTACGGAATTTGAGTTGGCGTATTTCGTGGTTAAGTCTTGAAGATTGAAGATGAAGAAACTTTGGATCATATACCTCAATCTCAAGAAAGAAGAATTCAAAAGGATCAGGTATGTTTAACTAAAGATTTTTGGTGATCCGAATACTTCTTATAGTGTAGAAACACCTGGAAGAATTTTTAATTGCATAAAATCAAAAACTGGACATGGGACATGTTCAGGATCCGGATCGGGCTTGCAATCCGGATCCCGAAGGGTGTTGTTCATTGGCAATTTCAATCCGGATACTAGGCCATTCCGATCCGGATCCCGAACATGGGATGTTTGGTGAACTGTATGAACGATCCGGATCGGACTTCGATCCGGATCCCGAACCCTGTTTTCTGGAAATCGTCTTTCTTGTTCTGCGATCCGGATCGTAATTCCAATCCGGATCGCCGTCCGGAAAATTTCCAGAAAAGGCTGTTTTTGATCCTTATCTTCTTCCAATGGTTTCTAACCTATAAATAGACCCTTTATTCATTTTCTAGGGCATCCGAATATAATAGAAAAATATAGCCGAAAGAGAAAAATCCACATATAGAGAAGAAAGGAAATCAATAGATTTATTCTATGTTTCTTCATCTATATTGATTGATTTGATTCTAGGTTTTCCATACTCACATTTTGAGTAGAATCAAATCAATGAATACTTAGATGGTATTTCCGATCTATTTCTAATCTAAGTATTCGGCGGATCATCACCACCCAAAAACAACGATTTACCCAAAATCGGCGCGTGGACTCGCGTGGCCTTGTGGATTCAAGGTGCAACCGCTCTCGTGGATTCGGAGCGAGGTACGTTCGTGGATTCGAAGCGTGCTACTGGGTGAAGACCGTGGATTCGGTCGGACGTCGTGGACTCGACGTTGGACGCTGTGGATTCAGCGTTGGGCGCAGATCGTGGATTCGAGAAGCGTCGTGGAGCGAGCGGAGAAGATCTACTAGGAGCGTATGGTAAAAGGTTGAGTCGTCTGTGAGTACGTTATATCACCTTGTACGTGTGTTAATTCTAGTGGATTTCACCGTGTTATCGGTCCCGTGGTTTTTTACTCCGGTTTGGAGTTTTTCCACGTAAAAATCTTGCGTGTTATTTTTATTTCCGCATTGGGTTTTATTGCGCAATGATTTTTTGAGTGTTTATTGTTTACACCTATTCACCCCCCTCTAGGTGTTTTTTCCCCTATTTAGATCCATATTAGTATAACCCAACATTCTACAGCCTCCACCCCATCACCGCAACAGCCGGGGTGGAGGAGAGCCCCCTCGGGACCAAACGTACGCCCTCCACCCACTTGGCAGGAGGCGAAGACGCGACCGCAATCGGGAGGGAGAATCTACTCTATGAATCACCAAGGGGCGAACCCACCGGAGGACATGGTGGCAGGTACTACTCTGATTTCCGACTCTCGAGCTAGAACTTTATTTGATACTGGAGCATCCTGCTTCTTCGTATCCCATACTTTCGCCCACACCCATGATCTAGAAACGAAACCCCTAAGCAACCTTATGACGGTCCAGACCCCTGGGGGGCCTATTGAGGCGGTTAGCTTCGTGCCCTCCTGCCCGATAAGGTTGGGAAGGCAGGCTTGCCCTTGGGACTTGGTAGTCATCCCGTTAAAGGAGTTTGACATAGTTCTAGGAATGGATTAGCTTACTAAAAACCAGGCAGAAATTGACTGTGAGAAACGTCTAGTACGATTACGGGAACCGGGACTTCCGGAGAACGTGTATTTGGCGTGTAAGAGTGTAGAGTACCGGAGCTTCGGGCAGTGTGCCGACTCCACGTGGCAGCCTGGTATTGTGGAAATACCTTCAGCAGACTCTATTTGTATTTACAGAGAGGTTCGGGTGGTCCCGGAGCGACGCGGAGGTATTTTTGTAGAAAAGTGAGTTAGCGTCGGCTTTAGAGCTTGCGGGTCGAGCATCGGCTACATGGTTGGTTTTGTTGTGAGTTGACCACCTGGGACATGTGTAATATGTTTTACTGAGGTGTTCGGTTGGTTTCGGGGTGATGCGGAGGTCCCAAGGCGAGAAAGGTGAGTTGTTGGCGGCAAGTGGAGAGCTTCAGGCTGGAATTGGAGGCTTTTGGGTGGTTGGGTTCCGGAACCAGGCATTTGGTTCCGGAACTAGCCCTTGGTCCGGAACAATGCTTGGTACCGGAACAGGGGGGGTGAACCAGGTACCACTATGTAGTACCGGTACACAGGGCCCAGCCAGTCCGATTTTTAGCTCGGATTTGCACAGTGCGAGGTATGGCTCTTCTTCACTGTTCCAACCATCCAAGCTTGATTTATACACCAGTCACTTTCACCCTCACCCCATTCCATCCCTGTCCTCCTTAATTTCCTTGCTGCCAGAGAAGAGAAGAAGAGGAAGAAGTAGAAGGAGAAGAAGCCTGTGAGCTTCGTGCTTGGTGAGTGTTGACCGGGTCAACCTGCGCACGCGAAGAGGAAATTGAGGTAAATTGATCATTGGAAATTGTAGATTTGGACTCTTGATTCTCCTCTTGGGTTTTATTGATGGATTTGAATGAGTAATTGGTTCTAATTTCCATTCTTGCTCTCTCCCTGTGCTCTCGGATGCATGCATGCAGAGGAATTACTGTGCAAATCCGCAACATCGCATGCTTGAATTCGTGATTGGAGTGATCGGATTGAGCTGAGATTTTTATGGTGACCTAGCTGGGTGCCGTGGAGGTTGTTGGGAGCTCGTGGATTTTTCCGAGACGCGCGACGGCGCGCGTGCGCGCGAGGGGCTCAGTTCAGTTTTTCGTCAGATTTCGCCGTTTCTTCACCGATTTCGGCGCGGCCTTCGGAAAGCATTTGAGGTGGGTTGGATTTTCTTCCAAAAATCGTGGAATGCCCTCTAATGCTTCAGAACGCACTTTGATCATGTCAAAACTGTATATTTTAGCTGTTAAATAATCTGATAGTTGCCTAGAAAATTACAGAAAAATTATCTGAACCCCGGAATATTTTTAGTGGACTCTTGGCATTGTATGACACTAGTCGATATACTTGGTTGGTCTCACTTAAGCACCTGAACCGTTTTAAAAATCCGAAAGCCCGTTTTATTGGAAAATTGACTTTTAAAAATGGTTTTAAAATGTCTAAGGGTTCTAGTGATGCTGCATGGGTTCGGGGTGCATGTTCTCTCGTGCCGGGGGGCCGAGGAGATATTTGTTGGTTTTTAGAGCCATGTTATGACTTTCGAGATTTACTAGTGTCATTGGGGGTTCTATGAGAGCACTACAGATTGAGTCGTGGAGTTTACTCCGACCTTGACATGAGAGTGAGTTGTCAGTTCACTGTTTCCGATCTATTTGATCGAGGATTATAGCCTGCTGAGCCTGGCAGTTATGCCAGTTATGAGATACTTGAGATACTTGAGTTCGGTGGGGTCGCTCCCCTCGAGCTACGCCCCGGGTGCGATGATGTTACCGAGCCTGACGAGGCTGCGATGTGTTACTGATAGTCCTTGAGGGACACCCTACGTAAGTCCGTTCCTCCGGGATGTGCGGCAGTAGATGAGCGCAGGCAGGACCTTGACTTGGTCTAGACTGATCCAAAGTGGACAGTCATTGAGATTTGGGTGAGATGTGTGAGTGAGTTACATTACATGTTCATAGATGAGTATTTTTCCTTTGAGCATATGTAGAGGCATATAGAGATAGATTTCCTGCTTTCATATCTATCTATCTATCTATCTATCTATCTGTTTTTATTGCTGTGCCTCCGGTAGACTTAGTGGGCATACCGTGTGCTTTGAGGACGGTACCCACTGGGAACTACCTTTGCAGTAGTTCTCACACCCGCTGCGGTGCAGGTTTCCCTGAGGTAGCTGCTCCGACTCCTTCCCGTGCGGAGTCTTCAGATCGAGGTAAGGGCGTGGCCGGCTAGTCGCTTACCCGAGTCAGTAGTGGAGAGGTAGTAGTACCCCTTTTGTGTTTCCACTTTTGTAGTGTGAGATTTTGAGAGATGTTATTTATGTATCTTGAGGACAGCTTGTATCTTGGATTTTATTTACTCTAGTACAGTTGTTCTGTTTCCTTTCTATAGCATGTACTTACTTTTGCTCTGATATCTGTTAGCTATAGATTTATTTGCAGGGTAGACGCTTCGTCTGTACGGCAGTTTCCGTACAGATGGCGGATCTGTTAGCGAGCCCGGGTCGCAGTTTCGACCCCGGGGCGTGACAGATTAGAGTGGTATCAGAGCCTAGGTTAATAGGTCATTGAGGACTTAGAGACCCTAGGCTACTCTGGTTGGACATTAGGATGACTGTCGAGAGAGGCGCGATTTCTGTTTATCGAGAGTCATGATTGAGTTTTAACTTCCCCAGAGGGATTGGGGTAAGTAACTTTGCATGTTATCTCTCTAGAGGGACATGTCGGCTGCAGACGACATTACACTTTGGACTGGATAACATGTATAGACTCTCGTTGATTGGGTTGAGCGATTCTTGGTCCTAATGTTTGACTTTGATTTCAGGATTGACGATGCCTCCGAGACGTCGAGTGACGACGAGGGCTCACCCAGCCACAGACGAGGAGTCTGAGCGGCAGGAGGCTCCACCTGCCGATCAGGGAGAGGTTCAGGCGTTGCGGGCCCAAGTGGCCCATTTGTCCGAGGCGTTGCGACGCCAGGAGGAGGCGTCCAAACGCCAG
Organism: Tillandsia fasciculata; assembly: GCA_029168755.2. NCBI lineage: Eukaryota > Viridiplantae > Streptophyta > Magnoliopsida > Poales > Bromeliaceae > Tillandsia > Tillandsia fasciculata. Next base: position 12,810,543 of record CM054945.1, on the reverse strand, counting down.
GAAGAGACAGCTAGGCGCCAGGAGGAGGCAGCCAAGTGCCAGCAAGAAAATGTGGATCGGTTGGTGAGGTTACTTGAGCAGAGGGCACCTCCAGTGACGGCCCCGGTGGCTACTTCGTCGACTTCGTCACAGATTGCTCCTTTGACAGAGACAGAGCAGAGGGAGCTCACCGACAAGCTAGCTTATGTCAGTCAGTTCCATCCACCGCGGTTCTCAGGCCTGAGTTTAGAACCTTGGGATGTAGAGAATTGGATTGCAGCGATGGAGAAACTTTTTGAGAACCTCTTCATCAAGGAGGAGCATCAGGTGCACATAGCGACTCATTATTTGGAGAAGGACGCCGAGACTTGGTGGCGTCGAGTTCGCCCCGTGGGACCGCCGGGAGTTCAGTTGTTGACATGGCCTGAGTTTCGGGCTTTGCTGCGCGGGGCCTACTTTCCCGATAGCGCAAAGCAGAAACTAGAAGGGGATCTTCGACGTCTGCAGCAGGGTAACCGATCCCTTCAGGAGTATGTTCGAGAGTTCCAGAAGTTGCTGCATAGTGTGCCACATGTTGCCCCCGACGAGGCTCAGAGGGTGGACTTATTCGAGAGGGGACTGCATCAGGACATTTATCATCTCGTTCATTCACACCATTCCCCGACTTTGGATATAGCTATAGAGAGAGCTCGATGGGTTTCACGAGGCAAGGTGATCATGTCTGAGAGAGGCGGAGCGCCAGGGGCCAGCTCCGGGGAAAAGCGCCAAGCACCGCAGGATTCTGGGCAATCGGGCAGACCGAGGCCCCCGAGACCACCACAGTCACTGACCCAGCCGAGGGGCCGCGGGTCACAGAGGAGACAGAGGCCTGGGGGTTATCGGCCCCCTAGACAGCAGCAGCAGCAGCAGCCGCAGCAGCAGCAGCGTACTGATAGATGTGTGATTTGCGGCGGGCCTCATGCGCCCCATCAGTGTGAGCAGCGGCAGGGCCGGTGTTATCGCTGCGGGCAGCCGGGACACATTGCATGGACTTGCCCGATGGCGGGGTCCCCAGCACCTTCGACTGCATCGACTCCTCCCTTGCCTCTGCAGGCAGTGGGAGCTACCCCGAGTTTTGGCCAGGGGGATCGTGCTACCTCCTCTCGGCAGTCAGAGAGACGACCCCCTCCGAGCGGGCGGGTGTACACCGCCCAGGTCGAGGATTCCACAGCAGCTGATCAGGTAGTAGCAGGTATTGTCCTTATCTCCTCTACCCGTGCTCGAGCGCTTTTTGATACTGGAGCATCACGTTCATTTATCAGTAGTACATTTGCATCTTCGCATGGGTTTGAGATAGGGCCTTTGGCTTGTGCATTAGAGGTTCAGATCCCTGATCATGTATTGCACGTAGATGAGTGCTGTTGGTCCTGCCCAGTGCAGTTAGGACCGTGGATTTTACCCATTGATCTGTTAGTCTTGCGCGACTCCAGGATTTTGATGTGGTTTTGGGTATGGATTGGTTATCCCGGTACTATGCTACTATTGATTGTAGATTGAGTGACCCTTCGGGAGCCGGGTCAGGAGGAGTATGTCTTTAGGGGATGTCAGAGTGCACTGTTTGCAGTGACAGTATCTTCCGCCAGAGCCCGACAGATGTTGAGCAGAGGTTGTATTGCTTTTCTTGTGACTGTAGTAGAGGCGCCTACGGCGATGCCCGGACTCGAAGACATCCCTGTTGTCTGCGAGTACCCGGATGTTTTTCCCTCGGAGTTATCTTCTATGCCGCCGGATCGAGAGATAGAGTTTGTGATTGACGTAGTCCCTGGAACTACACCAATCTCTAAAGCGCCCTACAGGATGGCCCCGGCAGAGTTGAGAGAGCTGAAGGCTCAATTGCAGGATCTTTTGGATCGAGGGTTCATCAGACCTAGTGTCTCTCCGTGGGGAGCGCCGATTCTTTTTGTGAAAAAGAAGGACGGATCACTTAGATTGTGTGTGGATTATCGAGAGTTGAATAAAGTGACCGTTCGAAACAAGTATCCTCTCCCCAGGATTGATGATTTGTTTGATCAGCTTCAGGGAGCTACGGTCTTCTCAAAGATCGACCTTCAGTCCGGTTACCACCAGCTTAAGGTGAGGGCCGAGGATGTGTCCAAGACAGCTTTCAGGACTCGGTATGGGCATTATGAGTTCACAGTGCTACCATTTGGTTTGACTAATGCCCCAGCCGCATTTATGGATCTAATGAACCGAGTGTTTCAGCCCTACTTGGATCGTTTTGTAGTGGTATTTATTGATGACATTCTGATTTACTCCCGAAGTGACACGGAGCACGAGGAGCACTTGAGGATAGTGCTGCAGCTTCTGAGAGAGAAGAAGTTGTATGCCAAGTTGAAGAAGTGCGCTTTTTGGCTTCGGGAGGTTTCTTTTCTAGGCCACGTAGTTTCAGCCGCAGGAGTGGCAGTGGACCCGGCGAAGATTGATTCAGTTCGGGATTGGCCTAGACCCACGACGGTGACAGAGGTGCGCAGCTTCTTGGGCCTTGCTGGGTACTACCGTCGTTTTGTAGAAGGCTTTGCGAAGCTTTCTACTCCCCTCACTCGGTTGACTAGGAAGGGGATCAGGTTTGTGTGGACAGAGCAGTGTCAGCAGAGCTTCGAGGAGTTGAAGCAGAGGTTGATTACAGCACCAGTCCTTTCACTACCAGTCATGGGAGAGGGATTCGTGATTTACAGTGATGCCTCCCACAGCGGCCTAGGATGTGTGTTGATGCAGCATGGTAGGGTAATTGCTTATGCTTCGCGTCAGCTAAAGGACTATGAGAAAAATTACCCTACGCATGACTTGGAGCTAGCCGCTGTTGTCTTTGCTTTGAAGCTTTGGCGGCACTATCTTTATGGAGAGCATTGTGAGATCTTCACCGACCACCAGAGTTTGAAGTATTTGTTCACCCAGAAGGAACTCAACTTGAGGCAACGCCGGTGGCTAGAGCTGCTAAAGGATTATGATCTGAGCATTCAGTATCATCCCGGCAAAGCCAATGTGGTCGCAGACGCCTTGAGCAGGCGAGTGGGGCAGTCTTTGAGCTTGTTGATTACCCAGCAGATGCCCCTGAGAGAGCAGTTGAGGCGCTTGGATATAGAGGTGGTGTCCCCTGGGGTTTCTGCAAGACTTATGTCTATGGTCTTGCAGCCCACTCTGTTGGACAGGATTAGAGAGAAACAGAGTGAGGACCCCGAGCTCGTGAGGATTAGAGATCAGCTTCAGCATGGTCAGAGTGGGGACTTTTCGGTCGACTCAGCGGGAGTACTTAGGTACAGGGACCGCTTTTGTGTGCCCGGGGATCTTGAGATTAGAGAGCTGATTTTGAGGGAAGCTCACTATACACCTTACACCCTCCACCCTGGAGGAACTAAGATGTATAGGGACTTGAGGGCACAGTTTTGGTGGCGCGGCATGAAGAGAGATATTGGAAGGTTCGTGGCTCGTTGTCTAACTTGTCAGCAAGTTAAAGCTGAGCATCAGGTTCCAGCTGGCAAGTTGCAGAGCCTTCCAATACCTGAATGGAAATGGGACCATGTCACTATGGATTTTATTGTGGGTTTACCGAGGACTCAGAGTGGTTCTGATGCCATATGGGTGATTGTGGATCGTTTGACCAAATCAGCCCACTTTCTGCCGATGCAGTTGAGTTGGTCCTTGGAGAGGTTAGCACAGTTATATATGGATGAGATTGTGAGACTACATGGGGTGCCGGTATCGATTGTGTCTGACAGGGACCCGAGGTTTACTTCACAGTTTTGGAGGAGTTTGCACAAAGCCTTGGGGACCCAGCTTCAGTTTAGCACCGCCTTTCACCCACAGACTGATGGACAGTCGGAGAGGACCATTCAGACTCTGGAGGACATGTTGAGAGCATGTGTCCTGAGCTTCAGTGGCAGTTGGGATCGACACTTGAGATTAGCCGAGTTCGCGTATAACAATAGCTTCCAGGCGAGCATTCAGATGGCGCCCTACGAAGCATTGTATGGTCGGAAGTGTCGATCGCCTCTATTTTGGAGTGACGTGGGTGAAAGGAAGACTTTGGGCCAGATTTGCTTGTTGAAGCCGAGGAAAAGGTCAGGATCATTCGGCGACATTTAGAGACCGCTCAGAGCCGTCAGAGGAGTTATGCAGACAGGAGGCGGCGAGACTTGGAGTTTCAGGTGGGAGACCATGTTTTTCTGAAAGTCTCGCCATCTCGAGGTGTTCGCCGATTTGGAGTACGCGGAAAGCTTAGTCCGCGGTTTATCGGACCATTCGAGGTGCTAGAGCGCATTGGTCCAGTGGCATATCGAGTTGCGCTACCGCCGCGGTTGGCAGGCACCCACGATGTGTTTCATGTATCCACCTTGAGGAAATATGTGTTTGATTCCACACATATTTTGGACTTCACCTCCTTGGAGTTAGACGAGGACTTGAGCTACCAGGAGCGACCGGTGCGGATTCTTGCTCGAGAGACGAGAGAATTGCGCAACCGGATCATACCTTTTGTAAAGGTTTTATGGAGTCATCATGAGGAGCGAGAGGCCACATGGGAGCCTGAGGATGAGCTGAGAGTTTCATATCCCCACTTATTTGAGCTGCCCTCCTGAGATTTGGATTTTTGCGGTTTCGAGGACGAAACCTTTAAAAGGAGGGGAGAGTGTAGAGTACCGGAGCTTCGGGCAGTGTGCCGACTCCACGTGGCAGCCTGGTATTGTGGAAATACCTTCAGCAGACTCTATTTGTATTTACAGAGAGGTTCGGGTGGTCCCGGAGCGACGCGGAAGTCCTTTTGAAGAAAAGTGAGTTAGCGTCGGCTTTCGAGCTTGCGGGTCGAGCTTAGGCTTCTTGGATGGTTTTGATGTGAGTTGATCCCTGGGACATGTGTAATATGTTTTTACAGAGGTGTTCGGTTGGTTTCGGGGTGATGCGGAGGTTCCGAGGCGAGAAAGTGAGTTGTCGGGGCTTAATTGGAGGTTTTCTAGCTGTTTTTGGAGGGTTCTGGGAGGCTGGTTCCGGAACCAGGTCCTTGGTTCCGGAACCAGGGCTGTGTACCGGTACCAGGTAGGTGGTACCGGTACACAAGCACTCGGATTGCCCAGTTTTGCCCGGACTTGCACAGTAATGCAGTATGGCCTTCTTCTCTGTTCCAACCACTCCCAACGTGATTTATATAACCCGACACCTGCTCCCTCACCCTTCCTCATTCCTTATCCATCCTCCTCCATTTCCTTGCTGCCAGAGAAGAGAAGAAGAGGAAGAAGTAGAAGGAGAAGCAGCCTGTGAGCTTCGTGCTTGGTGAGTGTTGACCGGGTCAACCTGCGCACGCGAAGAGGAAATTGAGGTAAATTGATCATTGGAAATTGTAGTTTTGGACTCTTGATTCTCCTCTTGGGTTTTATTGATGGATTTGAATGGTAATTGGTTCTAATTTCCATTCTTGCTCTCTCCCTGTGCTCTCGAATGGCTTGCATGCAGAGGAATTACTGTGCAAATCCGCAACCTTGTACATGCTTGTTTTCGTGTATTGGGTGATCGGATTGAGCTGAGATTTTTATGGTGACCTAGCTGGGTGTCGTGGAGGTTGTTGGGAGCTCCGTGGATTTTTCCGAGACGCGCGACGGCGCGCGTGCGCGCGAGGGGCTCAGTTCAGTTTTTCGTCAGATTTCGCCCGTTTCTTCACCGATTTCGGCGCGGCCTTCGGAAAGCATTTGAGGTGGGTTGGATTTTCTTCCAAAAATCGTGGAATGCCCTCTAATGCTTCAGAACGCACTTTGATCATGTCAAAACTGTATATTTTAGCTGTTAAATAATCTGATAGTTGCCTAGAAAATTACAGAAAAATTATCTGAACCCCGGATTATTTTTAGTGGACTCTTGGCATTGTATGACACTAGTCGATATACTTGGTTGGTCTCACTTAAGCACCTGAACCGTTTTAAAAATCCGAAAGCCCGTTTTATTGGAAAATTGACTTTTAAAAATGGTTTTAAAATGTCTAAGGGTTCTAGTGATGCTGCATGGGTTCGGGGTGCATGTTCTCTCGTGCCGGGGGGCCGAGGAGATATTTGTTGGTTTTTAGAGCCATGTTATGACTTTCGAGATTTTCTAGTGTCATTGGGGGTTCTATGAGAGCACTACAGATTGAGTCGTGGAGTTTACTCCGACCTTGACATGAGAGTGAGTTGTCAGTTCACTGTTTCCGATCTATTTGATCGAGGATTATAGCCTGCTGAGCCTGGCAGTTATGCCAGTTATGAGATACTTGAGATACTTGAGTTCGGTGGGGTCGCTCCCCTCGAGCTACGCCCCGGGTGCGATGATATTACCGAGCCTGACGAGGCTGCGATGTGTTACTGATAGTCCTTGAGGGACACCCTACGTAAGTCCGTTCCTCCGGGATGTGCGGCAGTAGATGAGCGCAGGCAGGACCTTGACTTGGTCTAGACTGATCCAAAGTGGACAGTCATTGAGATTTGGGTGAGATGTGTGAGTGAGTTACACTACATGTTCATAGATGAGTATTTTTCCTTTGAGCATATGTAGAGGCATATAGAGATAGATTTCCTGCTTTCATATCTATCTATCTATCTATCTATCTATCTGTTTTTATTGCTGTGCCTCCGGTAGACTTAGTGGGCATACCGTGTGCTTTGAGGACGGTACCCACTGGGAACTACCTTTGCAGTAGTTCTCACACCCGCTGCGGTGCAGGTTTCCCTGAGGTAGCTGCTCCGACTCCTCCCGTGCGGAGTCTTCAGATCGAGGTAAGGGCGTGGCCGGCTAGTCGCTTACCCGAGTCAGTAGTGGAGAGGTAGTAGTACCCTTTTGTGTTTCCACTTTTGTAGTGTGAGATTTTGAGAGATGTTATTTATGTATCTTGAGGACAGCTTGTATCTTGGATTTTATTTACTCTAGTACAGTTGTTCTGTTTCCTTTCTATAGCATGTACTTACTTATGCTCTGATATCTGTTAGCTATAGATTTATTTGCAGGGTAGACGCTTCGTCTGTACGGCAGTTTCCGTACAGATGGCGGATCTGTTAGCGAGCCCGGGTCGCAGTTTCGACCCCGGGGCGACACTTTTCCTACTAATCAAAATTCTTCCAAGTCTTCTTCTAAGCTTACAGGTATTGCATTCAAATCAACAAAGGAAGAAGATGACGAATCAAGTTCCGATGATGAAATCTCTTTAGCCGAGTTTGAAGAACAATTGGCGCGGATCACAAAGAAATTTCGTCGGAAATTTTGGAAGAATCGAACCGATGGATCTTCATCCACGAAACCATCTAAAGGATCATCGGGTTCTAAATCCTCTAAACTCAAAGGCGTTGCAAAACCTTCTAAAGAAAAAGAAAAAGATGATTTCGAAGGGGAAATCCGATGTTATCGATGCAAAGGCTACGGCCATATTTCAACGGATTGTCCTTCTAAGAAATCATACAAAAAGAAGGCTTTGCAAGCAAAAACTTGGGACGATTCTAGTTTCGATGAATCGACCTCAAGTGAAGAGGAAAAAGAAAAAATTGTTGCTTTTCATGCCTCTCAAATTCCCTCTTCTAATTTGTGTTTATCATCTTTAGTCACTGACTCTATTCCTTTGATTTTGCATGAAACATCAACATCCGATGGAGAGTCATCAAGTGAGGGGGAGTCGGACGAAGAAGAACTCGTTGAGGCATACCAACAACTTCTTGCGGAATCGAAGAAGATGGCCAAGCATATCAAGAAGTTGAGGAAGCAACGACTTGAGGTTCAAGACGAGAATCAAGCTTTAAAGATCAAACTACATGATCTTGAGGAGGAACAAGGACGTTTATTGGATAACAATAAAATCCTCCAAGAAAAGCTAAACCAATCGGAGACGAACGCAAAATCATATATGGACAAGATTGGTTTTCTTGAAAAGCAGTTTGAGGAGATTCATGTCACCAATCAAGCTTTGACCAAGCAAGTTCATCAACTTAAATCCGACATACAAAGGCTTTCAACCGGTTCCAAGAAACTTGATTGTATGTCCGGATTAGGTCAAACAAGCAAGGTTGGTTTGGGATTCAAAAAGAACCAAACTGTGAAGGCTTCAAGTTCCACAATAAAATTGAAAGAAAGAACTTGTCACCTATGTGGACTTGAAGGACATTTGGTGAAGAATTGCCCGAAAAAGAGAAAGAAAAGTCCTTCGGCAACTTCATCTACGGAGCGGACTCAACGGATTCAAAAGACACATCAAGTCAATGGAGTTCACTCAACCCACCAAAGGTCCGAGCCACAACATCAATCATACAAGTGGATCATTGCGAGGCAAAGACCTAAGGTGGATCAACAGTCAAAGCGGACAACCCCCGGCCACAACGAATCAAGACAACCCAAAATCCAGCGATTTTGGATTCGGAAAGGTGATATCTTTCCTTGTCTTAAGTTCTAAATAGCTTATGACTGTATGTAATGCTTTGATTGGTTTTCCTTTCATATTTTTCTTAATCTCTGCATTACATGTTTTTCAATGCTCTTCGTTTTTATACTTTGTTTTTGAACAAAAGGGTTTTTATTGAACAAGTGCATTGAATAAAAAGGGCTTCACGTTCATTCACTCCAAATTAATTTTATATGGATTATCAACTTTACTCCATAATCATAATCTTGAAGATACTTCATTATAGGAGTTTTTGATAGTTATAAGCATCAAATTTTAGAAATCATGTGTGATCTTTAGATGCTTAATCTATCTCGGTTGTGTGAATTCTTTGTGACAACACAAGTGCTATAAACATTTCCAAAAACCCTGTGTTGCACTCAAGAACAAAACACATTGAACTTAGATATCATTTTCTTAGAGAGCTAGTTGAATCAAATATTCTTCAACTTTCACACATTTCAACTGAGGATCAATTAGCTGACATTTTAACAAAACCTTTGGATCAAAAACGATTTATTCACTTGCGTAAGGCAATTGGAATGCTTTCCTTGAAATGATCTCCTTTTTGAAACCAATCCTTAGGTTAGGTTTTGTTTTTGTGTTTTTGTTCTTCATCTATGTTTGTACATAGGACATTAATTGAGCATTGGTTATATTGACTTTAATTGCATCTTTTCACGCATTTAGAAATCTATTATGCTTTTGACATCATAATATTTCGATGTTGCAATGATCATTTATGTTAATTAATTCATCTTTTAAGTGATCAAAGTCAATTTCTCTCTCAATGATCTCTTGGTATAGTCATTATCTTATTTGACTATTTAGTCGAGTATGAATGCGAGATCAATTTTTGGTTGAATACCTTATATATTAAATAATTGATAGCCAATTGAGGGGGAGTCAAAGAAAAGTAAAATGCTCAAAAGATGTGGAAAGAGTTACATCCCAATGAGGAGTGTGAAAACTACCACCACATGGAGGAAAAAGATACCCATGTATGCCAAGCAATTTTTTTTTAAAAAAAAATGATGATGAAATGCATGTTGAAATACTTGACTCTGTCAAATTTCAAGGTTGGTATAAGGTGGGATTTTTAACGAAAGATGCTCAAAGAGCCACTCTCTTCAACAGATTGTCTAGATATATTATCTAACTTATCTGGGATTTCAAACATCTATTGATCTTGGTATTTCATTTTCTTTACCAAATTGATGATTTGATAAAGGCATTACGCATAAGATCATGTTAGATGTGATTGAAGTTGTTCAACTTTAAGGGTTTTAATTTTCATAAATTTTCGTTTCATTTTTGAGTATTTTTGATAGATTTGGTATAATCTATTTCTTGTTGCATGAAACGATGACTTTTGTTTAAAGTTGATGCGCTAAAGTGCTTACATACTTTTTCTGGTTTTTATGAAATTTTTCTAAATTATTCTGATGAAAGAAATTTGGATCACACACCTCAATCTCAAGAAAGGGTAGAATTCAAGATTGATGTCATTTGGAAATCTCCGTAAGTCATCTTTGTAAATCCGTTACATCTTGATAGAGTTTGGATCTCAAGATTATTTTTGATGACTTGTGAATATAACATGAAAAACTGTTTATAATGTTTTATCTTCGTTTTTAATGATTTAGGAGTAAATCTTTTTAATTTTGTGAAATTAATTGGATTGAATGGCATCTGTGTGAATTCATTGTTTAAAGCACTTAAATTGATTTCTTGATGGAATGCAAATCGGTTTTTGAAAAGTTTTTAAAATTTGGATTTGTTTCAAGAATTTTTGTGATTTTTGCCTCTGGTACCGGTACGAAATCTGTGTTTTGTTATATACCGGAACTGAGCTTTTATCTCTCTTTCTCTATGAACTAATGCTATTAGTGATTTCCTTTTGTCTAGTATGTTCACTGTTTGACAATTTGTGACAAAAAGGGGGAGAAGAGAAATGACGGAGATGAGATCATCAAGAGAGGACAAACGAAAATGAAAAAATGGGGGAGAACGGAAAATGATGATCGTATCACAAAGGGGGAGAACATGGAGAACATGTTAGAGATGCTCAAGATAGGGGAGATAAAGAAAGGATTGAAAGAGCCGAAAAACAAAAGAACCAAAAGGACGAATCAAATGTAGGATTTTAATTTCTAACGACTAACATTTGATTTTGTGTGGAGTTTTGTTTTGCAGGAATTACATCACTTTAAGACTCCAAGTCCTAAGTCATAGAGTATGTTCTAGGACTGTTTGGTTCAAATGTATTTTGTATTTATTGGATCTTTCACGCAAAGAAAATCAATGTTTTGGTGATGACATTGAATTTCGAATTTCTGGTTTAAGATGAGTGACTTGAGCGTTTTTATGTATTTTTGGGTTTTGTCACGAAATTGCCAAAGGGGGAGATTGTTACGGCTTTTGGTGTTGGCATATTTCGTGAGTCAAGTCAGTAAGTTGAGTCGGAGTCTTAAAGGGATCAAATTGTCAATCAGCAATCAAAGACTTAGAGAAGATTCAACAAGAGCTCAAGTTGACACTTAGTGTTTTGAGTCTTGAAGATTGAAGATGAAGAATTGTGGATCAATTACATCAATCTCAAGGAAAATGTATTCGGAATGATCAGGTACGTTTAACTAAATAATTTTGGTGATCCGAATACTTTCTTATAGTGTAGAAACACTTGGATGAATTTTTAATTGCATAAAAATCAAAAACTGGACATGGGACATGTTCAGGATCCGGATCAGACAATCCAATCCGGATCCCGAAGGGTGGTTGTTCATTGGCAAATTCAATCCGGATCAAAGGCCAATTCCGATCCAGATCCCGAACATGGGATTTTGCTGAATTGTATGAACGATCCGGATCGGGCTTTGCAATCCGGATCCCGAACCCTGTTTTTCTGGAATTGTCTATCACGCTACGACGATCCGGATCGCAGTAAATCCGATCCGGATCGCCGTCCTGAAAATTTCCAGATAAGGTAAGTTTTTGATTCTTATCTCTTTCCAAAGGTTTCTAAACTATAAATAGACACTTAGGGTTTCTCAAGAACGGGGGACAAATACCGAAAACACTCGTGAGCAACCCTAGAGGCTAGGTTTTTACCGTTCTTCTTTTTAGCCTCTTTTAGGTCAATTCGACGGTTCTTCCAAGATCTATCTTTTGTCGAATTGATCTAATCTTTGCTTAGAGATTTTTCTACGGTTCTTCAATGATAATCTAAGCAAAGGATCACCATCGAAGCCTATATTTCCTTATCGGCTGAGTTTGCGTCGTGGATTCGACGTAGCACCGTGGATTCGGTGTGTTGAAGGCGTTTCGTGGATTCGAAACGTGTGCTCGTGGATTCGAGTGGCGTTCGTGGATTCGAACGTGTGCAGTGGACGTGCAATCGGTGAGCGCAAGGTCCGAAGAAGTTGAAGGAGGGGTTTGAGTCCGTGGAGTCGGTAATCACCTTGTTATTCTTCTTTTTCTTAGTGGATTGTTATTGCGTGTTGGTCCCATGGTTTTTCTCCTGGATTTGAGTTTCCACGTAAATCTCGGTGTGCTGTTTTTTATTTCCGCATTGGTTTTTATTTTGCACTGAGATTTGATTTTTAAATATTACACCTATTCACCCCCCTCTAGGTGTTTGATAGTACCTATTTAGATCCTTGTGGATCCTTACATTATAAAAACCTACAGCTTCGAGTCCTTGAGACTCCCATCCCCTATCCGTGTTATGCGTAGGCTGGCATACCCGATTTGGCAGGCACAGCAGGCAGTACCAGTTCTATTGGTGACATTAGATTGGGTTTATTATAGACTTGTGCTTTATAGTTACACTCGTGTCGGGGGGACCGAGTGAAGTCTAGTAGCTATGTTAGACCAGTACTACTGTTGTTGGGAACCGTTTGGGGATACGGTGGTCCCTGGGTCATTGTGAGTCAGAAGGCAGGCATGGCAGGGATGGCAGGCATAGGCAGGCATGGCAGGCATGGCAGGCATAGGCAGGCATGGCAGGCATGGCAGGTATAGGTAGGCATGGCAGGCATGGCAGGCATGGCAGGCATAGGTAGGCATGGCAGGCATGGCAGGCATTGGCAGGCATGGCAGGCATGGCAGGCATAGGTAGGCATGGCAGGCATGGCAGGCATAGGCAGGCATAGGCAGGCATGGCAGGCATGGCAGGCATAGGCCGGCATAGGCAGGCATGGCAGGCGTAGACAGGCATAGGCAGGCATGGCAGGCACGGCAGGCATAGCCGGCATAGGCAGGCATGACAAGTATGGCAGGCACAGGCAGGCACGGCGGGCATAGCAGGCATAGAGGCTTGATAGCTATTGAGAGTCTCCAGCTTCCTCCTTTTTCAGTCTTTACAGCTTTGGTTAGTTTGTTTGTATCTTGAGGACTTAGTGGGCAGACCGTCGGATCTGGCGGTGGTACCCACTGAGAACTCCCTTTTTGGAGTAGTTCTCACACCCTTTGGGGGTCTTCCCCCTCTTTTCTTTCCTCTTCTCTGTTTTGCAGAGTCTTAGCGGGTGTTGCTGATTCTGCGGTTGTTGATCGAGGCGAGAGAGTCGCGAGCTAGATCCCTACCCGTTGTTTGGAGAGTAGCGGTACCCTCTTCAGAGGAAATCTACTGCAGACTAGTTGTTTATTTTTCCAGTTTTGAGGGACTGATGTAGTGAGGATATATTATGTATCGTGAGACTGTACACACTTGTATTTATCGGAGATATCTCCCTGTTGAGTTTGAGCTTTGTATATGAGGATATTGTATCGCTATCATTTTTGGGAGACAGACTTATTGTATTATTGCCAGTTGTACAGTGACTGATTTTAGTTATACAGCAGGTATTTTGTTTATCTCTGATAGTTGTTTAGCTGTAGTACTGTTCTTGCAGGTAGGACGCTTCGCTTATGCAGGTTGGCATAGGTGGCGGATCTGTTGGCGAGCCCGGGTCGCAGTTTCGACCCCGGGGCGTGACACAACCAGAGGGCCGAAAAGATAAAGCCCGGACCGAAGATAACCCACCTGAATGTAGGCCGATCCCGAACTCCCGCGCAGCTACTGGGAGGCTGGTGCTGAACAACTGGGACCTAAACAGAAACTGGAATTAGAAACAAACTCACTCATACCCATCCCGTCAACACTACAATAATATGACGTTAACACGCGGAATTTAGCCGACGCTAGGCTTTTACCAGAATTTCTGAAAAATTCCCGAAACACTGAAACTGACCCGCCGACAGTCTATTTACATCCAAACGCTGCCAAACCACACCTAGTGGCTCTAAACATCATCACCTCGATGTTCGGGCAGACAGGGGCAAAACCGTAAATTTTCGGTGTCCAGACGTTGCTATAACCGCTTTTGTAACTCCCAGAAAGCCAAATTCGGCTTCGGAGTCTTCCGACGAAATACTAAAAACACTAGACCAGCCAGGTCAGTGTCGGGGATAACCAGAGGTGACAATTGACGACCAGAATCCAACTAGAACGCGAAACTCGAGCCGTAAACCGTAAAACCGGCAATTTTGCCAATTTACGGAACGGTATCCGATTCCCGCTCAATAAGAGCCTACAGAACTCTAACAAAATGGCTAGATGGTGCGTAAGTATTGTCTAAAGACAGCCAGCATGTTACATTTGCAACTTAATCCATAACTTTCCTTAAAATCGCATAATTACACCTATTTGAACATTGTTTTGACCCGTTCTTCCAAACCAGGAATCCAAAGATAGCGCCGTAAGTTTCAGCGCGTCCATTACGATGCGTCGAAGCTCGTGCTCACCATTTGGGAGCAGCACGAGACCCGAGGAAAACTTCGGGCCATAAAATTCCGATCTAACATAGCCAAATAGCATTTTTGTTTCTCCGGCTCATCAAGACCTATTTCTAACGCGAGCATCGCGTTCAGTGACCCCAAATTAGCCAGGAGCACACTGTCGCGGCTTTGCAAACAGCCCTAAACAGTCCCTCGGCCAAACAACTTAACCTAAGGCTTTTTAACACAAAACTTTTAAACCACTTGTGCCATCAGCAAACCAGCTTGAGCATCTTGCTCAGGGCACTACAGGGACTCAAGGGCTTGCTCAAGCGCAGCCCAGAAACTGCTGGATCGAAAGATCCAAATCTCTCACTCACTAACACGACAACATTGCTCCACACACCAATCCACACAGCCAAAATTGGATCTGAAGTGAGCATCAAGCTCAGGGGAGTGTGTGTAACAACTTTCATATTTTGATCATGGCCAGATTTTGAACTTAAGTTCATTGAGGCATTTCATCGAACACGTAGTGGGCATAATATAAATATAAACAACCAAGCTCTTGCCCGAGCTCTACCTCTGCAAGGACAGCACCAGAGCCCTTCTAAGATGGATGAACAACAAGTAGGTAGAGCTTAGAGGTTACCTGGGTTGTTGGCCGGCGACCAGAGGCGACGGCGGCGGCCGGAGAAGGAGCTCGGCCCAGCAATAATGGTGGAACCACCAAGGATAGAAAAACTTGTAAGATAACTCATGCAGATGCATGCTAGGCTTCTATAAGACCACACTAACTCACCTGGGTCTCCTGCCGGCGGCACGGAGCAGCGGCGGTCGCCGGCGACGAAGTTTGGTGGAGCTCGGCAACCAACATGGTGCAATCCCAGAGAAGAGAAAACCCACGTTAGGATTCACATGCGAGTGGTTGGGAAGCTTCACAGAGGTCAAGGGATCATACCTGAGCCGCTCTCCCATTTGACGGAGCTCCGGCGATCGCCGGAGATCGAATTTCCAAAGATTAGTGATTTTCGGCCACCATTAATGGTGGATTCCGGCCGGCGACCCCCGGGCCAGCGCAAGATGGACCAACTTGCTCCTCTCGGTCCCCCGGTGCTTGTTGAGTGGTTGGCCGGCGGCTCGGGTGCACGGCGGCGCCGGACGGCGAGAAACGGCCGTGGTGCAAGGTTGGCCGGTTCTAGGGCATGCTGGATCTCCATGGATTTTCAACCGATCCACTCCAAAGCTTGGGAGCATCTTGCAGTCACCGAGAAGATCAAGATCAACGGTTTTATCGGTTGCATGAAGCCTGGGATCATCCTCGGCCAAAATAAGATAATCCGGCAATAGTTTGCTCCCACCGGCGGCCGGGGCGACGGCGACGGCTCAGACTTCACAGAGATAATCCACTCTATGTCAGGAACACACTATATGGTCCTTGGGCCATTTAAAAATAAAAAGGTTTGATCATCTTACCTCGCCGGAAAACTTGGAGAAGAAGGTGACCTCCGCGGCGGCTCACGGCGGAGCTCGGCGTCGGGTTCACCTCGGCTCGATCGCGGCCACACAGAGGACTACCCAGAGGAGGTTTGGTACAAGCGAAGCTCTACTCGATGCTCCCACCACCAACCAACCCGAGAAGAATAATATCTTCTTGTTTCTTCTTCTCCTCCGGCGACGGGACGGCGGCGGCCGGTACACTACCTCCGAGGAGTGCGCCAGAGGGGGGGGATGAGTCGTTGGTGCTGGCGGCTGGGCTGAGAGTATAGGTTTAGGGTTTGCTAGAGAGAAACCCCTAATGCAACCTTATATACCAATGCATTAAAATGCATTTAGGTCCCTCCACATTGCCAATTTCTGCTCCAAGTCCCTCACAGCATGTTCCTCTCACACATTAGTCCCTCTCCAATAAATTGCACTCATTTCGGAGCACAAAATGTGGGGTTTTCGCGCAATTTATCGCGTTTTCTGTCGTATTTCATGCTTTTCGAGGCATTTCAGTCGTCAAATCGAAAAACGGACTTCGCCACGACGTCCGGCACGTCAAAATCTATAAGGTAGTGATTTTCGTTTTTCGAGAAAATGCCCGGATGAATTTTGGGTCCATTAATACTGTGCGAAAATACAGTTATCGCGCTTTTCGAGACTCTAGGGTCCTCAAACGGAAATTCCGTCAGCGCCATTGCGTCCAGAACGACGAAACTGTTCAAATTGACTATTTGAAGTGCTATGATCGGTTTTCGGATAGCGAATTGGCTCAACGTTGGCACTTAGGGGATTAAATTTTAGGGTTTACTGTTCATTTGTACCTACCACTTAAGTCGCGGGTCCCGCCCGCTTCATCGCTGATTTCTGGAAGATTCGACCGTCAGATCTGAACTTGCTTAATATGGTTTTTGATTAGTTCAACGAGACGGTCGCACTCGTGGTCTCGGATCTTCGAGATCAGGCTCGGATTGAAAAGCGATATTTCTGCCCTATTAACTGTGTAATTTACACTGCAGAAAAGGGTACTTAGGCTATTCGTGCTTTTTGTGATCCAAAATTCAACTTGACTTTTATTATTTTCATTCATTTATTTATTTACAAAAATTCAAATTCTTACAAGTATATCGCGGAGAAGATCAGCAAGTTTTGCCAGCATGGACCGCCCAGATTCTCGGGGCGGAACTCCCAGCCGTGGGATGTGGAGGCTTGGTTATCTTTAATGGAGAAGCTGTTCAGCGATTTCTTCATCGACCCGAAGTACAGAGTGCATATGGTCATGCATTGTCTCGAGGGGGATGCTGACGCTTGGTGGCGTCGGGTGGAGCTAGTGGAGTTCCAGACCACCCGACAGCTGCCCTGGTTCGAGTTCCGGCGCATGCTACTTGGAATGTACTTTTCTGGGAGTGTGAAACAGAAGCTGGAGGATGGCTTGAAGAATATCCAGCAAGGAGATAGACCGGTGCAGGCGTACTATCAGGAGTTTGTGCAGTTGCTTAACTGCGTGCCTTTCGTCGCCCGTAACGGACCGCATGAGGTCGAGTTGTTCGAGACCAGTCTTCGACCTGAGATCTATACCCTGGTGCACACTCGGAGGCTTCAGACCCTTGATGAAGTCATTGAGCATGCACTGTTGGTGGAGTGGCGCGACGCAGTGGTTGCTAGGAGGATCGGGTTGGTCGCACAGAGTTCTGAGAGGAAGCAACCAGCACCCGATGATGGGGGACAGGCCAGTTCTTGGAGACCGCCACGACCGCCACGGCCTCAGTTTCATGACCAGGGGCGTTCTGAGCAACGAGAGCCTGGTGGATCTTAGAGGCAGCAGCAGCCGCCGCAACAGCAGAGATCGCAGCAGCAGTCGAGTCAGCCACGACTTCGCGATAGATGTATTTTCTGTGGAGGACCTTATTTGCCACACACCTGTGATCAGAGGTAGGGTCGTTGTTATAAGTGTGGACAGTCGGGTCACGTGCGAGCTTAATGCCCCCTATCGACTTCCACGGTGCCATCTTCAGCCTCGGCCCCTAGTGCATTCCAGCAGAGGTCGTCAGCTCAGCAGCCTTTTGCTCCAGCGAGCCGATCGCCTTCCTTCCACCTTTCTAATCACCGGCTGCCAGCTCAGAGCGGTCGGGTTTATACCGCTCAGGTGGAGGACTATTCAGCAGCCGATCACGTGGTGGCAAATATCACTTTACCTTCTGGCATTAGGATTCGTACCTTGTTTTATATAGGAGCATCTTATTCATTTGTTAGTAGACCATTTGCATCATTGCATGGGGTAGGGGTAGGACGGTTACCACGTGCACGGGAGGTTCAAATTTCCGACCACATCTTGCACGTGGAGGAGTGTTATTGGTTCTGCCCGGTGCAGATTGAGTTCTGGATTATGCCAACAGACCTGATAGTCTTGAGACAGTTGCGGAACTTTGATGTGGTGTGCGGGATGGACGATCTAGCTCGGTACTTCACGACAATCGATTGTGCCGCAAGGACGGTGACTTTTGGAGAGCCAGACCAGGAGGTGTTCGTGTACCAGGGATGCTAGAGGAGATGAGGCGGCTCGAGCTAGAGGTTTGCTTCGCGTTCTGGGAGAGTTTGCAGACAGCCTTGGGAACTCAGCTCAGATTCAGTACAGCTCTCCACCCACAGACTGATGGATAGTCAGAGCGGATGATACAGATTCTCGAGGATATGCTGAGAGCTTGCGTCTTGGACTTCGGCGGATGATGGATTCGACCCGTCACAAATCATCGACTTCACTCCTCTCGAGATCAGCGAGGACTTGAGGTATGAGGAGTGCCCACTGCAGATTCTGGATCGAGAGGTGAGAGAATTGCGTAGTCGGGCTGTCCCCTTTGTGAAGATTCTATGGAGCAACCTTGACGAGCGCGAGACTACATGGGAGCAGGAGTCGGAGATAATGGACACCTATCACTACCTGTCCGAGACGCAGGCTGGAGTTGTGACTTTCGTTTTGAGGACGAAACTTTTTTTTTAGTGGGGAAGGATGTTAAGGAATTTGTATTGGCGTATTTCGTGAAAGTGTTTAAGTCTTGAAGATTGAAGATGAAGATGGTTGGATCATATACCTCAATCTCAAGAAAGAAGAATTCAAAAGGATCAGGTGCGTTTAACTAAATAATCTTGGTGATCCGAATACTTCTTATAGTGTAGAAACACTTGGATGGATTTTTAATTGCATAAAAATCAAAAACTGGACTGTTATATGTTCAGGATCCGGATCAAGGTACTTCAGTCCGGACCCCGAACGTAGGTAGGTTCATGCGGAAATCCAGTCCGGAACACCCTTGTTCAGTCCGGACCCCGAACGTGGATTCTGCAGAAATCGCATGAACAGTCCGGAACGTGGTTATTTCAGTCCGGACCCCGAACACTATTTTTTTCAGGAATTCTCTGAAAAACAACGACAGTCCGGATCAAACCAAATCCAGTCCGGACCGTCGTGCGGGAAAAAGTTTGTTACAGTCAGTTTTTTATTCTTATTCTCTTCCAATGGTTTCTAACCTATAAATAGACCCTAATTTCATCGTTTAGGGTAATCCAAAGTGGAATCTAGTACAACCGAAAAATAGAAAAATCCACATATAGAGAAGAAAGGAAATAACTAGATTTATTCTATGTTTCTTCATCTATATTGATTAATTTGATTCTAGGATTTCAAACTCAGATTTTGAGTAGAATCAAATTAATGAATACTTAGATGGTATTTCCGATCTATCTTTCATCTAAGTATTCGGCGGATCATCACCACCAAAAAACAACGATTTTCCCAAAAATCGGCGTGTGGATTCACGTGGCCTTGTGGACTCAAGGTGTTACCGTTTCGTGGATTCGAGACGAGGTATGCTTCGTGGATTCGAGACGTGCTACTTGGTGAAGACCGTGGATTCGATTGGACGTCGTGGACTCGACGTTGGACGTCGTGGATTCGGCGTTGGACGCAAATCGTGGATTCGAGGCGCGTTGCGGAGCGAGCGGAGAAGATCTACTATGAGCATATGGTAAAAGGTTGAGTTGTGTGTGAGTACGTTATATCACCTTTGTACGTGTTTGATTCTAGTGGATTTCACCGTGTGATCGGTCCCGTGGTTTTTGACTCCTGGTTTTGGAGTTTTCCACGTAAAATCTCTACGTGTTATTTACTTTTCCGCATTGGGTTATTTTTACGCAAAGATTTTGGTGTGTTTATTGTTTACACCTATTCACCCCCCTCTTGGTATTTTTTTCTCTATTCAGATCCATATTAGTAATAACCCACAGAGGATGTAGTAGCCCAGATCCCCCTGCAGTCTTTGTAGTGACCCCGATCCCCATGTAGCTTTCTCCATGACCTATGTAGTGGAACATCTATTATTGGTGTGTCGAACCCGCAACGCGTCAATTGGACGCATTGGACGAACTCAGTGAGGTTTCGAGATCAAACCTGTCCTTCGGCTGCTTTCGTCGAATTTTAGAAAGGGTTTCAGGCTAATCCGAGGCCGGATTTGGATTCAGCATGGAAAAACGTCGAAAATCGGCTATTATATTTTTCGGAGTCCGGATGCCCAAAAATGGACCCCCAGAAGTTTTTCGCGCGTTTTGGTGCATGGGGAGCTGTAGACCGCCGGGTGGACACGTGGCGGCCGCTGAGTGGTTGGTGCAGCCCGCGAGGTTCATGGAGCAGGGCGGGCAGGTGGGAGCAGGCGGGGGGTGGTTGGCGGGCGTGGCACGCACGTGGGTGGGGCGCCACGTGGCGCCCCGCTACTGGTTGCCGCCACCCACTCCCCCGCCTTGTAGGGCCACGCGATGCAGCCCTGTTGGCCGCGCCCGGCTGTCCCATGATCTAGGACACATGGCGTGCACGGAGAGATCCGGGCGCAGCCACGATGGTTGCCTGTGCGGCGCCCGGAAGCTCCGGGCGCCCGAAATTGTACCCCAAAGGGGTATTTTCCCCCTCTTTCCTTGGCTATATATAGGACTTTCACCTTGGTTTTGGGCTTTTCTCGAGCTCTCTTGGGAATGAGCCCTAAGCAAAGTTGATTCTCTTCTTATGCCCCATCTCTCGAAGGAGTTTCGGAATTTTTGGAAGCCGTGACATCAGCAATTTCTGCGACTTGGCGCACTGCGACGTTCTTTCTTCGGAGGCCTTTTTCGTCACATTTCGGTCCACGAGGTCCCCAGAGCTACCCCGAAGGAATTTTTGGATGATTTTTGCGGCATCGGTTTCACGAGAGGTAGGCCTTCGATTTCCATGCAGATCACCTTGCTTCATTCTGAGTTCTTGGCATAGTTTATGAGGCATCTTTGAACCCCTTTCCTGCTGGTGGTTTTTCTGGCAGCGGAGACTTGTCGAATTTTTATCTCTGTGCTCGGATATCGGATTTCAACATGTGAGGACTCGATTGATATCTACTCTTTGCGAGGATCGCTGTCATGTTTTTATTAGAATTTTTAGAGATTATATCGCAGGTGGTAATTAAGCTTCTTTGGGACAGATTTTACGGCAGCTTGTGTTTGTGGGAATTTTTTCTTATTACAATGTTTGGACCGTATCTTTGTACCCAGGAGGAGTTTTCTGGTGTTTTTTGGACTCGTTCGAATCGTAGGAATCCGAGGATTGTCCCCGTTCAGTTTTAGCCTTTTTGGATCTTGGTTTGATGCTCGCTTCAGGTGGGTTGCTTCGTCTCCAAAATAGGTGGACGGTTCTCTAACTCTATATTGTTAGTGAGCATGCATTATGTGAGCAGTATTAGAAAGCATGTTGTATCAATAGGATTTTCTAGTGTGGTGATTCTGATCATGTTGATTATTACTTCCTATCTGTGTTGATTAAATGTTAGTATTGGACTTGACCTAGCACCCTGTCATATGTTGTATGTATAACCAAACCAGTAGAAAACCCTCACTTGGGCTAGGTTCATTTATGCTTTAGACATCCACACTGTACATTCTATTCCTAGACATATTATTTTTCCTCGCCCGGGTAGTGGGCCGAGTGGTCGGGATTTATTTTAGTGTGGGATGCATATTACACTCGTGCTTGGGGGCCGAGTAGAGTCTGGTAGATGTAGCTAGTCTTGTATCGGTGGCGGGAGCCGTTTGGGTAAACGTTGGACCCGGGTTGTCGTATTTCTCTGTTTTATTTATCGTCACTATGTTAGTTTACATAATTTCTGTAAACTAATATTTTCCTTCCAAACTTCGAGGGGTCGCCGGAGTCTGTTCTTGTTTAATTTGGGTGAAGGCAATAGCCCTTCGGGGTTTGGAAAATAGAACTTATTTGAACTGATTTTATTAAAGAACTAAAATATATTAAATTGGATTTCTCAGATTAAAATAGTTTTCAGTAATAACTGTCATCTTTTATTATAAACTTCCTCACCTGAGAGAGTTTGGGTGACTTGGGTTCTAGGGGTCGTTCCCTTATTTCGGGACGAAAGCTACGGCGGCTGTACCTGGAACCTGTTCTTGTTTTATAGGGTTGTAGGTGATGGTCTCCCGGAACTTTCGGACCCAAGTTGGTTTCTTCCATATATTTTACCGAGTGAGTTGTTTTTTCCGAACTGTAAGGGCAGAGAACTTCGAAAGGCGGAGCCTGAAGTCTGTTCTTGTTTGATTGGGGTTCTAGGCACTGACCTAACAGAGTTTCCAAACCCTTATAGTGTCGGTCCGTTTTGTGTCATTTGTGAGTTGGTGTTCTGCGTTGGGGAGTCGTTGGGTGGACGGCAGTCCTGACTGTCGAGTTTTTCCAGCTAGTGAGTTAGAGGTCTGTTTTTGGCACTGTTGATCTTATTGATCATTGATTTGGATTATAGCCTGCATGAGCCACATTGAGCTCGACAGAGATGCGCCGATACTTTTTTCGGTGGTGTCGCGCCCCTCGAGTGCCACTCCGGAGCTGGACCTGTTACTTTGCTATCGCGACTTGTCGACGCAGTCCCTCTGGCTGGGCCAGTTTTGGCAGTCACGGACGCCCTACGTAAGTCCAGTCCTCCGTGGATGTAATGGCAGTAGGTGGGCGTAGGTTTGACTGGACCCCATGGGCAGTCATTGTGATTGGGTTGATTGAGTATTGTGGGTTAGAGTCGATGCATCATTTTCATCTGTATCACCCTTTGAGCATTGTAGATAGAGGCATGATAACTATAGATTTCTTTCCAGCTTATCTTTCCATTATTACAGCTTTACTGTTATCTTATGCCTCTAGTAGACTTAGTGGGCAGATCGTCAGCTTGGTGGCGGTACCCACTGAGAACTACGTGTTGGTGTAGTTCTCACACCCGCTGGAAGGGTTTTCCCCCTCCCCTTCCTCTTTCCTCTCTTTTATTTTGCAGAGTCTTCTGCCGGTGTTGCTGATTCTTCTGTTGCTGACCGAGGTGAGGGAGTCATGAGCTAGTTCCCTATCCGTCCTTGGAGTATAGCTGTACCCCTTTTCGGAGCGTAGTAGTACAGTCTGCTGTATTATTGTTGTTAGTTACTTTTGCGAGTTTTTTTTTTTTTTGAGAGACTTATGTAGTGAGGTTCAAACTTGTACTATTTTACAATTATATTATCTTATTTCAGTAGTTTATTTTTCAGCTTTAATATCTGTATAGCTATAGTATCCTTCTTTTTGCAGGTTAGACGCTTCATCTATACGGGGCTTCCCGTATGGGCGGCGGACTGTTGGCGGGCCCGGGTCGCAGTTTCGACCCCGGGGCGTGACAGTCTTCCCCGCGATCCACGGTGGTGAAACACCTATTATTGGTGTGTCGGGCCCGCAACGCGTCAAATGGACGCGTTGGACGGACTCGGTGAGGATTCAGGATCAAGCCTAGCTTTCGGCTGCTTTTGCCGAATTTTAGATATGGTTTCAGGCTAAACGAAGGCTGAATTTGGATTCAGTGCGGAAAAACACTTGAAAACAGCTATTTACTTGTATTTTTCGGAGTCCGGATGCCCAAAAACGGACACCCGAAAGTTTTCGATGTATTTTGGTGCACGGGGGAGCTGTGGACCTACGGGAATGCCACGTGGTGGCCTATCATTGGCCGGTGCATGCGTCGCGATCCACGGAGCTTGAGCGCTGGTGCAGTGGACGTGGCAGCCTCCCATTGGCAGGCTCACGGCGCGGTCCACGGGGTCAAGCGGTTTGGCGTGTGGACCGGGGCACGCCACGTGGCGACCCGGGATTCGCCGGCTCAACGCACGCGATGCACGCGAAGGCGCGGGGCTGCGGCCGTACGCATGCGTGGCAGGGGGCGCAAGCGTGTCGGGCAGCGACTGGCAGGCGCCGGCTGGCGTAGTGGGCGGGGCGCCGCCCGCGTGCGCCACGTGGCGGCCCGGCATTGGCGGGCGCCGCTGACGCGCCGTCCTGAGCGGGCCACACGGCGGCGCCCGCTCAGGACGATTCGGGCGCTGACGGTGGGCCAGCCTTTTGGGCTTTCGGGCGCCCGAATCCTGATGGGCTATAAATAGCCCACCACCCATCTCTTCTTTTGGCTTTTTCGAGTTTTAGAGAGAGAATTTGAGGGTATGGCCTGAAGAAGATTTCTTCCTCTCTCTGTTCTCCACCTCTCTAGTAAGTTTTAGGATTTTAGGAGTCTTTGGCATCGTGATCTCTGCGACGCAGTGCGCTTCGACGTTTCCCTTACGCGGCCCGTTTTCGTCGCTGTTCAGTCGGAAAAATCCCCTGTGCCAACCAGGAGGAATTTTTGGACGAAGCGTGTTCCTAAAAGGTAGGCCTTCGATTTTCGTGTTGATCACTTCGCTCCATTTGGGTTTTTGGCACGGTTTCCGAGGCATCATTTGACCCTATTTTCTGTGACCATTTTCTAGGCAGTGCGGGATTATTTATTTTTTATCTTGGCCTACAAGCATCAGAACATGGCGTATAAATACTAGTTTTGGATCTACTCGTCGCAGGGAGCGTAGTCGTAATTTTTCTGAATTTTTCTGAGGACTGCACATAGGTGAAAAATCCCCTTTTCTGTGCTGTTTTGCAAAACCAACAAAGGTTGTTTTGGGGGAGGCCCATTTATGCCGAGTTCGATTATTTTGCAGTGATTCGCGGATTCTAGAGCTGCGGGGACAGTTGTTGGACAGCGGGGAGTTCTTCTACAATTAGGGAGTTTTGTGGACATGGATTTGCGTGCCAGGTGGGTGGTTGTTGCATACCTTAATTTTCGACTTGCTCACTAAGTTTATTAGAGAAATCCCCATATTAGACTTATTGATTGATCACCCCGTTGACAGTCATGCTTAAATTAAAATAATTGTGAGCCTATCATATGGGACTATTCTTGTGGATATATCATGTTGGGAATATTATTGGGGGAATAGTAATGTGAGAACATGATTGTGAGAAGATTATTATGGGTATATTATAGTGGTGATAAATTAACATGCCATGTTAACACATAGACTTTTATGAAAATAGATTATTTTGTTAGGACAATATGACATATCTATGTGCGGGTACCACTCTGATAATTTGTTATGGATCATTGATTTTGGGCATGTTGGATCTACCTATGTGGAGTTACTATTCGCTACACTCTCTTTTATCTTTCAAGAGGACATATGCATGCTTGTATGGACATCTAGATAAGCCACTATTTATTGCTACACTATCATATTGGGACTTGACTTAGGAGAAACCATGATTGTTTCTTTTCTCCTTTTCATTTAGACTTTTGATTCATGTTGCTCGGGTTCGAGCAGGAGTCTGGGATAGTGTAGTTGGGACCTTGGAGTCTGGGACAGATGGTACTTGATTATGGATTTGTAGGGGATTGCGGTAACCGCGGATAGTAGGCGGTTGACCAGATATTGATTGTTTTATCAGATTGTGGACATATGGGGTGTTGCGGCAACTGCGGATATTAGGCAGTTGACCGGATGTCGATGGTTGTACCTAATTGTGGACTGCTGGGGTATTGCGGCGACCGCGGACATTGGGCGGTTGACCGGATGTTTACTTTTGCATCAAATTGGGGGATCGGGGTTTCATTAGTGGAGGGATTTGTTCCACTTGAGCATAGTCGTGATCCAGTCCTGCTTTACTATGATACTTGTGACATGGCTACTTTTCTCGTGTGGGTAGCTCCCCTCGAATGCCACTCCGGAGCGTGCGGGGTACCAAATAGGTGTCGGACAGTTATTGAGTTCTTGCTATCATATCGACGCGGATTGGCTTGCCCGATGATGATGGCGGCAACAGACGGTACCAGTTTTTACTGGTTGTTAGATTGGGTTTATTTGGACAGATACGGTTACTGATGCATACATACAGACACCAAGTCTGTGTTTGTCCCTGAATTGCGATAGGGATTCATGAATGAGTTGCTCGTATGGTTCGGCGAGCGGGCAATTTGAGGCCCAGTAACGATATACAGTGAGCCCAGTAGTGAGGGCAAGATTCCTCCCTCTCGATCAAGTAGGAGTCGAGATGTGATTCAAGTTTCGAGGACGAAACTTATTTTAAGGGGGGTAGAATGTAAAGTACCGGATTTTCGGCACATAAATAAATGTAAATAAAGGTGGTATGAAATACTATTGTTATGAAAGTTAGGGAAGTAAAGAATATTTGGAAGCGAGTTGGGCCAAATCGGGATAAAATATGGAGTTCTAGAATTTTATTCAAGAAAGGGGGCCCAGATTTTTAGTGAAAAATTCACAGTGTCGGAAAATTCCGAGAAAATTACGGGAGCCCCGTAAATATGTTTTAAGACTACAGAAAAAGTTTCGTGTTGATCGGATGCCGGATAGTGAAAACGGGCTCCGTCAACAGTGTCGAAAAATTCTGAGAAAATTCGGGGAGCTTCGTAATTATGTTTTAAGATTACAGTAAAAATTTCGTGTTGATCGGATACCCGGATTGCGAGAACGGCGTCCGCCAGCGATTCTAGATACAGCGAGGCTTTTGGTGGCCCAGAAATGGCCCAAACTGAAAATTTAAAATTTTCTATGGTAAATTAAGCTGAAACGAAGTTGCCTGTCAAATTTGGACGAAAACGGACGAAAAAGGGACAGAAAACGAGACAAAAAGGGATTTCCAAGACGCGCGGCGCGCTGCGCAATGCGCACAGCTGGCGCGCACTAAGGCGCGGGTCAACAGGGGGCCGCCAAGTGGCGGGCCCCTATTGGTGCCCGCGCGGGCGCTGGAAGCGCCCGTGCAGGGGCGCATGGCGCAGGGGCGCGCGGTGCGCGCGCCCCTGTGAGTGGTGGCCACCAGGTGGCGGGCCCCCATTGGGGGGGGGCCCATGGACCCGGTCCACCACCACCCCTCCCTTCCTTCTTTCCTCTTTCTTTTTCTTTTTTTCTTTTCTTTTCTTCTTCTTCCTTCTTCCCCGCAGACCCTCCCTCTTCTCCTTCCATTTTTTTCTCCAACCGAGCTTCGAGAGAGAGAGAGAGAGAGAGAGATAGAGAGAGAGAGAGAGAGAGAGAGAGAAAAAGGGGAGGAAATTTTGTAAGATGGAACGGCACGATTGTACGAGGTAAGCCCTGCACGTTATTTTTACGGTATTTTTGGCACAATTTTTAGACCTCCTTTGGGTTTAGTCGTTTAGAATTGACCCCATACGGTTTTGCGTGTTAGAAACCGAGTTATACTGTGCCATTTTGCTGCACGGACTGTCGGGGGCGTTTTGGCGCGCTTCGTTTTGCGTGCCAGTTGTGAAGGAACGTGCACCGTTTTATGTGCTGACCCAAGGTACGTGCTCCGTTTTGCGTGCAGGTTGGACTAACGCGTACCGTTTTGCGCGCAGTCTCTAATATTATACATTATTTTCGTGCAGGGATAGAAAAATGGGCACCATTTTGCGTGCAACCCTACAGTCAAGCATGCACCGTTTTGGGTGCAGATTTGAGGTATGTGCACCGTTTTGCGTGCAGGTTGTGTTGTCGCGCACCATTTTGCGTGTAGGTTGAAGTGACGCGCATCGTTTTGCATGCGGGTTTTTAATGACGTGCACCGTTTTACGTGCAGGTTTGGTGGGCGTGCACCGTTTTGCGTGCAGACTCGAGGGATGCGCACCGTTTTGCGTGCAAACTCGAGGAAACAAGAGGAATCACGCGGAGACCAATTGCAAGTGTCTACAAGCAATTGGGTACACCACAAGGTGGGGGATTCTGCCGAAATTGGGTGACCTCTCCCCTTACTCCTTTGCTTTTTGATCTAGAAGCATGATAGTAGCCTGTTATATAGAGGCGTTTAGTAATTATGATTAAGATTGCATGTTTAGAGTAATACAGATGAAAAGTGCAACTGTTGGTTGCCAAAAACAGATGATATATGTGCATGTGCAGAGATATTTAGAGGAAAAGCGACATTTATGATTTATCCAAATAGGGGATAAACTGGTATGTGTAGATGGACACAGATGAAAAATGCAACTGTTGGTTGCCAAAAATTGAGATAATTAATTTGCATGTGTAAAAAGAATTAGGGGAAAAATGTGATTCTTGACTTATCTAAATTGATGATAATTGCATGCTTAGATAATAAATATATATTTTTATGATGGATATGAAAATAATTGCATGCGTAGAAATGAGTAATTACCTGATGACTGTGATCATGTTAGGGTACAACCCTAGGAATCATGTGATATAAGGGAACAGAACTTGTTGGTAGTAAGACTAGGAGAAAACCTAGTTTAGGGGTTTGACGAGTGACATTAAACTAGGAGTTATCCTAGGATTGGACGAGTGGCATTGTCTTAGGGGATAACCTAAGCACACTGGATAGAGTGATCAACATAGAGTCAAGGAACTCTAGGAGGAGTATGACATGGAACTTAGGTAAAGGGAACCTAAGGTGAACTAGTGATCAACATAGAGTCAAGGAACTCTAGGATGAGTATGACATGGAACTTAGGTACAGGGGACCTAAGGTGATTTAGAGGAGTTTAAACTCACAGACAGGTAATTAGAGTCAGTGTAACTCTAAGTTAAAAGTGGAACAGAAAAATAGAGTTAAGTTAACTCTAGTATTCAGTGAGGAATCAGGAAAGTGGGATAAGATCCCAAGGTTAAGAATTAAACAAATATAACCTTAGAAAGTCATAGGGTGTCTGGGCAAATGGGCAATAACTTTAACTTCAATTTGAGTTAAATAAATGAAGGTGAAATGTTAAGAGTCCAGGAGACTCTCTAGTTATCCTTATGGTGAGACCTAGGATAAGAGGTAATTGTTGTAAAAAGGCAAAGTTTAAAAGCAAGCTAAAAGTGGCTAAAAAGCATAAAGAGAAAGTAAATGGCGCCTTCGAATTTGAGACTCGTCAAGTGGAGCAGGACTCCCTGGGCAGTGACCCGTCGGACGAGGTACTTTCGAAAGGCTTAAAGTGAAAGCAAAGAGCTAAATGCTCAAGGGAAAGAGAAAGAGATTTGCCAGTGGCAAAGAGGGAGCTATAAGCTCGAATATGAAAGAAAAGCAAGTGTTCAAAGGCAAAGAGGCTAAGAACTAAAGTAAAAAGAGAAAGAAAAGAAAAGAAAAGAAAAGAAAAAGATAAAACGAGCGTACCTTCGGGGGTGAAACGTAGATCTTGTCGGAGCAGGACTCCCTGGGCAGTGACCCGTATGACAAGTTCCCCGTTGGGCGGGGTAGCACTTGCGGGTGCTATCGGCAACCTTAGAAATCTTATCTTATGGTAGCAGGACTACCGGGCTGGGGCCCGTTGGATAAGAATTTCTGAGGGTTAACTTGAACTAAAGCACCAGAATTTAAAGAATAAAGAAAAATAGAGTGGCCAAGGTGGCCGGGTTAATTTGACCCTGTATACAGCGGCATAGTGGCCGAGTTGGTGCTTAGTAGCCTAGTATGGCTAGACAGAGTAGTGCTGAGTTGATGAGTATACACAGATAGTGTAGTGACCTATTATATAGTAGCCTAGTATGGCTAGACAGAGTAGTGCTGGGTCGATGAGTATACACAGATAGTGTAGTGATATGTCATATTGCATAGCCGTATTTTGATATTGAGGATTTTAGTTTCCTAGCACTATTATTATTGCTTCCATTAGACCAAGTGGTGTAGGACACTTTTTCTCGGTGGTTGAACCCACTGGGAACTCAGTTGTAGTTCTCACACCCCTTGGGTGACCGCCCCCACAGGTTCAGGAATGGATGCAGCGGTCGAGACGGATACAGATGCAGACAGCGAGGCATACGACAGGGGCAAGTGCCCAGCAGCATAGAGACCTAGAGGGTCTAGCAGAGGTACCATTTTTTTATATATTTCTTGAGTGAACCTTGTATGGTGAGGAATTTATGTAAAAAGAATTGTAATAATTTTATTTGCAAGTTCAGAATTGTAAAGTGTAATAATTTAATTTATGGTTCACTCTAGTATGCTTTCATTTCCGCTTAAACTGTTTGTTATTAAATGAAAGTTTTAATTTGTAGTGATTTTTAGTACTCTGATATTGAGCTTCCGCATACACTTGTTGTGTTATATGGATGTTACCGTTCCTTTCGGGTAGAAAAGGTCTTACCCGATTGGCGGGTCCGTTGGCGTGCCCGAACCGTACAAATTGGCGGACTCGGGGCGTGACATATGGGGTGTTGCGGCAACTGCGGATATTAGGCAGTTGACCGGATGTCGGTGGTTCTACCTAATTGTGGACTGCTGGGGTATTGCGGCGACCGCGGACATTGGGCGGTTGACCGGATGTTTACTTTTGCATCAAATTGGGGGATCGGGGTTTCATTAGTGGAGGGATTTGTTCCACTTGAGTATAGTCGTGATCCAGTCCTGCTTTACTATGATACTTGTGACATGGCTACTTTTCTCGTGTGGGTAGCTCCCCTCGAATGCCACTCCGGAGCGTGCGGGGTACCAAATAGGTGTCGGACAGTTATTGAGTTCTTGCTATCATATCGACACGGATTGGCTTGCCCGATGATGATGGCGGCAACAGACGGTACCAGTTTTTACTGGTTGTTAGATTGGGTTTATTTGGACAGATACGGTTACTGATGCATACATACAGTCATCCTTGTCGGCATTGCATTAGAGGCATACTAGTTGTAGTTTCTCTTACCAGAAGTCTATTTAGCTTATCATTCTACCTTTTCCTTGCCTCTGGTAGACTTAGTGGGTACGTCGGAGTTTGAGGCTTTACCCACAGGGGGAGGCTACTGGTTTACTAGTGGTTCTCACCCCCATTGTTGTTTTTTCCTTTTTCTTTCCTTTGTTTTGCAGAGTCTTCTGCGGGAGTTGTTGAGCCATCGGCTACTGATTGAGGTAAGGGGATCGCTGAGCAGATAGATCTCCTATGAGGCTGAGAGTTGCTGTAGACAGTTGATGTACCCTCCACTCAAACTGTTGTATTTTTCCTTTTATTTTTGGTCTGGCTTTAGCCAGCTGGTTGTATTATTTTGGTGAGCTTGGAGTTTATTGTATATTATTTCCGGTCTGAGATATTATGTAGTTCTTTTTAGTTTAGCTCTGTACTTTATGCTTTTTTATTATCCATCTTATATCTGAGCAGGTTATCGATGCTTCGTGTACGCGAGAAATTCCTCTGCAAAACTGTCACCGACAGAGGGTGTGAGAACTACACCGACACGTAGTTCTCAGTGGGTACCGCCACCAAACCCGACGGTCTGCCCACCATGTCTACTAGAGGCATAAAATAACAGATGTAGTAATATAAAGGAAAGGCTGGAAATAACTTACAGCTACTATGCCTCTATCTAAATGCTCAAAGGGTGATACAGATGAAACATGATGCATATACTAACTCTCGATAAAACAATCACCCAATCTACACTAATTGCTACAAAGGGTCCAGTCAAACCTGTGCCCACCTACTGCCATTACATCCACGGAGGACTGGACTTACGTAGGGCGTCCGTGACTGCCTAAAAAAGGCCCAGCCAGAAGGACTGCGTCGACAAGTCGCAATAGTAAAGTAACAGGCCTAGCTCCGGAGCGGCACTCGAGGGGCGCGACCCCACTAAGGAAAGTATCCGCGCATCTCTGTCGAGCTCAATATGGCTCATGTAGGCTATAATCCAAATCTACGATCAACAAGATCGACAATATCCAAATCACATCTATAACTCACTGGCTGGAAATACTCGACAGCGAGGACCCACCGTCGACTCAGACGGCTCCCAAGACTAGCACTGAACTAACCATAGCGACCAGACTCCACTCGGTCCCCAGGTACGAGTGTAACATGCATCCCACCACAACCCGACTACTCGGCCCACTACCTGGGCAAGGAACACTCTATGTTCAGGGAAAGAGAAAGAAAGTGTGGGAGTGTCTAGAGTATAAATAAATCTAGCCCAAGTGAGGATTTTCTACTAATCTGGTTAAACATGCAGCATATGACGGGGTGCTAGGTCAAGTTCCACAGTTTAACATGCATCATAACCAATATATATAAACCTCTAACCATAATATGTATAAAACTGAACCAACATAACATGGACAAATCATATCATGCTTGCTTCCAATCAAAGGTAGTATACTCTAGTCATACATGCTCACAAGCTTAAGCAAAATAAAGCGGACATGCATCAATCATATTCTCCACCAAGTAAGTGGACATCATCATCTAACATGCATTCCACTAGTATAGGATAAACATTTTTATCTTATAACTCTTCTTCATGCATAGGGTAAATAAATCATGCAACTCTCAAATCCACATAACATGTACAATTTATCAAGTAAGCCTTAATCCCTATCATTTAAACCATTTCTCATACTTATATCTCAATCATCAAAATTGTACATTAAACCATGCATGCATATTAACAAATAGAGTTAGAGAACCGTCTGCGGATTTTGGAGACGAAAGCAACCCACCTGGAAAGTATTGATCCAAGGCCCGATCAACCTGAATTTTGGCGTGAAGAACCCTTGACTCCTCAAAAAAATAATGCCATAGAAATCGCCCAAATCTGACTCCCGAATTGGGCGCAATCGCCGAATCAATGCCTGCTGCGCGATAATATTCAAAATTTCAGCATAGTGCAAGAAAATTCAAGAATAAAGTTTCTACATCTAATAATTCCAATGGAGGTTCCAAACGGTGGTATCAAAGTATCCTTGATCAAATAAACCCTCCCCAAACATCAAAAATCCATCAAAAATCCTTGATAAATAATACTCATCATGCTACACTCATGCTGTCCAAAAACAGGGTACAAAAATAAAACATAGAGTTCAAGAAATTTTAAAGCTCAATTTAGAAGAAATTCCTCTTAGGTGTCAACATGAAAAATGTTTGTCACGCCCCGGGTGCAAATCAGGACCCGGGCCCGTCTACAGATCCGCCGTGCACATGGGATTTCCCGCGTACACGAAGCGCTGGTAACCTGCTCAAATATTAAATGCGCAATAAAAGAGCATAATACAGAGCTGAAATAGAAGAACCACATAGTATCTCAGACTGGAACTACAAGTACCACTGTAATATGTACAATAATCTCCCAGCTCACTAAAATAATACAACCCACTGGCGGAAGCCAGACCCAAAATAAAAGGGAATCTCACAGTCTGAGTGGGGGTACAACGTCTATCTACAGCTCTCAGTCTCCAGGAGATCTATTCCGCGATCCCCTTACCTCGATCAGCTGCCGATGGCCTAGCAGCTTGCTGCAAAGAAGCAAAACAGAAACAGATGCACTGTAAAAAATCTAGGACTACTAGAGGCTACAGAAACAAAATGCACAGGAGCAACCGATACCGATGAGCTCACCAACTACGCTCTCGGAGCCTATCCGGAACTAGGGGAGCGACACGGTGGTATCACAGTATGGATGTCTCTTGCAGGACGATGAGTAGACTACAGGAAATTGAGCTAAAGATGCTCCTGGTCAACCGCCTACTGTCCGCGGTCACCGCAATACCCCACAAGTCCACAATCTCTTGGCTACACTATCCCAAACCCCTGCTCAACTTGAGCAAAAATCTCAATGAAAATTACTCAAGTGGCCTTACCTGATGTCCGGGCAATGCAACAAAAGGTTTAAAACAATTGATTTACTGAATAAAAGTCATTTGCATGCGAGATCATAGCCTTTGTCTCAATCACAGTGTCCCAATAAAGTCATCATATCTAAGTTTGTCCCAGCGGTCCTTGTCACTGTCCCAATGGATGTTACCTGTTAGATCCTCCAGTCCTGAGCTTTTGCGGTGTAGGGGTTAGCAGTGAGCTTTTGGAGACCGCCCACCTGCTGTGTGGTGTGGAGGTATTTGTACAATATTTGCGTGAATCGGACTCGCAAGAATTCGGACGCTCCACGCGCAGAAAGTTGGATTAGCAAAATGATACGCCCTACCTCTTATGCCGCAAAAATCGTCCAAAAATTCCACCTGGTTACAGTGAATTTTCGACGGAACTGCGACGGGAAATGGGCCAAAATCGTCGCAAAGCCGTATTTGGATTCAGTGTGGAAAAAGCCGATGGAAAATAGCTATTTACTTGTATTTTTCGGAGTTCGGACGCCCAAAAACAGATCCCCGGAAGTTTTCAGTGTGTTTTGGTGCACGGGGGAGGCTGTGGACCGCGGGTGTGCCACGTGGCATCCCAGGATTGGCCGGTGCACTCTTCTAGTCTAGGGAACCTAGGCGCTGGTGCAGTGGACCGGGCGGGCGACACGTGGCAGCTTTTCATTGGCGGGTTTTTTGCTGTGCGGTCCACGGAGTCGGGCGGCTCGGCGCATAGATCGGGGCGTGCCACG
The DNA here is from genome assembly GCA_029168755.2 of Tillandsia fasciculata. NCBI lineage: Eukaryota > Viridiplantae > Streptophyta > Magnoliopsida > Poales > Bromeliaceae > Tillandsia > Tillandsia fasciculata. The sequence continues at coordinate 12,776,222 of CM054945.1, read as the reverse complement.
TGGCGGCCTCGGATTTGCTCGCTCACGAGCACGCGGAGCGCGCGGGGCCGCAGTGCTGATGCCGTACGCACGCGTGGCGGGGGACACGCGGCGTGTCCGGCGTCGGTTGGCAGGCGCCGCCCGCGTGGCGGGTGAGGCGCCGCCCACGTGCACCACATGGCGTCCCGCCACTAGCGGGTGCCGCTGGTGCGCTATCCTGCGCGGGCCATACCGCAGCGCCGGATTCGCGGGCGCCGCTGTCCGCTGTTCGAGGGACACGCGTCGCGCCCTGGGTGAATCCGGGCGCTAACTGTGGGCCGGGCCGTGGCGCTTTCGAGCGCCCGAATTCGGGCAATGGGCCCGAATTCTGGTGGGCTATAAATAGCCAGCCACCCCTCTTTTCTTCGGCCTTTTCTGAGTTTTAGAGAGAGAATTAGAAGGTGTGGCCTGAAGATGACTTCTTCCTCTCTCTTCCCTCCATCTCTCTAGGAAGTTTTGGAATTTTTGGAGTTGCTGACAGCGAGTTCTCTGCGATGTGGCGCGCTTCGACGATTTCCATTTTCGGCCCATTTCCGTCACGATTCAGTCGGAAAAGTCCCCTGCGCCAACCAGGAGGAATTTTTGGACGATTTTTTCCGGCAGCGTATTCCTACAAGTATGGGCTTGTTTATTTTCTATCTTTGGCTACAAGCATCATATCAGGACATATAAATACTCATTTTGGATCTACTTGTAATGTTCTGGTTTTTCCCCTTGCAGTTTTTCCGTTGAATCCAGCGTGTAGAACACCTAGTGTCGGTGTGTCTGGCCCACGGTGCATCAAAGGGGTGCCACAGATGGACCATGTGTGACATTTTTAGCTGATTTGGCCTTCGGCTGTATTTGCCGAATTTTAGAAAAGGAATTGGGCTAAACGAAGTTCGGATTTGGATTCAGCGCGGAAAACGCTTGAAAACGACTATTTATTTGTCGAATTTGGAGTCCGGATGACCAAAAACAGGCTTCCGGAAGTTTCGGGGGATTCTGGTGCATGGGGGAGCTCCGTGGACCGGCCTATGCCACGTGGCGGCTCATTATTGGCCGGCCCACGTCGCTCGGTCCACGGGGAGGCGCGGCCGGCGCATGGACCGCGCGGCGGGCCACGTGGCATGCGCGGAGTGGCGGGCTCATGCGGCGCGGCTCAGCGGTGCGCGCGGATCTGGTGGACCGGGCGTATGACACGTGGCGGCATGGTATTCGCGGGCTTACGGCGGCGCGGTCCACGGGAGCTTGGGGCGGCGCCTCGGGGCGCGGGCCGGTGCAGGGCGCCAGTGCGGCTGGTCGGCCGCACATGGCCCGCACTCGAGTGCGGGCCACGTGTCGGCCGGCCAGCGGAGGGGTGCATGCACCGCCTCCAGCGCACCCGGGCCACGTGGCGGGCGGCCAGTCGCCCCGCACGGCTGTTTGCTGTGCGGGGGACACGTGGCCGCCCCACAAGTTTCCGGGCGGTCGGACGGGGAGCCGTCCGACCCGCTTAGCGGATTCGGGCGCCCGAAAGTGGCGCCCGAATCCACTTAAATGGGGTGTGTTTAGCAGCCTATAAATAGGCCTTTGAGGGGGCCATTTCATACTTTTCTGTGAGGATTTTCACAGGGCACCCATAATGAAAAATCTCCTCCTACCTGAGACCCTTCTTGCTGTTCATTCCTGAGATTTTTAGGAGCGCGTTTTTCGAGGTTGGCTATTTTCCGGCGCGGCGCGACACTCGTTCTTCGTCGACCCGTTTCGTCCCTTCGCAGTGTTTGGGCTCCCCCGGCTCGCCCCGACCTCCGATTCGGGTGATTCTTGCGCCGTTGGACTCTCGACAGGTAGGGCTTCATTTTTTGATATTTTGAGTTGCCCCTGGTTTTCATGTGGATTTTGAGTTTCCCGAGCTTTTTGTGACCCATTTTTCCTCGCGGAGTTTTCGACAGCACCTGGTTGATTCGGCTATAACTTCGCACTCAGGCATCGGATCGAGGCGATTTAAAAGGCGTTTTTCATCTACATCTCGCAAGGAATCTCCTGGAATTTTCTCAGAATTTCCTGAATATTTTTCGAAGGTGGAAATCTCCTTTCTCTGTAACTTTTTGGTACAGAAATTCTGCACAGTTTTGTTTGGGGTGTTCCCCTTGCCGAATTTGTATCTCAGCGAAGGAAGCTCGGTTTTGAACGTGCAGGTACTCGTTTCGATGGGTTCGTCGCAAGGAACGCGACGGTATTTTTCTTGGAATTTTCTGAGCACCCTTCGCAGGTGAAAATCTGAGATCTTTAGATCGGTAATTTTGGGACAGATTTTATGATGATTGAAGGACTAAAATTATGTATGTTCTTCTTGGAGGTTTGGTACAGCATTGCGGTGAGTTTTGGTGCGAGTGCGGGTTTTCACATTTGGAACGGGATTATAGCGCTCGAGGTGGGTATCGTTGTTAACCTCTTACTTGGGACAACCCACTAGGCATATTGGAGTTAGTCATGTGCAATGTTGCCTTTAAACTAGTAGAATGAACATAGCATGCTTAGGGAAAAAGTAAAAGGCTTATGATTAATGCTTGCATCTTCAGAGGACTAGACACTAATAAATGGTAATTCTTACAAGAGTTAAGTTGTTTCTAATCCCTGGAATTATTGCTTAAACCCTTCGGTAATAAACGGCTAAATTCATATCAGACTTATGTATAAAAGTGAGACTTAAGCATGTGTATAAATTGACTGGGGCAGGTTAGTATTTCTGTTATTCAAATAAAGGCATACTGTAAATCTTGTAAGAATTAGAATACTAAAATTACTCTGTTAAGAAAGGACTTTTGCATGCTTGAATGGTCACCTAGTTAGGCCACCTTTTTCTGCTGAACTATCATGCTGGAATTGACTTAGGAGAAACCATGATTTCATTTTCTCCAGTTTTCTTGACATAGGGGATGTCATGCCCGGGTTAGGGCAGGGGCTGGGTTAGAGTAGGCAGATACTTGGGTTTCGGGACAGGCAGGCTGTGTAGGCAGGATATTGCGGCGACCGCGGATTTTGGACGGTTGACCGGACAGTTGTTGTTGCATCAGATCGGGGAAAGGATTTGGGCTTCTTTTAGTGGATGGTTCTATTCCATTTAGATCAGTGTCATGATCCAGTCCTGCGGACTTACTTTTCCTTGGACACTTATTACTCAGGCATTTTACTCGTGTGGGTCGCTCCCCTCGAGTGCCACTCCGGAGTGCGCGATATGCAGACTTGAGTCCTTGAGACTCCTATCCACTATCGGTGTTATGCGTAGGCTGGCATACCCGATTTGGCAGGCACCGCAGGCAGTCCCAGTGTTTACTGGAGTAGTGATTGGGTTTATTCAGACAGGCTTTGATATTCTGATGCATACATTTAGCTATCTTTTTAGCTGGGCATGTAGAGGCATATTAGTGGTATTTTATCAGTAGCCATGCATATAGTTTACCACATTATTCTTTTCGCCTCTGGTAGTCCTAGTGGGCATGTTTGAGTTGAGGTTTACCCACTAGGGGAGGCTACTGTCTTTATAGTAGTTCTCACCCCCACTCTTTTTCCTTCTTCTTTTTCCCCCCTTGTTTTGCAGAGTCCTCTGCGGGAGTTGCGGGACCCTCTTCTCAGGACCGAGGTAAGAGGATCGTTGATTAGCTAGCTGCTTCCCTGATCCAGAGTTTGGTAGATTCTGTTGTATCCCCAGTACACTCAGACGGTTGTATCTTTTCCTTTTATTTTTGGGTCTGGCTTCGGCCAGCTGGATGTACTTTTATTTTGTGAGCTGGGAGAGACATTTGTATATTTGTGAGAGCTATGTTGTACTTTTCTTTTCAGCTTTTTGTCTGAGTTGTACTAGTTGTAGATTAGCTCTGTTTATGCTCTTTTATTATATCTATCTATCTGAGCAGGTTACCAGCGCTTCGTGTACACGAGAAATTTCGTGTGCACGGCGGATCTGTAGACGAGCCCGGGTTCTGGTTTACACCCGGGGCGTGACACTACTCGTCGCGAGGATCGTAGCCGTAATTTTTTTGGATTTTTCTGAGGGCTGTGCGCAGTAACTCGCGGATTTTTGGCGTTGCGAGGACAGTTGTTGGACAGCGGGGAGCCCTGTTATAGTTGGAGAGTTTTGTGGACTTGGATTTGCGTGCCAGGTGGGTGGTTGTTGCTTACCTCTTACTGCAATTTACTCACTAGGACTATTAGAGAGACCCCTAGTTTATTTGGCACCCCATTGGAAATCATGCTTAAATAAATTATCCTGATTAATCATTGGCTTATTTTGTGGGATTGATATACTGTGGTGGTGATATGTTAGCATGCCATGTTACCACATAGACTTGTATGAAAGTTGATTAAATGGAACAGGATGACATATTTATATGCGGGTACTACTTTGATGATTTATTATGGATCAGGGATTATAGACATGTGTAATTGGTTAGTGATTTTGGTATGATGGTTATATCTATGCGGAGCTATTATTTGATACACATGTGGAGCTACTATTTGATACACTTTCTTTTATCTTTCATGAGGACATTTGCATGCTTGTATGGACATCTAGATAGGCCACTATTTATTGCTACACTATCATATTGGGACTTGACTTAGGAGAAACCATGATTGTTCCTTTTCTCCTTTTCATTTAGACTTTTGATTCATGTTGCTCGAGTTCGAGCAGGGGTTTGGGATAGTGTAGTTGGGACCTTGGAGTCTAGGACAGGTGGTACTTGATTGTGGATTGGTGGGGGGATTGCGGCAACCACTGACAGTAGGCGGTTGACCAGATATTGTCTATTTTATCAGATTGTGGACTTGTGGCGTATTGCGGCGACCGCGGACATTGGGCGGTCGACCGGATGTTTATATTTGCATCAGATTGGGGGATCGGGGTTTCATTAGTGGAGGCATTTGTTCCACTTGAGCATAGTCGTGATTTAGTCCTGCTATATTGTGATACTTATGAGACATTGGTTACTTTACTCGTGTGGGTCGCTCCCCTCGAGTGCCACTCCGGAGGTAGGCTTATGACCGAGCCGTCTGCCGGTCTATTACTTATATTTTGACCGAGTCGTGTGCCGGTCTGTTACTTATATTGAGATCGAGCCGTGTGCCGATCAGTTACTGGGTTCTTGAGTTCGACAGCAGAGCAGGCAGTGCCAGTTTTTACTGGTGGCTAGATTAGGTTTATTTGGACAGATATTGTTTACTGATGCATACATACAGTCATTCCCTGCGGTACTGCATTTAGAGGAATACTAGTGGTAGTTTTCCTGTTCAGCAGCTTATTTACCTTACCACTTTACCTTTTTTCTTGCCTCTGGTAGACTTAGTGGGTATGTTGAAGTTTGAGGCTTTACACACAGGGGGGAGGCTACTGGTTTACTAGTAGTTCTCACCCCCATTATTGTTTCCTCTTTTTCTTCCCTTTGTTTTGCAGTGTCTTCTGCGGGAGTTGCTGTTCTTTCGGTCGTTGTTCGAGGCGAGGTAGTCACGAACTAGATCCTTACCGCCCGAGGAGTGTACCTGTATCCCCTAGTTGGAGATTCCTAGCACTGTCAGCTGGATTTTTATTGTTTACTCTGAGAGGGATCTTTTGTATTTTGAGAGACTGATGTACTATAGCTTTAGTTTATCTCCTTTTTTGGCGTTGAGAGATGCTGTACTGAGGATATTGTATGATGATTATCGTTATTTGAGGAGATAGAGATTGTACCTTATTTCGTGATGTTCTGTGGTCGGATTTTATTTTACAGTATTTTATTTCCGCTCTGATATTTGCATAGCTATAGTACTATATTTTGCAGGTTAGACGCTTCGCCTATGCAGGATTACCCGTATGGGTGGCGGATCTGTTGGCGAACCCAGGTCGCAGTTCGACCCCGGGCGTGACAAAAAATACTCCAAGAAATCTCATGATCTACGAAAAATGTTGAATATCAAAACTGTAGATTTACCACTTGTGGAGATCCCCTCCAAAAATTAGCTAAAATCTCCAAGAAATGAGCTCTGGGAAGCTTCTGCACCGAAATGCGACGAGGTTAGCCGAAGCTTCAACAATGGTGGAACTCTCCAAAGTGGAGGAAGAAGGTGATCAAGAAGCCCCTAGGATTACTTCTTTTATTGATGAAGATGAAGATGAAGTGTAGGGGATGGCTCTATAGAGGTTCCTCCAAAAACCGGTTCCAAAAAAACTCACAAAAGGAGAAAGAAACCCTATTTATAGTCCACCAATCAACCAAAAAAAATCCCCCAGGATTCGAGCGCAGGGAGCACATTTGGGCGCCCGAATGTGCTCACGGTCCACGCCCGAAGACCGCCCGAATGTCCCTGAGCTGTCCGATGCTGCCACGCGTCGCCCATCCCCGCCAGTGCCCCATGGTCAACAGCCCCGCCAATTAGCGTCTGCCACGTGGCACCCCCGCCAACCGCGCGCCGACAGCACGTCCGGTGCGGTCCAATAAGGGTGCGCCATGTGGCGTGCCTTACCTTCTCCGCGCCTATGCTGCACCAACCAATCGCGAGCCGACACGCGTCCAGGCCCTCTGTGATGACCCGAATCTTCACGATGGTTTTGCGGAGTGAATTGTGGCTTCTAGAGGCCTATGATGTGTGTTAGAGATGGTTGCGTGCAAATCGAATCTCAGGATTGGACCCAGCGTGAAATTTGAATTAAGAATACTTGTCTGGATGCCTTTGAAAAATTTTAGAAGCGGAATTTGGCAAAACAGACATCGGATTTGGACTCAGCGCGCGAAAACGATGAAATTAGACTATTTACTTGTATTTTTTGGAGCCTGGGCTCGAAAACGGATTTCGAGGCATAAGATTACTGTTCCGGTCGGTGGGCAGCGCCGGCGGCGGCGGGCAGGCGACGGAGCACAGTGGCGCGGGCGCGGGCAGGTCGGTCCATGGGAATTGGGCGTGCACCGGGCGCAGCCAACGCTAGGGATGCCACATGGCGGGCTCCTATTGGCCGGGCGGCGGCGCGGGAGTCGAGGTGCCAATCTCGCGGGGCACGGCGCACGGTGGACCCCGCCAAGCCACGTGTCACCCGCCCATTGGTGGGCGCAGCGACCTGGCTGGCCCGGCGCAGACCGTGGCGCGTGCACCCCGCCATGGACCGCGCTGCACGCGGCACACCGTGATTAGCGGCGCGCGTGCGCGGGGCGCGGAGCGGGCCACGTGGCGCGCCGTGGGGATTTCGGGCGCGCACAATAATGGGCCGGGCCGGATTCGGGCGCCCGAATCCTGCGCCCGAATCCGGATCCCCCAATAGTGTGGTTTGGGCTATAAATAGCCCATTTGGGCCTTCTTTTCTGATCTTTTCCGAGCCTCTCTTGAGCCCATCTTCGTCAGGGGGATTATCCTTCGGGTTTTCTTCGATTTTCATCATCTTGGGAATTTTTGGAAGGCGTGTCATCAGCGTTCTTCTCGACATCGCGAGCTTCGACGCGCCTTCGATACCAAGCTTTTTCATCGACGCTTATTCCGCAAGCTCCCCAGGGCTGACGAGAGGGAGTTTTTGGTCGATTTTCACGGCATCGATTTCACGAGAGGTAGATCTTCATTTTTCGCATTTTCTACTCCTCTCACTTTTGGGTTTTTATTGGGGTTTCCGGAACATCTTTGAACCCCTTTTTTGCTGGTAATTTTCATGGACAGCGGAGCTTGTCGGATTTTTATCTCTACACTCGGTTATCGAATTTCGACCTGTGAGGGCTCGATCGACATCTACGCTTCGCGAAGATCGTAGCCATATTTTTATTTGAATTTTTCAAGATCATCTCAAAGGTGAAATTTTGACTTCTTCCGGACTGATTGTACGCAGAGTTGTGATTTTGGGGATTTGTGCTTACCGCGGTGTTTTTCTTGTATCTCAGTGACCGAAAAAAAATTTTGGGTGTTTTTGGACTCGCTGGAATCGTGGGAACCTGAGGAGTATCCACGTTCAGTTTCGGCTCGATCAGATCCCGGATCATCGCGTTTCAGGTGGGTTGCTTCGTCTCTAGAACCGGTGGACGGTTCTCTAATTCTATCTGATAGAATGCATGCATGTTTAGTGTACCAATATATGGTGGGGGAGGGGTAAGCTTAGTAATGGAATTTGTTTGAGAAATTGCAAGATAATATCCGTGTTATATCTTATGAAAACTTGCAAGATTTGGATATCCATGTTTATGGTTAATGAAAGCTTACCTAAGGGAATGTTACCCTCTGTGATTGATAGCATGCATAATTTAATGTACAATCTATAGGATTGAGATGTAAGCATGAGGAATGGCCTAGATCATGTAGATTGATGCTTACTTAATTTATTGTACATCTTATGCTAGTTGAGATAGAAGCATGCTTGTGAGAGATGAGGTTTTCTATTTATGCTAAGTTAAATTTAATGCTATTATTGGAACTTGACCTAGCACCCTGTCATATGTTGTATGTTTAACCAGACTAGTAGAGAATCTTCACTTGGGTTAGGTTTTTTTATGGTTTAGACATCCCACACTTTGTATCTTTTTCTGGACATAGAGTTTTCTCGTCCGGATAGTGGGCCGAGTGGTCGGGTTATTGTAGGACATTTGTTGCACTCGTGCCTGGGGACTGAGTGGAGTCTGGTAGTTGAGATTAGACCAGTGCTAGGGTTGTTGGGAGCCGTTTGGGTAGACGGTGGTCCCGGGCCGTCGAGTATCTTCCGGCCAGTGCTGTTGGGAACCGTTTGGGTTGACGGTGGTCCCGGGTCGTTGAGTGTCGTCCGATCAGTTGTGTTAGCCCTTGAGTTGTGGGTCGGTCCCGACTGTGGAGTATCTCCAGCCAGTGTGTTTGGCGTGGCGAGTTGGGTGTTTCGTTTTGGGAGCCGTTTGGGTCAACGACAGTCCCGACTGTGGAGTATCTCCAGCCAGTGAGTTTAGTGCCACGAGTTAGTTGAGTCGCTAGTGCCTCGAGATTCATGAGAGCTTATTAGCTGGGTCTTTGAGAGTACTCCGACTGTTGTGTGAGATGTTTGAGGATCTTGAGTCCTTCCGTTCTGAGAGTGAGCGTGAATTTTGATTATAGCCTGTAGGAGCCACTTTGAGCTCGACAGAGATGTGCGGATACATTTTCCTCGGTGGGGTCGCGCCCCTCGAGTGCCCCGTCCGGAGTGGGCCCATTACTTTAGTATCACGACTTGTCGACGCCGTCCACGTGGGACGCCCTACTAAATCCCGTCCTCTTGTGGATATGTGGTAGTAGGTGGGCGCAGGCTTGACTGGACCCTAAGTGGCAGTCAATTCGATTGGGTCGATTGAGCGCCTCGTGTGCAAGTGGTTGCATATCTTTTCATCTGTATCACCAATTGAGCATTTAGATAGAGGCATGGTAGCTGTTGAGTATTTCCAGCTTTTCTTATTCAGTTTTTTTACTGCATCGTTATCTTATGCCTCTAGTAAACTTAGTGGGCAGACCGTCGGGCTTGGTGGCGGTACCCACTAAGAACTACGTGTTGGTGTAGTTCTCACACCGTCTGTCGGTGACAGTTTTGCAAAGGCTTCTTCTCCAGTTCCTACCTCAGCTGTTGCTGCTTCTTCTGATCGAGGCGAGGGAGTCACGAGCTAGATCCCTACCTGTCTTTGGAGAGTAGCTGTACCCCCTTATTGGAGATTTATTATACAGTCAGTTAGATTGTTTATTTTTACTTTTGAGAGATTAATGTATTGTGAAGATCTGACTTGTATTGTGAGCTTGTACACTGATGTATTGTTATTTTAGTTACCTCCTCGTTTGGGTTTTTAGATGTTGTATCAAAGGATGATGTATTATTATTATTTTTGAGAGGTGGATACTGTATTTTATTTTTAGTTGTATAGTGGTTGTATTTTAGTTTTACAGCAGTTTACTTTCCAGCTCTGATATCTGTTTAGCTGTAGTTTTATCCTTGTAGGTTGGATGCTTCGCCTATGCGGGGTTTTCCATATAGGTGGCGAATCTGTTGGCGAGCCCGGGTCGCAGTTTTGACCCCGGGCTGTGACACCCTCAGTCGCCGCGCCGCGTGTAGCGTGCCCGAGGAGCCCGCCAATCCGGTGCTACCACGAGTCCCCAGCGCACCAATGGGGAGCCGCCACGTGGCACACCCAACCACCCAACACCGCGCCTACCTGCGTGCCTGCCCGCGCTGCTCCCATGGGCCGCGCCTACCAAGCCCGCTACGCCAGCCAACCCCAGGCCTCTACGTGTCCGCCGCGCGCCAATGGGAAGCCGCCACGTGTCTCTCCGGTCCACGGCTCCCCCCTCACCCAAAAACACTGTAAAACTTCCGGTTGTTCGTTTTCGGGCATCCGGACTCAGAAAAATACATCCAAATAGTCATTTTCTAATATTTTTCTGTGCTGAATCTAAATTCGATGTCCGTTTCTCACGAGACCACTTTCATTTTTCGACGAAGTCATCCAAATAGTATTCTTGATCCATTTTTCATGCTGGGTCCAAATCTTGGGTCCGATTTGCGCGCAACCAACTCTATCAAACCACAACGAGCCTCCACGAGCTGCTGGTCAAGCTGTAAACCTCCATGGGGATTCGGGTCACCACACGTATATTCCTCGGTGGGATCGCGCCTCTCGAGTGTCACTCCAGAGATGGGCGATTGTTGCGTTGATGACTTTGCTATCCTGTGGGGAAGACCTACAGTAGACCATGTCACACCCCGGGGTCGAAACTGCGACCCGGGCTCGCCAACAGATCCGCTGCCCATACGGGAAGCCCCGTATAGACGTAGCGACTAACCTGCAAAGGAATCATCTACACTAACAAATATCAGAGCTAAAAAAAAGTAAAATGCTGAAATAAAAGATATAAATACAACTACAACTCCAAATAATACAACAAAGTCCTCACCAAAATACAAAGTCTCTCTCAAAAGTAAAGGAAAGGTACAACTCGATACCTCACTACAAGAGTCGCTCAACATAACACTCTCTAAAACTGGTAAGGGGTACATCTACTCTCTCTCAGAGGATGATTAGAGGGGATCTATCTCGCGACTCCCTCATCTCGGTCAGAAGGAGCAGAATCAGCAACTGCAGCAGCAGGAACTGGAGCAGAAGTTCCTGGGGAAAAGACACCACGACGGGTGTGAGAACTACCTCCCACAGTAGTTCTCAGTGGGTGCCGCCAACAAGCCCGACGGTCTGCCCACTAAGTCTACTAGAGGCATAAAGTAACATATGCAGTGCTGTAAGGAAAGCTGGGAAAAGTAACTCTACAGCTACTATGCCTCTATCTAGATGCTCAAAGAGTGGAACAGAAAGAACATGATGCCACAACTAACTCTCAACTCAGATCACACAATCTAAACTGACTACCACATCGGGTCCAGTCAAACCTGCGCCTACCTACTGCCGTTACATCCCGGAGGACTGGACTAACGCAGGGCGTCCATGACTGCCAAAACTGGCTCAGCCAGAGGGACAATGCGTCGACAAGTCGCGATAGAAGTATCAGGCCCAACTCCGGAGTGGCAGTCGAGGGGCGCGATCCCACTGAGCAAAGTATCCGCGCATCTCTGTAGAGCTCAAATGTGGCTCATGCAGGCTATGATCCAAATCCTCGATCAACAAGATCGGCTAAAACCAATAAATCACTGTCTCACACACTAGCTGGAATCTACACAGCTGAGACTCACTGTCACTCTAATAGCTCCCAAGAACCCAGATCTACAACCACTGTCACTCTCCCAATGAAAACTGATCTACAGACTGCTATCAACTCCACTCGGTCCCCAGACACGAGTGCAAATGCATCCCACAACCACCCGACCTCCCAGCCCACAATCCGGGCGAGAAAAGCTAAGTCCAGAATGACAAGTATAACAGTGATGTGGGAAATGTCTACAGCAATAAAGAAACCTAGCCCAAGTTGAAGTTTTCTACAGTCTGACTGAACATGATACATATGACGAGGGTGCTAGGTCAAGTTCCAAGATCTCATTAATTAATATGTTGTAGGAAGCAATAAAATTACAAGATTCATCAACTAATACCAAGAGTATTAACATTCAAATTCGAACATGCTACTGAGTTCCATAACTATCATGCATGCTTCTATATATAAATAGAGTTAGTACGCAGTCCATAGATTTTGAAAGCAAAGCCACCCACCTGAAAGTGCTAACTGCCCGGATTCGTGCAGCTGAGAATGCCTAGAAACAGATATCTCAATACATCCACCAAGCCAACAGTACAGGAGCAGTGATCAACACATCCTGGGTACAAAATACAACCCAAAGTTACACTTAATTCCACGAAATTCCAAGTTTTACAATTCTGCTGGGAACAGTCCTCTTAAATCGAAATTTTCACCTGCTGAAAGTACCCAGAAAATTCCAATAAAAATATCACAGTGATCTTCGCGTCGATACCTTCGAAACGGGTACCTGCACGTCCAAAACCGAGCCCCGTAGGCCGAGTTACAAATTCCACAGTACCGGCGCACAAACAATCACAACCACACAACTGTAAACTCTTGCACAGATAAAAAGGGAATAGTATACCTCCGAGAAGGTCTCAGAAAAATCCAAGAAAAATATGATAATAATCCTCGCGACGAGTAGATGAAAAAAGTGTACAGGCTCGTCTCGATTCGACGCTCGAGCGCGGAGAATAAAATCCGCAAGGTGCTGTTGTCACGAGAGAAATCCTGTAGCAATGGGGGTTAAAAATGTACCAAGAACCCCAAGAAGAGCTCGGATCTGAAGAAAGTGATCCACACAAAAAACATAGGCCTACCTCTCATGAATCCAACGCCGCAAAAATCGTCCAAAAATACTATCGGGGTAGCTCTGTAGACCTCCCAGACTGAAGTGCGACGAAAACAGGCCTCCAACAATAAATCGTCGCTCTGCGCTTCGCTACCGAAGTCATCGAGTTCGCGCGCTCCGAAAAATCCGAAACTCCTC
>CM054945.1:12414261-12763200 GCA_029168755.2 Tillandsia fasciculata | reverse complement strand
GCTGCCCACATACAAATGCCCATTGCTCAAAGAAGCAAAACAAAACTGCACTGTAAAAATCTGCACTACAGGGTCAGGAAGATGACAGGAAATACCTGAGCAAACTAGCTCTGAATCCAATAAGGAAGGTGGCAATGGATTCCTTGCCGAGAGTAGATAGAAATTGAGCTAAAGAGCTCCCAAATCCGAGCTCGTATGAAAGAGAAAACTCAAAATTACTCAAGGGTGTTCAAGCACAAAATCTGTACGTGATGGTTCCAAAAATACTAAAACTGTGATGACCTAGATCTCCACTGAGCTTTTGCGGTGTGGTTAGCGACTTTTGGAGACCGATGCTGTGTGTTGGAGGTATTTGTGCGTGAATCGGACTCAAGAATTGGACTCAGCGCAGAAATTGGATTAAGATTACGTATCCGGATGCCTTCGACAAATTTTAGAAGCGGAATTGGGCAAAACGAAAGCCGTATTTGGATTCTGTGGAAAAACGATGGAAAATAGCTATTTACTTGTATTTTTCGGAGTTCGGACGCCCAAAAACAGATCCCCGGAAGTTTTCAGTGTGTTTTGGTGCACGGGGGAGGCTGTGGACCGGCGGGTGTGCCACGTGGCATCCCAGGATTGGCCGGTGCACTCTTCTAGTCTAGGGAACCTAGGCGCTGGTGCAGTGGACCGGGCGGGCGACACGTGGCAGCTTTTCATTGGCGGGTTTTTGCTGTGCGGTCCACGGAGTCGGGCGGCTCGGCGCATAGATCGGGGCGTGCCACGTGGCGGCCTCGGATTTGCTCGCTCACGAGCACGCGGAGCGCGCGGGGCCGCAGTGCTGATGCCGTACGCACGCGTGGCGGGGGACACGCGGCGTGTCCGGCGTCGGTTGGCAGGCGCCGCCCGCGTGGCGGGTGAGGCGCCGCCCACGTGCACCACGTGGCGTCCCGCCACTAGCGGGTGCCGCTGGTGCGCTATCCTGCGCGGGCCATACCGCAGCGCCGGATTCGCGGGCGCCGCTGTCCGCTGTTCGAGGGACACGCGTCGCGCCCGGGTGAATCCGGGCGCTAACTGTGGGCCGGGCCGTGGCGCTTTCGAGCGCCCGAATTCGGGCAATGGGCCCGAATTCTGGTGGGCTATAAATAGCCCGCCACCCCTCTTTTCTTCGGCCTTTTCTGAGTTTTAGAGAGAGAATTAGAAGGTGTGGCCTGAAGATGACTTCTTCCTCTCTCTTCCCTCCATCTCTCTAGGAAGTTTTGGAATTTTTGGAGTTGCTGACAGCGAGTTCTCTGCGATGTGGCGCGCTTCGACGATTTCCATTTTCGGCCCATTTCCGTCACGATTCAGTCGGAAAAGTCCCCTGCGCCAACCAGGAGGAATTTTTGGACGATTTTTCCGGCAGCGTATTCCTACAAGTATGGGCTTGTTTATTTTCTATCTTTGGCTACAAGCATCATATCAGGACATATAAATACTCATTTTGGATCTACTTGTAATGTTCTGGTTTTTCCCCTTGCAGTTTTTCCGTTGAATCCAGCGTGTAGAACACCTAGTGTCGGTGTGTCTGGCCCACGGTGCATCAAAGGGGTGCCACAGATGGACCATGTGTGACATTTTTAGCTGATTTGGCCTTCGGCTGTATTTGCCGAATTTTAGAAAAGGAATTGGGCTAAACGAAGTTCGGATTTGGATTCAGCGCGGAAAAACGCTTGAAAACGACTATTTATTTGTCGAATTTGGAGTCCGGATGACCAAAAACGGGCTTCCGGAAGTTTCGGGGGATTCTGGTGCATGGGGGAGCTCCGTGGACCGGCCTATGCCACGTGGCGGCTCATTATTGGCCGGCCCACGTCGCTCGGTCCACGGGGAGGCGCGGCCGGCGCATGGACCGCGCGGCGGGCCACGTGGCATGCGCGGAGTGGCGGGCTCATGCGGCGCGGCTCAGCGGGTGCGCGCGGATCTGGTGGACCGGGCGTATGACACGTGGCGGCATGGTATTCGCGGGCTTACGGCGGCGCGGTCCACGGGAGCTTGGAGCGGCGCCTCGGGGCGCGGGCCGGTGCAGGGCGCCAGTGCGGCTGGTCGGCCGCACATGGCCCGCACTCGAGTGCGGGCCACGTGTCGGCCGGCCAGCGGAGGGGTGCATGCACCGCCTCCAGCGCACCCGGGCCACGTGGCGGGCGGCCAGTCGCCCCGCACGGCTGTTTGCTGTGCGGGGGACACGTGGCCGCCCCACAAGTTTCCGGGCGGTCGGACGGGGAGCCGTCCGACCCGCTTAGCGGATTCGGGCGCCCGAAAGTGGCGCCCGAATCCACTTAAATGGGGGTGTGTTTAGCAGCCTATAAATAGGCCTTTGAGGGGGCCATTTCATACTTTTCTGTGAGGATTTTCACAGGGCACCCATAATGAAAAATCTCCTCCTACCTGAGACCCTTCTTGCTGTTCATTCCTGAGATTTTTAGGAGCGCGTTTTTCGAGGTTGGCTATTTTCCGGCGCGGCGCGACACTCGTTCTTCGTCGACCCGTTTCGTCCCTTCGCAGTGTTTGGGCTCCCCCGGCTCGCCCCGACCTCCGATTCGGGTGATTCTTGCGCCGTTGGACTCTCGACAGGTAGGGCTTCATTTTTTGATATTTTGAGTTGCCCCTGGTTTTCATGTGGATTTTGAGTTTCCCGAGCTTTTTGTGACCCATTTTTCCTCGCGGAGTTTTCGACAGCACCTGGTTGATTCGGCTATAACTTCGCACTCAGGCATCGGATCGAGGCGATTTAGAAGGCGTTTTTCATCTACATCTCGCAAGGAATCTCCTGGAATTTTCTCAGAATTTCCTGAATATTTTTCGAAGGTGGAAATCTCCTTTCTCTGTAACTTTTTGGTACAGAAATTATGCACAGTTTTGTTTGGGGTGTTCCCCTTGCCGAATTTGTATCTCAGCGAAGGAAGCTCGGTTTTGAATGTGCAGGTACTCGTTTCGATGGGTTCGTCGCAAGGAACGCGACGGTATTTTTCTTGGAATTTTCTGAGCACCCTTCGTAGGTGAAAATCTGAGATCTTTAGATCGGTAATTTTGGGACAGATTTTATGATGATTGAAGGACTAAAATTATGTATGTTCTTCTTGGAGGTTTGGTACAGCATTGCGGTGAGTTTTGGTGCGAGTGCGGGTTTTCACATTTGGAACGGGATTATAGCGCTCGAGGTGGGTATCGTTGTTAACCTCTTACTTGGGACAACCCACTAGGCATATTGGAGTTAGTCATGTGCAATGTTGCCTTTAACTAGTAGAATGAACATAGCATGCTTAGGGAAAAAGTAAAAGGCTTATGATTAATGCTTGCATCTTCAGAGGACTAGACACTAATAAATGGTAATTCTTACAAGAGTTAAGTTGTTTCTAATCCCTGGAATTATTGCTTAAACCCTTCGGTAATAAACGGCTAAATTCATATCAGACTTATGTATAAAAGTGAGACTTAAGCATGTGTATAAATTGACTGGGGCAGGTTAGTATTTCTGTTATTCAAATAAAGGCATACTGTAAATCTTGTAAGAATTAGAATACTAAATTACTCTGTTAAGAAAGGACTTTTGCATGCTTGAATGGTCACCTAGTTAGGCCACCTTTTTCTGCTGAACTATCATGCTGGAATTGACTTAGGAGAAACCATGATTTCATTTTCTCCAGTTTTCTTGACATAGGGGATGTCATGCCCGGGTTAGGGCAGGGGCTGGGTTAGAGTAGGCAGATACTTGGGTTTCGGGACAGGCAGGCTGTGTAGGCAGGATATTGCGGCGACCGCGGATTTTGGGCGGTTGACCGGACAGTTGTTGTTGCATCAGATCGGGGAAAGGATTTGGGCTTCTTTTAGTGGATGGTTCTATTCCATTTAGATCAGTGTCATGATCCAGTCCTGCGGACTTACTTTTCCTTGGACACTTATTACTCAGGCATTTTACTCGTGTGGGTCGCTCCCCTCGAGTGCCACTTCGGAGTGCGCGATATGCAGACTTGAGTCCTTGAGACTTCTATCCCCTATCGGTGTTATGCGTAGGCTGGCATACCCGATTTGGCAGGCACCGCAGGCAGTCCCAGTGTTTACTGGAGTAGTGATTGGGTTTATTCAGACAGGCTTTGATATTCTGATGCATACATTTAGCTATCTTTTTAGCTGGGCATGTAGAGGCATATTAGTGGTATTTTATCAGTAGCCATGCATATAGTTTACCACATTATTCTTTTCGCCTCTGGTAGTCCTAGTGGGCATGTTTGAGTTGAGGTTTACCCACTAGGGGAGGCTACTGTCTTTATAGTAGTTCTCACCCCCACTCTTTTTCCTTCTTCTTTTTCCCCCCTTGTTTTGCAGAGTCCTCTGCGGGAGTTGCGGGACCCTCTTCTCAGGACCGAGGTAAGAGGATCGTTGATTAGCTAGCTGCTTCCCTGATCCAGAGTTTGGTAGATTCTGTTGTATCCCCAGTACACTCAGACGGTTGTATCTTTTCCTTTTATTTTTGGGTCTGGCTTCGGCCAGCTGGATGTACTTTTATTTTGTGAGCTGGGAGAGACATTTGTATATTTGTGAGAGCTATGTTGTACTTTTCTTTTCAGCTTTTTGTCTGAGTTGTACTAGTTGTATATTAGCTCTGTTTATGCTCTTTTATTATATCTATCTATCTGAGCAGGTTACCAGCGCTTCGTGTACACGAGAAATTTCGTGTGCACGGCGGATCTGTAGACGAGCCCGGGTTCTGGTTTACACCCGGGGCGTGACACTACTCGTCGCGAGGATCGTAGCCGTAATTTTTTTGGATTTTTCTGAGGGCTGTGCGCAGTAACTCGCGGATTTTTGGCGTTGCGAGGACAGTTGTTGGACAGCGGGGAGCCCTGTTATAGTTGGAGAGTTTTGTGGACTTGGATTTGCGTGCCAGGTGGGTGGTTGTTGCTTACCTCTTACTGCAATTTACTCACTAGGACTATTAGAGAGACCCCTAGTTTATTTGGCACCCCATTGGAAATCATGCTTAAATAAATTATCCTGATTAATCATTGGCTTATTTTGTGGGATTGATATACTGTGGTGGTGATATGTTAGCATGCCATGTTACCACATAGACTTGTATGAAAGTTGATTAAATGGAACAGGATGACATATTTATATGCGGGTACTACTTTGATGATTTATTATGGATCAGGGATTATAGACATGTGTAATTGGTTAGTGATTTTGGTATGATGGTTATATCTATGCGGAGCTATTATTTGATACACATGTGGAGCTACTATTTGATACACTTTCTTTTATCTTTCATGAGGACATTTGCATGCTTGTATGGACATCTAGATAGGCCACTATTTATTGCTACACTATCATATTGGGACTTGACTTAGGAGAAACCATGATTGTTCCTTTTCTCCTTTTCATTTAGACTTTTGATTCATGTTGCTCGAGTTCGAGCAGGGGTTTGGGATAGTGTAGTTGGGACCTTGGAGTCTAGGACAGGTGGTACTTGATTGTGGATTGGTGGGGGGATTGCGGCAACCACTGACAGTAGGCGGTTGACCAGATATTGTCTATTTTATCAGATTGTGGACTTGTGGCGTATTGCGGCGACCGCGGACATTGGGCGGTCGACCGGATGTTTATATTTGCATCAGATTGGGGGATCGGGGTTTCATTAGTGGAGGCATTTGTTCCACTTGAGCATAGTCGTGATTTAGTCCTGCTATATTGTGATACTTATGAGACATTGGTTACTTTACTCGTGTGGGTCGCTCCCCTCGAGTGCCACTCCGGAGGTAGGCTTATGACCGAGCCGTCTGCCGGTCTATTACTTATATTTTGACCGAGTCGTGTGCCGGTCTGTTACTTATATTGAGATCGAGCCGTGTGCCGATCAGTTACTGGGTTCTTGAGTTCGACAGCAGAGCAGGCAGTGCCAGTTTTTACTGGTGGCTAGATTAGGTTTATTTGGACAGATATTGTTTACTGATGCATACATACAGTCATTCCCTGCGGTACTGCATTTAGAGGAATACTAGTGGTAGTTTTCCTGTTCAGCAGCTTATTTACCTTACCACTTTACCTTTTTTCTTGCCTCTGGTAGACTTAGTGGGTATGTTGAAGTTTGAGGCTTTACACACAGGGGGGAGGCTACTGGTTTACTAGTAGTTCTCACCCCCATTATTGTTTCCTCTTTTTCTTCCCTTTGTTTTGCAGTGTCTTCTGCGGGAGTTGCTGTTCTTTCGGTCGTTGTTCGAGGCGAGGTAGTCACGAACTAGATCCTTACCGCCCGAGGAGTGTACCTGTATCCCCTAGTTGGAGATTCCTAGCACTGTCAGCTGGATTTTTATTGTTTACTCTGAGAGGGATCTTTTGTATTTTGAGAGACTGATGTACTATAGCTTTAGTTTATCTCCTTTTTTGGCGTTGAGAGATGCTGTACTGAGGATATTGTATGATGATTATCGTTATTTGAGGAGATAGAGATTGTACCTTATTTCGTGATGTTCTGTGGTCGGATTTTATTTTACAGTATTTTATTTCCGCTCTGATATTTGCATAGCTATAGTACTATATTTTGCAGGTTAGACGCTTCGCCTATGCAGGATTACCCGTATGGGTGGCGGATCTGTTGGCGAACCCAGGTCGCAGTTCGACCCCGGGGCGTGACAAAAAATACTCCAAGAAATCTCATGATCTACGAAAAATGTTGAATATCAAAACTGTAGATTTACCACTTGTGGAGATCCCCTCCAAAAATTAGCTAAAATCTCCAAGAAATGAGCTCTGGGAAGCTTCTGCACCGAAATGCGACGAGGTTAGCCGAAGCTTCAACAATGGTGGAACTCTCCAAAGTGGAGGAAGAAGGTGATCAAGAAGCCCCTAGGATTACTTCTTTTATTGATGAAGATGAAGATGAAGTGTAGGGGATGGCTCTATAGAGGTTCCTCCAAAAACCGGTTCCAAAAAAACTCACAAAAGGAGAAAGAAACCCTATTTATAGTCCACCAATCAACCAAAAAAAATCCCCCAGGATTCAGGGAGCACATTTGGGCGCCCGAATGTGCTCACGGTCCACGCCCGAAGACCGCCCGAATGTCCCTGAGCTGTCCGATGCTGCCACGCGTCGCCCATCCCCGCCAGTGCCCCATGGTCAACAGCCCCGCCAATTAGCGTCTGCCACGTGGCACCCCCGCCAACCGCGCGCCGACAGCACGTCCGGTGCGGTCCAATGAGGGTGCGCCATGTGGCGTGCCTTACCTTCTCCGCGCCTATGCTGCACCAACCAATCGCGAGCCGACACGCGTCCAGGCCCTCTGTGATGACCCGAATCTTCACGATGGTTTTGCGGAGTGAATTGTGGCTTCTAGAGGCCTATGATGTGTGTTAGAGATGGTTGCGTGCAAATCGAATCTCAGGATTGGACCCAGCGTGAAATTTGAATTAAGAATACTTGTCTGGATGCCTTTGAAAAATTTTAGAAGCGGAATTTGGCAAAACAGACATCGGATTTGGACTCAGCGCGCGAAAACGATGAAATTAGACTATTTACTTGTATTTTTTGGAGCCTGGGCTCGAAAACGGATTTCGAGGCATAAGATTACTGTTCCGGTCGGTGGGCAGCGCCGGCGGCGGCGGGCAGGCGACGGAGCACAGTGGCGCGGGCGCGGGCAGGTCGGTCCATGGGAATTGGGCGTGCACCGGGCGCAGCCAACGCTAGGGATGCCACATGGCGGGCTCCTATTGGCCGGGCGGCGGCGCGGGAGTCGAGGTGCCAATCTCGCGGGGCACGGCGCACGGTGGACCCCGCCAAGCCACGTGTCACCCGCCCATTGGTGGGCGCAGCGACCTGGCTGGCCCGGCGCAGACCGTGGCGCGTGCACCCCGCCATGGACCGCGCTGCCACGCGGCACACCGTGATTAGCGGGCGCGCGTGCGCGGGGCGCGGAGCGGGCCACGTGGCGCGCCGTGGGGATTTCGGGCGCGCACAATAATGGGCCGGGCCGGATTCGGGCGCCCGAATCCTGCGCCCGAATCCGGATCCCCCAATAGTGTGGTTTGGGCTATAAATAGCCCATTTGGGCCTTCTTTTCTGATCTTTTCCGAGCCTCTCTTGAGCCCATCTTCGTCAGGGGGATTATCCTTCGGGTTTTCTTCGATTTTCATCATCTTGGGAATTTTTGGAAGGCGTGTCATCAGCGTTCTTCTCGACATCGCGAGCTTCGACGCGCCTTCGATACCAAGCTTTTTCATCGACGCTTATTCCGCAAGCTCCCCAGGGCTGACGAGAGAGAGTTTTTGGTCGATTTTCACGGCATCGATTTCACGAGAGGTAGATCTTCATTTTTCGCATTTTCTACTCCTCTCACTTTTGGGTTTTTATTGGGGTTTCCGGAACATCTTTGAACCCCTTTTTTGCTGGTAATTTTCATGGACAGCGGAGCTTGTCGGATTTTTATCTCTACACTCGGTTATCGAATTTCGACCTGTGAGGGCTCGATCGACATCTACGCTTCGCGAAGATCGTAGCCATATTTTTATTTGAATTTTTCAAGATCATCTCAAAGGTGAAATTTTGACTTCTTCCGGACTGATTGTACGCAGAGTTGTGATTTTGGGGATTTGTGCTTACCGCGGTGTTTTTCTTGTATCTCAGTGACCGAAAAAAAATTTTGGGTGTTTTTGGACTCGCTGGAATCGTGGGAACCTGAGGAGTATCCACGTTCAGTTTCGGCTCGATCAGATCCCGGATCATCGCGTTTCAGGTGGGTTGCTTCGTCTCTAGAACCGGTGGACGGTTCTCTAATTCTATCTGATAGAATGCATGCATGTTTAGTGTACCAATATATGGTGGGGGAGGGGTAAGCTTAGTAATGGAATTTGTTTGAGAAATTGCAAGATAATATCCGTGTTATATCTTATGAAAACTTGCAAGATTTGGATATCCATGTTTATGGTTAATGAAAGCTTACCTAAGGGAATGTTACCCTCTGTGATTGATAGCATGCATAATTTAATGTACAATCTATAGGATTGAGATGTAAGCATGAGGAATGGCCTAGATCATGTAGATTGATGCTTACTTAATTTATTGTACATCTTATGCTAGTTGAGATAGAAGCATGCTTGTGAGAGATGAGGTTTTCTATTTATGCTAAGTTAAATTTAATGCTATTATTGGAACTTGACCTAGCACCCTGTCATATGTTGTATGTTTAACCAGACTAGTAGAGAATCTTCACTTGGGTTAGGTTTTTTTATGGTTTAGACATCCCACACTTTGTATCTTTTTCTGGACATAGAGTTTTCTCGTCCGGATAGTGGGCCGAGTGGTCGGGTTATTGTAGGACATTTGTTGCACTCGTGCCTGGGGACTGAGTGGAGTCTGGTAGTTGAGATTAGACCAGTGCTAGGGTTGTTGGGAGCCGTTTGGGTAGACGGTGGTCCCGGGCCGTCGAGTATCTTCCGGCCAGTGCTGTTGGGAACCGTTTGGGTTGACGGTGGTCCCGGGTCGTTGAGTGTCGTCCGATCAGTTGTGTTAGCCCTTGAGTTGTGGGTCGGTCCCGACTGTGGAGTATCTCCAGCCAGTGTGTTTGGCGTGGCGAGTTGGGTGTTTCGTTTTGGGAGCCGTTTGGGTCAACGACAGTCCCGACTGTGGAGTATCTCCAGCCAGTGAGTTTAGTGCCACGAGTTAGTTGAGTCGCTAGTGCCTCGAGATTCATGAGAGCTTATTAGCTGGGTCTTTGAGAGTACTCCGACTGTTGTGTGAGATGTTTGAGGATCTTGAGTCCTTCCGTTCTGAGAGTGAGCGTGGATTTTGATTATAGCCTGTAGGAGCCACTTTGAGCTCGACAGAGATGTGCGGATACATTTTCCTCGGTGGGGTCGCGCCCCTCGAGTGCCCCGTCCGGAGTGGGCCCATTACTTTAGTATCACGACTTGTCGACGCCGTCCACGTGGGACGCCCTACTAAATCCCGTCCTCTTGTGGATATGTGGTAGTAGGTGGGCGCAGGCTTGACTGGACCCTAAGTGGCAGTCAATTCGATTGGGTCGATTGAGCGCCTCGTGTGCAAGTGGTTGCATATCTTTTCATCTGTATCACCAATTGAGCATTTAGATAGAGGCATGGTAGCTGTTGAGTATTTTCAGCTTTTCTTATTCAGTTTTTTTACTGCATCGTTATCTTATGCCTCTAGTAAACTTAGTGGGCAGACCGTCGGGCTTGGTGGCGGTACCCACTAAGAACTACGTGTTGGTGTAGTTCTCACACCGTCTGTCGGTGACAGTTTTGCAAAGGCTTCTTCTCCAGTTCCTACCTCAGCTGTTGCTGCTTCTTCTGATCGAGGCGAGGGAGTCACGAGCTAGATCCCTACCTGTCTTTGGAGAGTAGCTGTACCCCCTTATTGGAGATTTATTATACAGTCAGTTAGATTGTTTATTTTTACTTTTGAGAGATTAATGTATTGTGAAGATCTGACTTGTATTGTGAGCTTGTACACTGATGTATTGTTATTTTAGTTACCTCCTCGTTTGGGTTTTTAGATGTTGTATCAAAGGATGATGTATTATTATTATTTTTGAGAGGTGGATACTGTATTTTATTTTTAGTTGTATAGTGGTTGTATTTTAGTTTTACAGCAGTTTACTTTCCAGCTCTGATATCTGTTTAGCTGTAGTTTTATCCTTGTAGGTTGGATGCTTCGCCTATGCGGGGTTTTCCATATAGGTGGCGAATCTGTTGGCGAGCCCGGGTCGCAGTTTTGACCCCGGGCTGTGACACCCTCAGTCGCCGCGCCGCGTGTAGCGTGCCCGAGGAGCCCGCCAATCCGGTGCTACCACGAGTCCCCAGCGCACCAATGGGGAGCCGCCACGTGGCACACCCAACCACCCAACACCGCGCCTACCTGCGTGCCTGCCCGCGCTGCTCCCATGGGCCGCGCCTACCAAGCCCGCTACGCCAGCCAACCCCAGGCCTCTACGTGTCCGCCGCGCGCCAATGGGAAGCCGCCACGTGTCTCTCCGGTCCACGGCTCCCCCCTCACCCAAAAACACTGTAAAACTTCCGGTTGTTCATTTTCGGGCATCCGGACTCAGAAAAATACATCCAAATAGTCATTTTCTAATATTTTTCTGTGCTGAATCTAAATTCGATGTCCGTTTCTCACGAGACCACTTTCATTTTTCGACGAAGTCATCCAAATAGTATTCTTGATCCATTTTTCATGCTGGGTCCAAATCTTGGGTCCGATTTGCGCGCAACCAACTCTATCAAACCACAACGAGCCTCCACGAGCTGCTGGTCAAGCTGTAAACCTCCATGGGGATTCGGGTCACCACACGTATATTCCTCGGTGGGATCGCGCCTCTCGAGTGTCACTCCAGAGATGGGCGATTGTTGCGTTGATGACTTTGCTATCCTGTGGGGAAGACCTACAGTAGACCATGTCACGCCCCGGGGTCGAAACTGCAACTCGGGCTCGCCAACAGATCCGCCGCCCATACGGGAAGCCCCGTATAGACGTAGCGACTAACCTGCAAAGGAATCATCTACACTAACAGATATCAGAGCTAAAAAAAAGTAAAATGCTGAAATAAAAGATATAAATACAACTACAACTCCAAATAATACAACAAAGTCCTCACCAAAATACAAAGTCTCTCTCAAAAGTAAAGGAAAGGTACAACTCGATACCTCACTACAAGGGTCGCTCAACATAACACTCTCTGAAACTGGTAAGGGGTACATCTACTCTCTCTCAGAGGATGACTGGAAGGGATCTATCTCGCGACTCCCTCACCTCAATCAGAAGGAGCAGAATCAGCAACTGGAGCAGCAGGAATCGGAGCAGAAGTCCCTAGGGAAAAGACACCACGACGGGTGTGAGAACTACCTCCCACAGTAGTTCTTAGTGGGTGCCGCCAACAAGCCCGACGGTCTGCCCACTAAGTCTACTAGAGGCATAAAGTAACATATGCAGTGCTGTAAGGAAAGCTGGGAAAAGTAACTCTACAGCTACTATGCCTCTATCTAGATGCTCAAAGAGTGGAACAGAAAGAACATGATGCCACAACTAACTCTCAACTCAGATCACCCAATCTAAACTGACTGCCACATCGGGTCCAGTCAAACCTGCGCCTACCTACTGCCGTTACATCCCGGAGGACCGGACTTACGTAGGGCATCCATGACTGCCAAAACTGGCTCAGCCAGAGGGACAATGCGTCGACAAGTCGCAATAGAAGTATCAGGCCCAACTCCGGAGTGGCACTCGAGGGGCGCGACCCCACCGAGCAAAGTATCCGCGCATCTCTGTCGAGCTCAAATGTGGCTCATGCATGCTATGATCCAAATCCTCGATCAACAAAATCGGCTAAAACCAACAAATCACTGTCTCACACACTGGCTGGAATCTACATAGCTGAGACTCACTGTCACTCTGACAGCTCCCAAGAACCCAGATCTACAACCACTGTCACTCTCCCAAAGAAAACTGATCTACAGACTGCTATCAACTCCACTCGGTCCCCAGACACGAGTGCAAATGCATCCCACAACCACCCGACCTCCCAGCCCACAATCCGGGCGAGAAAAGCTAAGTCCAGAATGACAAGTATAACAGTGATGTGGGAAATGTCTACAGCAATAAAAGAAACCTAGCCCAAGTTGAAGTTTTCTACAGTCTGGCTGAACATGATACATATGACGGGGGTGCTAGGTCAAGTTTCAAGATCTCATTAATTAACATGTTGTAGGAAGCAATAAAATCACAAGATTCATCAACTGATACCAAGAGTATTAACATTCAAATTCGAACATGCTACTGAGTTCAATAACTATCATGCATGCTTCTATATATAAATAGAGTTAGTACGCAGTCCATAGATTTTGAAAGCAAAGCCACCCACCTGAAAGTGCTAACTGCCCGGATTCGTGCAGCTGAGAATGCCTAGAAACAGATATCTCAATACATCCACCAAGCCAACAGTACAGGAGCAGTGATCAACACATCCTGGGTACAAAATACAACCCAAAGTTACACTTAATTCCACGAAATTCCAAGTTTTACAATTCTGCTGGGAACAGTCCTCTTAATTCGAAATTTTCACCTGCTGAAAGTACCCAGAAAATTCCAATAAAAATATCACAGTGATCTTCGCGTCGATACCTTCGAAACGGGTACCTGCACGTCCAAAACCGAGCCCCGTAGGCCGAGTTACAAATTCCACAGTACCGGCGCACAAACAATCACAACCACACAACTGTAAACTCTTGCACAGATAAAAAGGGAATAGTATACCTCCGAGAAGGTCTCAGAAAAATCCAAGAAAAATATGATAATAATCCTCGCGACGAGTAGATGAAAAAAGTGTACAGGCTCGTCTCGATTCGACGCTCGAGCGCGGAGAATAAAATCCGGCAAGGTGCTGTTGTCACGAGAGAAATCCTGTAGCAATGGGGGTTAAAAATGTACCAAGAACCCCAAGAAGAGCTCGGATCTGAAGAAAGTGATCCACACAAAAAACATAGGCCTACCTCTCATGAATCCAACGCCGCAAAAATCGTCCAAAAATACTATCGGGGTAGCTCTGTAGACCTCCCAGACTGAAGTGCGACGAAAACAGGCCTCCAACAATAAATCGTCGCTCTGCGCTTCGCTACCGAAGTCATCGAGTTCGCGCGCTCCGAAAAATCCGAAACTCCTTCAGTAGATGCACAAGAAGATAAGCAAAAATTTTGCTTAAGGGTGCAAAGGCAAAAGAAGTCGGAAAAAGCCCAAAAAAAGAGAAGAAAGGGCCTATTTATAGGCCCTCCCACGAAAAGCCCATGAAAAGGAGGTCATTGGGCTTTTCGGGCCCAATTTCCGAGCGCCCGCTCGATTCGGGAGGCTACAGTGTTGGGCCCGGCCCAACACTGTGCGCGCCCGAATGAGCCTGGAGCCGCCACGTGGCCCGACAGCTCTCCCCGCGCCCGGCGCATGCGCGCCCGCTACTCGTGGAGCGCCGCGTGGCCCGACAGCGGGGCGTGGGGCGGCTGCGCCCGCCCAACCGCGGGGCGCCACGTGGCGCCCCCACGTCGCGGGCACCTGCCCCCAACTGCCCCCAACGGCTCCCCTGGTGCGTGGACCGCGTGCGCGTGAGCCAGCCACCCACAGGCTGCCACGTGGCGCCCCCTGGTCCATGCGCCAGGCCGCAAACCCCCGTGGACCGCGTACCGCGAGCCCGCCAGTCAGGGGCCGCCACGTGTCCCCCGCACTCGGCCCATGCACCAGCGCCAACGTTCTGTGGACCACGCCGTGTGAGCTGGCCAATCCGGTGATGCCACGTGGCACCGGGCCGGTCCACGGCTTCCCCTATGCACCAGAATGCGCGAAAAATTTTCGGGGGTCCGTTTTTGGGCATCCGGACTCCGAAAAAGGCAAGTAAATAGCCGATTTTTGATGTTTTTTCGCGCTAAATCCAAATATGACCTTGGATTTGCCTAAAGCCCTTTCTAAATTCTGACGAAAACAGCCGGAAGGCAGGCTCAATCCCGAAGCCTCACTAAGTCCGTCCAACGCGTCCATTTGACGCGTTGCGGGTCCCACACACCAACAATAGGTGTTATACAACACGGGTCATGGGAGAAGCAACACGGGGATCGGGGTCACTACAGACCAGCCCCTTTAGGTCGATTGAGGCAGTAGGTAGGCATAGGTTGATGGGTCCTATTTGGACAATTAGCGAGTTTGGGTTAGTTGAGATCCTTCGTTGTGAGTTGATGCATTATCATTGTATAGTAGTTAGAGATATAGTAGTTGTAGATTCTATTCCTACTTTACTTTCCTGATTTTCTATGATTCTTTATGTTTGCTTCTAGTGGATTTAGTGGGTAGATCGTCGGCACTGGTGACGATACCTACTAAAGATTGTCTTGTTTTAGTAGTTTCCACACCTACAGTTGCTCACCTTTTTGTAGAGGCTTCAACGTCGGTTGCTGCTAATGATCAAGGTAAGGAAGTTGTGAGTTAAATCCCTACCTGTGGAGCTGATTGAGCTATAGGAGCACCCTATCATAGCTAGTTTTGGAGAGCAATTCTTGTACATCTATTGCTATGTATTTTATTTTCAACTATGAGAGATGTCAGTGTATTTCTTTTTGGATGTTAATCATATATACAGTGGTCTATGTATCTTTTATTTTAATAGTTTTTATTTCCAGGTTTGATTTGTTTAGCAATAAATGTTTTTGGTTATTGTAGGTTAGATACTTCGCTTGTGTAGAAAATTTTCATATAGGCGATGAATCTGTTGGTGAGCTTGGATTTCAGTGTAACCCATAGCGCGACATATATGTGAGGTGAGAATTTCATTTCTCAAGAAAAGGGTTGTTAGTTACAGTAATGACTTGTCAGTTGTAGTTTTGAAAGCATTTAATGTGTATATTTTTATACATTTTGAAAAATAGTAATAGCTTGGTCATTGTTTTTAATTTCAAACTGAACCTGTAAAATTTTAAAAAGTGGGTTATATTTGCAAAAGTTAAAAATCAATAAATATTTTTTGCAATTTTTTTTTTTTAATACTTAAAAGTCAAAAGAGGTTTTTCAAATCTGGGAAACGGAGTGTAACAATTATATGTTATATAGTAAAGGGTATATAGGCGGCCAGTTTTTGAAAAAACAAAATGGCCTATAGTTGGAGGCGAATATGGTTTCTTAAAAATTTGGATCATATTCTATCGTTTTCATCCCTAAGATATAAGTGAGATGTTAATATATATTATAGGAAACTAAAACAGTTTTTTACAATTTTCTTTTTTATTTGTTTTATTATGAATTTTAGCATATGTTAAAAGTATATATATGTTTATTAAATATTAAATTTTATTGATTAAACTATGGCATACAAACTTTGAACACAAGTATGAAACTTTAGTTGCATTGTGCATCTTATTTGCGGTAATTTTTATTTATATTTATATGTGAATAGGTATACATTATTATTCGAATGATATTTAAATACAAATTTTATTTATATCTGAATCCGAAAATTTAACATCCGACATAAATCCGTATTCAAATTCCCATCCTAAGAAAAATATGTGAATGCAGATATAGTTTTGTCAAAAATCCAATCTTAGTCAACCGTTTCTATCTCTACTCACACATCTAAATATTTTTTAAAAAAAATTTGAATTTATAAAAAAATTTATCTATTTTATTTCTACTTTTAAACATAATTTTATTTAAAAAATATGAAATAACTACATTTCAAAACATAAATCTTAGATATCAAACGACTTGCTCCACAAAATTTTATGGACATCGTTTACAAACTAGATCCCAGGAATGATGTGAATGAGTGATTGGTTAAGAGGGACACGTCTGTGGCCACTGTGTGGGACACGTCTGTGGCCACTGTGTTAAAATGCATGGAGACCCACCTCAATTATTACCGAATTTGAAATCAACCATTTGACTTTTTAGGTTCTTTAGATTTTAATTTTTTATTCAAATTTTATATTTAGTTTAAATAAAATTTTCATCAAATTTAATAATTATATTAATTTATCAAATTTGATAATCATATTTAGTTAAAATTTAAATCCAATTGAATGCTAAAAATTTAAAAGAATTGTCTCGATTCTTAAATATCTTGGATGTAAAATTTATGGATATAAATTTTATATCCAAGCCATTTAAGACTTGGGACAACATTTTTAAATTTTAGTATTAAATTTGATTATTAAAATTGATCAAACTAATATATAATTATTAAACTTGATAAATTTGTTAACTAAACTAAATATAAAATTAAATTATAAAATAAAAGCTAAAGATTTTTTTAAAAAATAATGGACGGGTTTCAAAATTCCTAATAGTTGAGGGGGGAACATAGCTTTTGCTGCGTGGGTTGATGGGTGCCTTTGCCACGTGGCATCCTACTACACAATCCCTACACTAGATAGTTTCTAGACTAAATTCCATATTTGATTTTCAATATTTTAATTGACAAATTTTAATTTATTATAATATTTAATTCAAATTTTTAAAATTATTATAATTATTTATAATTTAATTTGGTTATTTAAATATTGATGAATTATTCAAGTAAAAATAATCTAGATATATTATGATTGATGATGTTATATCACTTTAACGTTAGCATTTAATTAATTAAATTGATTTGTGAGACTTCATTATATTAATTCTAAAATTAAAATATGAAATTATAATAAATTAAAATTTGAAAACCAAAATATTAGTTAGGTACCAGTAATGCTATACATACATCTTAAAAAGATATATGATCTATATTTTATTCATTTATTGGATGAAATTCATTCACTAGTCACTTGATATAACTAGTGACGAGCAATGCTACATGTACAGTCCAAAATAGGTATACATCTTACACCCCACCAATTTAAGAGTGGTGTGGTTTTTATAAAATCACTTCACAATTTGTAAAGTGATTTCTCACCACATCCCAATGGATGAGATATGAAATATGCATTCCAAATAAAATGTATATTTTTTATAACTTTTTGAGTGCTAGGTATATAGTCTTTTTTTGGAAGTGTAATCCAACAATTTGCCCCATCTAAGGGTTAAGTTCACTCCGCTAGGCTTAGTTTTTTATTAAACTCTAGAATTCTTTTGATGAGCCTTATTGGTTGTAGATTTAGTATTATTCTTAAATTTTGAATAAATTGAGCCTACGGTGACGCATTGATTCTCAAATTTTAAATTATTATAATTTTTATTTTAAAATTTTGAAATTATTATAATTAATTTGGATAATTTAATTCAGTTGACTAAATAGTAACATACCGTCGATTTAAAAGTGATATAATATTTTTATTATTATCACATTATTCCTTATAATAATTTTATATTATTTTTATATTAATAATTTATTAATATTTACTTAATTAAA
Organism: Tillandsia fasciculata; assembly: GCA_029168755.2. Classification (NCBI taxonomy): domain Eukaryota; kingdom Viridiplantae; phylum Streptophyta; class Magnoliopsida; order Poales; family Bromeliaceae; genus Tillandsia; species Tillandsia fasciculata. Next base: position 12,745,300 of record CM054945.1, on the reverse strand, counting down.
TTATATTATATAATTTAATTATAATAATTTTAAAAAATTAACTTGTAGATCAAAATATTATTCGCTTGTACTTTGAGAAACAAACATGCAATTTGCTCTAAAATTCTTGTCCTTCGTTGCCACTTGCGAAAACGACGGCCGATAATAAACAGATTTTGATGGATACGGTGGTGTAAAGGTGGCATTAGCATTGCGTCAAACACAAATCACGGCATCCACGTCGCACGATCCGAGGGTCCCGATTACACCACTTATTCAATACCACCATCGGATCCTCTTTCTCTCCCCTCCACCTTTGCTTGTCTTGTCCGTTTTCGCCTTTTTTTTGGTTCAAAAAAAACGAAACTATAAAATAAAGTTTATATTTAATATTTAATATATTTAATATGCATTAAAATCGTATAATCATAGAACTTAAATATATGAAAAATGCTTTTTGTACCACTACAATTATTACTTGTATGATTACCGAACAATTAAAACGTGGAAGGATTCGGGCCCGTTTTCATTTTCTTTCTGTGTGTGTGTGTGTTTTTTTTTTTTTTTTTTTTTTTTTTTTTTTTTTCTTTTGCTTATTATCTCCGTCTTCTCCAAATTCGCGAAGCATCTATCTAGGGTTTCTATCCTGTCTCTCCGAATCTCCCTCCCCAATGTCGTCCACGATGTTGAACCCTTCGATCGGCGCCGCCCCCGTCGATCCGGCGCCGCTTCTAGGCGGCGGCGGAGGAGGAGGCCAGCGGCGCGGCGGCGGCGGCGGTGGGGCCCTGCCGCGGCGGCCGAGCTTGCGCGGCGCGGCGCGGTTCCTGCGGCGCGCGGGGAGCCGGCGTGTGATGCGGGAGCCGTCGATGCTGGTGCGCGAGGCGGCGGCGGAGCAGCTCGAGGAGCGGCAGAGCGACTGGGCCTACTCGCGCCCCGTCGTCGTCCTCGACATCCTCTGGAACTTCGCGTTCGTCGCCGTCGCCGCTGGGGTCCTCGTCCTCAGCAGGGACGAGGCGCCCTCCATGCCGCTGCGGCTGTGGATCGTGGGCTACGCGCTGCAGTGCGTGCTCCACATGGTGTGCGTGCTGATCGAGTACCGGAGGAGGCATCCCTTGCGGCGGCGCGGGACCGAGGGGATCGACGAGGGCGGGAGCCGCAGCGGTAGCTCTGGCCCGAGCTCGCCCCGGGACATCGAGGAAGGGGGTGGGAATGGCGGTGTTTACGATCTCGATCAGGGTCTGAATGAGGAAGGGACCAGGTAATGATATTGCTGTTTAATTTCTTTGTGTTATTCCTTTTTTAGTATTGAAGAATTCGAAGACATGTGGTATATTCTTATCAGGAATTTGATGACTGAGGAATGCTATTGATGTATGAAGCGTTGCTTTTATTTCACAGAATAGTTACAAGTATTAGAAAGCAAAAGAAAAGGGAGAATAATTTTTATTCCACTATTAGGTATTTGCAATGTTTGTAGTTGTTGTAAGTGGTAAGCAGTTAATTGAGGTTAAGGCATCAATTGGCTTTGTTCTCAGATGTTCATGCTAGGGCCTGTTTGTCTCTGCAGTAGGGTGAAGTATTATTCGAACAACTGGGATGGTTAGCACTATATGAAAAATCCGTTCATCAGCTTCTCGTTGCAGGACGATTAGAAGCTCCAACTAGGTGCTTTTGCTTATTGGTCTAGAATTTCATTTCATCTTTCCATTACAGCAGAATATAGAGACTTCTTTGTCTGTCAAATGCTATACTAGAGTTGGCTGCATCTAAAGTCGCAGGGCCATACAAGCATTAAGGTTTAGTTTGGGAATGCATTTTCCAAATGCACCAGCTGTAATCCTTTTGAACCTCCAAAAAGCAGAAAGAACTTTACACGTCCACTACTCTGATAATGGCATTGGGAATCTCCATCAGAAGCACTGGGAGATGCATTCGGAGGATATATCCAAAATGTACGTTCCCACTGCTGTTTCGTAGCATTGGAGACACAGATCCAAATCGCTTTTTGATTTTTTGGGGCTCTAAAGTATCAAAGCAGTTGTGTTTGGGGAACATATTCAGTATGCCAAAGTTCATAATGGTGAGTAAGGCTTTAGATAGAAGATGAATATTGCGTTTGCTACTTTGTTGAGCACGCTGCAAGTATATTTATCAAAGGGGTAAACCACCTTGGTCGCCTTAAAAAGTCCTTGGATGTTCCATGCAGACTTTGAGTCTGCATGATGTCTCTCTTTTTATTTTGAACTGTCACTATTTTTCTTTTTTAAACTCTGGAACACTTCACAATAAGTCGTAATTTAACTCGCAAAAATAGTTAAATTCATAAATAGTATCGTAAATGGTTCAGTTTGCAGTTCCAAAGGTGTATTTTTTGTTATGGCAACAGGAAATGACACAAGTATTGTCTTACTGATTTGTAAGGAAATTAGAAAAGGCATAAAGTTAAATATAATAACCAGAGAAGTTCTGAAAGCAAAATATATTGTTCTTTAGTTTTTTTAACATCTGTGGGGGCACATCTAATGTGAAGCTTTCAAAATTATTTTGAAGCCTGCCAAGAGTCTAAATCTTTTGGTGCTTATCATAACTAAGGATGTAGAAGCACGACAGGCATGACTTAGCTCCATTCCTATTATTTCCTAGACAATTCTTTGGTTCGAAGGATGGTTGTAGTTGGGGTATTCAACTTTTGATTTCATTTTTAGTGGCTGTTGATGTTTGTTGGGATTGATATGAAACATAAAATAATTTATAATCAACCGTCATGTGAAGAGAGATTTATTTCTTCCTTATGAATATTTCATTATGTATCAATAACCCCTGGGGAACTTCGAAGGATTACGATCTTCTTGTCATTGAAATATCTGTAAGATAGATATGTAAGGATATTTTCAAATATGAGTGCAGGTACCCAGTTACACTTGGTTAATATATTTTGATAAGGAAATGACAGTCATATGATATTTTAAGTGAATCCTTGGATGCTGCTTTTACATAGCTGGTTCTCAAAAACTTGATTACATGTGCAGATATGGTTTGGATGCTTTTAGGATCCATATTGTGTACTTGCTAAATAATAGATCATGGTATTCATTCATGATTAATGTCCTATTGTAATTGAATTTAAATTGAAAAATCTGTCATTTCTAGTTTTTTTTGTTGATGAATAGATTGGGGATGCTTGTTAGCCACTTTCTTTGATTTTGCCGGTACTTTCAATTAAATGAAGTACGGGAAAATAGACTACTAGGCCCCGTTTGGTTCGAGGATAAATTTAAAAGGTATAAATTTTTTTATACCTGGGATAGGTATAAGTTTAGAAATAAGCAGGAATAAGATCAATTTTGCGTTTGGATGAAAATTGGGTTGTTATTGGGAATAAGAAAAATAGTGTTTGGATAGTTAGCCTGGAATAGTGAGAATAAGAGTAATTATAATTTTAAAATAATAATATTTTATCTAATTAATTAATATAAAATATTAATTAAATAATAATTAATATTTGTATAAATTAAAGTTTAAATTTTAGCATTTAAATAATAGCGTTTAAATTTTTAAATTTATTAAAAATTAAAGTTAAAAATTTAAAAATTTGTATAAATTTTAAAATTTTAAAATTAATAAATGTTAAAATTTTTTAAATTTATTAAAAATTTAAAAAGTTATAAAATTTAAAAATTTAAATTTAAATTGTCTCGAAGAATGTGCAAAAGAGGATGTAAAAATTTTAATTTTTAAATTTGTATAAATTAAAAAAATTTATAAAAAAATTTAAAAATTTAAAAATTTGTATAAACTTTAAAATTTTAAAATTTTAAAAATTTAATTTTTTTAAGTTTTTAGATTTATAAAAAATTAAAGTTAAAAATTTTAAAATTTATAAAATAAAAAAAAATTAAATTCAAAATTTTAAAATTTTTAAAATTTTAATTTAAGTTAAAAAAAATAAAAAATGAGAACAAAGTTGTTCCCGGATAGAAACAATCCTATTCCCACCCAAGGGGAGAATTGTTATCCCCCCTCCTTAACGGGCTATTCTGGAATAACCCGTTAAGAGGGGGATAACAATATTCCTCATTTTTTTTGTGTTTGGGGATAAAGTGGGGCATAACCTCCTTATCCCCCTTTTATCCCCCAACCAAACATGGGCCTAGAGTAATTCTTTTAACAGGAAAATGCATGTATTCATTTTATTTTCATATGTGCCAGGAACAAGGGCATGCATGTGTGCTTTTGTATTTTCATATGTGTTAGGTCATGTAGATCTATAATCTCTATCTCCTTTTATCTCTCTCTCTCTCTCTCTCTCTCTCTCTCTCTCTCTCTCTACACACGCAACCGGCTAAGAATGAATGTGTATTTGCATGTGTATATTTACTGCCTTATCTCTATTTTATCGCCATTTTATACTGCATGTTTTGTCTATATAACTTATCTGTGTTAATGCGCCATAGATTCTTACCATCATAATCTAAAGAAACAAGACTTGATGTTCGTGCTTGACAAAGAACTAGCGCTTTCATTTCTTCTTATATTGTTCAATATTATTTAGTTGGATGCTATACTTGTGGAACATCTTTGTAATTAGTATTGAATTTACTGATAATTTCATTAAAGAAAAGAAAGAGAAGTTACCAATGGAATCGCCACTAGCACAAGAGCTAGGCTAAAATTGTTGAACTAAAAAGAAAAGGACAACTACAAGATATAGATGAAATATACACTATATATTATGTATACACTGAGCATGATTTTTTTAAAAAAATTCTTTTGCCTTCTGAGGACAATTATGAAATAGGAATGAAATATACCCTGTATTATGTGCATGCTTCCCATGAATTGTTGCCCTTTTTTTAAACAAATTATTTTTCCTTCTGATGATAGCAAACTAACGAACTTTCACAAATATGCTTGAGCTACTTAAATTTAATTTTTTGTTTTACTAGTACTATTGTACACAAATAGAAAAATGACTTTCTTGACTTGTCAAAATACTCTACGTTAATGCCGGTTTCTCTACATGCCGATTATGGCAACCGATTGAAATTAGCAAACACTGCCTACACTAAACAACAAAACTAGCTAAACCCAAGGATTTAAGTGTCGTGGCGTGGGGTCGTGCAAAAAACTTGCCAGCACGGTATGGCACAGTGCGTGCCGAGCAGTGCTTATGAGTGCCGGTCACAAAAAATACTTGTGTGCCGACACATAATGGCATGAAATATTTATTTTTTTTAGCAAGACAATTTTCTAATTGTTTATTATGTATCTTTATCAAAAAATTTATTGAGAAAATTACTTAGTAAATTAAAAAAAAAAAAAAAGCTTTAGAATTATGCCATCGGCATGGGGCTGTATCGTGCCGATATTTTGTTGGCACAATACGACACGGTGGATACGGACCGTGCCGATGGATACTTAAATCCTTGGCTAAACCATCAAATCCATGAATGCTTTGAGATGCAGACAGTTCGCATTGTCATCGGAACTTCTTCTTATGGGGAAAATGAGGACATGAGAATACCTAACGTGCATTATATGTCACGCCCCGGGGTCGAAACTGCGACATGGGCTCGCCAACAAATCCGCCATATGTACGGAAACCCCCGCACAGATGAAGCGTCTACCCTGCAAGTCAGATCTATAGCTAAACATGTATCAGAGCTGAAACCAAACCAGTAGCTACAGAAATCAACTGAACATCTGAATAAATATAAAACCTCAATACATAGTCTCTCCAGCTATGAAAAATAAAAACAATCCTCACAGATATCTCAGACTGTCCAGTACAAAAGTGGAAACACAAAAAAAAACAGGGTACATCTACCTCTGGCTCTCAAATAAAAAGGGGTAAGGAGCTACTCGGCCACGTCCTCACCTCGATCAGTTGTCTCCGCGCGAACCAAGCCGGAACAGCAACCTCAGGAAACCTGTCACCGCAGCGGGTGTGAGAACTACTGCAGAAGGTAGTTCCCAGTGGGTACCGTCACCAATATCCACGGTATGCCCACTAAGTCTACTGGAGGCAAACAGATAGGTATACAGATAGATAAATAGGAAAGCTGAATAAAACTACAGCTAATATGTCTCAATCATCATGCTCAAGGAAAACTCTATTATGAACATGCTATGCATACACTCTCTACTGCTAAAATGCCTCAGTATCATGCTCAAAGGAAACTCACATCTAAGAACATACCATGCAACCACCCGCTCATATCACCCAATCTCAATGACTGCCACATTGGGTCCAGTCAAGCCTGCGCCTCTCACAGTGAGTCATCTAGGAACGCACCTGCCTACTACCACGCATCCACAAGAGGACGGGATTGACGTAGGGCGTTCTAAACTGACTATCTCAGTATCACGCAAAGCGACGCACCTGCCTACTACCACGCATCCACAAGAGGACGGGATTTACGTAGGGCGTCCTCTACGTGCTATCTCAGTATCACGTAAAGCGACGCACCTGCCTACTACCACGCATCCACAAGAGGACGGGATTTACGTAGGGCGTCCTAAACTGACTATCACAATCTCAAACACAGCAGTCTCGTCAGGCGCATCATCAACATCATCGCATCCGGAGAGTAACTCGGGGGGAGCGACCCCACCGAGCTCAAGCGTGTCTCATCTATCTCAACAAGCGGCACCTGCAGGCTATGATCCACGATCAAACAGATCGGAAACTCAATGCTCAAATAACACAACTCAGTCGGGAAATCCACCACGACTCGATCAGGAAATGCCCAACACTCTCTCACACCTATGTCGGAGAACCCTCCACAACTCAATCTGATAATGCACAACCCATGGCTAAGTCGGAAACCCTCCACGACTCGATCTGCCAGAGCTCAGCTATCATAGCTAAGTCGGAGAACCACCTCCACGACTAAATCAGAAATGCACGACCCATGATCTCGAATAACCTCAACAATCCCAACAGGGAAGCTCAACGACACTAGAAACTCATCCCACAGAGCTCTAAAAATTCACTCGGCCTCCCGGCACGAGAACACACGCATCCTAAACCTACTCAACCCCTCTAAAAGATCTCAATATTTTAAAACTATTTTCAAAGCTCAGTTTTCATTAAAAGCAGGTCCGACGATTTTTAAAACGGTTCAGATGCCATTCTAATGCCAACTAATCATGCAGTCTAGTGTCAAATCATCTCTAGATCATGCTAAAAATATCAGGGGCTCAGGAAAGTCTTCCTACAATTTTCTAGGCAACTATCAGATTTACCAAGTATCATAATAATCAAGCTAGACATGCTATACATGCATACAATAGCTTTAGAAGGCATTCCATACATCTTGAAGAATTTCCAACCCACCTGGATCGCTTTCCACAGGCAACGCTGAAATCGGCGAAGCGCGGCAGTAAAAAATCTGCCGAAACACCAAACCGCGCCGCGCGCGCGCGCTCACTGTCGCGAACCTCGAAAAAAATCTCCGGAAGCTCAAACAAATCCCTCGAGTCCTCTAATAAAATCTGGCGCGTTTCGGCTCACTCTCAGCCAACACACATCACATGTGCATGTATGCAAGGATCCTCGGCTCCGCGCAGTGCAACCCAAGCCCCTCAGCCAGCAGCAAAACAAGCTGCACCTCAAGGTGAAAAAGATGAAAGGAACAATCCATTCAGCTCAAAACTCATCCAAAACTACAAAACCAATCCATAATTCCAAGCTTGGAAAACAATCTGTCACTTACCTCACGTGCGGCTCGACGCGCGTGCCAATCTGCTCAAGACCAAGCCGCAGGAAAGCTCCAACAGCACCTTCACTTTGCTTTTCTTTCTTTTCCACTTCTTCTCTTTCTTTTCCTTGCTTTCTCTCTTTTCTTTCTTTCTTTCTTTCTTCTGGTTGAAGTGGAGAAGAAGCAGGGGTTGGGGGCTCTTTATAGAAGGTGGCGTGGGTGTAAAACAGCTGGGAGGTGAAATTACCAAAAGGCCCACGCTCAAAATCCACAAAATCTGAAATCCTGGGGCTGGGTACCGGTACCATAAGCTGGGTAGCGGTACCAATGCCATTTGGTTCCGGAACCAAGCATCTGATTCCGGAACCCAGCATGCAGTTCCGGAACCCAAGCTTTGGTTCCGGAACTCAATGCTCCACACACCAATTTCGTCTGAAGCTTCTGATTTCTTCGCCGCCAACTCACTTTTCGCCCCGGAAGCTTCCACATCACTCTGAAACCCCCCGAACTTCACTGTAAACATAAATACACATGTCCCAAGTATTTTCCAATTTTTTTTCTGTGTACCACGGCGGAGTCGGTACCCTATCCAATCCAGTACTCTACAAGTACACGATGCCCCGAAAATGCCGATTCAAACTGGGGCTTCCGCGTCGATCCGAAACAACCCAAACTCATCTGTAAACACAAATAGAATACGCCAAGGCGATTTCCCCGCACCACGCCATCTTGCGAGGTCGGTGCACTCTACAAAGTCCCGGTACCCTACATTATATGTGTGAACTCACTATTGTACATTACCTCTAACATTGACTATTCGGAGCTGAGAAGTATTCCCCCCCATAAGGCACGATGCTAAATCTATGCTAAATCTAAGTATAAGATGGAGAAAACAATTGTCTCTAATGGAATAGACCAATTTTAGGTCATTTCGTTTTATGATTTTCATTTTATGATTTTCCACAAGCTATGCATCCATGTTGATATCCATTTTCTCACACATTTAATTTCATTAATATAATTTATCAAATTGACAGCTATCTGGTGAATGCCATCAGAAGAATCAAGATGAATTCAATAGTCAATACATAAGCAAATTGTACTCACCTAATTGAACTTTTATATAGCCAAAAATGATGGTTTTCCTTATCTAGGTACTTTAAGCTAACAAACATGTGGCTAAACCAAAACTGAGTTTTTATTTAAGAAAGAGAAAAATATAGATTCCCCACAAACTATGTTTAACACCTAGTTAAGTTGAATAAATCTGATATACATTCCTGTTGGACTACCTACTGCTGGCAAAGACACATTCATTCATTTATGGCTATTGGCTAATAGCTTTGTCTGTCATGTCTTTTACAGTTTTTGACATATGATTTTGATGCAACTGAGGTATTTAAATTTTTAAGAATGATCAAATGGTCAATGTGACTATGCTGGAAGAAGTTTATAATGTGAACTTGTAGTTCTCAGTAGTTGAATTTGAAGTATCAAGATGTGCTCCTTTCTTTTATTTCAGTTATTTACCTTGAAAGGAGGTACTTGATTAGCATTAATAGGGTGTCGTATAATCCTATTGTGTGAGGCTCAGCAATGCAACCTGGTTAGTCAAGGATAACTAGGTAACTAATACTCTATTTAATCCATGAAATTCTTCTATCCGTCACCTTATTTTAGTTACCCAATAACCATTACAGTGATCCTCCCTCACGGCAGTTAATCATTTAATCAAAACAATCATTCCAATGATCTATAGAAAGCAAAATTAACTTTTTTTCTTGCTAATTCTGGGTTAGCAAGACAAATTTAGATAATTAAGGATAAGCCTGCAGAGTTTGTTCCCCAGTGAAATTCGGCCTTGTTGACTCCTTTGGGTATTATTGCAATTGCTAATAGTATAGGAGTGGAAATGATCATCTAGTTTAACTGCAAAAATTAGATTCATGAATCAAGATGATTTGATTTGTACTTTTTAGTTCTTTTTTATGGCAAATATAAATATTTGTTTTGTTAAGAATCAATATTTCGAATGCGGCTCTTAGTTTGTAATGCGTAACCTGCAACATATGCAAAGCTAGTTTAATTTCTTTATTGCAGCCTAGGGTTTGCATTCTTGCTCTTTGAAGAATATGTTTCTCATCACCTTTCCTTTTGGCAGTATTGCAAAGCATCTGGAGTCTGCAAATACTATGTTTTCATTCATTTGGTGGATTATTGGGTTCTATTGGGTTTCTGCCGGAGGCCAAGCTTTAACTCGTGATGCTCCACAGCTTTACTGGTGCTTTATAACTCAAAACTTTGCACATTTCTTTTAATCTCAGTTCAAACTGTACTCTCTTTTTGTAACATACCATTGTTCCCTTGGTTTCTTTCGCAGGCTTTGCATAGTCTTTCTGGCATTCGATGTCTTCTTTGTTGTTTTTTGTGTCGCTCTTGCTTGCGTCATTGGTATTGCTGTTTGCTGCTGTCTACCATGTATTATTGCGATTTTATACGCTGTGGCTGATCAGGTATGCCATCTTAGAAGCAGCATTTTGCACTTGAAAGATTTTATATCATGCCACCATATGCTCAAGACACCAGTAATACGATTCTACTTTTTGAATCACATTTGTCACAAAATATTTTAATGTTCCAAGATATTCTCCAAATATCCTTTTATCCTTATTTTTTGTTGTGTAATTCGTTGTTAGCCAAATATTACTCTATATTGCACTGAAATGTTTACTTGCGTATTGTTTCTCTTATTAAAGCAGGAAGGAGCATCTGATGAAGACATTCGCCAACTCCCAAGATACAAATTCAGGACCATTGGTGATCAAGAGAAGCTTGGTGGTGAACAAGCAAGGACTTATGGTGGAATTATGACTGAGTGTGGCAGTGATCCACCAATTGAACATGCTCTTTCAGCAGAGGATGCGGTAAGCTATCCAGCTTGGCTCTTCCACTCTTCATCTTATGAAATTTGATTATTTTGAAGGTGGATTGAAACTTTGGATACTAAATGCTTTCTTGACGTTTAAATAATGAAATAAACAGCTAACTTGACTTGAATTGCAATAAATAGTTGTTTGTCTTGTTCACTTTTCGTATTAGCTGCAAATCCTTTTCCCTTACTCTTCTCTTTATATTTCTTATGCTGTTAATGTATTTTCTCTTTTTCATGAAGCATGTAACAAGCTCTCTTAAACCAAGTTGCCAATGCATGACTGCAGAGATCTGAATGGCTAGTTATTATATATTTTTGTAATCTTTTCCTAAGAGTTACATTAGCTTTCATCCATATAATGATCCTTATTTGTGGCGTACTGGCATAGTTGACGAACTTGTACCAGATGCCCTCTCTTTGCAACCATATAGATCCAGCTTTATACCAATTTATACCGATGCAACATCCGCTCCAATAGAATATAACCCAAAGTATTCTTTCTATACACCGATTCACAACATCCATGAAGCCCATGTCTACCTATCAAGGATTTAAGTATCCATCGGTACGGGGCGTATCCACCATGCCATATCGTGCCAACAAAATATCGGCATGCTACAGCTCCTGTGCCGATGGCACAGCTCAAAACCCTTTTTTTTTTTAAATTACTAAGTAATTTTTCAATAATGTTCAAAATATTTGATAAAGATACATAATAAGCAATTAGAAAATTTTATTGCTAAAGAAAATAAATATTTCTTGTCATTATGTGTCGGTACACATATATTTTTTATGATCGGTACTCATCGGCACAGCCCGGCACGCACCGTACCGTACCGTATCGGCAAGTTTTCGGCACGATCCTGTGCCACGGCACTTAAATCCTTGCTACCTATATACAACATCACTATTAACAATTCTCTTTCAAAAAACTACAAACAACAAACCATTCAACAACCAAGAACCAAATTACAGAAAAAGAACTCTCCAGCTTTTTAAGCAGCTCCAGCTTGCTCCTCCATGCCAGCATCTCCAGTGCGGTTCAAACTATTAGACCTGTAGTGTTACAGCTTGAGTAGTATTGGGTTGAGGATTTCGAAAAGTTTGATTGTTGTAAGCATTAATTCCTTTCACAATCTCCAGAATCAGCCATTTGATTGCTCTTACCAAGGTAGCTTATTCCAATTTTCTCTTCTGAAACCACTAGTATATGTCTAAGGGACGTGGGGACTTTTGAGTTTAGGATTAGGCGAAAATATAAGAAACTTGAAGATGGGGATTTTTTTGTATGTTGAACAAATTACTTGACCGTACTCAACTGTGTATTTTTGAAATTTCTGGCGTGTTAGAGAATATAACCACCAAAAATATTAAGTTCTTAGTTTGGAGGACCATTTGTTAGGAGGAAAAAGTTTAGATCACTGGACCCTATCATCATGATTTTCAGCATTATCTAACCAACTTTTTAAAACTTAAGTATGTTTTGGAATGAAGTCAAATCATTTGTTTTCTTTTGCTCACTGCTTTGTTCTAACAAATGCTAGAATTCAATTAGATGTGTTTTATACATATATTCATACTTCATTAGAGATTAGAAAATAAGTGGCTTTGGCTTTTATTTTCTTTGGGGCTAATATATTTTCTTTGCCCTCTGTTATTACTATTGCTAGTACACATACAGGTTATTAACAATCTAGTCCCCTGACCTTACATGTCACATTAACACTATTTGACACTATCAGTTATTCTATGCGTATAGGAATGCTGCATCTGCCTTTCTGCCTATGATGATGGTGTGGAGCTGCGAGAGCTTCCCTGTGGCCACCATTTCCACAGCACCTGCATAGATAAATGGCTATACATCAACGCAACCTGTCCGCTTTGCAAGTATAATATTATCAAAAGCAACAGCCTTGGAAGGGAGGAGGTGTAGAAAACGGGTGCTTCTTTGGTTTTATTAGGTACTTTCTGCAACTCCGATCTGGCCATATCAGCTTGTCCGGAAAGTGAGCGTCTTCCAGTACTATGGCAATGTTTATGTTTTAACTGATTCAGCGTTGCAAATATTAAAATTTAGCCCCTGAGAAATATGTTGCTGTTTTATGTTAATATATAGAGAGCTTTAGGGAACGAGTTAATTTTCTTCGGTGCTCGAATCATGCTCGAGTCATAATATGTACCTAATCAAGTAAAAGGTATGTAATTGGACTAGCTTCACTGCTATGGAATACCATTTCAATGTGTTAATAAAATTTGTGGTGTTGTTTATATAGCTTTGTTGGGCATTGTTAATTAATTATATTGTATGCTTCTCATATTCCATGCCTCAAATTTTCTTGTGGAGTGCTAACAGCGTTGACTGGAGTTTCCAGCCCTAACCTTACCATTGAAGAGTGAAGACTATCGATATATTTTGTTGGGTTGGTTGGGTCACTCTCCATCTTTTTGAATTTTTAGCTCCTGAGTTGATTATCACTCTGAAATTTTTGGATTAGCTATTTAATGTTTTAACAAAATCTACAATTATATGGCTCCGCTAACTACTAGCAATTAAATATTGACAAAATCTGTAATTCTACCGGTTGAAGATTTGTTACCCTATCAATTTCGCTCTCAATCCTCAAGTCATTTGTTTTATCGGTTTATAACATTTTAGGAATGCTATCTATATCCATATATAGCCGACATGACGTGATTATATTTTTTTATTTTTTATTTTTTTTTTCCTCCTATGTTTCTTCTGTAATGTTTCTTCTGTAAGAAATTATCCGGCACAGTAAATAAAAATGCAGCGAAAAAATTAGCATATTATTTAAAAACAAATTCATATCATATATGAAAAGTAAAATAAAATCAATCCAGTGCCGGTGGATCATTCTCATGTTACAATATATAAAATAAGTTAAACTAAACAGATCTCATGTTTAGTTTATATTACCTTGAACCAGTTAAGACCGCTTGATCTACTGAACGGTTGAAAACTGGATATGATGAATCGTAGCCGCGCACGTGCCCGGCCTCTATGAGTATCCACACGGAATTGGTGTAGATCCAACGCATTCCGTTGCACGGAATAGATGAGTCGCAGACTACAAGAACGGTGCTAGTAGTCCCTTTGATGTCTGCGTTACTTTTTGATGAAACACTCTGAACTTCACGAAAGATTATATGGAGAGACAATAACTTAACGTGAATTACTCTCACGTTCCGCAACCAACTTAATTAATTTCCACTTTTTCTTACTCAATTATTACGTATCACATATGTACTACCTATTCTTTACCTATTCTTATAATAGGAAGTTGGCCGGCTATAACAAAATAAAGTATATCCTAAAATATAGTAAATAATTAAATCTTATAATTAGTTACAAAGAAAGATCTTTTAAATTAAATCTCAAGATAAAATCTAGTAACTAATTATATCTTAAAATAAAATCTAGTAACTAGTTAAATCTTGAGATAAAATCTAGTAACTAATTAAATCTTAAAATTAGTTACAAAAAAAAATCTCAGGATATTTATCGAATATATTTAAACCTTATCTCTCTCTTTAATTTAACCGGATCATATCCATTAAATTATAATTAAATATTCATATTTAAATCTAATCTAATTAGAATATTTTCTCATAAGAATTTATGAATATTTAATTATTCTCTAATCAAATTAGAAATTAAATCTTTCATATAATTTCTCATCATAATCACTAAACTGTTTAGTGTATTAGACTCACCCTTTTTTTTTGGATGTACACAATTCCTATTGTGTATGACCTCACAGGTCCATTACCATTTGGCAGTGGAGTCCAATATCAAACTATTTAACATTAAATTAGAACTCTTCTAATTGATGAAAATAATTTATTTTAAATTATTTTTACTTCTCTCACTGTCCGTGAGTGACACTTAGCAGTATATCACGACAATCCAAACTGGTAATGAAAACTGAACCTTTCCGCTTACCGTTACAGTGTGATAAATTCCTTTCAACACACAACGTCCCGATCGAACCAAAAACATGGTTCGGTCATTGACTAGGATATCTAAATCGACTCAATATGGTAACTCAGTTGGAAACCCCTTTCCATACACCATGTACCCTGGCCAGGAATTTTCGAGTTGAATTTGATAATCTACATAGGACGTTCTCTCTCAACATTGAGAGTGTTGAATTCCTTATTGTACGCTGATATGCTTCCCCATATAAACTACTACAGCCAATCAATACCAGACGTAGACTATTGATTAAAGTCTAAGTATTAGTACAGTCAAACGGTAGCAATCTATATGTGAAGCAACTATGACGCCTCAGGTCCAAGAAGTATTTCACACATCGGTAGCAAAGAACTAGTCACTGACGAAAAATAGAACCATGTGACTGTTCAACTAAATGGTCACGCTCAGTGTACTTATTCTCTAACAAGCACCTGTATGCTTACTTTAGTGTCCCCACACTAGTGACTTGAGATTCGTCACCTCAACTTAGAAGTATAGCATACACCGGCCTATCCAGAAATATCATCGTCCTTATGATATTCCTATGGCTAGGAGCATTTAAGAATCTTGTACAAAGAAATATATGTATCTCAAATTCTTAATTTTTAAGAATATATTTTCTTAACAAAGATTCAATGGACGATTCATGTAAACATATTGCTAACAATAAATATGAATAAAACTTGCCCTTTATTAATTGAATGGAAAATACAAAAAATATTCATAAGCCTATGTTACTGATTGGCTTTAGGGTATATTACTAACATCTTCATCTTTTATTTTGAGCCATTTTTTTTCTTTTTCTTCAATGCGCTTTTATTATTATTATTATTATTATTATTATTATTATTATTATTGTGGAGACTAATGAGAAAAGATAATAGTTTCAAACTTAAAGAAAGACATCATGTTTTTAGAACAAAAATGAAATATTAATTAAGTCTAAAAATTTTAGACCTTGAATGTTTGTATGTATTTTTCCTTTTTTATATTACTTGAGTCTTAAGGTTTTAGAACCTTGGATGTTTGTATGTATTTATTTAATTTTATAGGCTTATTATTTTCTTAACGGAGCTATTAAGTTTAAACACGTAGAATCTGTTTGGTTTCGGAATAAACAAAGAATAGCGAAAGTTATTCGTGTTATTCCGCCAAACGGTGTAAAAAAAGACAAGAATAGTTATTCCGGTCAAACAAGATTATTCTAGATAATCCTAAAATAATCCGAAAATAACTATTCCACTATTTTAGAATAATAGGATTATTCTCATGTTTAGTTTATTAAAAATAATTAAAGTAATGTAAAAGTATGGTTATTTTATATATAATTTTATAATATTCTAAAATATCTTATAATATAAAATAATAATAATAATAATAATAATAATAATTATTATTATTATTATTATCATTATTATAATTATTTTTATAAATTTCTTTATATTATATGTTATTTTAAAATATACCCTATCATATAAAATAAAGGTTTAATTGCATACACATTCTCGAAACATATCGAATAGCAAATACATTCCTGCAAAATTCAATTTTTCATATTTATCTATTCAAAAATCCATTGTTATTTATATCTACCCCTACCGTCTATCTTGGTTATAAATGTCTAGTTAATCATAAGTTAAATACTTAACCTTGGTTAGGTAAAAAGTAAATTTATATTTTTACCTTTTTTATATTATAACCTAGTTAACCATAGGAGATGACCGTTGGATTTTTTTTTGGAGAGGGATATTTTTATAATAAATATAAAAATTTTGCTTTTGGAGGAATATATTTATAAGGGCAAAAAAGATATTTCACATATATCTTGTTAAAATATAAATAGTTACCAAACGGTAATAAACCAGAGGGGTAGATATAAATAACTTGGGATTTTTGAAGGGATAAATATAAAAAGTTGATTTTTGTAGGAATATATTTGCTATTCTATATATTTTCGAAGACCTATATGCAATTAATCCTAAAATAAAATATTATATAAGATAATAAATATATTAAATATATAATATTTATATATTTAATTATTATATAATACGTTGTATTTTTATATATTATATAATATATTTATATTATATACAATATTTATATATGATATTATATATTATATAATATATTATTTATATATTTATATAATATAAAATATTTATAGATTTTATTATATATTATTTATATATTACATTATATAATATTTATATATTAAATGTTTATATTATATGCTATTCTAAAATATATTTTCTTTATTTATTTATATATAATATTTTAAAGTATTTTTATATATTATTATTAAAGTATGTTATATATTAATATTTAAATATTTTATATAATAATATGATTATAATAACATTAGATATAATATTTTAATTGTTTTATATTAAAAAATATATTGTTTTTATATGTATTATTGTATATATATTAAATAGTTTATATATAAAAGATATAGATAAGAATAATTTTGATATTTTAAAAAAATTTAATCAATATTTTGTACTATCCTTCATTATTCTTCATAAAATTATCAAACGAGATTTTGATTATCGTAAGGAATAAAAAAATATCAAGCCAAATACAAATTTTTTTTAATTCCTCTATATCCTATAATAACAAGTTATCACAAGAATAAAAATATTTATTTCTTCAAATATTATTCCGTTACCAAACACAACCATAGATTATTGAGTTAAAAATGATGAACAGAGCTTTTCAGTAGTTTTTCACAAATTTTTGCGTACTATATATTTAAACCATATTTCTTATTTAATAGTTACAATATTATTTATTATGTATTTGATGAACTGTATATTTTAATTTTTTTTTTTTTATACTACAATGATCAATAATAAGAGATGATAAAACAAACATGAACCCTAAATTGAGCTATTGAATTGTTAGGAACTTGTATTCTTTTTGTTAGTGGATTACTCATAATTCCCATAAATATGAACCCTATTAATATCATCCATTAATTTATTAATTTTTTTAAATTGTTTTTCTCTAACTTTTTACTCACGTATATCTTTATAGAATAATTTAGTTACTAATGAACTTTTATATTTCACTTACACTCTTTCTCTAACTCTTTATAAAATAATTTAATTACTAATATTTTTTTATATTTCTCTGATACTCTTTGCCTTCTTTTTATTTTTTTAGCCAACTTCATTTAAATTTTTGTAATTATATTATTTCTTTTTTTTATTTATTGTTTTATAAAAATTTATATCGCACATATAACGATTTAAATTAATTTAATTATTAAATATTTTTATTTAAACTAATAATCCTGCAAATAAAATTATATAAAAATAAAGAAAATTTAACTAAATTTTATAGCTAAAATATTTAATATCTGCTATAATGTGCATGTTCTAAACTACTTTCATAAAATGTTTGAGTGCAGTGTTTGATGCACGAGAGGCTAAAAGCACTATTACTATACACTGGAAGGTCCTAAAAATTTTGAAGTACTTTGCAATTTTTCATCCTCCAATAGGGTCACGCTCCGAAGTCGATCTGCGACCTGGGCTCGTCAACAAATCAAAGCGTCAAACCTGCAAAAAATAATATCTACCAATGCTAAATAAATACATTAGAGCCGAAATAAAACTAACATAACTAAACCAAAATTCACTGTACGTCTGATACAAATTCAAAAACAAAGCCACATCACAAAAGCATAAATAAATATACAAGAACAACCATCAGACCATACAAAACCACAATCCAAACAATCCTCTGAAGTGTCGGCTCTAAGCCCAAAACTCTCAGGTAGGGATCTAGCTCGCGACTCTCTTTATTTTAATCAAGAACGACTGCCGGTGAAGGAACATGTGCAGAAGTCTCTCCAAAAAGGTCGCCAACAGCGGATGTAAGAACTACAGAAATAAAATGTAGTTCTCAGTGCGTACCGTCACCAAGATTAACTATCTACCCACCAAGTCTAGTAGAGGCATAAATAACTCAACTGTAAGATAACATGAAAAAAAGAAACTGAAATGAAAACTGCAACTACCATGCCTCTAATAAGAATGCTTAAGAAAAGCAATAGTAGTAACCATATCTATCAACTCACTCTCTGGATACTCAAGATCTACCCAATCTCACTGATTATCACATCAGGTCCAGTCAAACCGCGCCCACCTACTACCATTACATCCATAGAGGATTAAAATTATATAGGACACTCAACCGGGCTCCATCAACAACGCGCAGACAAATAGCCCAGCTTTGGAGCGGCACTCGAGAGGCGCGACCCCACTAAGAAAAAGTTGTGCATTTTAGACGAGCTTAATACGGCTCATGCAGGCTATAATCCAAATCACAGAATCAATTAGATCCACAACTCACACATCACAAGTCCACTACACACCTAGGATCGATTCCCCAAAAATCGGTCCAATCAGCCGAATACACCCCGTCGGGCTCGGCTCCTCACAAAGCCACATAATCAATCGAAAACCCAAGGAAAACTCGGCTAGGCTCCTCGGCATGAGCACAACAAATCAAGCGGCCAACACAAATTTAGCTCAACTCGGCTCCCAGCACAAGTACAACCCAGTTCTACGCCACCCCAAAACACAAGCATCTACTAGATAATAAAATGGGAGAAAACAATGTGGCCGATGGTGCAAACTGTAAACATGCAAGTTTAGATTCCCTAACACATACTATAATCTTAGGGGAGTAACCTCAAAACCCAAAACATACAAACAATATGATACCATAAGGAACCCATCACTAAAATCATGTTGTAAAACTAGACTTAGAATGGAGCTCATCGGCTTCGGTCAATATTAACCCACCTAGTATGCTAATCCAACCACGGTAAGAAATCGGTGCAGAGCAATCCTATAGGCTCGGCTCACAGCCCAGGCCCTCACTCGGCTCCACCGACAGCGCTTCCAAGCCACCCGAGAACAGCTCGCCTTGCTCCACTCGGTTCAGTCACAGCACAGGCCAACCTCCAACTCCAAGATCTTGGATGGGAGGAAGAAAGTTCAGGTCCAACTACCCGCTCAACTCTAGCTTGCTCAAGGTTTTCTTTCGCTTGATTGCACCACCAGTAGACTCCACCGTAGGGAAGAAGAAGAAAAAATGGAGGAAGAAGGAGTTCCAAAGCCTAAAGCGTGTAAAGAGAAAAGCTATCCCATAGCTGATGGGGTGCCATAAATAGGGACAACTAGGGGGCAAAAGTCAAACTCCGCCAATTGCCATCTGCTACCCTGACATAGGTCAGTCTGCAAACAGTTCCCCATAACCTATTCATTCTCTGGCACCAGTCTGTCACATGCACTATTCCCAACGACTCTCTTGCCTTCATCGGCTGTTAATAAAGTTCATCGGACGTCACAGCTATAGTGATCACTCGGTTGAACACTCTCTCGGTTCAACTCAGCTCGACTATAAAATAATAGGAAAAGAAGATGATGAAATAAAAACTACAGCTATCATGCATCTAACAAGAATGCTCAAGAAAAGCAACAGAAGTAACCATATGCTTAATAAAAACAACATGGCCGATGGTGCAAACTGTAAACATGCAAGCTCGGATTCTCTAACACATTCTGGAATCTCAGGTGAGTAACCTCGAAAACCAAAACATACAAACAATATGATAACACAAGGAACCCATCACTAAAAGCATGCTGTGAAACTAGACTTAGAATGGAGCTAATCGGTTTCGGTCAACATTAACCCATTTGGTACGCTAATCTAATCACGATAAGAAATCGGTGCAGAGTAGTCCTTATAGGCTCGGCTCACAGCTCAGGCCCTCACTCGACTCCACCGACAGTGCCTCCAAGCCACCTGAGAACGGCTCGCCCTACTCCACTCGGTTCAGCCACAGCACAAGCTAACCCCTACTCCTAAATCTTGGATGAGAGGAGGAAAGTCCAAATCCAACTGCCGCCTCAACTCTAGCCCGCTCAAGGTTCTCCTTCGCTTGGTTGCACCACTAGTAGACTCCACCGCAGGGAGGAAGAAGAAAAAGAAGTGGAGGAAGAAGGAGTTCCAAAGTCTCATGTGTGTAGGGAGAAAAGCTATCCCATAGCTGATAGGGTGCCATAAATAGGGACAACTATGGGGCAAAAGTCAAACTTCACCTACTACTATCTGCCACCCTGACGAAGGTCAGTCTCCAAACAATTCCCCAGAACCTACTCATTCTCTGGCACCAGTCTGTCACAAGCATTGTTCCCAATGACTCTCCTACCCTAATCGGCTGTCAATAAAGTTCATCGACCATCACAGCTATAGTGATCGCTCGGTTGAACACTCCCGGGGTGTGACAGAAAGCAAACTTAAAATTTTGAGCCTTCTATATTATAAAAAGATTATTGCTATGGATACTTTATCCATGGTCCCCACAAAGCTGTAGATAATATGACATTATCATTACTACACTGTAATCATAGATGAAACTATATGATTTCTCAACCTATTATGACACGTGATACATTTTCTCTAAAACAATTCTTACATTTCAAAACTATATGATTTCTCAACCTATTATAACACGCGACTTATTTTTCTTAAAACAATTCTTACATTCCAAAACCGATCAATTAAAATCCACTTGCCAAATAAAGAATAACTCATTTATTATTCCTCAGGTGACACATTTTTCTTAAAGTAATTTTTACGTTTCAAAACTGATCAATTAAAACCCACTTGCCAAATGGAGAATAATCCTTTTATTATTCATCAACCTATTATGACAGGTGGCACATTTTTTTAGAAATAATTTTTACGTTTCAAAACTTATCAATTAAAATCCACTTGCCAAATGGAGAATAACCCATTTACTCCATTCCCCATTGTGCGTATTCAATATTGTGCAATTAAAATTTACTTGCCAAATGGAGAAGAACCCATATACTCCATTCCCCGTCTAAAGTTGATCAATTAAAAGTCACGTGCCAAATGGAGAAGAACCCATTTGCTCCATTCGGAGAAATATCTTTTGTTGAGTTTATATCTGACTTCGACATGTCTGAGGACTCAAATGCAAAAAACTGTGAGAGTAGAGTTCTAGAGTCTGGAAAGTCATTGAGTCCAATCATGTTTGATGTTGTTTTGCAAAACTTTACACTAGATTTGCCTACTAGAATGTCTGCACGACTAAGGTATGTCATGTTGATTTATATCAATTGAAGATTTATAGTATAATATTAGCCATGCTAAGATCAAACTTTTCATATGGAAATTCATCTTTTAAACCAAGGTGGTGACGGCGGAGGCGGAGGCGTAGGCAATGGCTATGGAGATCGAGGTGGCGGCGGCGGCGGCGATCAATTTTGCCCTCTTGGAGATCAACATCAAGTGGGAGAGTTCCTAGATCTTTTCCTTTTTTTTTCTATTTTTTCATCCAATTTTTTTTTTACCTGTTTTACGGAACTTTTTGGAATCATTTATAAGCTTTTATATGTAACATGAGAAATTCTAGGTCCAACTTGGATGAAGTTGCGAAGCAATCAAGAGGCAAAAAAAGAGTGCTTATGTAATAATTGTATTAAAATTTTAAAATTCTTTTATTCATGCATTTTAAAATAAAATAAAATAACTTGCATTTGCTATTTTATTTGTAGTTACGTTGAGAGTTCTGAAACCGATGAAGAAGAAAAATAAAGATTGTCAAAGCAAAGATATCACAAAAACTATTTTCTATAGTTTTTGAATAATATGCTTGATATACTTACCACATTTTAATTTTTCATATTATTTTTATATTTTACTCCTACTAAGTAGATAATATCCGTAGCTACAGTATTGATAGTGCCTTACAATTCACATTATTATATTGGGTTGATTGCTATAGAATTGTCTACATTGTAGTCTTTATCTGGTCACAAATTATTCACATTTTTACTTTAACAATAACTATCCAGTGCAAAGTGCGGATATCTACATTAGTGAATATATTATTTATTATATCTCCGTGATATATTTGAAAAGTTTATATATATATTTGGTGCATTGGAGTGTAATCAAATATTTAAAATTAAATGCTATTTAAATTTAATTCTAGTATGTGAATTGTTACACTACCAAATCATGAATATTAGGACCTTTTGAGGAGAAAAAAATAAAACTTTTTCCATACAATCACAAAAAAAAATTCTTATGTCCAATAAGTTATTCTTAAATATTTTATTTCGACTTTCAAAAAGACCTTTAATTTTTTCTTATTTAAATCAAATCCATATCTTAGATCTTTTAAAAATCCTTAAGCCCAAACATAACATAACTTAAATTTTCGAAGAATAATAGTTGTTTCACATTATTTAACATAATATCATAACAGAAAGTTCCAAATTTAAATCCCGCAAGACACTTGTCTCATAATTTTCGCATATTTAATTCAACTTCTCAATGCGGGCCTATAAAAAAATATAAGTACAACCGTGAGAAGCAATGTTAAATATGATTATTGAAAAGAATATCATTCTATAGCAATTTAAGCTTTTATAGACAAGCGGTTTCTTCGCAAACTTTAACAAGTATCTAATAGTACATAGTGATTTTTTTTGAAAAATAGTAATTTCTTGAATAGTTCTTGAAAGAGATGAGAAAATGAAATGAAAATTTTATGAAGAAGACTTACAAAGCAACGAAACTCAATTATTGCCGACAGAGCAATACGTCTGTCCCCCACTCCACATCTTTTTTTGGGGAGAAAATATTATCTGCATGTCCAATATTAATGGTCAATAATCAAGAAAAAATATATAAAAAAAAAAAATCTAAATTTTAGCTCTTTTGTAAATATATATATATATATATATATATATATATATAATTTTTTTATTTGACTTAATTACACTACATACAATTGTTGTTGGTTATTTTAGATAACTCTCACTTTATTAAATAAAGTGGGCTCCATAAATATGCCCTCTTTATTTTTAAATAAATAATAACTTTATTTAATTACGACTTATTACATTTCTTAGCACACACTAGTTATTATTAAACTCCAAACACTATCACTAAATCCTATATTATACTATTATTACTCTCTAAACCTTAAACTCTAAACCCTTCACATATATAGATTTAAATTTTGAACACATCAACAATACTTTATGGTAGAAATTTTAGGATATATAAAGCACTTCTCCTATCCAAAAAAAATACTTTTATGTTACACAAAGTTAAAAAAAATTCAAAAGCATTTCTAATTTTCTTCTCCTAAGTTGTTTAAAATTATGGCTACAACCACATCCAAAGAAGCATGTGACAACAACCACAATTTTATTGTACAAAAGATAGGAAGATCGAAAGCATAATAAAAAAAAATACTTTTAGAATCTATTTGAATGCAAAAATATTTTATTTAGTATATCTTCATAATTTATTAGCCACCACATTATAAATCTAAGTCAGAAAGGAAGATTAAATATGATTATTGAAAAGAATATCATTCTATAGCAATTTAAGCTTTTATAGACAAGCGGTTGCTTCGCAAACTTTAACAAGTATCTAATAGTACATAGTGAATTTTTTTTTGAAAAATAATAATTTCTTGAATAGTTCTTGAAAGAGATGAGAAAATGACATGAAAATTTTATAGAGAAGACTTACAAATCAACGAAACTCAATTATTGCCGACAGAGCAATACGTCTGTCCCCCACTCCACATCTTTTTTTGGGGAGAAAATATTGTCTGCATGTCCAATATTAATAGTCAAAAGATCAAGAAAAAATGTAAAAAAAAAAAAAATCTAAATTTTAGCTCTTTTGTAAAAAAAAAAAAATGTTTAATTTTTTTATTTGACTTAATTATACTACATAGATAACTCTCAAAAATTTAAAACTTTATTAAATAAAGTGGGCCCCATAAATATGCCCTCTTTATTTTTAAATAAATAACAACTTTATTTAATCACGACTTATTGCATTTCTTAGCACGCACTAATTATTATTAAACTCCAAACACTATCACTAAATCCTATATTATACTATTATTACTCTCTAAACCTTAAACTCTAAACCCTTCACATATATAGATTTAAATTTTGAACACATCAACAATATTTTATGGTAGAAATTTTAGGATATATAAAGCACTTCTCCTATCCAAAAAAATATTTTTATGTTACACAAAGTTAAAAAAAATTCAAAAGCATTTCTAATTTTCTTCTCCTCAAGTGGTTTAAAATTATGGCTACAACCACATCCAAAGAAGCATGTGACAACAACCACAATTTTATTACACAAAAGATTGGAAGATCGAAAGCGTTATAAAAAAAATACTTTTAGACTCTATTTGAATGCAAAAATATCTTATTTAGTATATCTTTATAATTTATTAGCCTCCACATTACGAACCTAAATCAGAAAGGAAGATTAAAAGCGCATTTAAAATTTTGAGCTTTCTATATTATAAAAAAATTATTTTAGCTCTCATAAAGTTGTAGATAATATGGCATTATCATTACTATACTATAATTATTATTATTATTAAATTCCAAACACCATCACTAAATTCTATATTATATTATTACTACTCTCTAGACTTTAAACCCTTGCATATATAGTTTTAAATTTTGAACACATAAACAATATTATATGATACAAATTTTAGGATATATCAAGTAATTTCGACCACTACTATTATTACTTCCACTACCGCCCCCCCGCTGGTTACGTGTTCTTCTGTCAGCCGACGGATCCCGATCGCGGGACGACTTCATTCAGGAACTCGCCCGCGCCTTTGCCTCCTCCTTCCCACCCTATCTCATCTCCTCTCCGCTCCCCTCCGATCGTTTTCTTTCACCTCCGCAGAAATCGAGATCGCGGGGTCTCTCTCGATGGGGTTCTTAGTGACGACCCTCATCTTCGCGCTCGCCGGTGTCGTCGCCTCCCTCTTCCTCCTCCTCTGCTGCAACCGCGGCTCCTCCACCAACCTGTACGCTCCTCCTCTCTCCTCCCTCCTCATTTCTCTTCCTAGGGTTTCGATCGGGATTAGCCGATGAGACGATCGGAATGAAGCAGGGCTTCTCGTTTTCTATTTTGACCTTGGGATTATGTCGAGTCGTGAGTGGATTAGGGTTTGAGCAGCTATCGTTCTTTATAAATTTGTCCAAGATCTGTTGACAATCTGATATTTTTTAGTCCCACAAAGGAGAAAATGATGGGACTCGGAACCTTTGGAGATCGATTAGTGGCTCGTTGGATTTGCAAGAAATTGCTATGAGACGAGGAGGTGTTGGATGATGTTGTTAACAGTGCTTATTTTCTATATCGATTGGTGCATTCGTTGTGTTGAATAATGTAAAATGGCCCCCGTATTTATACTCAACACTCCCCATCGAGTGTGGCTTTGGGACTTTTTGATAGGCCTAAGTGGACTTGAATTTATTGGGAGGAGCCTGGATGGGTTCGAACTCGGGATCTTCTGCTCTGGTATCATGGTGAATAATTTGAAATAATTGGTTTTCTCTAAAAGGTTAAGCTGTTTGAGAACGGTGTTTTTATTATTTATATTCAACGCATTGAATTGGATCACGATGTGGATTCACAACAGTGCTGATTTTGATACTGTTTGATACATTGGTTGGAAAGGCACAGGCCTTCATGCTTTTAGTTACACTAAAATGTGTCTTTGAATTGATGTTAGAAAGGAATGGGAGATTCAAACTTCTTACGTTGCTATTGCATTTATGATTACTCGAGCATAAGTCGATCCTTTTCTTCTATCAATCCATCCTCTAATGGTAGAGCCTGTTGTTAATTTGATTTTATGGTTAGCAATACTACTTTCTGGGAATTTTTGTACCATCTTCAAAGTCTGCTAACCGACGGCTTCCTTTTATTTAATTTGACATTTCTTTTACTAGTTGAAATTGGAGTTTTAATGCATTTTTTTAATGACTGATGCAATTTGGTTCTGCAGGCTGCATGTAACTTTGGTTATAACGGCTACAGTTTGTTGTTGGATGATGTAAGTTCTCATACTTCTTGCATTTTTGTAACTTTAAATATGAATTGCATGTTCTATGTTCTTTTGGTATATGCTCTCTTAATTACATTGATGCTATTAAAATTAAAATTTTGTAAAATATACTTTATGTTTCTATGATGGCGCAAAATTTTCTCTTGGCTGGTTGATGACCTAGTGTTGAGGAGGAAGTTTTGTACTTAACATTCTCGCAAGACATCTTCACTCTAAATAATTTTAAGGTCTACATTTTTGTCTCCTATTGTTGGTGGTGATCCTACACACGCACATTTTGGGAGAGTGCAAGAATGAACTTTTACTACTTTTAACAGATTAAGCTGTATACAAAACTACCTAATTTTATGCATAATTTTAGTTCTCTTCTGACAAAGAAATTAAATTAGTGTTTTGTGTAAGAGTGTATCATGTCATACTTTATGCTTTTATTTCTAACCTTTTATGTTTGCTGGACTATATACAATTCTGTCCACGGAGCATTACATATTAAAATGTCAAATGAGAGTCGGCAGTAGAACTACATCTAGAAAATACTAAAGCTTTTGCTCTAGCTGGTGTTTGGTTCCAACGTAAATGAGGTCTTAAAACTGTTTTCGCACCGGAAAGGATTTTTCCTAATGTTTGGTTTCATGTAGAATATTTATCAGTGAAAAATAGTTTATGAATTGTAGAGAAAACACCTATTTTCATTTCCAAATCTATTTATCAAAAAATGCAAACCATAAATTGAACGCATCTCTTCCTCACTTTCTCTCTCCCCTTTCATTCCGTCTACTTCAAACTAAACATGTATATGCCTTGAAAATTAATTTTATTTTATGCTGAACCAAACAGCAATTAATAAGCTTTTCATTTTATGAGAATTTTTTTTAAAAAAAATTTATGCTCAGCAACTTAAATGTGGAAGCAAACACCACCTCACTTTTTACAGCTGGATTTTGTCCATTATTAAATATGTTAGACACAAGCAATCCACCATTTGAACAGGGAAATTCTATTGAATATTCTGCTTAGTCATTTTCAATTTAGCTAGGACTGTATTTAGGAAAGGTTACTGGCTGTTTTTTCTCTCTCTATCACCAGTGATTGCCTTGAACAGCCTACGAGTAGGATGTTGACCTCAACTAGGAATCCCTGTGGAATAACTATGATACCTGGCCATAACTAGCATACTTGAAATAGAGAGCAATGCAAAATAATTGTAATTTCGTCTATAAACTAAGGCCTCATTTGGTGCTGTTTGCCTTCTTTTTGTTTTTCTTTAATGCAAATTTTTCTAGAGTGCACCAATGGATGGCTGGCCGGTTGCTTACACCATATATCCGCAGAATGAATTTTTATATCAAAACCTTTTCCCCCGCTTTAAAAGTCGTCGTTGGGCATCTTATTGTGCACAGTGCAAGCTAACCAGTAATGATTAAATAAAGAAGTCTATTTGTTGGTACATTCAATCACAGAGGATATGTGTTGAAAAAAATAAAAGAACAGCAATGATTTGAAAAGAGGCCTTAGCAAATTGTTTCAAATCTGACCTTCTATTGCCCTATTTTAGCCGACCTGAAGAGGTAAGAGCTTAAGAGATGCATAAAGATTTATCTGATCAAATCTTCCGGGACCTCATTTTGAACCGTTTTATTTGAATATTGATGTCTTCAGTCGTAGCCAAATTAACATTGCTAGTTCTGTAACATATTTCTGGTTGAATTTGTAATTTTGCCTGTAGAAACCTACCCAGTCGAGTGGGACATATTAATTTTCTTATTCTTCTATTTCATTGTTTCATTGTTTCTCGCATCTTTTTTCTTTTCACGGTTTGCTTCCCTGCCTCTTGAAACATGCATGGCAGATATATTGCTCTCAATGGAACTCTTTATATATGGCATCTTAGATTTTCTGTTTTCTTTAGGTTTCAGATGAATACCCACCACATATGGACACAGTAATGTTCTTTTTTAAGATTAGCTGCTACTTTTTGTCATAACTTCCCAGCTTCAAAATCATCAATATCCACCCTTGCTGGTGACCAAGAGAGTAGAAACAGAACTTTAGGGCTGCGTTTGGTTCGGATATAAGAAAAATTTAGTTATACCGGGGATAGGTATAAGTTATGATATTAGCAGGAACTAATATTAATTTATGTTTGGGTGGGTATAAGAGTTATACCGGGTATAAAGAAAATTATGCTTGGTAAATTTAAAAGGAATAAAAAGAATAGAGGAAATTTAATTTTTATAAAATAATGAAATAAATTTGAAATTTTATAAATTTAAATAACTTATAATTTAAAATAAAATTAATTAATTTTTTTTTAAAATAATAAACTGCAGGTCAGTTGTTCCACCTGCTGCTTGGAACAGTTGTTCCCCCTTAATCCCGGGATTAGGTGGAATAGCTGTTCCAAGCAGCTTTTTATTATTTGGGTACAAAGGGGGGGGATATCCCCCTTATCCCCAACGGAGTCTAGAAGACTAGAAGACTAGTTAAACGGAGCCTAGTACCCAAACGGAGCCTAGAAGACTAGTCAAAGCTGTAAAGACCTAGCCCGCTAGGACTAATAACTCGTTGGGTCCTAAACCACAGGCCAAAATGCTTAACCCCAATTATTAGTTCTAGTATGTTCGTCACATATAAGCTTCTCACTCTCCCATATTATCTGATGTGGGACTATTGAGGTGATCCAGAAGCTCTCACATTGTGAGCGCTAATCACCATGATCCTTGTCACGCCCCGGGTGTAAACCAGAATCCGGGCCCGTCTACAGATCCGCCGTGCACACGGTATTTCCCGCGTACACGAAGCGTCGGTAACCTGCTCAGATATAAGAGATAAAAAAAATAGAGAATAAAATCAGAGCTGAACTAAAAACTACTACATCTCAGACCAAAGCTGGAAATAAAGTAAGGAACAACTGTAAATAAATACAAGTATCACTCCCAGCTCACCACAATGTACAACTAGCTGGCTAAAGCCAGACCCAAAAAAATAAAATACAATAAAACTGTCTGAGAAGATAGGGGTACACCAAAAGTCCAGCTAGCAACTGTCGGGTGGACACTCTAACTAGTCCGCTATCCTCTTACCTCGATCTGCTGCTGACGGCCCAGCAACTCCCGTAGAGGACTCTGCAAAACAAAGGGAGGAAAAACAAAGAAAAAGACGATGGGGGTGAGAACTACTATAGAAACAGTAGCCTCCCCTAGTGGATTAAGCCTCAACTCTGACATGCCCACTAGGTCTACCAGAGGCAAAAGGGAAGAAAAGGTAGTAAGCTATAAAGATAACTATAGATGAAAATGCTACCACTAGTATGCCTCTAAAATGTCAAGCTAAAAGAATAGTTAAATGTATGCATCAGTATATGAATGTCTGCCTGAATAAACCCAATCGATAGACTAGTAATCACTGGCACTGCCTGCTCTGCTGTTGAACTCAAGAACTCAAGCGTGGGATACAGACCGACTTCGGACCGGTACGGTCGCATCCCAAAGTAAGTAACAGATCGGACTCGAACCGTCCGATCGTACACTAAGGTAAGTAACAGATCGGCCTCGATCCGTCCGATCGCACACTAAGGTAAGTAATAGATCGGCCTTGATCCGTCCGATCGCACACTCTGGAGTGGCACTCGAGGGGAGCGACCTACACGAGTAAAGTATCACTGTATCAAGTATCACTGTAACGAGTATCACTATAACAAGTATCACTGTATAGCAGGACTGGATCATGACAATGATCGAAGTGGGGAAAACCCCTCCACTAAAGATAAACCGAACCCCCAATCAATGCAATAATACCTAATAAGTGGAAAACTCCATCCACTAGAGGAATCTTATCCCTAATCGGATGCATAAGTAAACATCCGGTCAACCGCCCAATGTCCGCGGTTGCCGCAATAACCCAAAACCCCAATCTAGTATGACGAACCCACTCAACAAACCCGGCTACACTATCCTACAACCCTGCTCAATCCGAGCAATACCCCAAGTATCACAATGAAAGGAGAAGAGGTGACAACATGGTTTCTCCTAAGTCAAATCCCAATGATAGTGTAGCAGTAAATAGTGGCCTATCTAGATGTCCATACAAGCATGCAAATGTCCTCATCTAGAATAGAAGGAAAAGCGTCCACCAATGCGCTCACATATAATAAATCGTAATGTCCCAATATACTAATCTATTCACAAGAATAGTTATGATATGGCAACGAGCTCCAACACTAATGTCTCAAGTGATGATCCCTATTTGCATAATCACTAAGTACTAACATACAACTGATCATACTGTTTCAGATAAATAAATACTTTAACAGGAGTGATTATGGCATAATGATCATGTCCAAATACCAATATCTCAATTACATGGATAAACTATCAATTATTTAATCCCATATTGCATGCAAGGTTTATCAATAATAGGTTCGGCATTTTCTAACATCGGAATACTCTGATGTTCCTAGTGAGCATACCAAAAGAGGGATACAACAACCACCCAACTCAATTGCTAAATCCAAGTCCCAAAGTGCTCACGCCTAAGAATACGTCGCCTGCCGCAACAACTGCAAAAATACCAACCGGTACCCGATTAAACAAACTATCAACCATTGTCCCAAAATCAGTCAAGAAGAGGCTCAGTTTTCACCTAAAGGAGGGACTCCGAAAAATCCAACAAAAATATCGCTGCGATCGTCGCGACAAGCCCTTCGAAATGAGTACCTGCACGTCCCAAACCGAGTTTTGTAGGTCAAGTTACAAAATCGACAAGGTGACCACCTCAAAAATCCCAAGTATAAAATCTGTAGAACTTTGCCCTGAAAAAGTGGGATTTTCACCTTCGGGGAAAACTCAGAAAATTTCAAGAAAAATACGAGGACGTTCCTTGCGATGTGTAGATATAAATCGAGTATTGGCACGCCTCAATCCGATGTCCGAGCGCGAAGATATCAACGAAATACTCAGGTGCTGTCCAAAAACCACACAGCAAACAGGGGGGTCAAAAGTGCCTCGAAAATCGTGCAAAAAGTCTGGAATACGATGAAACGACCAACACAAAAAATGAAGCCCTACCTCTCAGAAACACACCGGCGCAAGAATCGTCGAAAACGATGATCGGAGTAGGCCAGGGGAGTCTGCGCACCGAAACGCGACGAAGGGAGTCACCGGTGAAGGAATGTCGCACTGCACCAAAATGCCGCAAACCTCGAAGTGCGTGCCACCAAAAAATTCCAAAACTCCTCCAGTGGATGCAGCACCGAAAATGGATCAAATCTCCTGAAGTGGGCTCTGTGAGAAGAAGGCTCGAAGAGGGAGAAAAGGCCACAAAATTGTGATTCGGGCCCTATTTATAGGCCCAAACAACAAATCCGAAAATACCGGATTTGTCCCCTGTTTCGGGCGCCCGAAACGGGCTTTCGGGCGCGCACAGTGCGGCCTAACGGCCCGGCCCGCTGCACACGGGATCCCAGCCAGTGCCCGAATCGTCCTGGGCTTGACACGTGTCCCGAAAACGGAACAGCCGTGCAAGCTCAGTCGGATGCAGCGACGTGGTCGAACCTAGGCTCGACACGTGTCCCAGAACACGAGACAGCCGTGCAAGCCCAGCAGAAAGCCGCCACGTGTCCCCGCCACTGGTCAACCCGATGGGTGCCGCCCGCGAATCAGCGGGCGACACGTGGCCCGCCGCGCGACCCGCCGACCGATCGCGCTGCCTCGCCGGTCGCGCCGCCTGCCCCCCACGCGCGCACGCGCCCCGAGGCGCTGGCGCACCCTTTCGTGGACCGCGCCGAAAAAGTCCGCCAATCTGCTGTTGCCACGTGTCCCCGCGCCCGGTCTATGCACCAGCGCGGGGTTCCGTGGACCGCGCATCGCGCGCCGGCCACTCCTGAGGCTCCACGTGTCCCTGCGCCGGGTCCATGCGCTACCCGGCGCTGCTCTGTAGACTGCGCACTGCGAACCGGCCAATAATAGGCCGCCACGTGGCACCAAGCCGGTCTACGGCCTCCCCCATGCACCAGAATCCACTGAAAACTTTCGGTAGTCCGTTTTTGGGCATCCGGACTCAGAATTAAACAAGCAAATGGCCGTTTTCAAGCGTTTTTTCGCGCTGAATCTAAATCCAACCTCTGTTTGGCTCAAAACCTTTTCTAAAATTCGGCAAAAGCAGCCGAAGGCCAAACAAGCTATCAATACCTCACATGGTCCATCTGTGGCATCCCTTTGATGCACTATGGGCCAGACACACCATCAATAGGTGTTTTACACAGTGAATTCACGGGAAAAGCTACATGGGGTTGTGGGGCCCTACAATCCTTCTCTTAAATCATCATTTTCTTAATAGCTTGGTTGGACTTTGGAACAAGATATGCTGATAACTTGTGCCATATGCAGATTTTCTTTTGTGATCACAACTTGGCAGTATAATTTCTAGCAATTATGAGATTTTAGTAATTTTGATTTTGTAGGCTAGTTTGTTCCACTTATTAGGCGGTTTATCTAATTTTGTAGAAAAAAAAAGAAGTCAAAGACGCTGCAAAATTATAAACTATGTGTTTGGAGACAATCTTTTCCTTTTTGAGAATTGGAAGCCAAATAGGCTCAAGCCCCCCTCACTAGGACATAAACCTGCGTCCTAACCCAACTCCTTCCCGTACCTTACGACTGCGAAGTGGGAACTCACAGTGGTTTGGTCTTGTAGACATCTTTTCATACAACCCAACAATGAATTACATGTCTCCCTCTTTCTAGATTAAACAAACTAGATGTGGAACAAAACTATTGATGCACCCGAACAGCCTCCAAGGGATATTAAGATTCAAGTTCAGCATAACTGCATCGTATTACACTTAAAAGCTAGTTTGAAGGGTTTCTTGATCTTATTTCCCTTTTCTTTTTGGAACCTTTATATCTTGTTATCCTTGTTCCTAATTCTGCACCTTGTGTTTCTAGATTATTAGTTGCAGTACTATTAATATATGTGCAATATGCAGCTGATTCCGGTGCAGTTTCGTTCAGTTGAACCTATCTATTTATTGTAACGTATTTACACCAATTTTAATACTGTTTTCATGGACATTGGTTTTGTCGTTGTTGTTAGGTGGGCAATCGTGTATCTTGCACAGATGAAGCCATTAATCGTTCCCATCCTCAGCGGAGAGTAGGTTGCTTGTGAAAGAATGTAATTCATCTGCATCATGTCATTTCAACAGAATGTCTTGTATTCTGCCAAAGTTTTACGCAAGCAGTTGCTATGGTATGATACTAGTTATTCCTTTCGCTTCCTGAACCAAGTGGATTTGTATCAATAATAATTAATGGAGTTGAAGAATATTCACTTATATACACATATTGTTGGGGTGCTCTTTGTTGTTAATTTTTATAGTTTTGACTTGAGTTGAATAAAAGAATGTACTTTTGTTCTTGGTTTTGTGTACCCTTGCCGAAAGGAAATATGTTTACGAGTTTGAGATGGTTGCTGTTGTTCTGGTTAAACTTTTCTTTTTGCCATTATCACTCCTTGTTGCAGTTTTTGTCCAAGGAAAAACTAGGAAAGAATTACATTTTTCTCTTCAGGCTTCTATATCATTGTTTGAAAGCAAAGTAATTGTCATCTGCAGTAAGGGTCCGTTTGGCCAGATGTAGCTATAAATACCGTGTAGTTATCTATGTATATTGTTGTAAATGTTGCAGTACATTTGCATTTTACTCCGTTTGGTTACAAAAATTTTGTTTGGATGTTTATAGTTGGGAGGTGCCTTTGAAGATCATTTTATTTATTTTCTGGAGAATGAAGAAATCACCTCCAAAAAGAAAAAAAAAAGAAGAAGAGTATTTTAGTGATGAGTCCTGGGTAAGGTTATCTTGTGAATATAATTGATCTCTTCAATTGCTGCATTTTTAAGTACATTTAATTTTATATAAGTTACAACTGCACTGTAGTTGTAATTGAATGCAGATTTATATATGATGTTTGGTTTAATGTATTTGAATTTAATTGTGTAGTTAGAATCACCTTCAATTTTAGTAAAGTACTTAGTGCTGAAAGTTGAGGCTGTTTATGTAGGTGTAACTACATGCAAATTATCTGAAGTTTCAGCTACTCTAGTTTGATTAATTAACTTTAAACAAAGGATGAGCTTATCTTCTTAATAAGTTTTTAAATATTAAATATTTTTCCTTCTACATTCGGGGAATAAGTTTATCATTTTACATATAAAATCATAAAATTTGGAACTACAAGTTTGTTTGTTCTCTTAGGGGAACAAATCGAATGCAACAGGGTTTTTTTTTTGGATGGACCAAAAATATAAGCATAAAAAATAAAAATACACATCAAATGTTCGCATGCAACAGTAATTAGCACCATAATATGACGGTTCTTAAAACTCAAAATTTTAGCCTCTCATTCCTCATGGATTTATTTTGACCATCATATATGGAAAATCAAATCAGAAATTAATAAATATAATTAGAGAAATATTGTGATAGCATAAAAGGAATTGGGCTGAAATACTTTTAATAGTATTCCACAAGTGCTTTCAGTTTTTATTAGTCTTCAAAAAATCAGAATTGTGATTTATAACTTAATGCAGTCATGCAAATAATAATAATAATAATAATAATAATTAATAATAATAATTACAAATGGTTAATCTCTCTCCCATCTAAACTAAAAACCAGCAACGCCAAAATCATTAACACAAATGCAAAGGGTAATTTTTGACATTTCATGACAATTCTCCTATAAAGCATTCAAAGAAAAAAAAAAGGATAATAAAAAAAATAAGAAGGGAAAAAAAAAATAAAAGACTTAAAAAAAAAAAAAAAACCTTTTGAACACCACCAAACTACTACAGAAATTAAAAGCACAATACTATTCCTGCACTTATAAAATAAATATAAGTCTTACATGCTATTCATTCAAAAGTCATAATTTTCTACTAACCATATATATATTTTTAATACTAAAACTTTAAAGAGATAAAAGAGATTTAAGGTTTACCAAAAAATAAAAAAAAATACTTTTACATTAATCCCACCAAACTACAAAAATTAAAAGAGCAATGCTGCCAGCAGACATGGATATAAATCTTACCATCTATTTATTAAAAAATCATAATTTTCCTAATACTAAAAATCTAAAAAGAAATTGCAAACTCCAGAATAACTTAGATAAAATATATAATTTACTCTTGAAAACTTATAAAATTAATATATATATATATATATATATATATATATATATATATATATATATATATAGCGTAGGGCTACTATAAGAATATAAACCTTCTTATACTCATAAATTTTTATCCCTTGGATGAAAAAATGTGCGGTTATGATGATACTAGTCCCCCTAAGATTTATTAGGTTGTTAAAAAAATAGTATAAATTTTAAAAATTACTATAATCTTAACCGCACATTCGTTCATCTAAGGGATAAACTTATGAGTACGAAAGAATTTTATTCATAAGAGTATAATAGCCGGACCTCCTCTCTCTCTCTCTCTCTCTCTCTCTCTCTCTCTCTCTCTCTCTCTCTATATATATATATATATATATATATATATATATATATATTGGGAAGATAAATTTTTGAGTAGTAGATATAAAAGTAATAATTTATATCTATAGGTAGGTAGGCAGATAGTTTTTTCAGAGAACCAAAAAAAAAAAAAAAAAAAAAAATCCTAGCTTGCATATCCACCAGAAGAGCCCACAGCAGGATACCCCATCACCACACCTACCTTCTCATGATCATGATCCCCTCCTCCTCCTCTCCTCAATCCCCTCCTCACAGAAAAATTCACGATTCCGTTCCTCCTCCCCTCTCCATCCCTCAACCTGTAGCTCAAAAAGTGCAGGTACCCTGCCGGGCCATGCCAAAAGTCCGAGACTGGCACCGCGGCCGCCGCGACAGGCACCGCCACTGCGCCGCCCGACCCGCCCTTCCTGCAGCCGACCTCGACGCGTATCGACCGCGCGGAGTTCGGAAGCTCGACCAGAAGCCGCTCATTCCATGTGGGGTAGCTCCCGCCGTCGCGGTCCGGCGCGGTGGCTGCGTCGCAGGGGCCCGACCGGACCGTCACGAACGCGTTCTTGTCGACCGGCCGGCCGTGGCGGCCGACGCGCAGGTCCTCCGCGGAGATTATGATGATTTCTAAGAACGATGACGATGATGATGATGATGATGATGCTGGTGTTGGTGACGTTGCATGCATTGTTGATTGCCTTAGCCTGAGCGACTCGGAATGTAATTTGCTGAATGAAGATTGTGTATAGTAGTGATCAGCTAGGGTTTTGTATAATTGTATATATAAACAGTACGTAGGGGTTTGGATTTGGGTTGTTATGGAAACTGGAGAGGAATTTGCCGAAGCGAAACGAAAGTACGAGGATGGTACTGTCGATGGCCTGGGTGATTTTGGAAAGCGCGGGTTTTGAACGTTCGCGTGGAAAAATTGCGCGTTTTGCAGTAAAACATGGATAAGGGTTACGACCTGGTCTGTCTGTTATGACTTGCTCTGTTTGTAAAATAATTCTATTCAAATTTTAATTGATAATTTATTATTATTATTTTTTTATCTTTAAGAAAAAAATTAGTGGTGAATAATCTATTGTTGTTATGTTGTTATTGTTATTTTACATTTTTTTTGATAGGCCATGAGAATTTTTATTAGCTTATTCGAATTTTATATGAATTATTAAAATTTTTGTTTCATTGTTAAAATTGTACATACTCGTTTTTAGGATTTTGTTTAAACTATTAATAATATGTTTAAGTTTTATTCGTCATCTTTTAATTATTGTTTGACGAGCAATGCTACTTGTACACCCCCAAGTGGGGTGTACACCCATTCAAGGGTGGGGACTAATCACCGGTCACTTCGAAGTGACCGGTGAAATTCACTTCACCCATTCATGGGTGGGGTGTAGGATGTACAGCCAACTTGGGGGTGTACAAGTAGTATTTTCCTTATTTGACTCTGGTACTTAGTAATTGGACAAAATAAAATTATTTGGCCAAATAAAAATATTTTTAACAGTATTATTTAATCAAATATAAATTTTTAACAATCTTTACGGCTCATGTTGATTGGATTATCTAAGTATTGACACTAGAAGAAAATCATCACCTAATATGGGACTCGGTCAACTCAATCAACAAATATGAACAAATTAGGAAGCGACACGTGGTATATTAGGAACCAAAAAAGAACCAAGAGAGAAACGCCTAAATCCGAATGAGTTTTATGCAGAACCGGTTAAAGTAGTGGCAAATGGAGTTCGTGGCCAACACGCCTCTAATCCGAGAGTGTTCCGCAAAACAAGGGGCGTGCCTAGAAACATAGGACGTGGCCAAACAACTCGTCACTACACGAATCGACGAATAACAACGCTAGTATCAATAGACGGATTTTCTCTTTAATAAGAGTCCTTCACACGCACAAGTAACTACAGCAATTTAATTTATTTCTATTCCAAATATTTCCAACTTTCTAGTATAGTTTTATGAGCATTTTAGTTTTAAAGGCTTAGTTAAGAGTGTACTTAATAGCTTAATAACTTTTAGAGCTTTCTAGGAGTAATTTTAATCTTGTAATTAGTTTTTCCAATTAATAGAATTGACTCGGCTCTATAAGCCGAGTCTACTTTTGGTTTATATCAAGTGTTTGTGAGATAGAATCTGGTTGAGCCGATTTCTTCTCAACTTGATCGCTTGATTCTGAGGTGCACTTCGAGGGTCAATCAAGGAATCTATCTTCGACCAAGCTTGTCTGATTTGGTCATCGGTCTAACTAACTTTGGTTCGAGCACAATAATTTTTTGGCACACCTAGTGGAATCCTCAAGTCAATATGGTGAATGTTAAGGGAAAGAAGCCAATGCCAGAACCTGAACTCCAAAAGAATGTGGTAGCGGCGAAGAAACTACTTTGGCTATGCATCCGGTGCAAGACCGAAATAACACGCAAAGACCGAGAAGAAATCCCACACCAGACAGCTAGGAATGAGGCCGATGGGGCAGAACATCGGCCATCAACCAGAGGGTTGTGTGGGGATTCATCTGCCTTCCCCCCCAACGTTCTTCCAGCCTCAGGCTGGGGGCATGAGCGGCGAACAGGTCCCTCCGCAGGGACTACCTCAGCAGCAGGATGGCCACCAAGGGTCGCCGCCTTTGCCACTACAACCGGCGACCCTGGTGCCTCAAGCCAGGCTGCCATCTTCTTCGGCGCAGTCGGCATTTTCGGTACCTCAAGACGGACCCGCCAGAACGGATGGGGGCAGGGATGGCAGGCAGATCCCTTCGTAGGGACCACTTTAGAGTCAAGCCAGCCATTACGGGCCGCCACTCCCTCCGGTGCAACAAATGACCTTAGCACCTCAAGTGGGGCTCGTCGATATCCACATCCACGTGGATGAGGCAACCCGGAATACCTTTGGCACCAAGGCCAGGCCGGAGATACGGCCAGCTCTCAGGTCCCTGCACCCCTCGAATGAGGTGTGTATGGGGTGGTCGTACCAAGCTGACTGGAAGGGGCCGAAATTTAACAAACTCTCGGTTGAGGTAATCGAGAGCATAGACCCGCCAGGGTCGTATCGAAGGAACCACTGACTCAGACCCCACCCGGGCCTGAGGATTGGGGACCGGCTAAAAAAGGCCGACCATGAAAACCTTTCGGCTACCCCGGATGAGGCCGAAAGTGGATAATGGGCCCAATCGGCCAGAAAGGCCGAGGGTGAAAGTCGTGATTCTGATAAGAGGGATCAAGAGGCAAAGTTCCCCGATTAGCCGATGAGCGAGACTCGGTTGAGAGCGCTCGACTATAAGCCGGCCAATCGGAGCCGAGCGTAGAACGCACAAGAAGATCGGAGGGCAATACGCCGATTGAAAAGAAGCATCTGAAACAATTACTGTCGGATACATGTGGAGCAAGGAATATAAGAAAATTTTCACATTTAATGTGCCGACGTACATACGGCTCGAAATAAGAGCAAATACAAAAGTGTTTCAGAAAAGGAAGGCTCGCAGTCGGAACGCTCCAGTAAGAGGTTGAAATACACAACCGTCTTGAAACTGACAGCGACCAAATGCTGCTTGCTGGAAATCGAGACGCCTGATCACCATTGGAGCCGACGGGAGTGGGAATAAGAGAGAACACAAAGTCTCTATTAATCCCTTAATTCCCTGCACACAACGGGAGAAGATCTTGCGGTTCCTCCTGGGGAAGAAGAGAGAACGACCTGGTAGGAAAGTCGGGCGGCGCAGGAGAACACCCCTTCCCCGGTAGGGAAATTGGGTGCGACGCAGCTTGAAATCCCCCAACTCCTAAGAAGGAAGGCCGAAGTCGCATTACCCATAGCATGATCTTTTTAAACATAACCATCTGTAAGCAGCCAAAAATTGGTTAGACCACCAGACATAAGATTTCGGATCAGTAGGTCACCCATCGGAGCTGCCAAGGAGAAACACCATTGGAAGTCCGAGGCGTAGGGAGTCTTTCATTGACCGACGATGTCAGAGTCGGATTGAGAGGCTGCCTCAGGAGTATCCTCAAAGATGAAAGGGCTACGATCAGAGCATCGTCGTAGCAGAGGCATCGTCACGATGGAGAAAAGAGAGACAAAGAAAGCTACAGAGTAGTAGGTCTATTTATAGGCCGATGAGGAGGAACGAGGCTGACAAGGAGGAACGACAGGATGATAGCCACCTGTCACGGACTTAAGCTTTTCGCCTAGCAAAAGTTCGTGCGGTGCTCGCCTTCTTGCTCGAAGAGTGCAAGCCTTGCTCTCTGTTTGCTAGCCTGGACCTTCGCGCCCTACGACTAAATGCAAAAATAGAGAAAAGAGAAAGGAGTAGTGGTTCCACAGAAAAACTAAGTACTCTCTTTACTTAGAAAATAACAACTACAAGATACAACTTTCTCTTGTTGTTTTGGCCTTAGCCAACTCCCCTATTTATAGGCTCATGTACATAACTCACCCACTAAGCCTATATTTAAGACATCCACTAATGTCTACATTAAATACTCACTAAGCCTACTTACAACCTTGTGGGTTATCCATGACTCTTGGCATCCCTTGACATTGATGGCATTAATGGCATTGATGAAGGAGGTTGCAAGTCTCTTCACTTTCCCACAAATGAAGTTGAAGTTGGGCCTCATTGTCAAGCCCACATTGATTTGGGCTAGGAACTTAGACTGAAATTTTCTAAGTCCCTAACGCTCTCCCCCACCTAATGCGCAGGCGTCCTCGTCGCGCGCTGCTTCTGGAACTCGTTGATAAGTGCTTGGTATTGCCAAAGTGTGTCACCCTTCTCCCAAGTAGCCTCGCCGTAGGAGAGATTTTCCCACTTCACCAAGTGCTCCGGGCTTGGCGGCACTCCGCGTCGCCGAATCAGTCGAGTATCCAGGATGGATTCCGCTTCTTTGTCAAAGGATGTAGTCATGGTTACCGGGGCGCGCTGTGACACGCCACGGTTTAGATCCTCGGCGTCTTCATGGTATTGTTTCAGCCTGCTGACATAGAAGACCGGGTGGATCTTGAGGTTCGCGGGGAGCTACAGTTTGTAGGCAGACTTACCCACACATTTGACGATGGGGTATTGCCACGCCCCGGGGTCGAAACTGCGACCCGGGCCCGCCAACAGATCCGCCGCCCATACAGGAAACCCCGTATAGACGAAGCGTCTAACCTATAAAAGATAATACTACAGTTATAAAGATATCATAGCTAAAAAGTAAACTACTAAAATAAGAAAATATATCTCCAAATAGTACAAGTCTGCACCTCACAACATAAGTCTCTCGAAAATAAAATTCTCAACAGCAACTATCTACAATAATCCAGCAGACTGTACTACAAAGCTCCAAAAAGGGGTACAACTATACTCCAAAGACGGGTAGGGAACTAGCTCGCGACTCCCTTACCTCGATCAGCTGGTGCAGCAACAGGAGTAGGAACAGGGGTAGATGCCTTTGGAAAATCTGTCACCAACAGAGGGTGTGAGAACTACACCATCACGTAGTTCTCAATGGGTACCGTCACCAAGACCAACGGTCTGCCCACTAAGTCTACTAGAGGCATAAGATAACAGGAAAACTGTAATAATGTAAAGATAAGCTGGAAAGAAATCTACAACTATCATGCCTCTATCTACAATGCTCAATGGGTGATACAGATGAAAATGATGCATCGACTCTAACCCAAAATACTCAATCAACCCAATCACAGTGAATGCCATATAGGGTCTAGTCAAACCTGCGTCCACCTACTGCCATTACAACCACGGAGGACTGGACTTACGTAGGGCGTCCGTGACTGCCAAAACTGGCCCAGCCAGAAGGACTGCGTCGACAAGTCGCGATAGCAAAGTAACAGGTCCAGCTCCGGAGCGGCACTCGAGGGGCGCGACCCCACCGAGGAAAGTATCCGCGCATCTCTGTCGAGCTCAATATGGCTAATGTAGGCTATAATCCAAATCCATGATCAACAAGATCGATAGTGCCCAAATCACATCACTAACTCACAGGCTGAAAATACTCGACAGCCGGGATCACCGTCAACCCGATGGCTCCCACAATAGGCCGTCGATAATGAAGGGTTTTAAACTCAACGTGCTAAAACCCACTAGACTGGAGATACTCCACAGCCGACGATAATGAAGGGTTCGAACACCCCGAAAGACTAGTACCTACAAACCAAATCAAACAAGAATAAGCTCTCGGCATAGCCTCTCATTGTTCTTGACCCAAAAAAGGAACAGCCCTTAGAACCCAGATCACTCGAACCCTTCGGGTGAGGAAGTTTACAGGAAAATGTGATATTTATTACTGAAAACTATTTTCACTCGAACCCCTTCAGGGTGAGGACTAAAAGTAGTTCCTTTTTATAAAACATCTTGATTTGAGAAAACCTATTTTAATAATTTTTAGTTCTTTTAGGAAAATCAGTTAGAAAATAAGTTTTATTCCCAAACCCCGAAGGGCTAATGCCTTCGCACAATCAGACAAGAACAGACTTCGGCGACCCGTCGATATTTGGAAGAAAAATATTGGTTGACTAAAATCATGTGTGTCCAAAAAGATTCTGGGTTCAAAGTCCTGCTATCACTAGTACACTACTGCCACAAACATAGTGACGACAAATAAATCAGAGAAACTCGACAACCTGGGACCACCGTTTATCCAAACGGCTCCCGCCACAGATACAAGACTAGCTACACTACCAGACTCCACTCGGCCTCCAAGCACGAGTGTAACATGCATCCTTCACTAAAATAAATCCCGACCACTAGGCCCACTACCCGGGCGAGGAGAACACTATGTCCAGGAATAGAATGTAAAGTGTGGATGTCTAAAGCATAAATAAACTGTAGTGAACCGGAATTTTGGTATATAAATAAATGTAAATAAAATGGTATGAAATGCTATTTTATTGAATTTGTGGAGGTAAAGGATGACCTGGAAACGAATTGGGCCCAAATCGGGACTAGAATGTAAGATCCAGAATTTTAAGGGAGAAAGTGGGCCCAGATTGTAAGTGAAAAAATTCACAGTGTCGGAAAAATTCCGAGAAAATTACGGGAGCTCCGTAAATATGTTTTATGGCCACAGTAAAAGTTTCGCGTTGATCGGACACCCGGATAGTGAGAACGGGCTCCGCCAGCGAAATTAAATACAGTGGGATTTTTGGTAAATCAAAATGGGTCAAAACTGAAAAGTTTAAGTACCAGGAGGTAAATCAAGTTAAACTGTGGCTGCCCGTCAAATTTGAGCGAAAACGGGCGAAAAACGGGCGAGAACGGACGAAAACGGGCGAAACTGGGCTTGGGCCCAAGTTTCGGGCGCCCGAAAGTGGATTCCGGGCGCCCGGAAGTTACTGTAGCACACCCGGCTTTCGGGCTGCAGCAAACCGGGTTCGGGCACTGTAGCGAACCGGTAACTGTAGCAGCCCAGTCCGAAAGGGGTGCGCCCAAATGTTACTGTAGCGGCCCGAATCTCGAGGCACGGGCACGGATCCCGAGGCAGTTGGCACGGATCCCGAGGCAGTGGCACGGATCCCGAGGCAGCGGGCGCGAATCCCGAGGCAAGGCTCGCGCGCGCGAGCGCTGTGGCGCGCGGCCCGAGGCCGCGTGGTAGGTGGGGAGACGCCACGTGGCGTCTCCTCATTGGACGCAGCAGACGAGGCGGCAGGCGTGCGCGGGGAAGC
Source organism: Tillandsia fasciculata (assembly GCA_029168755.2). Classification (NCBI taxonomy): domain Eukaryota; kingdom Viridiplantae; phylum Streptophyta; class Magnoliopsida; order Poales; family Bromeliaceae; genus Tillandsia; species Tillandsia fasciculata. The sequence continues at coordinate 12,701,507 of CM054945.1, read as the reverse complement.
CGCGGCGGGCCTGTCGCGGTGTCAGCGGGGGAGGCCACGTGTCGGCCTCCCATTCGTCGGTCAACGCGACGCGACGCGCTGACGCGACGCAACGCTGCGACCGGGCGTCAGAGCAGGCGTGGGTGCGGTCCACGTGGCGGCCTCCCATTGGCTGCCGCTGTTCGTTGGTCGCGGTGCACGGGTCCAGGGACACGTGTCACAGTCCGGTTGGCTGAGCGTGGTGACGTGGCGCTGAGCTGGCACGGCGTGGACTCGTGGACCGCGGCGGGGTTTTTACTGTAGCCGCCCGAAAATGTTTCGGGCGCCCGAAAGGTGCGCCCGAAACCGGTTTTTCGGTCTATAAAGGCCCGAAACGGCTCATTTTTCTCCCTTTTTCCCTTTTTGGCTTCACCCGAGCGTACCAGGAGGGGAACCGGGCGATTTCGCGGGGGGTTTTCGAGGGCGCACGAGCGCGCCGTGGACTCCGTGGATCGCGCAAGGTGCTCCAAAAAGGCTTATTGGACGCGATGGACGTCACGGCATTGTTAAGGTAGGCCCATTTGTCGTTTTTGCGGTATTTTTGGCACAGTTTTAAGATTTCCTTTTGGATTTTGGATTTGACCCCTTTGCCACGTGCATGTTAGGGACCCAACTTTTCTGTGCCGTTTTACTGCGCGAGTTTTGCGAGCGTTTTGGGCGCGTCTCGTTTTGCATGCCGCTCGAGGGAACATGCACCGTTTTGCGTGCGGATTCGACAAATATGCACAGTTTTGGGCGCAAACTTGGAATACGTGCATCGTTTTGCGTGCAAAGTTGAAAAGGGAACGTGCACCGTTTTGCGTGCCAATACAAGGTATGTGCTCCGTTTTGCGCGTAGGTTGGACTAACGGACACCGTTTTGCATGTAGACTCTAACGTTGCGTCTCGTTTTTCGTGCAGGGCCGAAAAAGTGTGCACCGTTTTGCATGCAACCCTACAGTAGAATGTGCACCGTTTTGCGTGCCAATACGGGGTACGTGCTCCGTTTTGCGTGCGGGTTGGACCAATGCGCACCATTTTACGAGTAGATTCTAATAATTTACATCGTTTTTCGTGCAAGGCTAGAAAAAATATGCATCATTTTGCGTGCAATCCTACAGTCAGATGTGCACCGTTTTGCGTGCAGTTTCGAGGTACATGCACCGTTTCGCGTGCAGTTTGTGTTGTCGCGCACCGTTTTGCGTGTCGTCGCTAATGTTATGCACTGTTTTGCATGTAGGGTTGGAAAATAATGTGCACCGTTTTGCGTGCAACCCCACAGTGAGGCGTGCACCGTTTTGCGTGAAGATTTGAGGTACGTGCACCGTTTCGTGTGCAGATCGCGTTGCCGCGCATCGTTTTGCGTGCCGGCTGATGTGGCGTGCATCATTTTACGTGTGGGTTTTTAACGACATGCATCGTTTTGCGTGCAGGAGTAGAGGACGTGCATCGTTTTGCGTGCAGACTCGAGGGATGCGCACCGTTTTGCGTGCAAGCTCGAGGAAACAAGTGGAATCGCGCGGAGACCAATTGCAAGTGTCTACAAGCAATTGGGGACACCACAAGGTGGGGAATTCTGCCGAAATTGGGTGACCTCTCCCCTTGCTCCTTTGCTTTTCGATTCGAAGCATGATAGTAGCCTGTTAGAGGCGTTAGGTAATTATGATTATGATTGCCTGTGTAGATGGATTCAGATGGAAAAGTGCAATTGTTGGTTGCCAGAGTTAGAGGAATAGATGTGCATGTGTAAATGAACACAGAGGAAAAGTGCAACTGTTGGTTGCCAAAGATATATGATGAATATGCATGCGTAGAAGTAATTACTATTTGATGAATGAGATGAAACTAACTGCATGCATGAAAAAGGATTAGCTATTATGATTGTGAGCATGTTAGGGTATAACCCTAGGAATCACGTGAAATAAGGGAGCAACAGTTGTTGGTAGTAAGACTAGGAGAAAACCTAGTATAGGGGTTTGACGAGTGACATCAACTTAGGAGTTATCCTAGGAAGGATGAGTGGCATGGTCTTAGGTGATAACCTAAGGAGAACTAGTGTTCAACATAGAGTCAGGGAACTCTAGGACATGACATGGAACTTAGGTAAGGGAAACCTAAGGAGAACTAGTGTTCAATATAGAGTCGGGGAACTCTAGGACATGACATGGAACTTAGGTAAAGGAAACCTAAGGAGAACTAGTGTTCAACATAGAGTCAGGGAACTCTAGGACAAGTGTGACATGGAACTCAGGTAAAGGGAACCTAAGTTGAGCCAGAAGAGTTTAAACTCACAGACAGAAAAATAGAGTCAAGTTGACTCTAGGATTCAGTAAGGAATCAAGAGAATGAAAAAATGGATCAAGTGTGGAGACATGAAAGGGAAAACATGGAATTAGAGTCAGTGTAAATTCTAAGTTAATAGTGGAGCAGGAAAATAGAGTTAAGTTAACTCTAGGATTCAGTGAGGAATCAGAAAAGTGGGATGAGATCCCAAGGTTGAAGAATTAAATAAATATAATCCTAGAAAGTCATAGGGTGTCTGGGCAAATGGACAATAACTTTAACTTCAATTTGGGTTAAATAAATGAAGGTGAAATGTTTTAGAGTCCAGGAGACTCTCTAGTTATCCTTATGGCGAGACCTAGGATAAGAGGTAAATTATTGTAAAAAGGCAAAGTTTAAAAGCAAGCTAAAAGTGGCTAAAAAGCATAAAGAGAATGTAAATGGCGCCTTCGAATTTGAGACTCGTCAAGTGGAGCAGGACTCTCTGGGCAGTGACCCGTCGGACGAGGTACTTTCGAAAGGCTTAAAGTGAAAGCAAGGAGCTGAATGCTCAAGGAAAGAGAAAGAAACTTGCCAGTGGCAAAAAGGGAGCTATAAGCTCGAATAAGAGGAAAAGCAAGGTTTCAAAGGCAAAGAGGCTAAGAACTAAAGTAAAAAGAGAAAGAGAAGAAAGAAAAGAAAAGAAAAGAAAAAAAAAAAGAAAGAAATAAAAAGAGATAAAATGGGCGTACCTTCGGGGGTGAAACGTAGATCTTGTCGGAGCCTAGGGCAGTGTCCCTCTCCCGGGCAGTGACCCGTATGACAAGTTCCCCGTTGGGCGGGGTAACACTTGCGGGTGTTATCGGCAACCTTAGAAATCTTATCTTATGGTAGTAGGACTACCGGGCTGGGGCCCGTTGGATAAGAAATTCTGAGGGTTAAATTGAACTAAAGCACCAGAATTTAAAGAATAAAGAGAAATTAGAGTGGCCGAGGTGGCCGGGTTAGTTTGACCCTGTATACAGCGGCATAGTGGCCGAGTTGGTGCTTAGCAGCCTAGTGTGGCTAGACAGAGTAGTGCTAGGTCGATGAGTATACACAGATAGTGTAGTGACCTATTATATTATAGCCTGGTATGGCTAGACAGTGTGGTGCTGGGTTGATTAGTATATACAGACAGTGATGTATCATTTGGTATAGCTGCATTTGATATCGAGGATTCTAGTTTCCTAGCACTATTATCATTGCTTCCATTGGACCAAGTGGTGTAGGACACTTTTTCTCGGTGGTTGAACCCACTGGGAACTCAGTTGTAGTTCTCACACCCCTTGGGTGACTCCCCCCACAGGTTTGGGTATGGATGCAGCGATCGGGACGGTTCAGACGCAGACGGCGAGGCATACGACAGGGGCAAGAGCCCAGCAGCATAGAGACCTAGAGGGTCTAGCAGAGGTATTCCATTTATGTATTTCTTGAGTGAACCTTGTATAGTGAAGAATTTATGTAAAGGAAATGTAATAATTTTATTTTCAAGTTCAGAAATGTAAAGTGTAATAAGTTTAATTTATGGTTCACTCTTGTATGCTTTCATTTCCGCCTTAACTATTCGTTATTGAATGAAAGTTTTAAATTTATAGTGATTTTTAGTACTCTGATATACAGCTTCCGCATACACTGGTTGTGTTATTATGGATGTTACCGTTCCTTTCGGGTAGAAACAGGTCTTACTCGATTGGCGGGTCTGTTGGCGTGCCCGAACCGTACAAATTGGCGGACTCGGGGCGTGACATAAACCTAGCCCAAGTGAGGGTTCTCTATTAGTCTGGTTTACACATGCAAATATATGGCGGGGTGCTAGGTCCAAGTTCCAATACTAGCATTTATTAACACAAGAGGAAGCATTAACCGATATGATCTCAATAATAACACAAGAAAAACATCATCTCTCTTTCTAACATGATTCCTAACACATCTCACAATCATGCATGCTTACTATTCCATAGAATTAGAGAACCGTCCACCGGTTTTAGAGATGAAGCAACCCACCTGAAAGTGCGCATCGATCTAAGGTCCAAATGGGCTGAAACTGAACGGGGATAATCCTCAGATTCCCACGATTCCAACAAGCCCAAAAACACCTAAAAACTCCTCCTAGGCACAAAGATACAGTCCAAACATCGCGGTAAGCAAAAATCCCCACAATCACAAATCTGCGGAAAGATCAGTCCGAAAGAAGCCAAAATATCACCTTTGAGATGATCTCCAAAAATTCCAATAAAAATACGGCTGCAATCCTCGCGAAGCATGTCGATCGAGTCCTCATAGGCCGAAATCCGATAACTGAGCACGGAGATAAAAATCGAACAACCTCCGCTGTCCAGGAAAACCAGCAGCAAGAAAAGGGGTTCAAAGATACTCTGAATACCCCAATAAAAACCCAAAACTGAGAGGAACGAAAAACACGAAAAACGAAGATCTACCTCTCGTGAAACCGATGCCATGAAAATCGGCCAAAAAATCCCTCCCGTCAGTCCTGGGGAGCTCGCGGAAGAAGCGTTGACGAAAAAAACTCGGTAACAAAGGCGCGTCGAAGCTCGCGATTGTAGGTTTTTATATATAAGGATCCACACGGATCTAAATAGGTACTATCAAACAACTAGAGGGGGGGTGAATAGGTGTAATACTTATAAAACCAATCTCAGTGCAAAATAAAAACCAATGCGGAAAATAAAAATAGCACACCGAGATATACGTGAAAACTCCAATCCAGGAGAAAAACCACGGGACCAACACGCAATAACAATCCACTAAGAAAAGAAGAATAATAAGGTGATTACCGACTCCACGGACTCAACCCCTCCTTCAACTTCTTCGGACCTTGCGCTCCACCGATTGCACGTCCACTGCACACGTTCGAATCCACGAACGCCACTCGAATCCACGAGCACACGTTTCGAATCCACGAAACGCCTTCAACACACCGAATCCACGGTGCTACGTCGAATCCACGACGCAAACTCAGCCGATAAAGAAATATAGGCTTCGATGGTGATCCTTTGCTTAGATTATCATTGAAGAACCGTAGAAAAAAATTCTAAGCAAAATTTAGATCAATTCGACAAAAGATAGATCTTGGAAGAACCGTCGAATTGACCTAAAAGAGGCTAAAAAGAAGAACGGTAAAAACCTAGCCTCTAGGGTTGCTCACGAGTGTTTTCTTATTTTTTCGGTACCTCTTGAGAAACCCTAAGTGTCTATTTATAGGTTAGAAACCTTTGGAAAGAGATAAGCATCAAAAACTGCCTTAACAGAATTTTTTCCGCACGACGATCCGGATCGGATTTACGGCGATCCTGACTGTCGTCTTTTTTCAGCAATTCCTGAAAAAACAAGGTTCGGGATCCGGATCGGAATTCTGATCCGGATCGGAATTCTGATCCGGATCGGTTCAGGATCAGAAATTCTGATCCGGACTCTGAACATCCAATTTGTCCAGTTTTTGATTTTTAAGCAATGAAACTTATCCAAGTGTTTCTAAACTACACAAATGTATTCGGATCACCAAAATTATTTAGTTAAACGTACCTGATCAATCCGAATCCATTTTCCTTAAGATTGATGTAATTGATCCACAATTCTTCACCTTCAATCTTCAAGACTCAAAACACTGAGTGTCAACTTGAGCTCTTGTTGAATCTTCTCTGAGTCTTCGATTGCTGATTGACAATTTGATCCCTTTAAGACTCCGACTCAACTCACTGACTTGACTCACGAAATATGCCAACACCAAAAAGCCGTAACAATCTCCCCCTTTGGCAATTTCGTGACAAAACCCAAAAATACATAAAAACGCTCAAGTCACTCATCTTAAACCAAAAAATCGAAATTCAATGTTATCACCAAAACATTGATTTTCTTTGCGTGAAAGATCCAATAAATACAAAATACATTTGAACCAAACACAGTCCTAGAACATACTCTATGACTTAGGACTTGGAGTCTTAAAGTGATGTAATTCCTGCAAAACAAAACTCCAAACAAAATCAAACGTTAGTCGTTAGAAATTAAAATCCTACATTTGATTCGTCCTTTTGGTTCTTTTGTTTTTCGGCTCTTTCAATCTTTTTTTTATCTCCCCCTATCTTGAGCATCTCTAACATGTTCTCCATGTTCTCCGTGTTCTCCCCCTGTCTTGAGCATCTATGTTCTCCCCCTTTGTGATACGATCATTATTTTCTGTTCTCCCCCTTTTTTGTTTGTCCTATCTCGATGATCTCATCTCCGTCATTTCTCTTCTCCCCTTTTTGTCACAAATTGTCAAACAGTGAACATACTAGACAAAAGAAAATCTAACAACATTAGTTCATAGAGAAAGAGAGATAAAAGCTCAGTTCCGGTATATAACAAAACACAGATTTCGTACCGGTACTCGGAGGCAAAAATCACAAAAATTCTTGAAACAAATCCAAATTTTAAAAACTTTTCAAATACCGATTTGTATTCCATCAAGAAATCAATTTAAGTGCTTTAAACAATGAATTCACACAGATGCCATTCAATCCAATTAATTTCACAAAATTAAAAAGATTTACTCCTAAATCATGAAAAACAAAGATAAAACATTATAAACAGTTTTTCATGTTATATTCATCAAACACAAGTCATCAAAAATAATTTTGAGATCCAAACTCTATCAAGATGTAACGGATTTACAAAGATGACTTACAGAGATTTCCAAATGACATCAATCTTGAATTCTACCCTTTCAAATTGAGATAAGCACTAAATTACCTAAGGGTGGCTCTTTGAGCATCTTTTTCAACTATCCCACCTTATACCAACCAGGAGATTGTTCAAAATAAGAACTTTGAATTTAAATCTCCGAATGCTTCAACTAAAGATTTTCTCATAAAATATTTTCCAAGCATCCAAAACATGTGGTAGCTTCACACACTAACCGGACGACCGGGGTGGCAGCTCTTTCCTACATGTGGTAGTAGTTTTCACACTCCTTTCGGATGTAACTCTTTCCACATCTTTTACAATTCATTTATTTACTCTTGTAAGAATGCAATCTCTTACGTGAAAGAATTAAATCCCAAATTTTAGTCTATCGGTTGTCTCACGTTTATCACAATGAATTCACACAACCGAGATAGATTAAGCATCTAAAGATCACACATGATTTCTAAAATTTGATGCTTATAACTATCAAAAACTCCTATAATGAAGTATCTTCACGATTATGATTATGGAGTAAAGTTGATAATCCATATAAAATTAAATTGGAGTGAATGAACGTGAAACCCCTTTTTATTCAATGCACTTGTTCAATAAAAATCCTTTTGTTCAAAAACAAAGTATAAAAACAAAGAGCATTAAAAAACATGTAATGCAGAGATTAAGAAAAATATGAAGGGAAAACCAATCAAAGCATTACACACAGTCATAATGTCACGCCCCGGGTGTAAACCGGAACCCGGGCTCGCCAACAGATCCGCCATGCACACGGGATTTCCCGCGTACACGAAGCGCTGGTAACCTGCTCAGATATAATATGACAATAACAGAGCACAATACAGAGCTTGAAATAGAAGAACCACATAGTACCTCAGACTGGAAATACAATTAAAACTGTAATGAGTACAACAATCTCCCAGTTCACCAAATAGTACAACCAGCTGGCGGAAGCCAGACCCAAATAAAAGGAGAATCCACAGTCTGGGTGAGGGGTACAGCGTCTATCTACAGCTCTCAGTCTCACCGGAGATCCATCTATTCGACGATCCCCTTACCTCGATCCGCTGCCGATGGCCTAGCAGCTCCCGCAGATGACTCTGCAAAAATAAAGGAAAAGAAGAGACAGAAAATAGCAATGGGGCTGAGAACTACCAGATAAACCAGCAGCCTCCCCTAGTGGGTAAAAACCTCAACTCTGACGCACCCACTAGGACTACTAGAGGCAAAGGAAAAAAAAAGAGGAAGTGGTAAGATACATAAGATGCTGAAACAAGAAAACTACCACTACTATGCTGCCAAAACTGTATGCATGCATCAGAAATAGTATCTGTCCAAATAAACCCAATCTAGATACCAGTAACAACTGGTGCTGCCTGCTCAGCGGAATCTGCACACAAGGCTCGAAACCGCGGGATCGGCCCGCACGGCTCGCATCCCAAAATAAGTATCAGACCGGCACACAAGGCTGGGTCCGAAAAAGCCCACCTCCGGAGTGGCACTCGAGGGGAGCTGTTACGGAATTTGAGTTGGCGTATTTCGTGGAAAGTATTAAGTCTTGAAGATTGAAGATGAAAGAACTTTGGATCATATACCTCAATCTCAAGAAAGAAGAATTCAAAAGGATCAGGTATGTTTAACTAAAGATTTATGGTGATCCGAATACTTCTTGTAGTGTAGAAACACCTGGAAGAATGTTTAATTGCATAAAATCAAAAACTGGACATGGGACATGTTCAGGATCCGGATCAGAGCTTGATCCGGATCCCGAAGGGTGTTGTTCATACAATGCTTCAATCCGGATCGTAGAAGATTGTGATCCGGATCCCGAATGTTATGTTTTGTGAATTGTATGAACGATCCGGATCAGGCAATCCGATCCGGATCCCGAACCCTTGGATTTCTGGAATCGTCTATCTCTTTACGACGATCCGGATCACAGTAATTCCGATCCGGATCGCCGTCCGTAAAATTTCCAGAAAAGGCTGTTTTTGATCCTTATCTTCTTCCAATGGTTTCTAACCTATAAATAGACCCTATGATTCATTTTTAGGGTAAGGAAAATAATCGGTAAAAACATAGAAAAATATACCGAAAGAGAAAGATCCACATATAGAGAAGAAAGGAAATCAATAGATTAATTCTATGTTTCTTCATCTATATTGATTGATTTGATTCTAGGTTTTCCATACTCAGATTTTGAGTAGAATCAAATCAATGAATACTTAGATGGTATTTCCGATCTATTTCTAATCTAAGTATTCGGCGGATCATCACCACCCAAAAACAACGATTTACCCCAAATCGGCGCGTGGACTCGCGTGGCCTTGTGGATTCAAGGTGCAACCGCTCTCGTGGATTCGGAGCGAGGTACGTTCGTGGATTCGAAGCGTGCTACTGGGTGAAGACCGTGGATTCGGTCGGACGTCGTGGACTCGACGTTGGACGCTGTGGATTCAGCGTTGGGCGCGGATCGTGGATTCGAGAAGCGTCGTGGAGCGAGCGGAGAAGATCTACTAGGAGCGTATGGTAAAAGGTTGAGTCGTCTGTGAGTACGTTATATCACCTTGTACGTGTGTTAATTCTAGTGGATTTCGCCGTGTTATCGGTCCCGTGGTTTTTTACTCCGGTTTGGAGTTTTTCCACGTAAAAATCTTGCGTGTTCATTTTATTTCCGCATTGGGTTTTATTGCGCAATGATTTTTTGAGTGTTTATTGTTTACACCTATTCACCCCCCTCTAGGTGTTTTTTCCCCTATTTAGATCCATATTAGTATAACCCAACAAGTGGTATCAGAGCGGGAATAGGGTTGTAAACAATGGTTGAAGGTGGAAACATCAATCGACCCCCTTTCTTTGATGGAACAAATTATGCGTACTGGAAAGTACGGATGAAAGCCTTTTTAATTTCCATCGACGAAAGGGTGTGGCAATCAATTGAATTAGGATGGTCTAATCCAACTGAAATTATTTCTGATGTTCGCACCTTAAAACCTAGGTCGAAATGGACCAAGGAAGAGATAGATTCATCTTCTTACAATGGCAAAGGAATTAATGCTCTATTTAATGCTTTGTCACAAACAGAGTTCTCTCGCGTCTCGGCATGTGAGACTGCGAAAGAAATCTGGGATGTTCTTCAAGTTACGCATGAGGGAACTAACCTTGTGAAGATTCAGAAACTGCAAATGCTTACGAGCAAGTTTGACTCTATTTCTATGGCAGAAAATGAATCTTTCACTGACTATTACACACGATTGCAAGACATCGTAAACTCATGTGCTAACTTGGGAGAGAAGATTCCAGAATTTAAAGTTGTAAGAAAGATTTAAGAACTCTTCCTGAACGATTTCGCCCGAAGGTCGCAGCCATTGAAACAATTAAACACCCGGACGAAATGCGTGTAGAAGAATTAGTTGGTGCATTACAAACTTATGAAATGACATTTCCTACTAACTATTCTTCTGGAAAGGCATCCTCTTCTAAGTCTTCAGGTTATGCATTGAAATCAACTAAGGAAGAAGACGCGGATTCATCCTCCTCGGACGATGACGAGAACCTATCTATGGAGGACTTTGAGAAGCAGCTCGCTCTCTTGACAAGGAAGTTTCGCCGCAACTTTCGAAGGGGAAATTCAAGCAAAACTCCATCCTTCGGAAAGTCGAAGAAAGGCAAGGGTTCTTCAAGCTACAAGTCAAGAAAGCAAGAGAACTTCTCAAAGGATAAGAAAAGTTCAGAGGGACAAGTTCAGTGCTTCAAATGTCGAGGCTACGGCCACATTGCAACGGAGTGTCCCAACAAGAATCCGGCAAAGAAGAAAGCGATGCAAGTCGTTACTTGGGATGACAACTCCACGTCAAATGAGTCATCCTCAAGTGATGAAGAAGACAACGCGACAGCATTCCACGCGTCCACTACATCTTCACCCTTCATGTGCTTAATGGCAAGTACATCCGATTCCTTGTCCAACTCCTCCCATGTTGAAAAGAACGCAACGGACGACGAATCGAGCAATTCTGAAGGTGAAGATTTTGCTCTTGCCTACCATAAGCTTTTGAGGGATTCAAAGAAACTGGCAAAGCAAAACCGGAGTTTGAGAGGGAGATTGCAGGATCTCGAAGAAGAAGCGAAAAGGGCATCTTCTCTCTCAAACGCTCTTGAAGTGGAAAGGGATAATCTAGTCAAAGCAAATGTTTCCCTTCAAGAGTCCAATGAGCTTCTCGAGAAAGAACATACAAATTTGGTGGATAAAGCGAATTATTTCTCGAAGCTCTACAACGAGGCTCAACGGGATAAAATGGAAATGACAAAGACCATACTCCAACTAAAGGACGATTTAAAGCGATTCTCTTCTGGAAGGAGTAAGTTGGATAGGCTTCTTGGTCTTGGTCAAACAAATAAGTTCGGCCTCGGGTACACTCAAACTGGAGACATTCCAAGTTCGAGTGGGACAGTTTTTGTGCCTCAGTCGGTACCTCCTCCTCCGACACTGGAACTCAAGACAAGCTGTCACGCCCCGGGGGTTCGTTTTAGCGGAAACGGTTCACAGAAGTCGAACATTTGACGTATAAGAAATTTTTTTTTTTTTTTTTTTTGATAAAAGAAAACCTTTATTCCCCGGCGCATGCCCAGACCCGCCGCATATACAGAATCTCTCTGCAAACGGACAGAATCTCCTCTGTATATGCACGGCGTAGCGTTTAGTACAAGTTCCAACACAACCAACCATTCAATCACAACAGTCACTAACACACAACTAGGTACCATAATTTATTAAAATGCACGGCCGATCAGTTTGAAAGGATAAATCCACAGTCGTTGAAAAAGCGCCTACCCGGCACTCAGATTTTGAAAACGCATTTCGAAAACAGCATAAATCCACAGGGTTTGAAAACAGTGCCCACACGACACCCGTTTTTAAACGGTTCACAGAAGTCGAACATTTGACGTATAAGAATTTTTTTTTTTTTTTTTTTTGATAAAAGAAAACCTTTATTCCCCGGCGCATGCCCAGACCCACCGCTTATACAGAATCCCTCTGCAAACGGACAGAATCTCCTCTGTATATGCACGGCGTAGCGTTTAGTACAAGTTCCAACACAACCAACCATTCAATCACAACAGTCACTAACACACAACTAGGTACCATAATTTATTAAAATGCACGGCCGATCAGTTTGAAAGGATAATCCACAGTCGTTGAAAAAGCGCCTACCCGGCACTCAGATTTTGAAAACGCATTTCGAAAACAGCATAAATCCACAGGGTTTGAAAACAGTGCCCACACGACACTCGGGTTTTGAAATTCATTTTCGCAATCCATAAAATCCACAGGGTTTTGAAATCGGTGCCCACACGACACTTAAATTTTAAAAACGGTTTTCGCAGTCTTTTCTTTGGTTTTGTTTTTCTTTTTTTTTTTCAAACGGCCAACAGGAACAAAGGGAAAATAAATGCATAAGAAGAGAACCAAAAGTAAACCATTTTTAAAATTTAAGTGTCGTGTGGGCACCGATTTCAAAACCCTGTGGATTTTATGGATTGCGAAAATGAATTTCAAAACCCGAGTGTCGTGTGGGCACTGTTTTCAAACCTTGTGGATTTATGCTGTTTTCGAAATGCGTTTTCAAAATCTGAGTGCCGGGTAGGCGCTTTTTCAACGACTGTGGATTTATCCTTTCAAACTGATCGGCCGTGCATTTTAATAAATTATGGTACCTAGTTGTGTGTTAGTGACTGTTGTGATTGAATGGTTGGTTGTGTTGGAACTTGTACTAAACGCTACGCCGTGCATATACAGAGGAGATTCTGTCCGTTTGCAGAGAGATTCTGTATATGCGGCGGGTCTGGGCATGCGCCGGGGAATAAAGGTTTTCTTTTATCAAAAAAAAAAAAAAAAATTTCTTATACGTCAAATGTTCGACTTCTGTGAACCGTTTCCGCTAAAACGAACCCCCGGGGCGTGACACAAGCAACGACAACAAGCCTACTTCATCGTCCACGGGATCGTCAAGATCTAAGGTATGTTTTCGTTGTGGCATTTCAGGGCACATAAGGAGAAATTGCAAGACAGGAGCCAAACGCACACTTCAAGCACCTCTTGCAATGACTACCAAAAGGGTGATTCCTCAGAAATCAAATGCAAATCATTTGAAGGAAAAGAGCCTTGGTAGATCACCGCTCAAGACGACATCATCAAGGAGCAGCAATACTTCAAACAAGGCGCTTTCACCTAGGCGAGTAACTTCACGACCATTATCGACGCATTCCAAAAAGGTTTGGGTGCGCAAAGGTGAAATTTTCCCTTGTCTTGTTACTAATGTTTCCTTGCATGCATATGATAGTTCGTCTTGGTATCTGGATAGCGGGTGTTCCCGTCATATGACCGGTGACAAAAACTGTTTTCAAAACTTTGAGAAAATCTCCGGAGGACTTGTAGTTTTCGGAGATGGTCGGTCTTCCAAGATTGTTGGAAAAGGAACTATCGCTATTCCGGATGGCCCGGTTCTAAATAATGTGTTATTTGTCAATGGCCTTAAGACTAACCTCATAAGCATAAGTCAACTTTGTGACAATGGTTATTCAGTTAATTTTTCATCTGATGAATGTACTGTAACTGACAAGAACCATGTCTTCTTTTTAAAAGGGGTTAGATCAGAAAACAATTGTTATGTTGTTCCTAGTAAATTTTCTGAAAAATGTAACCTAGCTTCTTTGAAAAATGAAACTCTTTGGCACGAAAGGCTAGGTCACATAAACTTTAAGGAACTTGCTAGAATTTCAAATAAAGATGTGGTCAAGGGGGTTCCTAAACTTTCATTTGAACAAAACATTGTGTGTGGCGGTTGCCAAAAGGGTAAACAGTCCAGGACTGCACACAAGAACTTGAACCACATTGGTACAAAACGGCCTTTGGAACTTTTGCACATGGATTTAATGGGGCCAACTCGTCAACCATCTTTGGGAGGTAAATGGTATATTTTCTTATTGGTTGATGATTTCTCTAGATATTCTTGGGTAGCATTTTTAAAAGAGAAAGCTGATACTTTTGATTCTTTTCAAGAGATTTGCCATCGTATTATGATTGAAAAGAATGAAAAGATTACTCGTGTTAGAAGTGATAGAGGTGGAGAATTCATAAATTCTAAATTCATTGATTTTTGCACTTCAAACGGCATTAAACATGAATTCTCAGCACCTATACACCTCAACAGAATGGTGTAGTCGAGCGCAAAAACAGGGTCGTACAGGAGATGGCTCGTGTTATGCTTCATAGCCGGAACCTTCGTTATATTTTTGGGCTGAAGCGGTGAACACGGCGTCTATGTAATTAACCGCGTTTATTTGCGCCCGGGGACTTTGAATACACCATATGAGCTATGGTTTTGTAGAAAACCTAATATCAAATATTTTCGTATCTTTGGGAGTCGGTGTTTTATTTTGCGTGACCGCGAAAATCTTGGAAAATTTGACTCTCGAAGCGACGAAGGGATTTTCTTGGGTTATTCTACAAACAGTAGAGCATATCGAGTTTTTAACTTAGAATCTAAGACGATCGTAGAATCGATAAATGTTAAAGTAGATGAAGCTTTTCACTTTGAATCTGAAAAATCTACCCTCGATATCTCTCTTGATGATGATACACCTGCTAATGCATCTTCTTCTAACAATTCTTTCGATAATAATGTTGATGCATCTAACGGTTCTTCAAGCTTATCTGATGTGCAGGAATCATCTCGTGTACCTCCGTCTACTCCTTTACCTCAAACGCTACGCATCTCCAAGGATCATCCTGAATCGAACATCATTGGAGACCCACAAGAAGGAGTCAGAACTCGGAGACAATTGGTTTGCAGATTCGCATGCTATGTATCCTTAATCGAACCAAAGAATATTGATGAAGCTCTTCAAGATGATTACTGGATTGAAGCAATGCAGGAAGAGCTCCATCAATTTGAGCGAAACAAAGTCTGGGAATTAACGAAGCCTCCGAAGCAACACAATGTGATAGGGACCAAATGGATTTTCAAGAACAAGAAAAATGAAGATGGTACTATCATCAGGAACAAAGCAAGGTTAGTTGCTCAAGGCTACTCTCAAGTAGAAGGTATAGACTTTGATGAAACTTTCGCCCCTGTAGCTAGACTCGAGTCCATTCGTATCTTATTTGCGATAGCTTGTCATTTTAAAATCAAATTATTTCAAATGGACGTTAAGAGCGCATTTTTAAATGGGTTTTTAAATGAGGAAGTTTATGTGGCTCAACCGAAAGGTTTTGTAGACCATAAACTACCTAACCATGTTTTTCGTTTGAAAAAGGCTCTTTACGGTCTGAAACAAGCACCGCGAGCATGGTACGAAAGGTTGACCAAGCACCTTTTAGAAAAGGGCTATACTCGAGGGGGAGCTGACAGGACTCTCTTTGTGAAGCATTATCAAAACAATTTCATAGTTGCTCAAATCTATGTCGATGACATTGTTTTGGCGCAACAAGAGATAATGATGCTTCTAAATTCGCGGAGACCATGGAAAGCGAATTTGAGATGTCCATGATGGGCGAATTGACTTATTTTCTTGGATTACAAGTTAAACAAAACGATGAAGGAATTCACTTGTGTCAATCCAAGTATGCAATGGAGTTGGTCAAAAAGTTTGATCTAGAAAATTCTAAGGATTTTCCGACTCCAATGGGAACTAGCCATAAGGGACTTGGAAGTGAATCACATAGTGAGAATGTAGACGAGAAACTGTATCGCAGTATGATTGGAAGTCTACTGTATCTCACGGCTAGTCGCCCGGATATATCCTTCAGTGTTGGGATTTGCGCGAGATATCAATCAGCACCGAAGGAGGTTCACCTGAAAGCGGTGAAACGGATCATCCGATATATCAAAGGTACAATCAATTTCGGAATTTGGTATCCCATGGGAACAAGTTTGGATATTGTTGGATACTCAGATGCCGATTGGGCTGGATCAGTGGATGACCGGAAAAGCACGAGTGGTGCATGCTTCTATCTTGGCCATTGCCTTGTTGCATGGCACAGTAAAAAGCAGAATTGCATAGCACTCTCGACTGCCGAAGCGGAGTATATTTCTGCAGGAAGTTGTTCAACCCAATTGATTTGGATGAAAAGCGTGTTGAGCGATTTCCGGATTTCAACATCTTCGGTAACCATTTTATGTGACAACACTAGTGCTATTAACATTTCAAAAAACCCTGTGTTGCACTCTAGAACAAAACATATTGAACTTAGATATCATTTTCTTAGAGAGCTAGTTGAATCAAACATTCTTCAACTGTCATATATTTCAACTGAGGATCAATTAGCTGATATTTTAACAAAACCTTTGGATCAAAAACGTTTTATTCATTTGCGTAAAGCAATTGGCATGCTTTCCTTGAAATAACCTTTTTGAAACTCTTGCTTAGGTTAGGTTTTGTTTTTGTTTTTGTTTTGTTCATTATCTATGTTTTGTACATAGGACATTAATTGAGCATAAATCATAATTGACTTTAATTGCATCCTTTCACACATTTAGAAATTTATTATGCTTTTGATATCATAATATTTCAATGTTGCAATGATCATTTATGTTAATTAAGTCATCTTTTAAGTGATCAAAGTCAATTTCTCTCTCAATGATCTCTTGGTATAGTCATTATCTTATTTGATTGCTTAGTCGAGTATGAATGCGAGATCAATTTTTGGTTGAATACCTTATATATTAAATAATTGATAGCCAATTGAGGGGGAGTCAAAGAAAAGTAAAATGCTCAAAAGATGTGGAAAGAGTTACATCCCAATGAGGAGTGTGAAAACTACCACCACATGGAGAAAAAGAAGAAAGAAAAAGATACCCCATGTGCAAAGCAAATTTTTGTTTTAAAAATTGTTGATGAAATGCATATTGAAATACTTGACTCAGTCATAATTTCAAGGTTGGTATAAGGTGGAATTTTTGATAAAAGATGCTCAAAGAGCCACTCCTTCAACAGATTGTCTAGATATATTATCTAACTTATCTGGGATTTCAAACATCTATTGATCTTTGTATTTCATTTTCTTTACCAAAATTGATGATTTGATAAAGGCATTACGCATAAGATCAAGATAGATGTAATTGAAGTTGTTCAACTTTAAGAGTTTTAATTTTCATAAATGTTCGTTTCATTTTTGAGTATTTTTGATAGATTTTATATAATCTATTTCTTGTTGTATGAAACGATGATTTTTGTTTAAAGTTGATATGGTAAAGTGCTTACATACTTTTTCTGGATTTTATGGAATTTTTCTAAAAATTTTCTGAAGAAAAAGGTGAAGCCGATCCGGATCGGGCAAGATGATCCGGATCCCGAACGCAGGTGTTTCCTGCGGGTAGCCGATCCGGATCGAAATCTCGATCCGATCCGGATCGCGGCTAGGGTTCTTAAAAGAACGAACGGGATTGTTTTCTTTTACCCTAATCTTTTGTCCTCAAGTCTCTAGAGCTTCTCTCTCTAGATTTCTTGCATCTTGGAGCTTTCCTAACTCAAGTTCTTCGAATCCAAGTAAGTTTTATTGATCAAAATCTCGATTTTTCATTGTTTTTGCTTGTTTGCTCAAAACGTGAGTGGAATTCATGGATCTTTTTCGTTTGTGAATGGTTTTTGATCAAATTTCTTTTGAAATAAGAACTCTGGGTTGATTAGTTTTGGTTATATGCTTGGTTTTCTCAACATAAACGAATTTTTGGGCTTCGATTTCAAAAATTTCGGTTTTAGGGCATAAAAGAGGAATTTTTGAAAATCATGGAATTGATCCATTTTTAAAATTCTTTTTGCAAAACTAATTTGATTCTTAGCTTCTCTACATGATTATGATTCTTTGGGTACAATTTTTCAAATTTTTGAAAACTGAAAATTTTCATGTGTTCTTGAGTTGCTCTTCACAGGATACATTTTTCACTAGCAGTCAAAATGGTGATCACATGGTTTCTATTTCTACTTGCTGCCATGGTTCATGTCAAGGATACTGCCAAGCCTAAAAGGGCTAAAAGAACGAAGAGAGCTCAGAATGATTCCGAGACAGAATCTGACACGGAATCAATTGACTGGGATAACATTGAGGTCGAGGCAGCTGTCCCTATTATCTCCAAAGGAAAAGGAACTGCTGAAGCTTCAAAGACGAAGCCGTAGCCTACTGCAGCGTTTGGGATTTTATTTGATCAAGTTGGTCTTGGTCCAATTTGCAACTTTCCTGAATCAACTGGGTATTGCCCACACTCAGTTCGAATGTTTTATCAGAATGCTGCAAGTCTAACTGATCATGATGACGGACGTCGAGAATTTCATACTGTGGTTAAAGGTATCAAAATCAAAGTCACTCCCCAACTGATTGGAGAGGTGCTCGGTATGAAAGCCAGATCTGATGGAATCCATTACTTAAAAACTCAAAGCTTCAACGAGAACTCCTGGAGAGTTGTAGTTAATGGAATTTGTCTTCCGGATACTCTGTCTACCGGAAATTCTGTATTCTCCAAAGAGCTTCGTACGGAGTATAAGTATATAAACTTCATTGTCTGCTACAACATTCTTCCCAATATGAACACGAAGGTACTTCGATGGGATAGGATGTTATTCCTTTATCTTCTTGGAAACCCAGCCGCTTTGATGGGAGCAAACCTGAATATTCCTTATCTCATTTGGGCTAGGATGACGCGGTATGTCGAACACTCTCACCCCACAGAGAGACTACCATACCCAATGATAATCATGCGCATCCTTAAGAAGTGTAAAGTGGATACAAGCGCGAGCTCTTACATGTATAGTTTGGGGACCATAAATGAGACAACTATTGTAAAATCCTTATCGACAAAGCAAGATGATCCCCCATCTCCTCCAATCCGACAACGAGCTCGACCACAAGCGACTACTTCTACAGCTCCTGTTCCTCCATCACAGCAGGCACTTCCATCCACCTCTGATGATGAGGCCTCCGTCAGCTCTATATTTAAAGAACAACAGCGACTTTCAATGAACAAGAACGCATGTCTGCTGAGTTCACTGAAATGAGAGGAGAACTTCAAGTAGTGAAAAAAGAGCTGGAGATCATCACTGCATCTCAAATCACTTTGACCAAGTCCGTCTCTTCAATGAAAAAACTGATGAAGAGGATGTTTGCAAAAATGGGATGCACCACTTCTGATGACTCTGATTCTCAGGAGTAAATTTTTGGTCTAACTTTGCAGGATTTTCACTTTGACTTTTGCTCTTTGCAGGTTTTTTATTTTTCATGTTTCTTTATCTTCTTAACTCCCTTTGTTTTGTAATTATTGGCTTTGTTTTGTGACAAAAAGGGGGAGAGAGTTTAGAGAGAACTTGAACAATGATGATACAATGATGATGTGAATGTGTGAACATTAAGGTAAGTATGTTCATCAACTTCAACTTTGGTTTCATTTTGTGATTGGTTGCATGTCCCTACTAACTATTCGACTAACTATTTGGGCATGTATTATTACTAACAAGTTGATGTTGGACTAACATTTTGTGACATTTGGTTTTTGAATGCTTAGAAGATATGTTGGTTTTTATCTATGATTCTCTTACATATCTGATTTCTCAAATGTCATGATGAGAATAAACTCTATCTCTGTACTTGGTTTTGTATGTTTCAATTCTTGAGGTATCTAACGATTTCTTTTGTCAAGAATGATTTCTTTTTGCAGAGATTACAGATGTCTAAGTCTAGAGTCTGTCTTAGGAGTTTATCTCATGTATTTGAAATTTTTGGATCTCCATTGTAAATTTTTGTTGTATGGTGATAGCAACAAAAATATCTTTTTGAATTTTCTTTTGTGGATCTGTGTTTTGTCACGAAACCGCCAAAGGGGGAGATTGTTACGGAATTTGAGTTGGCGTATTTCGTGAAAGTGTTAAGTCTTGAAGATTGAAGATGAAAGAACTTTGGATCATATACCTCAATCTCAAGAAAGAAGAATTCAAAAGGATCAGGTATGTTTAACTAAATATTTATGGTGATCCGAATACTTCTTGTAGTGTAGAAACACCTGGAAGAATGTTTAATTGCATAATAATCAAAAACTGGTGTTGGGACATGTTCAGGATCCGGATCAGAGCCAGTGATCCGGATCCCGAAGGTTGTTGCTTCATACAATACTTCAATCCGGATCGTAGAAGATTGTGATCCGGATCCCGAATGTTATGTTTTCCGAATTGTATGAACGATCCGGATCAGGCAATCCGATCCGGATCCCGAACCCTTGGATTTCTGGAATCGTCTATCTCTTTACGACGATCCGGATCACAGTAACCCCGATCCGGATCGCCGTCCGTAAAAGTTTCCAGAAACGGCTGTTTTTGATCCTTATCTTCTTCCAATGGTTTCTAACCTATAAATAGACCCTATGATTCTTTTTTAGGGTTAAGGAAAATTAATCGGTAAAAACATAGAAAAATATTACCGAAAGAGAAAGATCCACATATAGAGAAGAAAGGAAATAATAGATTAATTCTATGTTTCTTCATCTATATTGATTGATTTGATTCTAGGTTTTCATACTCAGATTTTGAGTAGAATCAAATCAATGAATACTTAGATGGTATTTCCGATCTATTTCTAATCTAAGTATTCGGCGGATCATCACCACCCAAAAACAACGATTTACCCCAAATCGGCGCGTGGACTCGCGTGGCCTTGTGGATTCAAGGTGCAACCGCTCTCGTGGATTCGGAGCGAGGTACGTTCGTGGATTCGAAGCGTGCTACTGGGTGAAGACCGTGGATTCGGTCGGACGTCGTGGACTCGACGTTGGACGCTGAGGATTCGGCGTTGGGCGCGGATCGTGGATTCGAGAAGCGTCGTGGAACGAGCGGAGAAGATCTACTAGGAGCGTATGGTAAGAGGTTGAGTCGTCAGTGAGTACGTTATATCACCTTGTACGTGTGTTAATTCTAGTGGATTTCGCCGTGTTATCGGTCCCGTGGTTTTTTACTCCGGTTTGGAGTTTTTCCACGTAAAAATCTTGCGTGTTCATCTTTATTTCCGCATTGGGTTTTATTGCGCAATGATTTTTTGAGTGTTTATTGTTTACACCTATTCACCCCCCTCTAGGTGTTTTTTTCCCTATTTAGATCCATATTAGTACAACCCAACAGGAGCGACCCACACGAGTAAAGCATCTCTGTCATCAGTATCTCAAGTATCTCTGTAGCACATATCTCAATATAGCAGGACTGGATCATAACTATGATCAAAGTGGGAAACTCCATCCCAATCCCCAGCTGATGCAATGAACCAGACTCAACCCCAATCTGATGCAAGGATAAACATCTGGTCGACCGCCTACTGTCCGCGGTCACCGTAATACACCACAAATCCATAATCTGGCTACACTATCCCAAATCCCTGCTCATACTTGAGCGACAACATCTGGATGCAAAGGAAAGCGATAAAACATGCCAAGTCCCAATATGATAGTGTAGCAATAAATAGCGGCTAACTAGATGTTCAAGAAAGCATGCAATTATTTAAAAGCTGTAGAAAAGTGTCAAATATTTATTTTAAAAGAATATTGATTTACTGGAAAAAGTTAGGTGAGATTATAGCCTTTGTCCCAATCACAGTGTCCCAACATAAGTCATCATGTAATCTGTGGGGTTATATTAAATTTTAGGAGAGTTCGTCCCAGTGGTTCTCGTCAATTGTCACATTAGTTCGTCCCAATAGTTCTCATCAATTGTCCTGTTAGTTTGTCCTTTTAGTTTGTTCTGTTAGTTTGTCCTGTTAGTTTGTCCCAATGGTTTCCATCGATTGTATTTTGGGAGAGTTCTAATAATCCCAGTGAGCTTGTCAAAAATGAGGTAAGCAACAACCGCCCACCTCGAACAGCTCAAACTACACCCCAGGTAGTCTCCTGGCTGTCCACAGTCCTCAAATCCTGCAAATCAGTGCACCGCTGTTCATAACAACGCTCCCGGTATAAATATAAATCCCAAAAAGTACAATATTTGCCGTTTTTCAAACAGCACGGAAAAAGAGGAGTTTTTCACCTCTAAAAAGTGCTCAGGAAAATCCGGAAAAATTACGGTTGCGTTCCTTGCGAAGAGTAGATCAAAATCGACTCTTTAAACGCCTCGATCTAATGCTCCTACGCTAAGATAAAAATCGGAGAAGTCGACGCTGTCCAGAAATTTCCACAGCAAAAAGGGGGGTCAAAGAGGCCTTGGAAACCATGTCAAAAGTGCGAAATGGAGCAAAGTGATCAACACGGAAATCGAAGCCTTACCTCTTAGGAACGCGCTGTCGCAAAAATCGTCCAAAAATTCCTCC
The DNA here is from genome assembly GCA_029168755.2 of Tillandsia fasciculata. Classification (NCBI taxonomy): domain Eukaryota; kingdom Viridiplantae; phylum Streptophyta; class Magnoliopsida; order Poales; family Bromeliaceae; genus Tillandsia; species Tillandsia fasciculata. The sequence goes on along the minus strand of CM054945.1, from coordinate 12,679,180 downwards.
TGGTTAGCACACAGGGAATTTTCGACTGAACTGCGACGGGAAATGGGCCGAAAAAGAAAACCGTCGCAGTGCGCCGCGTCGCAGATAACTCACTAACTGTAACTCCAGAAATTCTGAAATTTTGAAGAGAGAGAGAGGAGAGAGAGAGGAACAACTTTTGTAAAGGGGCCAGACTCTGTTTCTCTCTCTACAGCGCGCAAACTGAGGTGGGAATGAGGAGGGGTGGGGGACCCTATTTATAATGGGCCAAGGGAATATTCTTGGGCTCGGACAGAACAGGAAACACCGGATTTGGCCAATCACAGAGCGCCACGTGTCCACATAACAGGAAACACCCATGCAAGTCCACTCAAATTCTGCCACGTGTCCCACGTGGTGCACATGCCCGGTCCCCGCTCCGGGTTTTTCGGAAAATGCCAGCCAATAGGGTGCTGCCACGTGTCACCAATCCCGTCGCCTTCTAGAAGCCGGCCAGCCAATAGGAGAACGCCACGTGGCAAGGCAATTCTTCGGTGCTCCCGGTGCACGCCAGGTCCATGGACCGCGCACCCGCGCGCCTGCCCGCGCCTGCCAGCGCCTGCCCGCGCTGCCCGTGCCGCGCGCCTCCGCACTCCGCCGCTGCGCCGCCGGTCGCCGTTCGCCGGAACAGTAATTCCGGCGGCCGGAGTTACTGTTCCGGCATGAACAGTACCCATGTGCCAAAAAAATAAAGTAAATATACCGTTTCGATCGTTTTCGCGTGCTGAGTCCAAATACGACGTCCATTTCGCCAAATTCTCATCCGAAATTTTGCCGAAAGCTCCCAGAAAATCCCATTTGCTCCGATTTTCGCGCCAAGTCTATTTTAAATGTCCAATTTTGATTCTACAAGCTCCGTCTCACCGTATGAGCTCCCTACAGTCACTGTTTAATGTTGCACAGTTCCTGCGGGAGTCCGGATCATCACATCCTCCCCCACTAAAAAGAGTTTCGTCCTCGAAACGAGACTGAACAATAATCCTCAGTCCGATCTCTCGAATAAGTAGGGGTGGGCATCCCTCATCTCCGACTCGAGCTCCCAGGTGGCCTCGCGCTCGTCATGATTGCCCCATTGGATTTTCACATAAGGAATGACCCGATTGCGCAATTCTCTCACCTCCCGATCCAGAATTCGCAGTGGGCGCTCCTTATACCTCAAATCCTCGCTGATCTCAAGCGGTGTGAAGTCGATGACGTGCGATGGGTCGAAGACATACTTCCTCAAGGTAGAGACATGAAATACATCATGGACACCAGCAAGCCTCGGAGGAAGTGCAAGTCGGTAGGCAACTGGCCCGATACGCTCCAATACCTCAAAGGGTCCAATATATCGGGGGCTAAGTTTTCCACGAATGCCGAATCTCCTGATTCCTTTGGACGGCGAGACTTTCAGGAATACATGATCTCCAACCTGAAATTCTAAGTCTCGTCGCCGAACATCGGCATAACTCCTTTGTCGGCTTTGGGCGGTTTGAAGATGCCGTTGAATCACTCGGACCTTCTCCTCTGCCTCTAACAATATATCTGGTCCCAAGGTCCGCCTTTCGCCCACGTCACTCCAATAAAGTGGTGACCGACACTTGCGTCCATACAACGCTTCAAACGGAGCCATCTGAATGCTCGCTTGAAAGCTATTGTTGTACGCAAACTCAGCTAAAGATAAATGTCGAATCCACCCTCCGCCGAAATCCAGGACACATGCTCTCAACATGTCCTCCAGGATTTGTATAGTCCGCTCTGACTGCCCATCTGTCTGCGGATGAAAGGCCGTACTGAACCTGAGTTGAGTCCCCAAGGCTGTCTGCAAACTCATCCAGAAATGCGAAACAAACCTCGGGTCTCTATCTGATACAATGGAGGCTGGTACTCCATGTAATCTCACTATCTCATCTAGATAAAGCTGGGCTAGTCGCTCGAGTGACCAAGTAGTCTGCATGGGCAGAAAGTGCGCCGACTTGGTAAGTCGATCTACAACTACCCAGATCGCATCCGCTCCTCCCTGCGCCCTCGGTAGTCCGACCACAAAGTCCATTGTAATGTGGTCCCATTTCCACTCGGGAATTGGGAGACTTTGTAACTTGCCGGCTGGCACTCGATGCTCAGCCTTCACCTGTTGGCAAGTTAAACACTGAGCCACAAATCTCCCGATACCCCTTTTCATACCATTCCACCAAAAGTGTGCCTTGAGGTCCTTATACATCTTAGTCCCACCAGGGTGTAGGGTATAAGGTGTATAATGGGCCTCTCGCAGAATCTGCTCTCTGATCTCCGCATCCACTGGCACACAAGCTCGGTTCCTATACCTCAGTACTCCCGAGGCATCCACCGTAAAGTCCCCAGACTGATTACTCGGAATTTGATCTTTAATCCTGATCAAGTGGGGGTCCTCACTCTGTTTCTTCCTGATCCTATCCAGCAGAGTGGGCTGCACGACTAAAGATGTCAGTCTAGCAGAGACCCCAGGGGACACAACCTCTATCTCAAATCGCCTCATCTCTTCTAACAGTGGCGCCTGATTTGTAATCATCATAGACAAACTTTGCACCGCCCTCCTACTCAAGGCATCTGCAACCACATTTGCCTTGCCTGGGTGGTAGAGAATATCTACATCATAATCCTTTAATAGCTCTAACCACCTACGTTGCCTCAAATTTAGCTCCTTTTGCGTGAACAGGTACTTTAGGCTCTTGTGGTCGGTGTAGATTTCACAATGCTCCCCGTACAGATAATGACGCCAAAGCTTCAGTGCAAACACCACGGCAGCAAGCTCCAAGTCATGGGTAGGGTAATTCTTCTCATAATCCTTGAGTTGCCTTGATGCATAAGCAATTACCCTCCCTTCCTGCATCAACACACAACCGAGTCCACTGTGTGATGCATCGTTGTAAATCACATATCCTTTCCCCATAACAGGAAGGGAAAGGATAGGAGCGGTCATCAGTCTATTCTTCAGTTCCTCAAAGCTCCTTTGACAGTCCTCACTCCAGATAAACTTTACTCCCTTACGCGTCAAGCGAGTGAGGGGTGTGGAGAGCTTCGCAAAGCTTTCCACAAACCGACGGTAATACCCAGCTAAGCCCATAAAGCTACGTACCTCAGAAACCGTCGTCGGTCGGGGCCAATCACGGACTGCCTCAATCTTTGCTGGGTCCACTGCCACACCTACGGCCGAAATCACATGGCCCAAGAAGACTACCTCCCAAAGCCAAAACTCGCATTTTGCCAGCTTGGCATACAACTTCTCTCGCAGAAGTTGTAGCACAATCCTTAAGTGCTCCTCATGCTCAGCATCACTTCGGGAGTAGACCAAGATATCATCAATGAACACTACCACGAACCGGTCTAAGTATGGTCGGAAGATCCGGTTCATCAAATCCATGAATGCGGCAGGGGCATTAGTCAGTCCAAAAGGCATAACTGTAAACTCATAATGCCCATACCGTGACCTAAACGCCGTTTTTGGAATATCCTCGGCCTTCACCTTCAACTGGTGGTAACCGGACTGTAGATCTATCTTAGAAAAGACACAAGACCCTTGCAGTTGATCAAAAAGATCATCAATGCGCGGCAAAGGGTACTTGTTCTTGATGGTCACTGTTACGGCATTTTGGTGTTGGCATATTTCGTGAGTCAAGTCAGTAAGTTGAGTCGGAGTCTTGAAGTGATCAAATTGTCAATCAGCAATCAAAGACTTAGAGAAGATTCAACAAGAGCTCAAGTTGACACTCAATGTCTTGAGTCTTGAAGATTGAAGATGAAGAATTGTGGATCAATTACATCAATCTCAAGAAGAAAGTATTCAAAAGGATCAGGTATGTTTAACTAAATAATTTTGGTGATCCGAATACTTTCTTATAGTGTAGAAACACTTGGATGAATTTTTAATTGCATAAAAATCAAAAACTGGACATGGGACATGTTCAGGATCCGGATCAGATGATCCAATCCGGATCCCGAAGGGTATTAGTTCATGTGCAAATCCAATCCGGATCCAAGCCTATTCTGATCCGGATCCCGAACATTGGATGTTGCTGAAATTCATGAACGATCCGGATCGGGCCTTGCGATCCGGATCCCGAACCCTTGGATTTCTGGAATCGTCAATCTCGTTACGACGATCCGGATCGCAGTAATTCCGATCCGGATCGCCGTCCTGAAAAATTCCAGATAAGGTATGTTTTTGATTCTTATCTCTTTCCAAAGGTTTCTAAACTATAAATAGACATTTAGGGTTTCTCAAAAAAGGGGGAGCACGGCCGATCAATTTATAAAACACTTGAGAGCAACCCTAGAGGCTAGGTTTTTATCGTTCTTCTTTATAGCCTCTTTTAGGTCAATTCGATGGTTCTTTCAAGAACATATCTTTTGTCGAATTGATCTAATCTTTGCTTAGAGATTTCTCCCATGGATCTTCATTGATAATCTAAGCAAAGGATCACCATCGAAGCCAATATTCTTACCGGCTGAGTTTGCGTCGTGGATTCGACGTGGCATCGTGGATTCGGTGTGCTAAAGGCGTTTCGTGGATTCGAAACGTGTGCTCGTGGATTCGAGTGGCGTTCGTGGATTCGAACGTGTGCAGTGGACGTGCAAGCGGTGGAGCGCAAGGTCCGAAGAAGTTGAAGGAGGGGTTAAATCCGTGGAGACGGTAATCACCTTGTTATTCTTCTTTCTTGTGGATTGTTATTGCGTGGACATCCAACCGGTCAGCGCAAGGTCCGAAGAAGTTGAAGGAGGGGTCGAGTCCGTGGAGTCGGTAATCACCTTGTTATTCTTCTATTCTTAGTGGATTGTTATTGCGTGTTGGTCCCGTGGTTTTTCTCCTGGATTGGAGTTTCCACGTAAATCTCGGTGTGTTGATTTTTATTTTCCGCATTGTTTTTTATTTTTGCACTGAGATTGGTTTTTATAATATTACACCTATTCACCCCCCTCTAGGTGTTTGATAGTACCTATTTAGATCCTTGTGGATCCTAAATAACTCTACAATTGGTATCAGAGCGGGTTTTAGGTTTATCTATCATGATGGGTGAAAGTGGTAATATTTTTAGACCTCCTCTTTTTGATGGGACCAATTATGCATATTGGAAAGTGCGGATGAGAGCTTTTCTCATCTCTATTGATGAGCGGGTATGGCAAACCGTGGAATACGGTTGGGTGCATCCTGTTGAGGAAGTAGGAAATTCTACTACCCCAAAACCTCGCTCTAGATGGTCCAAAGAGGAAATCGAAAGATCTTCTTACAATGGGAAAGGTATGAACGCTTTATTTAATTCTCTTTCCTCGACTGAGTTTACACGAATTTCCGCGTGTGAAACCGCGAAGGAAATTTGGGATATTCTCAAAATTACACATGAGGGTACTAATCTTGTAAAAATTCAAAAGCTCCAGATGCTTACAAGTCAATTTGACTCTATTCATATGGAAGAGCATGAATTGTTTACAGATTATTACACTAGACTTCAAGATGTAATTAATACATGTGCTAATTTAGGAGAAAAGATCCCGGAGTCGAAAATTGTAAGAAAGATACTTCGGACTCTTCCGGAACGGTTTAGGGCAAAGGTTACCGCCATTGAAACCGTTAGTCATCCGGATGAGATGAGTGTAGAGGAATTAGTAGGTGCTTTACAAACTTATGAGATGACTTTTCCTACTAATCAAAATTCTTCCAAGTCTTCTTCTAAGCTTACAGGTATTGCATTCAAATCAACAAAGGAAGAAGATGACGAATCGAGTTCCGACGATGAAATCTCTTTGCCGATTTTGAAGAACAATTGGCGCGGATCACAAAGAAATTTCGTCGGAAATTTTGGAAGAATCGAACCGATGGATCTTCATCCACGAAACCATCTAAAGGATCATCGGGTTCTAAATCCTCTAAACTCAAAGGCATTGCAAAACCTTCTAAAGAAAAAGAAAAAGATGATTTCGAAGGGGAAATCCGATGTTATCGATGCAAAGGCTACGGCCATATTTCAACGGATTGTCCTTCTCCGAAATTATATAAAAAGAAGGCTTTGCAAGCAAAAACTTGGGACGATTCTAGTTTCGATGAATCGACCTCAAGTGAAGAGGAAAAAGAAAAATTTGTTGCTTTTCATGCCTCTCAAACTCCCTCTTCTAATTTGTGTTTATCATCTTTAGTCACTGACTCTATTCCTTTGATTTTGCATGAAACATCAACATCCGGAGGAGAGTCATCAAGTGAGGGGGAGTCGGACGAAGAAGAACTCGTTGAGGCATACCAACAACTTCTTGCGGAATCAAAGAAGATGGCCAAACTTAACAAGAAGTTGAGGAAGCAACGACTTGAGATTCAAGACGAGAATCATGCTTTAAAGATCAAACTTCATGATCTCGAGGAGGAACGAGAGCTTTTATTGGATAATAATAAAATCCTCCAAGAAAAGATAAATCAATCGGAAATGGTCGTTAATTCCCACATTAACAAGATTGATTTTCTTGAAAAGCAGTTTGAGGATATTCATGTCACCAACCAAGCTTTGACCAAGCAAGTTCATGAACTCAAATCCGACATACAAAGGCTTTCAACCGGTTCCAAGAAACTAGATTGTATGTCCGGATTAGGTCAAACAAGCAAGGTTGGTTTGGGATTTAAAAAGGACCAAACTGTGCATGCTTCAAGTTCCACAAAGAAATTGAAAGGAAGAACTTGTCACCTATGTGGACTTGAAGGACACTTGGTGAAGAATTGCCCGAAAAAGAAAAAGAAAAATACTTCGGCAACTTCATCTACGGAGCGGACTCAACGGAATCAAAAGACACATCAAGTCAAAGGAGTTCACTCAACCCACCAAAGGTCCGAGCCACAACATCAATCATTCAAGTGGATCATTGCGAGGCAAAGACCTAAGGTGGACCAACAGTCAAAGCTACCAACCCCCGGGCACAACGAATCAAGACAACCCAAAATCGACGATTTTGGATTCGGAAAGGTGATATCTTTCCTTGTCTTAAGTTCTAAATAGCTTATGACTGTGTGTAATGCTTTGATTGGTTTTCCCTTCATATTTTGCTTAATCTTTGCATTACATGTTTCTCAATGCTCTTTGTTTTTATACTTTGTTTTTGAACAAAAGTTTTTTTTTTAACGAACAAGTGCATTGAATAAAAAAGGGCTTCACGTTCATTCACTCCAAATTAATTTTACTTGGATTATCAACTTGACTCCTTAATTATAATCTTGAAGACACTTCATTAGAGGAGTTGTTTAATTGAGCATTGGTTAAATTGACTTTAATTGCATCCTTTCACGCATTTAGAAATTTATTATGCTTTTGATATCATAATATTTCAATGTTGCAATGATCATTTATGTTAATTAATTCATCTTTTAAGTGATCAAAGTCAATTTCTCTCTCAGTGATCTCTTGGTATAGTCATTATCATATTTGATTGCTTAGTCGAGTATGAATGCGAGATCAATTTTTGGTTGAATACCTTATATATTAAATAATTGATAGCCAATTGAGGGGGAGTCAAAGAAAAGTAAAATGCTCAAAAGATGTGGAAAGAGTTACATCCCAATGAGGAGTGTGAAAACTACCACCACATGGAGAAAAAGAAAAAAAAAAGATACTCCATGAATGCAAAGCAAATTTTTGTTTTAAAAATGTTGATAAATGCATATTGAAATACTTGACTCAGTCATATTTCATGGTTGGTATAAGGTGGGATTTTTATAAAAGATGCTCAAAGAGCCACTCCTTCAACAGATTGTCTAGATATATTATCTAACTTATCTGGGATTTCAAACATCTATTGATCTTGGTATTTCATTTTCTTTACCAAAATTGATGATTTGATAAAGGCATTACGCATAAGATCAAGTTAGATGTAATTGAAATTGTTCAACTTTAAGGGTTTTAATTTTCATAAATTTTCGTTTCATTTTTGAGTATTTTTGATAGATTTGGTATAATCTATTTCTTGTTGCATGAAACGATGACTTTTGTTTAAAGTTGATACGCTAAAGTGCTTACATACTCTTTCTGGTTATTATTTTTCTAAATTATTCTAATGAAAGAAATTTGGATTGAATGACATCTATGCAAATTCATTGTTCTTCAAAGCACCTAAATTGATTTCTTGATGGAATACAAATCGGTATTTGAAAAGATTCTAAAATCTGGATTTGTTTCAAGGAATTATTTGTTTTTTTGCCTTCTGGTACCGGTACGCAATCTGCATTTTTGTTATATACCGGAACTGAGCTTTTATCTCTCTTTCTCTATGAACTAATTTCCTTTTGTCTAGTATGTTCACTGTTTGACAATTTGTGACAAAAAGGGGGAGAAGAGAAATGACGGAGATGAGATCATCAAGAGAGGACAAACGAAAATGGAAAAATGGGGGAGAACGGAAAATGATGATCGTATCACAAAGGGGGAGAACATAGATGCTCAAGAACATGGAGAACATGGAGAACATGTTAGAGATGCTCAAGATAGGGGGAGACAAAGAAAAAATTGAAAGAGCCGAAAAACAAAAGAACCAAAAGGAAGACGGATCAAATGTAGGATTTTAATTTCTAACGACTAACGTTTGATTTTGTTTGGAGTTTTGTTTTGCAGGAATTACATCACTTTAAGACTCCAAGTCCTAAGTCATAGAGTATGTTCTAGGACTGTTTGGTTCAAATGTAATTTTGTATTTATTGGATCTTTCACGCAAAGAAAATCAATGTTTTGGTGATGACATTGAATTTCGAATTTTTTGGTTTAAGATGAGTGACTTGAGCGTTTTTATGTATTTTTGGGTTTTGTCACGAAATTGCCAAAGGGGGAGATTGTTACGGCATTTTGGTGTTGGCATATTTCGTGAGTCAAGTCAGTAAGTTGAGTCGGAGTCTTAAAGTGATCAAATTGTCAATCAGCAATCAAAGACTTAGAGAAGATTCAACAAGAGCTCAAGTTGACACTCAGTGTCTTGAGTCTTGAAGATTGAAGATGAAGAATTGTGGATCAATTACATCAATCTCAAGAAGAAAGTATTCAAAAGGATCAGGTATGTTTAACTAAATAATTTTGGTGATCCGAATACTTTCTTATAGTGTAGAAACACTTGGATGAATTTTTAATTGCATAAAAATCAAAAACTGGACATGGGACATGTTCAGGATCCGGATCAGATGATCCAATCCGGATCCCGAAGGGTATTAGTTCATGTGCAAATCCAATCCGGATCCAAGCCTATTCTGATCCGGATCCCGAACATTGGATGTTGCTGAAATTCATGAACGATCCGGATCGGGCCTTGCGATCCGGATCCCGAACCCTTGGATTTCTGGAATCGTCAATCTCGTTACGACGATCCGGATCGCAGTAATTCCGATCCGGATCGCCGTCCTGAAAAATTCCAGATAAGGTATGTTTTTGATTCTTATCTCTTTCCAAAGGTTTCTAAACTATAAATAGACATTTAGGGTTTCTCAAAAAAGGGGGAGCACGGCCGATCAATTTATAAAACACTTGAGAGCAACCCTAGAGGCTAGGTTTTTATCGTTCTTCTTTATAGCCTCTTTTAGGTCAATTCGATGGTTCTTTCAAGAACATATCTTTTGTCGAATTGATCTAATCTTTGCTTAGAGATTTCTCCCATGGATCTTCATTGATAATCTAAGCAAAGGATCACCATCGAAGCCAATATTCTTACCGGCTGAGTTTGCGTCGTGGATTCGACGTGGCATCGTGGATTCGGTGTGCTAAAGGCGTTTCGTGGATTCGAAACGTGTGCTCGTGGATTCGAGTGGCGTTCGTGGATTCGAACGTGTGCAGTGGACGTGCAACGGTGGAGCGCAAGGTCCGAAGAAGTTGAAGGAGGGGTTAAATCCGTGGAGACGGTAATTACCTTGTTATTCTTCTTTTCTTGTGGATTGTTATTGCGTGGACATCCAACCGGTCAGCGCAAGGTCCGAAGAAGTTGAAGGAGGGGTCGAGTCCGTGGAGTCGGTAATCACCTTGTTATTCTTCTATTCTTAGTGGATTGTTATTGCGTGTTGGTCCCGTGGTTTTTCTCCTGGATTGGAGTTTCCACGTAAATCTCGGTGTGTTGATTTTTATTTTCCGCATTGTTTTTTATTTTTGCACTGAGATTGGTTTTTATAATATTACACCTATTCACCCCCCTCTAGGTGTTTGATAGTACCTATTTAGATCCTGGTGGATCCTAAATAACTCTACAGTCACTTTATTTAACTCCCTATAATCCACACACAGTCGAAGTGACCCATCTTTCTTCTTCACGAATAGCACCGGCGCTCCACAAGGCGATACACTGGGCCTAATAAAGCCCTTGTCCATCAAATCCTGAAGTTGCGACTTAAGCTCTCGCAGCTCAGCCGGTGCCATCCGGTAAGGAGCCTTTGAGATTGGCGCAGTTCCTGGAACTACGTCAATCACGAACTCAATTTCCCTATCTGGCGGCATGCTAGTCAGTTCAGGTGGGAAAACATCCGAAAACTCGCGGGCAATAGGGATATCCCCGAGTCCCGGCGCCGCCGTAGGCCCCTCAACGACACTAGCCAAAAAGGCTACACATCCTCGACGGATCATTTGCCTCGCTCGGGAAGTCGAAACCATAGAGGCAAAGAAAGCACTCTGACATCCCCGATATACTAACATCTCCTGGCCTGGCTCTCTAAAAGTGACAGTCCTTGCGGCACAGTCAATAGTTGCGAAATACCGAGCCAGCCAGTCCATCCCTAGAACCACATCAAAGTCCCTTAACTGTCTCAAGACCAACAGGTCTGCTGGCATAATCCAGGACTCGATTTGCATCGGGCAGGAACGACAGCATTCCTCCACGTGCAAAGTGTGATCGGGAATCTGAACCTCTCGTGCACGTGGTAAAAGTCCTACCTCTAACCCATGTAATGATGCAAATGATCTACTAATAAAAGAATGCGATGCTCCAGTATCAAATAAAGTACGAGTCCTAATGCCAGAAAGTAGAGTGATACCTGCCACCACATGATCTGCTGCAGAAGAGTCCTCTACCTGCGCAGCATATACTCGCCCACTCTGAGCTGGAGGGCGATAATCCGTGGGGTAGGAAGAAGATGGCCTGTTTGCTGGAGCATATGGCCGCTGAGCCGTCGACCGTTGCTGCGATGAAGATGGAGCAGATGCTGAAGAAGGGGTGGCGGGGGCCGAAAAGGGGCACGAAGCTTGAATGTGCCCGGGTTGTCCACATCCATAACAGCGACCCCACCGCTGGTCGCAAGTGTTGGAAAAATGCTGACCTCCGCAGAAAATACAATTGCCGGGGGCTCGTGGTTGTCGTGACTGCTGTTGCTGTTGAGACTGCCGCTGTCGTTGAGGCTGCCGCTGCGACCCACGTTGCGACGATTGTGATCTCTGCTGCTGCTGCTGCCGCTGCTGGGGCCTCTGGGGTCCACCCGGCCCTCTCCGCTCAGACCGTCCTTGGCCGGGAAACTGTGGCTGCGGCGGTCGTGGCGGCCTCCACGAACTAGATGGTCCCGCAACCTCCGGTGCCGGTCGCTTCGCCCCCGGGATCACTACGGGAGCTGGAGCTACCTCCTCCATCACTACCTCCCCGCACTCAACGTAGAGTGCCTGCTCCATTGAGGCCTCCAAGGTCTGCAACCTACGCGAATGAACTAACTGAAAAAGGTCTCGGCGCAACCCTCGCTCGAACATGTAGATCCGGTGCGCCTCGTCCCTGGCCACGTTCGGTACACTTGCCAACAACTGATTGAAATTGGCAATGTACTCGTGTACGGGCCGATCTCCCTGGCGGAGGTTTCTCAACTGTTCCTCCAACCTCTGCCGGATGCTTTCTGGGAAGAAAGCCCCAAGAAGGAGATTGCGGAATTCCGCCCAGGTCAGGAGCTGAGCCCCAGGCGGACCAGCCGGTCGAACACGCCGCCACCAAGCTTCGGCGTTGTGTTCCAAAAAGTTCGTCGCCAATACCACCTGGTATCGCTTATCGATGAATAGCGTCTCAAAACGTCGCTCCATCGCCGTGATCCATGACTCTGCCTCCCACGGCTCTGTATTCTGCCCCGAGAAATGGGGTGGGTCAAACTGGCGGAACCTCATTAACAAGTCAACTACTCCCCGCTGCTCTGCCGGGGTCAAAGATCCCGTCAACCCAGACGGTTGTCCACCAGTACCCCGAGCAACAGGGGATGCCGGGGTCACTGGTACAACTGGGGGATTCACAGCAGGGGAAGAAGGTACAGGAGAACTTTCTGGGGGTGCTACAACAGGCTGCGCCCTCTGTTCTAACATTTGCGTCAGCCGCCCCATAGCCTCCTCCTGACGCCGAACAGCCTCTGACATCTGGGCCATCTGAGCCTGAAGCTCTTGCACCTCACTTTGCTGGCCCTGCCCGGACTCCTCCTGATCGGGTTCAGGGGAATCAAGCTGAGAACGCATCAACATCCTACGTCGCGGAGGCATCCTACCACAAGAAATCACACTCAGTATCATAACCCCACACGACCCAATCTAGCGAAAGTTAAGGACATCCCCTATTTCTGTGACTTTATGTTGTCTCCAGCCAACATAATTGTGCACCAGAAATTTGGTATGTCGATCCCTCTTCTCTTACTGGAAGAGTCAACAATAAATCAACGACTTTCGCAAAATGTCACGTTTCTCACGCCCTACTATCCTAAGGTCTGCCAAAAGCCTAGGGTTCCCTAAGTCCCAACTGACCTATCCCTAAGCTCTGATACCAACTTTAATCTGTCACGCCTCGGGTGTAAACCGGAACCCGGGCTCGCCAACAGATCCGCCATGCACATGGGATTTCCCGCGTACACGAAGCGCTGGTAACCTGCTCAGATATAATATGACAATAACAGAGCACAATACAGAGCTTGAAATAGAAGAACCACATAGTACCTCAGACTGGAAATACAATTAAAACTGTAATGAGTACAACAATCTCCCAGTTCACCAAATAGTACAACCAGCTGGCGGAAGCCAGACCCAAATAAAAGGAGAATCCATAGTTCGGGTGAGGGGTACAGCGTCTATCTACAGCTCTCAGTCTCACCGGAGATCCATCTATTCGACGATCCCCTTACCTCGATCCGCTGCCGATGGCCTAGCAGCTCCCGCAGATGACTCTGCAAAAATAAAGGAAAAGGAAGAGACAGAAAATAGCAATGGGGGTGAGAACTACCAGATAAACCAGCAGCCTCCCTTAGTGGGTAAAAACCTCAACTCTGACGCACCCACTAGGACTACTAGAGGCAAAGGAAAAAAAAAGGGAAGTGGTAAGATACATAAGATGCTGAAACAAGAAAACTACCACTACTATGCTGCCAAAACTGTATGCATGCATCAGAAATAGTATCTGTCCAAATAAACCCAATCTAGATACCAGTAACAACTGGTGCTGCCTGCTCAGCGGAATCTGCACACAAGGCTTGAAACCGCGGGATCGGCCCGCACGGCTCGCATCCCAAAATAAGTATCAGACCGGCACATAAGGCTGGGTCCGAAAAAGCCCACCTCCGGAGTGGCACTCGAGGGGAGCGACCCACACGAGTAAAGCATCTCTGTCATCAGTATCTCAAGTATCTCTGTAGCACATATCTCAATATAGCAGGACTGGATCATAACTATGATCAAAGTGGGAAACTCCATCCCAATCCCCAGCTGATGCAATGAACCAGACTCAACCCCAATCTGATGCAAGGATAAACATCTGGTCGACCGCCTACTGTCCGCAGTCACCGCAATACCCCACAAATCCATAATCTGGCTACACTATCCCAAATCCCTGCTCATACTTGAGCGACAACATCTGGATGCAAAGGAAAGCGATAAAACATGCCAAGTCCCAATATGATAGTGTAGCAATAAATAGCGGCTAACTAGATGTCCAAGAAAGCATGCAATTATTTAAAAGCTGTAGAAAAGTGTCAAATATTTATTTTAAAAGAATATTGATTTACTGGAAAAAGTTAGGTGAGATTATAGCCTTTGTCCCAATCACAGTGTCCCAACATAAGTCATCATGTAATCTGTGGGGTTATATTAAATTTTAGGAGAGTTCGTCCCAGTGGTTCTCGTCAATTGTCACATTAGTTCGTCCCAATAGTTCTCATCAATTGTCCTGTTAGTTTGTCCTTGTCCTGTTAGTTTGTCCCAATGGTTTCCATCGATTGTATTTTGGGAGAGTTCTAATAATCCCAGTGAGCTTGTCAAAAATGAGGTAAGCAACAACCGCCCACCTCGAACAGCTCAAACTACACCCCAGGTAGTCTCCTGGCTGTCCACAGTCCTCAAATCCTGCAAATCAGTGCACCGCTGTTCATAACAACGCTCCCGGTATAAATATAAATCCCAAAAAGTACAATATTTGCCGTTTTTCAAACAGCACGGAAAAAGAGGAGTTTTTCACCTCTAAAAAGTGCTCAGGAAAATCCGAAAAAATTACGGTTGCGTTTCTTGCGAAGAGTAGATCAAAATCGACTCTTTAAACGCCTCGATCTGATGCTCCTACGCCAAGATAAAAATTGGAGAAGTCGACGCTGTCCAGAAATTTCCACAGCAAAAAGGGGGGTCAAAGAGGCCTTAGAAACCGTGTCAAAAGTGCGAAATGGAGCAAAGTGATCAACACGGAAATCGAAGCCTTACCTCTTAGGAACGCGCTGTCGCAAAAATCGTCCAAAAATTTTTCCTGGTTAGCACACAGGGAATTTTCGACTGAACTGCGACGGGAAATGGGCCGAAAAAGAAAACCATCGCAGTGCGCCGCGTCGCAGATAACTCACTAACTGTAACTCCAGAAATTCTGAAATTTTGAAGAGAGAGAGAGGAGAGAGAGAGGAACAACTTTTGTAAAGGGGCCAGACTCTGTTTCTCTCTCTACAGTGCGCAAACTCAGGTGGGAATGAGGAGGGGTTGGGGACCCTATTTATAATGGGCCAAGGGAATATTCTTGGGCTCGGACAGAACAGGAAACACCGGATTTGGCCAATCACAGAGCGCCACGTGTCCACATAACAGGAAACACCCATGCAAGTCCACTCAAATTCTGCCACGTGTCCCACGTGGTGCACATGCCCGGTCCCCGCTCCGGGTTTTCCGGAAAATGCCAGCCAATAGGGTGCTGCCACGTGTCACCAATCCCGTCGTCTTCTAGAAGCCGGCCAGCCAATAGGAGAACGCCACGTGGCAAGGCAATTCTTCGGTGCTCCCGGTGCACGCCAGGTCCATGGACCGCGCACCCGCGCGCCTGCCCGCGCCTGCCTGCGCTGCCCGCGCCGCGCGCCTCCGCACTCCGCCGCTGCGCCGCCGGTCGCCGGTCGCCGGAACAGTAATTCCGGCGGCCGGAGTTACTGTTCCGGCATGAACAGTACCCATGTGCCAAAAAAATAAAGTAAATATACCGTTTCGATCGTTTTCGCGTGCTGAGTCCAAATACGACGTCCGTTTCGCCAAATTCTCATCCGAAATTTTGCCGAAAGCTCCCGGAAAATCCCATTTGCTCCGATTTTCGCGCCAAGTCTATTTTAAATGTCCAATTTTGATTCTACAAGCTCCGTCTCACCGTATGAGCTCCCTACAGTCACTGTTTAATGTTGCACAGTTCCTGCGGGAGTCCGGATCATCACACATAAGCTATTTAGAACTTAAGACAAGGAAAGATATCACCTTTCCGAATCCAAAATCGCTGGATTTTGGGTTGTCTTGATTCGTTGTGGCCGGGGGTTGTCCGCTTTGACTGTTGGTCCACCTTAGGTCTTTGCCTCGCAATGATCCACTTGTATGATTGATGATGTGGCTCGGACCTTTGATGGGTTGAGTGAACTCTTTTGACTTGATGTGTATTTTGATTCCGTTGAGTTCGCTCCGTAGATGAAGTTGCCAAAGGACTCTTCTTTCTCTTTTTCGGGCAATTCTTCCCCAAGTGTCCTTCAAGTCCACATAGGTGACAAGTTTTTCCTTTCAATTTCATTGTGGAACTTGAAGCATGCACAGTTTGGTCCTTTTTAAATCCCAAACCAGCCTTGCTTGTTTGACCTAATTGGGACATACAATTAAGTTTCTTGGAACCGGTGGAACGACTTTGTATGTCGGATTTGAGTTCATGAACTTGCTTGGTCAAAGCTTGGTTGGTGACATGAATCTCCTCAAACTGCTTTTCAAGAAAACCAATCTTGTCCATATATGATTTAGCGTGTGTCTCCGATTGGTTTAACTTTTCTTGGAGGATTTTATTGTTCTAGACCCTATGATTCATTTTCTAGGGCAGCTCCGATACCAATTGTAGGGTTATGTATAATATGGATCCACACGGATCTAAATAGGTACTATCAAACAACTAGAGGGGGGGTGAATAGGTGTAATACTTATAAAACCAATCTCAGTGCAAAATAAAAACCAATGCGGAAAATAAAAATAGCACACCGAGATATACGTGGAAACTCCAATCCAGGAGAAAAACCACGGGACCAACACGCAATAACAATCCACTAAGAAATGAAGAATAACAAGGTGATTACCGACTCCACGGACTCAACCCCTCCTTCAACTTCTTCGGACCTTGCGCTCCACCGATTGCACGTCCACTGCACACGTTCGAATCCACGAACGCCACTCGAATCCACGAGCACACGTTTCGAATCCACGAAACGCCTTCAACACACCGAATCCACGGTGCTACGTCGAATCCACGACGTAAATTCAGCCGATAAAGAAATATAGGCTTCGATGGTGATCCTTTGCTTAGATTATCATTAAAGAACAGTAGAAAGAAATTCTAAGCAAAATTTAGATCAATTCGACAAAAGATAGATCTTGGAAGAACCGTCGAATTGACCTAAAAGAGGCTAAAAAGAAGAACGGTAAAAACCTAGCCTCTAGGGTTGCTCACGAGTGTTTTCTTATTTTTTCGGTACCTCTTGAGAAACCCTAAGTGTCTATTTATAGGTTAGAAACCTTTGGAAAGAGATAAGCATCAAAAACTGCCTTAACAGAATTTTTCCCGCACGACGATCCGGATCGGATTTACGACGATCCTGACTGTCGTCTTTTTTCAGCAATTCCTGAAAAAACAAGGTTCGGGATCCGGATCGGAATTCTGATCCGGATCAGAATTCTGATCCGGATCCGTTCAGGATCAGAAATTTTGATCCGGACTCTGAACATCCAATTTGTCCAGTTTTTGATTTTTAAGCAATGAAAACTTATCCAAGTGTTTCTAAACTACACAAATGTATTCGGATCACCAAAATTATTTAGTTAAACGTACCTAATCAATCCGAATCCATTTTCCTTAAGATTGATGTAATTGATCCACAATTCTTCACCTTCAATCTTCAAGACTCAAAACACTGAGTGTCAACTTGAGCTCTTGTTGAATCTTCTCTGAGTCTTCGATTGCTGATTGACAATTTGATCACTTCAAGACTCCGACTCAACTCACTGACATGACTCACGAAATATGCCAACACCAAAAAGCCGTAACAGCGATGTCGAGAAGAACGCAGATGGCACAACTCTCGAAAATCTCCGGGATCCCAAAAGTCGAAGAAAACTCGAAGACGACGCTCCCTGTCGAAAATGGGCTGTGAAAACTCGGGAAAAGAAGCCCAAAACGAAGCCCAAATGGGCTATTTATAGCCCAAGCCCACCAAAGGAGGGGATCCGGATTCGGGCGCAGGAATCGGGCGCCCCCCGACCCATCACTGTGCGTGCCCGAATCACCCATAGCGCGCCATGTGGCTCGCTCCGCGCCCCGCGCACGCGCGCCACCTGGCAGCGCGGTCCACGGCGGGAAGCGTGGGCTGCGGTTCACGCCGGGCCAGCTGAGTCGCTGCGCCCGCCAATGGGCGGGCGACACATGGTTGGCGAGGTCCACCATGCGCCGCGCCCGGCGCGAATCACGCGCAGCCCCGCGTGCGTTGACTGGCCTATCCCCGCGCGCCACGTGTCCCCAAGCCGCGCCTTCGCTGGTCCCGGTGCACGCAGAAGTCCCGTGGACCGGCCGGCCCGCGCCGCTGCTTGCGGCCGCGCCGCTTGCCCGTCGCCGCTGGTATTGCTCTGGCCTGCCGAAACAGTATTCTTGCCTCGAAATCCATTTTTTGGCATCCGGGCTCCGAAAAATACAGGTAAATAGCCGTTTTTCATCGTTTTCACGCGCTGAGTCCAAATATGATGTCTGTTTTGCCAAATTTCACTTCTAAAATTTGTCGAATGCATTCGGACAAGTATTCTTAATCCAAATTTCGTGCTGGGTCCAATTCTGAGGTCTGATTTGCGCGCAACCATCTCCATCACACATCATAGGCCTCCAGAAATCACTGAACACGCTGCAAACCACCGTGAAAATCTGGGTCATCACAGGTATGGGCTTTCATACTTGCGCAACTGTCCCTTGTACATCTTGCGCAAGACCCTGAACTGCTACGGTAGTAATTTGACCATCACTTGATCACCCACGGCAAACTTTCGAGGTTGTCGCTTCTCGTCCGCCTACTTCTTCATTCACGGCGCTGCTTTCTCCAAGCTCGCCCTCGCAATTTCACCCCTTTCCTGCAAGTTAGAGGTGAATTGGAGAGCAACAGGGCTGCGGAACTGCTCTTCCGCTGTGGCTATGTGTGGGGCGAGCAGTTGTGGCCCAATCGCAAGCTCGAAGAGACTACAGCCCGTAGAGTCGCTGCGCCGCAAGTTGTAGGAAAACTGGGCAACATCAAGGTGATGTACCCAATCCTTCTGACTGGCACTCACGTAGTGCCGCAAGTACTCCTCCAACAGAGCATTCACCCGCTCCATTTGTCCGTCCGCCTGTGGATGAAAACTTGTAATGGCGCTGACTTTTTACTATTTTCGTATTGACGTCTTTTGGATTTAAGCTTGTTTTTGGTAGATTTTTCTTGGTATTGGTTCGCTTGGATTTTGGGTTGTGGTAACTGTATCGCTATAGAGCTCGTTAAATGGAGAACGACGATGCGATCAGATCGGAAATCCGACTTACGGATCCTTCGGAAAGAGATTTTCAGTATTAACGGGTCCGAAAAGGTAAGTTCTGACATCCTTGGAACACGTTAAGTGTTATTGGTGCATCAGGATCCGTGCTAGCGGGCATGGGACGTTCCGGAGGATCGGCACGCTTATCGAGGAATCCCTTTTGTTTTTAATTATCGAATTTTGGGTGTTTCGTACGTAAGAAAAGGAAAAATTAAATTAAATAAGGGAATCGGAATTTCAAGATAACCCTAATTGTTTTGGAAAAAAGGATCGCCTCTTCTTTCTTCTCCCTCGCCGTGCGTGCCGAGGAGCGAGACCGAAAGCGTCGCCAATACCGAGGATCGAATCCGGAAACACCACCATCTGCGGAGATCAGTATCGCGTTGTCTTCTCCATCAGAACAGGGTTGGTTAGTTTTTAGTTTTCGTTTTGTGGATCTCATCTTTCAGTTGTCGGTAAATTCGTCGATGTTTTCGGGTGGTTTTGTTCTTGATTGACGTTCGTTGATGTTTTCGGTTGACTTCGTTCTTGGGTTTTGATCGAGGAGGTTTTTGATTGAGTTTTTGGGGGTTTTCGACGGGATTGCTTAAGAATAGTCGACGGTGGCTCCGCCGCCGCTCGATGCCCTAGCTGAGCCGCCGCTGCCGCCGCTGCTCGATGCCCTAGCCGAGCCGCCGCCGCCGCTCGATGCCCTAGCCAAGCCGCCGCCGCCGCCGCTCGATGCCCTAGCCGAGCCGCCGCCGCCGCCGCTCGATGCCCTAGCCGAGCCGCCGCCGCCGCCGCCGCGCGCTGCCACCGCAGGCCGCGCGCCGCCGAGAAGCTGCGCCGCACACAGCAAGGCTTGCTGCCGCCGCGCGCAGACAGACGCACGCTGCTGCCCGAGCGCTACCGCCTGCGCGCAGCCAGGCTCGCTGCCGCCGCGCGCAGCCAGGCTCGCTGCCGTCGCGCGCTGCCGCTCACGTGCAGCCAGGCGCGCGCTGCCGCCCGCGTGCAGCCAGGCGGGCTGCCGCCCGTGCGCAGCCAAGCGCTGCCGCCGCGCGCAGCTAGGCGCGCTTACGCCCGCGCGCCGCCAGGCGCACTACTCATGCCACTCTTGCGCTGTTAGGGCATGCCGCACAGGGCCGCGCCCTACCAGGCCGCAGCCACCTAGTGTTACCGCACACGCGCGCCGCGCACTGCTAGGCTGCCGCCGCTGGATGCCCTAGCCGCCGCCGCTGCCGGATGCCCTAGCCGCCGCCGTTGCTTGTGCCCGCGCGCGCCGCTGCTTGCGCTCACTCGCGCCACTGCTTGCGCCCGCCCGCGCCGCTGTGCACTGCTTGTGCGTGCCCGCGCGGGGCTGCCGCGCCACTGCCGTGCTGCGCGGGGCTATCGCGCTACGCGCTGCTGCTTGCGCCCACGCGTGCTGCTACGCGCTGCTTGCGCATGCCCGCACGGGGCTGCCGCATTGCACTGCTGCTTGCGCCCGCGCGTGCCGCTGCGCGCTGCTTGCGCGTGCCCGCGCGGGGCTGGGCCCGCGCGGGACTGCCGGGCCGCCGCCGTGCCGCGCGGGGCTGCCGCGCTGCGCTGCTTCCGCGGGGCTGCCGCGCTGCCGCTTTGTCCACGCGGGTCAAGCCGCTGCCGTCAACAGCTCGGCTCGACGGGTTTTGGCTAGACGGTTTTTGGCTCGACGGTCTTTGCCTTCACGATTTTCAATTTGACGTTTTTTACTTTGCGTTTTCGTCGACGGTTTTTGGCTTGACGGTGCAATCCGCTTGATGGTGCAGTCCGCTGGACGGTGCAATCCGCCGGACGGTGCAGTCCGCTTGACGGTGCAGTCCGCTGGGCGGTGCAGTCACGGTGCAGTCCGCTTGACGGTGCAGTCCGCTGGACGGTGCAGTCCGCTTGACAGTGCAGTCCGCTGGACGGTGCAGTGCATTGGATGGTGTAGTCCTCTTGACGGTGCAGTCCGCTTGACGGTGCAGTCCGTTCGACACAGTTGTGTTCATTTTTTTTCATCAGTTGAGCCTCCGTTCGGTTGTTTTTCGTCGCGGACTTCGTCAAGGCAACGATTGGAACCCGTTTTCCATCAATTGCCTCGTCGATAGTCGGATCGCGTCGGAGGTACGGTTTTGCAACCGGAGGGATTTTTGGACATAGAGTTTTTGTCGGTTTCTGTTTTGGGGGTAAAATGTTGATTTGCGTTTTTGGATATTTTATTAGGCCCGCGTGTGGTGTTGAATGCTTAGGAGGGTCGCGGGCGCGGTCGTTTATCTCCATTTCAGGTGGGTAC
Source organism: Tillandsia fasciculata (assembly GCA_029168755.2). Taxonomy (NCBI): domain Eukaryota; kingdom Viridiplantae; phylum Streptophyta; class Magnoliopsida; order Poales; family Bromeliaceae; genus Tillandsia; species Tillandsia fasciculata. Next base: position 12,657,913 of record CM054945.1, on the reverse strand, counting down.
ACCATTAGAAACTCTTTACGCGTAATTTCGTTATTGTTATGTTTATCATAGTAAGGGATATTGTGGATGCCGTCGGTTGGAGCGTACCGAGCTCTCCCTTTTTTCGTTACTGACGTTGGTTTATAGTGATGCTACTTATGAGTTGATGACTAACCCCTTGTGTTCTGCACGTGTATCGGCACATGTACTTTTTAGAGCAACGAGTGTCGCAGGTGGATACTCATTTTATTATGGTTACTATGCTCATGGCGCTTGCACGCACACCAGCAGTTTGGCCACCGTGTCGGTGTACTTTTCCGGAAAGGTGGTCTCCGGACCCGTGAACCCTACGAGGTGACGTAGTAGGGGCCCCTCGCGGTGATTTACGGTGCTGCACTTGTGCAGTGGGGGGTTTACATGCACCAAAGGTGAGAGCGGTGTGGTTTTCTTTTGCTTGAGGTTCCCGGACCGACATGGCAAGGTGCGCAGTTCGTTTCCTCAGGGATGATATGATTGATTGCAGGATGGGGTTATGGCTAATCTGGTTTTACGGTTTGATTTATTATCCGCACCTTTTTGCATCGTATTTGTAGTTGTGTTTTACCTCTACTCTTCATGTCACTAACTCCCACTGTGTGACAGGTTTGGTCGGGTCTGGGGATCAGGACGGTGGTGAGGACGCTATTCGCCGAGGTGTGAGATTACCTCGGTCAGGTTTCTTTTCCTTCTTTGGTTCTTAGTTGGTTATTTTCTTTTTGGTCGAATGCTGTGCATGTGGACGTGTGTATTGTGAATGGTGTGGATGTTGAGACAGACCTTTTGCTTTTGTCAAATGAATTTATTTTATAGAACTATGCTTTCAAAATATGGTTTATGGACGCGTCGAGTGGACGCGGGTTTTCATATTTAAAAAGGATTGCGAAAATGGCTTTAGAAAATTGAGTGTCGTGTGGGCACTGTTTTTAAACCTTGGAATTTATCCTTTCGAACATTTTAATGCACTAGGTGTGCGCTACTTTATGAAACAAGTTATTAGCGTTTTCAAATCATACTCTGGCCTTCGTAACTTTTAAGGCAAAGGTGGTTGATGTTTTCTTCGGGCTATGTGAAGTACATAAGGACGCCGTGCATATACAAGGGAGACCTTGTATATGTGGCGGGTCTGTTCACGTGCCTGGGTAGAAGTTTTTTTTTAAAAAAAAAAGGATCGCTTTCCGCTTTTAAATTACTCCCGGGGCGTGACAAAACTAGTGGAAAAGAGCAACTCAGACCCCAAGATTTTGAACACCTCGGTCCAAAACTTGCCGATGAATCTGGGGTCGCGGTCGCTCACTATACTTTCTGGGATCCCCCAAAACTTGACGACATGGCTGACGAAGAGTCATGCTGCTTCTTCAGCCGTGCAATCGGTTGGTGCTGCGATGAAGGTCTCGTACTTAGAAAAATGATCCACCACCACCAGTATGGACCTACGCCCCCCCACCTTTAGCAAGGCGGAGATGAAGTCCATGGAGATGCACTCCCACGGACGGTTCGGAATAGGCAACGATTCGAGGAGGCCGCCAGGACGCTGGTGTTCAACCTTGTCCTGTTGACACACCAAGCAAGTTCGCACGTAGGCCTCAACATCTTCGTGCATTCGTGGCCAGTAGTAAGCGGCCTCGAGCAGTGCCAAAGTTCGCTTCTGACCTGGATGACCTGCCTACTTGGAGTCATGACACTCCTTTATGAGCTCGCGACGAAGGTTGCCCCACTTGGGCACAAACACCCGCCGCCCTTTGGTGAGGAGTAACCCGTCGCTGAGCCAAAACCTTCGCGTTTTGCCCTCCTTGACAAGTTGCACAAGGTTCTAAGCGATAGGTTCCTCATTAGTTCCTACGCAAAGTCGATCGCGGAGTGTCCTGTGAAGTTGCCACACAGCTGCTAGTTCAGCCTTGTGGCTGAGTGCATCGGCCACGTGATTCTCCTTCCCGGGCTTGTACTGCATCACTATGTCGAACTCCGCCAAGAAATCCTGCCACCTTGCTTGCTTAGGCGACAGCTTCTTCTGCGACTGGAAGTAGCTTGTGGCGACGTTGTCGGTGCGCACCACAAACCTGCTCCCGAGCAAATAATGCCGCTAGGTCCGCAAACAATGCACGACGGCGGTCATCTTCTTCTTTTGGACAGTGTACCGTCGCTCGGTGTCGTTGAGTTTGCGACTCTCGTAGGTAATGGGGTATCCATCCTGCACGAGAACAACGACAATGGCAAAATCTGAGGCATTGGTGTGTACCTTAAAGGTGCGACTGCAGTCAGGTAGTCGCAGCATCGGATCCTCCGTCACCGCCCGCTTTAGGTCCTTGAATGCCTCCACGCATTGAGGGGTCCAATCCCACGAGTGGTTCTTCTTCAAGAGATTCGTTAGGGGGGCTTCTCTCGCAGAGTAGCCTGCAATAAAATGCCGATAGTAGTTGACGAGCCTAAGGAATGACTGCAACTCAGGTATGGTTTTTGGGGTCTCCCATTCGCAAATGGCTCGCACTTTCCGTTGATCCATACGGAGTTGTCCCTGGCCTATCCAGTACCTCTTCCTTCGTGAAGCTACATTTCTCCTTCTTGACGAACAATTGGTTCTCCCGCAACATTTGGAAATGGTTCGTAAGTGTTCGATGTGCTCCTCCAAGGTGTTGCTGTATACCACAATGTCATCGAGGTACACAACCACAAAGCGATCGAGATACGGATGGAACAGCTTGTTCATGAGGGTGCAGAAGGTCGCTGGCGCATTCGTCAGGACGAACGGCATGACAAGGAACTCATAGGACCCATACCTTGTCACGCACATGGTCTATTCCTCATCTCCTTCCGCAATCCGCACTTGGTAGTACCCAGAGCGAAGATCAAGTTTGGTGAAGAATTTTGCTCCGCCTAATTGATCAAAGAGATCTGCAACCAAAGGGATAGGGTACTTGTTTTTGATAGTGTGATGACCTGGATCTCCGCAGAGCTGTTGCGGTGCATTGGGGTGGCCATTGGAGGCCTACGCGGTGTGCTGGAGGTGTTCGGGGCATGATTGGACACTAGTGTTGGACTTCGGACTTAGATGGATCACGTGGGTGATCGGTTGGCCCCGTCGGGTCTCTGGAAGTGTTCTCGGGCGAAACGGATATTAAGATTGGGCTCGGCGCGAATTTCGGACTAAGAATACCTTTTCGGGGGCATTCGGCAATTTTTAGAGTGAGAATTTGGCGAAACGGACGTCAAATTTGGATTCAGCGCGCGAAAACGGTCAAAACGGACTACCCACTTGCATTTTTGGGGCTCGGGTACTGTTCACCGCCGGAACAGTAATTCCGGCGATCACCGGCGGCGGCGGGCAGCGTCGGCGGGCGGCGGCGCAGCCTCGGGCAGGCGGAGCAGCGGCGGCGCGCGGCGCGGGCAGCGCGCGGGCGCGCGAGCAGGCGGCCGGTCCACGCGGCGGGCGTGCACCGAGGCGGGGGACACGTGGCATCTTCCCATAGGCTGGCTCACAGGCGTTGGTCCACGGAGTATTCTGGTTGGCTTTGGTTCACGGTGCACCGGGGGTGGACACGTGGCAGGTTTCCATTGGTTCGGTGCATGGAGGATCGTGCACCGGGTGCAGCGGTCAGCGGCAGGACACGTGGCGCGCTCCTATTGGACGGTCAACTGTGCGGGCAGGAGGGCAGCGGGCGCAGACTGTGCGGGCAGGCGCGGCGGTACTGTGGTCGGGGACGCGTGTCGACTCCCGGAGGTGGCCACGTGGCGCAGCAGGAGTGGTCGCGGCGGCTGTCGGCTGTTTGGGCGACACGTGGCAGGCGGGGAGGCGGGTCGGACGGGTTCCAGATCCCGTCCGACGGGGCGTAGTGGGCCGGGCCGCACTGTGCGCGCCCGGAAATCCTGGGCCGGGCCGCACTGTGCGCGCCCGGAAATTTCCGGGCGCCCGAAAGTTGGGACCCGTTGGGAATTAACCCAATTGTTTCTTTTGGCTGGCCTATTTATGCAACCCGAACCCTTTCTTCTTGCTTTTTCCACCATTTCCGAGCCTCATCTCACCAAGGTGTCTTCAGCAAAGTTGCTCCCCTTCGAGTTCTCCATCTCCTGGTGAAGTTTGAGGGTTTGTGGTGGCACGCACTTCGAGATTTGGATTTTTCGGCGCGGCGCGACGTTGCATTCCTGGATTCTTCTTCGGCGCAGCGACAGTGTTTTGGCTCTCCCGAGCTACCCAGGCAGTATTTTTCAGCGATTCTTGCGCCATCGTCTTCGTAACAGGTAGGGCTACATTTCTTGTTTCTACTGGTTTTTCCCCATTCCGAGGTTTTCATGGGTTTTTCGGGTCATCTTGTGACCTCATTTTCTGGGGTGGAATTTTGGACAGCACAGTATTGTTTTGGGGATATCTCCGCAACCGGACATCGGATTGAGGCGATTCAAAAGGGGATTTGCATCTACGCATCGCAAGGAGTCTCTCTGAATTTTCTTGGATTTTTGTGGAATTTTCCTGAAGGTGAGAACCCCTTTTTACAGAACTTTGTAGCACAGTTTTTGGGTGAAAGTATTGTTCGGGGTGGTCCTCTTGTCGATTTTGGTTCTCAGCATAGAAAAATCATGGGAAAACGTGCAGGTACTCGTTTCGACCGGTTCGTCGCGTAGATCGCAGTGGTATTTTTCTGGGAATTTCTTGGGCACTTTTCGCAGGTGAAATTGGCTGAACTGTTAATCTGTTTTTTGAGGACAGATTTCGGATTAAATTTGGATAGTAATTGTATATGTATTCTTTGGGATTTATGGCGCAGTATTGCGGGGACTGTTGAGGATCGAGCGCGGACTTCGCTGTCAGGACTTGGATTTAGCGCTCGAGGTGGGTACCGTTGTTTAACCTCCTACTTGTGATGTCCCCACTAGGCCTATTTGAGTTGCTAATATGTTACATGACTAAATGAACCGGTGAAATGAATATGGCATACTAATTTGAGAATTGGACTTATAGCGAGATTTTGTGGCTTCAAGAGGACTAAGTGATAATTAATGGTTCATTCTTGTAAATAATATGTCGCCTAAAGCCACGGGATTAGCCTTGTTAAAAATGGATATGTTGCATAGACATGATGGGACCTCTTTTACATATACATAAACTATTTTGGGGCAACTTAGTAAAATGGAAGCTTATTTTAAACGGCATATCTCTACTTTGTGAGAACTAGAATACTTGAATCATGTTTAATAATGATAAAGGACTTTGCATGCTTGTAAGGACATTTAGTTAGGCCACCTTTTTCTGCTACACTATCATGATGGCATTGACTTAGGAGAAACCATGCTTTTCTCTTCTTTTATCTACCTTTGGGGGATAGTGCGCTCGGGTTCGAGCAGGGGCTGGGATAGTGTAGTCGGACAGTTGTGGGTTTTGGGACAGGCAGGCTTGATGGCAGGGTATTGCGGCAACCGCGGACCTTGGGCGGTTGACCGGAGGTTGCTTATGCATCAGATTGGGGTAGAGGGTTTGGGCTTCTTTAGTGGATGGGTTTTCCCACTTTGGTCAGAGTCATGATCCAGTCCTGCTGATCTATGGTACTTGTTACCCAGGCATTTTACTCGTGTGGGTCGCTCCCCTCGAGTGCCACTCCGGAGTGTGCGTTTTACAGGCTTCGAGTCCTCGGGACTCTCATCCCCTATCGGTGTTATGCGTAGGCTGGCATACCCGATTTGGCAGGCAGGCAGTACCAGTCCTCACTGGTGTATCGATTGGGTCCAGACAGGCAGGCATTTACATTCTGATGCATACATTTAGCTATATTCCTAGCTGGCACTTTAGAGGCATTTAGTGGTAGCTTCATCCATCATCAGCAGTCATACTTACAGCTTACCACCTTGTTTTATTCTTCCGCCTCTTATAGTCCTAGTGGGCACATTTGAGTTGAGGTTTACCCACTAGGAGGAGGCTACTGTTCTATAGTAGTTCTCACTCCCCACTGCTTTTCTTTTTCTCTTCCCCCTTTGTTTTGCAGAGTCGTCTGCGGGAGTTGCGGGACCCTCCTCAGTGGACCGAGGTAAGAGGATCGCGGATTAGATAGCGGTCTACCCAGGCACCAGTTCAGTTAGTAGATGTACCCCGATACTCTCAGATACTCTACTTTTCATTTCTTTTTGGGTCTGGCTTCGGCCAGCTGGTTGTATTCGATTAGTGAGCTGGGAGAGACACATGTATTATTGAGAGTTTACTTCTGCACTTTACTTTTCTGCTTTATCTGAGATGTATTAGTTCTAGTTTAGCTCTGTTTATGCTCTTTTATTATATCATCTATATTTGAGCAGGTTACCAGCGCTTCGTGTACACGGGAAATTCCGTGTATACGGCGGATCTGTAGACGAGCCCGGGTTCTGGTTTACACCCGGGGCGTGACAGATAGTTACCTTGTTGAGCGCCCTGTAGTCTATACAAAGCCGCAGGCTTCCATCGCTCTTCCGCTAGAACAAAACTGGTGCTCCATAGGGTGCTTTTGACGGTCGAACAAAGCCTGCATCGAGGAGTTCCTTCAATTGCTTTTGCAACTCCTCGAGCTCTGGCGGGGCCATTCGGTATGGCGCTTTTGCTTGCGGTTTGGCTCCTGGCTCAAGCTCAATAGCATAATCCACCTCCCGCCTAGGTGGAAGTTGCTTTGGCAATTCCTTGGGCATGACGTCCTGGAATTTTGCCAAAACTGCAGCAATCTCCGTCGAAAGGCCCTCCTCCTCAAGACCTCGTCGTTCACCTCGCGGATTGCCGCAAGGTAAGTCATCTCACCATGGTTCACATCGCTTCGCAACTGCAAAGCAGAGAGGGTCTAGGTGTTTACCGTTTTCTCCTGGCTCGCTAGGACCATGCACGGGGTTGTCTCCTCCATGATGCTTAATGCTCCAAGGTGTGGCATCGGAACCGCCTTTGACGAAGCTAAGAAGTCCATACCCAATATGACTTGGAAGTCGTCGATAGGTGCGGTGGTGAAGTTTGCAGTGCCCTTCCAAGGTCCCACTGCAATTGCCACGCCTTTAGCTACCCCTACCACAGGTTGTGCCTCCGAGTTGACGGCCTTGATCTTACTTGTGTCCTTCTCGAGGGAAAGGCCTAATCGCTTGGCCTCCACCTCCGACACAAAGTTATGAGTGGCTTCCGTGTCGACCAGCGCTTGTGTGGCTCTGCCGTTGAGGACCACATCAATGTACAGGAGTCCCTTGTTGATGGGTTTGGTGTTGCTTGCCAACCCCTGAACCGCATTGACGAGCCTAAGAGTGCCCATCTTCGTTGGTTCGCTACTGCCCTCACCCTGCTCAGTTTGGACAACATTTATCTGTTTTTTCTTTGGACAGTCTCTCGCCCAATGGTTCTCGCCACAAACGTAGCACATCAGTTTTTTGGATGGCACCGCAGGTCCTTTGTCACGACCTCTGCGCTCCTTTGGGTCTCGGCGTTCTCCCCCACCTTTAGTCTTGCTCACTTTGGATGTCCTGCTGCGAGACGGATCCGCCTTCTCATACTCAGGCAGCTTCTCCGCTAAGGCGATTGTAGAGCCCATATCTTGCACATTGCGCCCACAAGTTCTTTGTTCGCCCATGGTTGGAGTCTGCCAAGAAAGAAGAATAGACGATCTTCTTCCGCCATGTTGGTGATGGACAGCATCAACTTGGAGTACTCCTTGACATACTCCTTGAGAGTCCCGGTATGCTTGAGCCATCGAAGCTGCCTTCTTGCAAGATATTCGACGTGCTCGAGATAGAAGTGTGCCTTAAGCTCGTGCACAAAGTCCTCCCAAGTCTTTAATTCGCATTGGCCCTTCTCAGCCTCTGCAGATCGCCGACGCCACCACACAGCATCACATCGTCAGTGAGGTACATGGATGCGGCCTGGACTTTTTTCTCCTCTTCGTCTAGCCGCAGCGCCTTGATGTAGCACTCCATGTGCCATAGGAAGTTGTCGATTTTTTTTTCGTCGCGCGTTCCCCTAAAAGATTGAGGCTCGGAGACACGTACCTTTGAAGTATACACCCTGTGAGGTTCAGGACCACTCCCCACCGCTTTCTCAAGGATTATCACTCGTGACTTAAGGTCCTCGACCTCATCGACCCGAGCAACAAGATCCTCGATCAGGGTATTTTGCTCCACGTCTCGACGAGTAATGGTCTCCTGAAGCTTTTGAAGTTCGGAGCGAAAGGTTGTCATTGCAGTAGAAACACTTTCCTCCATTCTGCGAATGTCATCAACAAACATTCCAAAAGTTTCAGCCAAATCAGAATACCGTTCACCCATTTTTGCCACGACATCCTCCAATAACGCGAGGCGGTCCTCCAAAGGAGCGTCGTCCCTCGTGATGGCCCGTCGCTCTTTGCTCCTTCTTCGCCTGGATTGTTTTGGAGGTTCAGCCGCAGCGTCGGTGATGTTAGCATCTGATGTTGACATAGTTCCTAGCTCGAACCGGCTTTGATACCAACTGTCACGGACTTAAGCTTTTCGCCTAGCAAAAGTTAATGTGGCACCCGCCTTCCTACTCGAAGAGGGCAAGCCTTGCTCTCTGTTTGCTAGCCCGGACCTTTGCGCCCTACGACTAAATACAAAAATAAAGAAAAGAGAAAGGAGTAGTGGTTCCGCAGAAAAACTAAGTACTATCTTTATTTAGAAAATAACAACTACAAGATACAACTCTCTCTTGTTGTTTTGGCCTCAGCCAACTCCTCTATTTATAGGCTCATGTACATAACTCACCCACTAAGCCTACATTTAAGACACCCACTAATGTCTACATTAAATACCCACTAAGCCTACTTACAACCTTGTGGGTTATCCATGACTCTTGGCATCCCTTGACATTGATGGCATTAATGGCATTGATGAAGGAGGTTGCAAGTCTCTTCACTTTTCCACAAATAAAGTTGAAGTTGGGCCTCCTTATCAAGCCCACTTTGGTTTGGGCTATGAACTTAGACTGAAATTTTCTAAGTCCCTAACACACCCCTCTTGGTAGAACAAGTGAACAAGTGGTCATGGTCATCCAAACTGAACTTTTTGAACTTTGATTTTGAGCCTTGAACTATAAATTGTAACATTATGCTTTGAAACTTTCTAATGATATGTGGATATGAATGCTTATATTTGTGCATATCTAATATCTAATGTCATATTAAGATGTAAACTCTCTGATTGCTTATTGATTAAATTCTTGAGGTATTAATGATTTCCTTTTGTCAAGAATTCTTTCTTTTGCAGAGAGTACAAGATTTGAACACTCCTAGTTGCGTCTAAGTCTAGAGTTTATATTAGGAGTTTATCTCTTGTATTTACATTTATTTGGATTGTTCATGCATATTTTTGTTGTATGGTGATGGCAACAAAAATCGTTTTTCTTTTTTTTTTTTCTTTTTTTTTTTTTTGTGGATTATATGTTTTGTCACGAAATCGCCAAAGGGGGAGATTGTTAAGAATTTTTGTATTGGCGTATTTCGTGAAATTATTTGAGTCTTGAAGATTGAAGATTAAAAACTAGAAGATCACATACATCAATTTCAAGAAGAATAGATTCAAAATGTTCAGATACGTTAAACTAAATATTCTTGGTGATTTGAATACATTCTTATAGTTTAGAAACACTTGGAATAATTTTCATTGTATAAAAATAAAAAACTAGACATTTTCAGTGTTCTGGATCCGGATCAGGAAGATCCAGTCCGAACCCCGAACAACGTTTGGTTCATGCGAAATACCAGTCTGGATCAACCCTCTTTCAGTCCGGACCCCGAACATTAATTTTGTTATATCGCATGAATCAGTCCGGATCAGACCCAATCCAGTCCGAACCCCGAACCTTATTTTTGGAAATTTTCTTGACTATGATGACAGTCCGGATCAGATGAAGTCCAGTCCGGACCGCCGTGCGAAAAAATTTTTGTTTAGGCAGTTTTTGATTCTTATCTGTAATACTCGAGAAATTCGAGTTTGTAAAAGTTAATAAAATAAAGAGTAAAATTCAAATGTGAATGTGTGTGAGGAAATGAAAAATTAAACTTATGTGGTTGTATACCGGTGTGTAATTTGCACAGTTTTCGAAGCACTATTTTCGTCTTTCAGATCCGAGTCTGATCTCGAAAATCTGAAATCGCAAGTGCGACCGTCTCATCGAATCGATGGAAAATGGTATAAACCGATTTTTGATCCGACGGTCGGATCATCCAGAAATAAGTGAAGAAGCTAGTGGGACCCGCGACTTAAGTGAATAGTGAAGTGAATAGTAACTCCCGGATTTAATTCCCTCGTTGACCAACGTCGGCCGATCGACTGTCTGGAGTACGAATCTGATGATCTAGGTAGTCGATTTGAATGGCGTCGTCGTTCTAAGCACAGTGGCGTTGACCAAATTTGCGTTTGACGAGCCTGAAGCATCGTAAAGCGTGCCGAACTGTATACACTACCGTGTAACATGGATTTTAAAATTATTGAAGCCCGTTTTCAACGAACCAAAATAGCTACTCAATAGGTTTCGTCGAGCCGGACATCATGGTAGTGTCCGTTTTTCCGTTTGGCAACTCTAATGCCTCGAAAAATGTGAAAAATAGTTAAAATGTAGTATTTTGCATATGAGACCCTATATTTTATGCTCCGAAATTCGTGGAACTTCTGGGAGAGGGACCTTATTGCAAAACTCAACATCTGTGAGGGACCCAGATCTAAATATTAAGAGTTGAGGGGGGTAGAATGCTTTTGTTGCAAGTCTATATATAAATGCCTTAGGGTTTCTCCTTGAAACCCTAGCCGAAAATCGTTGCACCAGCCACCACCTCCGAGCTCTTCATCCTCCTCTGTCTCTCTTCCTAGCGTTACGCCGCCGGCCGCCTCTGCCCCTCGCCGGAATAGGAGAAGGAACAAGAGATGGCTTGTTCTCGGGTTGGATCATGAAGGAAGCAACCAGAAGACTTGGGTTTGCTCCAGACCACATCTGAAAACATCTCTGTGTTTCTGAGACTCAACCCGAGGAGCCCCGACACCTAGCTCTGCCGCGTGCCGCCGGCGGAGATCTTCTTCTTCTTCCTTGGCTCTGGTGAGGTAGGGTCCTCTTTTTCATTTTTGTTGCTTCATGGACCTCTTCGATCTTCCTCTGACATCAAGAGGATCTCCTCTGTGAAGCCCCGTGTGCTGCCGTGCTCCGGTTAACCGGTGGGAGCAACCTTGTCGTCGGAACCCTAGATCCGGCCAGATCTGTGCGGGGACTTCATCCAACCATTGGAAATTAGATCGGGCACGTTGGGAAGCTTCTGCTGATCCCCAGGAAGGCCTCCAAGAAGTTTGGGAGGGAGTGGTTGAGAGACGAGCCCGCACGTGGATGCCCTAGCTTCGGGTGATCTTCCTCTTGGCTGAGCTCCACCGCCCGGCGCCTTAGGTCCAATTCCATCCATTTTTGTTGAGGCAATTCTGACTTGTTCATCGGGAAGTGATCTAGCTCCTGAGATATATGACATTCTTTATCCTTCTCTTTTCCTGGTCTTCTTACCTTCTTGAGCGCCCGATAGTCGATGCATAGCCCAGGCTCCCGTCATGCTTCTTCTGGAACAATACAGGCCGACGATGGTTGGATGAACCCCGCAGCAACTCCTTTAGATCATCCGAAAACCGTTCCAACCTTGGAGAATCGAGCAGGGAAGCTATGCTTAACACAAGCGATAGATCCCGATCTACGCTTGTGCCCAATGCCACACCATTGGGAAGCTTCACAGCACTAAGAGGAACCATCCTATGCACTTGCATGGACTTAGAAGCCAGCGGTTGAAAATCCGCCATTAGAGGCCTCGAGCTTGCTCGAGCTTGTCACCCCGCCGTCGCCATCGCTCTTCCGGAGCCAGTCAACTCTGGTAAGTTTCCTGACATCTTGAGCATCCCATTAAGCCATTTTCATGCGACCCATGCGGCGTGGTTACCGACTTGCCATTAATGGGTTATTTAAGCCATGTTATCTTCTTCCTCGGTTTGGGGGGAGCATAGGGAAGCCCTAGCTTGCGCGGTTGAGGTTATTTCCACCTCTGGAGGTCCAAGGAAGGTGGTGCTCAACTTAGTTTGAAGCTTGACCGAGTGGGGGTGGGTGCGGCCATTGTTGTGCTCCAACAAGTCACGTGCAAGGTTATCTTGCTTCGGTGACGTCTCCGGCAGTCTCGCGACCTCCCATAGGTGAGCCTCCCCTCTTTCTGGATGTCTTTTAACTTGTGCTCATGTTGGTTGAGGCTTGGAACCCCTGTATTATTGAGAGCCACAAGTCGCGCTCTAGGTGTTTGTAAAAATGCTGAGTTGGCTCCAACCCTGTTCTGGCTGCTTGTCGACCACCCAATGGTGAGCCCTCGACTCCTGCAAGCCTCATGAGCATGATGCTCACAATAAAGTTGAAAAAAAGAATCGTTGTTTATACATGTGTAGCCAATTTGAGCCTCCGTGCATAATAATCATGGGCCAACGTGTGTTTTTGTTGCCCAACCTAGTTCCAAACTGTGAGCACGAGGTCCAGCACGTTAAGATCTAAGTACTGGTAAATTATTTTGGAATAATGATTCCCGAATTAAAAGTTGGGACTTAATTAGTGAGTTTTATGTGAATAAAATACAGTTTTAGCAAAGTCCAGGGGTCTAAATGTAATTATAGCCTGGTAGGCTACTGTGGATAGCGTGCACACGATCTCTGAACCTTTTGTTCAGGATCCGTTGGCTTTCGTTGAGCGGATTTTGCTTTACGATCCTTGAATCAGCAAAATTGTCGGTTTATCGGCGGTTTCGCGCTAAACACGCAATTTGAGAAAAGTGGATGGCTGTTGTCAGTTGCTAGTTGTCCCTGGCTATTCCCAATGCTGTCCCGATAGACCCAGTGATTTCGGTTTAGCGTTGGTGATTTCCGGAGCCGAAATCGGATTTCCGGAAATGATTTTGGTTGTTATGGCATATTTTTATTGACGCGGTTACCTTCAGTTTTCCTTTCTCGTACGGGTTCTTTTTGCTCCAGTGGCCTAACGCCACTGTGCGTGGCCCGAGGTGTAGTCTGTCCGTCCCCGGACAGCAGTCGGGACCACTGTTTTACCTAACAGGTAAAGGTTTTTGATTTTGCTCTTTGGGGACTTTATTTAGGTCCGGGTTACATACGAGGGCATAGGAAGGGCGCAGACACTTTTGGTCATCGCTGTTTGAGGTGGGTACACTCATCCGAGGAAGAGGATGCCGTCAGATGGCTCCCTTTCGGTTTTTCCTGTTGTTTGTCGTTATCATTTATAATGGCAATTCTTTAATAACTGAGTATGGTAAAGTTGGTTATTTCCTTTATGGTCGCTTTCTGTGAATGTGGACGTGTATAATGTGGATGGTGTGGATGTTGAGACAGGCCTTATGTTTTGACAAATGAACTTATTTTATAGAACTATGCTTTCAATATAGGGTTTATGGACGCGTCGTGCGGACGCGGGTTTTCATACTTAAAAAGGAATTGCGACAATGGCTTTAGAAAACTAAGTGTCATGTGGGCACTGTTTTTAAAACCTATGGATTTATCCTTTCAATCCATTTGATGCGCCGGGTGTGCGCCTTTTAATGGAATAAGATATTAGTGTTTTCAAATTCATACTCTGGTAATTGTAACTTTTAAGGCACGGTGGCTAATGTTTTTATTCGGGCTATGTGTTGTACATAGGGACGCCGTGCATATACAAAGAAGATTTTGTATATATGGCGGGTCTGTGCACGTGCTACGCGGGAGGCTGCTTCAAAAAAAAAAAAAAAAAAAATTAGGGCTGCTTTCCACTTTTAAATTGTCCCGGGGCGTGACATTATCTCTTTCCAAAAAGTTTCTAACCTATAAATAGATCCTAAGATCATCTTTTAGGGTATTCCAAAAAGGAATCGTAGATAATTCACATATAGAAAAGAAAGGAAAACACGTTCTATTTTATGTTTCTTTTTCTATATTGATCGATTTGATTCTAGGGTTTTCAAACTCTTTATTTCTTGTAGAATCAAATTGATGAATACTTAGACTTTTTATTATATACTGTGTTTTCTTGTCTTTTTATGATTATCTAAGTATTCTATATCATCACCATCAATAAACAAATAACGATTTTCGAAAGGAACATCGGCGCGTGGATTCGCGTGGCCTTGTGGATTCAAGGTGTATCGACTTCGTGGATTCGGAGTTAGGCGCGTTCGTGTGATCGACTCGTGCTATATTGGTGAAGACCGTGAATTCGGTTGGACATTGTGGATTCGACGTTGGACTTCGTGGATTCTAAGTTGGACGCAAATTGTGTGATCGAGGCGCGTTGAGGACTGTGGAGAAGATCTACTTGGAGCGTATGAAAAAGGTTGAGTCGTGTGTTGCGTTATATCACCTTGTACGTGTTCAATCTTAGTGGATTTTTCCGTGTGATCGGTCTCGTGGTTTTTTACTCCTGTGATAGAGTTTTTCACGTAAAATCTTGCTAACATTTTTTATTTTCCGCATTGGTTTATTTTGTTTACGCAAAGATTTCTGAGTTTTATTGTTTACACCTATTCACCCCCCTCTAGGTAGTTTTTTCTCTATTTAGATCCTTGGATCCCATAACCCACAGCAGGTACCTCTAAAAATAATACACCACAGCGGGTGTGAGAACTACACCAACACGTAGGTCTCAGTGGGTACCGTCGCCAACATCCACGATATGCCCACTAAGTCTACTGGAGGCAATAAAATAGGTAAAATGAAATAATAACAGCTGAAATGAAAGCTACAGCTACTATGCCTCAAGTATCATGCTCAAAGGAAAAATACTCAACTATGAACATGCTATGCATCCACTCGCTCATGAGGTTCTTACATCAACCCAATCTCTCTGACTGCCAAATCTGGTCCAGTCAAGCCTGCGCCCCCCAGTGTATCAACGTAGGGTGTCCAATCGGACTATTACAATACCACGCAAAGCAGCCTCATCAGGCGCATCATCATCATCGCATCCGGAGCGACAACTCGAGGGGAGCGACCCTACTGAGTAACAAGCGTGTCACATCTGGCTCAATAAGCGGCACATGCAGGCTATAATCCACGATCAAACAGATCGAAAACTCGAATGCCAACTAACCCATAATTGTAGTAGCCCCGATTCTCGTGTAGCTTCTCCCATGACCCATGATGTAGAACACTTATTGTTGGTGTGTCGGACCCGCAACGCGTCAAATGGACGCGTTGGACGGACTCTATGAGCCTTCGGGATTGAGCCTGCCTTCCGGCTATTTTTGTTGGAATTTAGAAAGGGCTTTAGGCTAATCCGAGGTCATATTTGGATTCAGCACGGAAAAACGTCGAAAATCGGCTATTTACTTGCCTTTTTCGGAGTCCGGATGCCCAAAAAGAGACTCCCGGAAGTTTTCTGCGCATTTTGGTGCATGGGGGAAGCCGTGGACCGGCCTTGCGCAACGTGGCAGCCTCAGATTGGCCCACGCATGCGGCGCGGTACACAGAGAGTTAGTGCTGGTGCATGGACCGGGTGCGGGGGACACGTGGCAGCCTGTGATTGGCAGGCTCTCGCGACGCAGTCCACGAAAACGGGCCGGCTGGCGCATGGACCGGGGCGGGCCACGTGGTGGCCTCGGAGTGGCCGGCTCACGCACGCGCGGTCCACGAGCCAGGGGGAGCAGGCGGAGCAGGTGGGGCAGGTGACCGCCGACGTGGGGGCGCCACGTGGCGCCCTGCGATTGGCGGGCGCCACCGCCCCACGTTCGGCGGTCGGGGCCACGTGGCGCAAGCCTGCGGGCTCCGCACGCGCTGTCCGCTGTTCGGGACACGCGTCGGAGCCGGGAGGATTCGGGCGCTGATCGTGGGTCGGGCCGGGGCGTCTTTTGGGCTCACTGTAGCAGCCCGGAAGTTCTGGGCGCCCGAAATCTGGGCCCAAAAGCCCAATAAGGGTGGATTTTTGGACTTTTTGGTGAGGGCCTATAAATAGGCCGAGTTCTTGGGCCTTTTACCCCTTTTTCCCGAACTCTTTTGCCTCTGAGCCCCTAAGTGAGTTTGATCTTCATCTTATTTTGCATCTTGCGAAGGAGTTTTAGAATTTTTGGAGGCCGCGACATCGACGTCTTCGGCGAGTTAGCGCAGTGCGACGCTCTTTCGTTGGTGGCCCATTTCCGTTGCGTTTCAGTCCACGAGGTTAGCAAAGCTACTCCGACAGAAATTTTGGACCATTTTCACAGCATCAGATTCACGAGAGGTAAATCTACAATTTTTGTATTTTTCACTTCTTCCAGATTTGAGTTTTTTTAGGGGTTTCTGGTACATCTTTAAGCCCCTGATTTGCTGGTGGTTTTTCCTGGACAGCAGTGCATTGTTGGATTTTTATCTCTGCACTCGAGCATTGGATTTCAACTTGTGAGGACTCGATTGACATCTACGCTTCGTGAGGATCGCCTTTGTATTTTTATTGGAATTTTTGGAATTTATCTTATAGGTGATAATTAAGCTTCTTTGGGACTGAATTTTCAGCAGATGGTACACTTGAAAATTTTGTGTTGATTGTAATGTTGGACCATATCTTTGTACCCAGGAGGTTTTTTTGGGTGTTTTTGGACGTTGGCACTGTGGAAATCTGAGGATTGTCCCCGTGCAGTTTCAGCATTTTTAGACTTTGGATCGATTTGCACTTTCAGGTGGATTGTTTCGTTTTCAAAACCGGTGGACTGATCATTAATTCTATATTGTAGAAAACATACATGATTGTGAGTGTATTAGGAAGCATGATAGTAAGAGAGAATTGATGTTCCTTGTGTTGCTATGATGATCATATTGATTTATTGCTTCCTAAATATGTTAAATTAAATGCTATCTTTGGAACTTGACCTAACACCCCGTCATATGCTACATGTTTAAACAGACTAGTAGAAAACTCCAACTTGGGCTAGGTTATTTATGCTTTAGACATTCCCACACTGTTATCTATTATTTTACTTGGACTTAGAGTTTCCTCGCCCGGATAGTGGGCCGAGTAGTCGGGTTGTTGTGGGATGCATGTTACACTCACGCCTGGGGGCCGAGTGGAGTCTCGTAGCAGTGTTTAGATCAGTGTTTTATTTTGGGAGCTGTCTGAGTCGACGGTGGGTCCCGGTTGTGTGGTTTTCCATCCAGTGAGTGAGAGTTGGTATTGTTGGTTACTGTCAATCTTGGTGATCGTGGATTTGGAATATAGCCTGCATGAGGCACATTTGAGCTCGACAGAGATGCGCGGATACTTTCCTCGGTGGGGTCGCGCCCCTCGAGTGCCACTCCGGAGTTGGGCTTGTTACTTGCTATCGCGACTTGTCGACGCAGTCCCTCTGGCTGGGCCAGTTTTGGCAGTCACGGATGCCCTACGTAAGTCCGGTCCTCCTTGGATGTAACGGCAGTAGGTAGGCGTAGGTTTGACTGGACCCTATGTGGCAGTCAGTGTAGATTGGGTGATTATATGTGAGAGATAGTAGATGCATCATGTTTCCATCTGTTCCACTCCTTGAGCATTTAGATAGAGGCATAGTAGCTGTAAAGTTATTTTCCAGCCTTTACTTTCAGTACTGCATTTATTACTTTATGCCTCTAGTAGACTTAGTGGGCAGACGGTCGGGCTTGTTGGTGGTACCCACTGAGAACTACTGTGGGATGTAGTTCTCACACCCGTCGTGGTGACTTTTTCCCCAGGAACCTCTACTCCAGTTCCTGCTGTTCCAGTTGCTGATCCTGCTGATCGAGGTAAGGGAGTCGCGAGCTAGATCCCTACCAGTCTTCTTCCAGTGAGAGTAGATGTACCCTTTTGGTGATGTACTAGTACTGTCAGTGATTTTGTGATGTATCATGTATATTTTTACTTTTGAGAGTTTTACTTTTGGAGTGACTTTTGTATTGTGAGGTCCTGGCATGTACTATTTGAGGAGCTGTATATATTTATTTTAGCAGTTTACTTTTCAGCTCTGATATCTGTATAGTGTAATTGATCTTTTGCAGGTTAGTCGCTTCGTCTATACGGGGCTTCCCGTATGGGCGGCGGATCTGTTGGCGAGCCCGGGTCGCAGTTTCGACGCCGGGGCGTGACAATAATCATGTCGGAGAATCATCCATTACTCAATCTGATAATGTTCTCAAAACCCCCAAGACAATAGAAAACTCATCCACCGAGCTAGAAAAATCCATTCAGTCCCCAGGCACGAATATACATGCATCCCGAACCTATCCAACCCCTCATGGTGCTCTCAAGTGTAAAAACCCATTTTTTTAAAAGCCATTTTTGCTAAAACAGGTACATCGACTTTTAAAACGGTTCAGATGCATTTCTAATATCAACGACTTATGTAGTCTAGTGTCAAATAGTCTCAAAATCATACGAAAAATATATGGGGCTCAGGTTTGTCATTCTGTAATTTTCTAGGCAACTATCAAAGTTTACCAGCTATAAAAACTGCTAAACTAGGCATTCTAAACATGCTTTCAACAGAATTAGAAGGCATTCCATAAAGTTTAGAAGAATTCCAACCCACCTGGATCGCTATCCACAGGCAAAGAAGAAGTCGATGAAGCACAGAGTCGCTCTCTGTCAAGAATCAACCGAAACAGCACCTCGGCACCCGGGCGCATGCCACCACTGCCGACATCCAGGAAAAACCTCCAGGAGCTCTCAGCATACTCCAAAAGCCTCAAGTCAAGTCCCTCTAGGATTAGGTCAACACCTCCACCAAGCTCACAGCACTCGCTCTCCGTCGGCTCCGCACAATGAATAGAGCGACACCACCCCTCAGCTCAACACAGCACCCACCACTCACATCGCACCTAGCTACTCTACACATCACAGGGAAGAAGGAAAGAGGGAGGAAAACCAACTCCAAGCCTCAAAATCCAAAGTCTCAGCCAAAAATCCAAAATTCGAGAAAAATCTGAAAACTCAGAAATCTACAGTACTCACCTCTGATGCTGCGTTCACGCGCGCAAGCTCCAATCCGAGCTTTCCTCAACAGGACAAGCTCTCCTCATGATCAAAATCCGAAGCTTCGCGTCGAAGAAAATCCTCCAATCGCATAGTGGAAGGCTATCGTGGAGCTCCCCTGGTGCAACAATGGTGGCCCTACTGCTGCTGCTGCTGCTGAGGGAGGAAGAAGAAGAAGATGATAATGATGATGAAGAGGATGAAGGTAAAGGGAAAGGTGATGGGATATATATAGACCACTCTCTCCCATCCCTCTAGCATCACACGTGCGCCTACAAGTACACTATCACGTCACAAGGTAAAAAGATCCGCGGAACAAACCGAAATAGTAACCTGTCCATGTGGGAAAAATCCGCGTTTCGGGCGCCCTCGAACACGGATCGGGTGCCCTAAATCACGACACAGTAACTCTCAGGCGCTCCCCCAACCACCCGCTCCGCTACAGTAGACAGCCCAGATCCACATCACAATGTCAGATCCTCTCCTTAGTCTTGCAGGCGCCCTAATCAAGGGTGCGGTGCTACAGTGAATCACCATAAATCTCACTATCAGTCAAAACTCTGAAGAAATCACAGCCATCCAATCCTCGGCCTGCTACAATAACTTTCGGGCGCCCGCACCTGAGTTTCGCAAGTTTCGGGTGTCCGGAATATCTCCTAGGGCGCCCGAAAACTCTAAAACATACAATTTTAGCTATTTTGCAGTCCCGAGTCCGTTTTTCGCGCTATTTGCGCATCCAACGACACTCACACTATCCAAGCATCTCCAGATGCTCACGTCGGCACACCCGAACAGTTACTTAGCCCTGGTACTGTCACGCCCCGGGGTCGAACTGCGACCCGGGCTCGCCAACAGATCTGCCGTCTGTACGGAAACTGCCGCACAGACGAAGCATCTAACCCGCAAAAGATCTATAGCTAAACATGTATCAGAGCTGAAAAAGAACTAATAGCTACAGAAATCAACTGAACATCTGGAAAAAATAAAAATCCTCAATACAAGTCTCTCAACTAAAAAGAGTAAATACAATCCTCACGGATCACTCAGAATGTCCAGTACAAAAGTGGAAACATAAAATATACCAGGTACATCTACCTCAGACTCTCCATGCTGGTAAGGAACTAATCGGCCACGTCCTCACCTCGATCTGCTGTCTCGCGCGAACTAAGCCGGAACAGCTACCTCAAACCTGTCACCGCAGCGGGTGTGAGATCTACTGCAGAAGGCAGATCTCAGTGGGTACCATCCCAATAGCCACGGTATGCCCACTAAGTCTACTGGAGGCAAAACAGATAGATATGCAGATAGATAGATAATGGGTAAGCTGAAAGAAAACTACAGCTAAAAATATCTCAATCAAAGGCTCAAGAAAACTCTACCAATAATATGATATGCATACCCTCTCTACTGCTAAGATGCCTCAGTACCAATGCTCAAAGGAAAGAAACCCGTCTAAGAACATAATATGTAACCACCCGCTCATATCACCCAATCTCAACGACCGCCTCATAGGGTCCAGTCAAGCCTGCGCCTACCTACTGCCACTACGCCCAAAAAAGACTTGGTCTTACGTAGGGCGTCCCACACGGACTATCTCAATCTCACGCAAAGTGACCCCATGGTAACTCGGCCAGGGGTATCAAACGACCACTAGTATATCAACTAGGCGCATCATCATCTCATCATCAACACGCACCCGGGGCGTAACTCGAGGGGAGCGACCCCAACGAGCTCAAGTATATATATATATATATATATATATATATATATATATATATATATATATATATAGAGAGAGAGAGAGAGAGAGAGAGAGAGAGAGAGAGAGAGAGAGAGAGAGAGAGAGAGAGAGTAGAGCTTATATGTTACGCCCCGAGACCGCCAATTTGTACAGTTCAGGCACGCCAACAGACCCGCCAATCGAGTATGACTTCTCACTACCCGAAAGGAACGGTAACATCCAAAGTAATACATCAAGTGTATGCGGAAGATCAATATCAGAGTACTAAAATCACTACTAATTTAAAACTTTCATTCACTAAACTAATAGTTTAAGCAGATATAAAAGCATACAAGAGTGAACCATATTACAACTTTATTACATTTTATATCTCTCAACTTGCAACTAAATAATATTACAAATGTTTACATCTTTTCCTCACCATACAAAGTTTACTCAAGGAATATAAAATGGTACATCTTCTAGACCCTCTAGGTCTCTATGCTGCTGGGCTCTTGCCCCTGTCGTCTGTCTCGACCGCTGTATCCGTACCTGAAAAAATGGTCACCCGTGGGTGTGAAAACTACTTAAAGTTCCCAGTGGGTTCAACCACCGAGAAAGAATGTCCTACACCACTTGGTCTAATGGAAGCAATAATAATAGAATGCTAGGAAAACTATAAACCTCAATATTAAAATGCTGATATGCATATAATAGGTCACTACACTATCTGTGTATACTCGATGACCCAACACTACTCTGTCTAGCCATACCAGGCAACTATCCATCAACTCGGCCACTATGCCGCTGTATACAAGGTTAAACTAACCCGGCCACCTTAGCCACTCTATTACCACTTTATTCTTTTTACATTCTGGTGCTTTAGTTAAAGTTAACCCTCGGAAATTCTTGTCCCACGGTCCCCAACCCGGTAGTCATGCTACCATAAGACAGGAATTTCTAAGGTTGCCGATAGCACGCGCAGATAATATCCCGCCCCAACGAAATAAATGTGTTCTTCGAGTCGCTACCTGGGAGAGGCCACTACCCTTTACGTCCGATCAGGTGCGCCCGGGGAGAGGGCAAGTCCTTTACGTTCCGCAGACCCACATTTCATCTTCGAAGGCACGCCCGTTTTATTATCTTTTCTTATCTTTTATTTTCCTTTCTCTTGGCACTTAGCCCTTTTGCACTTTATGCATTTGCTTTTCTTTTCTTTCTCACTCGAGCCTTCAGCTCACATTGCCACTGGCAATCTCTTTCACTTTTTCCTTTAGCCTTTCCAAGGTATCTCATCCAACGGGTCACTGCCCAAGGAGTCCTGCTCCCAAACTGACGAGTCTCAACCTGAAAGCGCCATTTGCATTCTCTTTCTGTTCTCTTTCTTTTAAGCCTTTTGCTTATCTTGCTCATTAAGCCACCTTTAGCTTTCTCTTAAGCTTTATCTTTTCCATTAATTCATCCCTTACCCTAGGTCTTGCCACACGGGTAACTAGAGAGTCTCCTGGACTCTTAAACATTTCTCTTTCATTTATTTAACTCAAATTGAAGTTAAAATTATTGTCCATTTGCCCAGACACCCTATGACTTTCTAGGGTTATATTTGTTTTATTCTTTAACCTTGGGATCTCATCCTCTCTTTCCTGATTCCTCACTGAATCCTAGAGTTACCTTAACTCTATTTTCATGTTCCACTTTTAACTTAGAGTTACACTGACTCTAATTTCCTGTTTGAGAGTTTAACTCCTCTAGTTCACCTTAGGTTTCCTTTACCTAAGTTTCATGTCATGCTCATCCTAGAGTTCCTTGACTTTATGTTGATCACTCTATACAATATCCTTAGGTTATCTCCTAAGACAATGCCACTCGTTCAATCCTAGGATAAGCTCCTAAGTTTGATGTCACTCATTAAACCCTGAATCTAGGTTTTCTCCTAGTCTTACTACCAACGTGTTCTTTTCCTTATGCTTTCACATGATTCCTAGGGTTATACCCTAACATGATCACAATCATAAATAATCTATCACTTTTACGCATGCAATTATTTCTCTAAGTCCTCTTACACATGCAAATTTATCATCTCTTTTTTGGCAACTCAAAGTTGCACTTTTCATCTGTATCCATTTACACATGCGATCATTAATAATGATTACCTAACGCCTCTAACAGGCTACAATCATGCTTCTAAATCCAAAAGCAAAGGAGCAAGGGGAGAGGTCACCCAGTTTCGGCAGAATCCCCCATCTTGTGGTGTACCCAATTGCTTGTAGACACTTGCAAATGGTCTCCGCGCGACTGTTCTTGTTTTCTCGAGCTTGCACGCAAAACGGTGCACGTCCCTCGAGCCCGCATGCAAAATGATGCATGTCCTCCGAACCTGCACGCAAAACGATGCACATAAAATAGTGCACATACCAAGAATTTGCACGCGGAACGGTGCACGCCTTTCTTCAAAGGTTGCACGCAAAACGGTGCTATTTTTCTAACCCTGCACGAAAAATAGTACACAATATTAGAGACTGCACGCAAAACGGTGCACGACAACTCAACCTGCACGCAAAATGGTGCACGTACCTCAAATTTGCATGCAAAACGGTGCATGTTCTTTGAATCCGCACGCAAAACGGTGCATGTCTTCCTCAAGATTGCACGCAAAACGGTGCACCCCGACACGCCCGGCGGTACTTCGTGTAGTAAGATGGCACAGTAAAACTCGGTCCCTAACACGCACAAGAACATGGGGTTAAATCCAAAATCCAAAAAGGAAACTCAAAACTGTGCCAAAATACTCCCAAAATCACATACGGGACCTACCTCGTTATCGTCACGCCGTCCAACGCATGCACACGCGTCCATCCGGCATCTTGGGACACCTTGCGCGCTCCACGGGGTCAACGGCGCGCTCGCGCACCCTCGAAAACCCCCCCACGAAATCGCCCTCTCCTTCCCCTTAGCCTCTTGGTGCGAGCAAAAAGGAGAAAAGAGAAGAAATGGGGCGATTTGGGACTCTATAGGCCGAAACCTCACTTTCGGGCGCAACTTTCGGGCGACCGAAACAGATTCGGGCGGCTACAGTAAGCCCCGTACTGTGGTCCACGCGTCCACGCCGCGCCAGCGATGCGCCACGTCATCCGCGTTCGGCCAACCGGGGAGCAACACGTGTCCTTGGACCCGTGCACCGCGACCACGGAACAGCGGCAGCCAATCGGCGGCCGCCACATAGACCGCACCCATGCCTGCGACAGCAGTGACGCGTCGCGTCGTGCTGACCCGCGAACGGGAGGCCGACACGTGGCCTGCCCCGCTGACGCCGCGCCAGGGCCCGCGCGCCTTCCCCGCACGGGTCTGCGCCTCAACCGCTGTGGCCAATAGGGCGCCGCCACGTGGCGCGCCCCCACCCGCCCCGCGTGCCTCGAGCCGCGCGCCCCCACATATTGCCCGCGCGTGCCCTGCCTCGGGATTCATGCATTTGCCTCGGGATTCGTGCTTGTGCATCGAGATCCACGCACACTGCCTCGAGATCCGTGCCACTGCATCGGGATCCGTGCCAACTGCATCGGGATCCGTGCCAACTGTCTCAGGATCCGTGCCAACTGCCTCGGGATCCATGCATCTCGAGATCCGGGCGCTGCTACAGTAACTTTCGGGCGCTCGCCCGAACCCGAACCGGGCTGCTACAGTGACTAGCCCGCCAAAGCCGAACCGGGTTTGCTACAGTACCCAAATCCCGGCCTGCTACAGTACTTTTCGGGTACCCGAATCTTACTTTCGGGCGCCCGAAAGTTGGCCCACTTCCGGACTTCGCCCGTTTTCGTCTGTTTTCGCCCGTTTCTCGCCCGTTTTCGCTCAAATTTGACAGGCAGCCACGGTTTAACTTGATTTACCTCAAAGTACTTTTAAATTTTCAGTTTGGACC
This sequence comes from Tillandsia fasciculata, assembly GCA_029168755.2. Classification (NCBI taxonomy): domain Eukaryota; kingdom Viridiplantae; phylum Streptophyta; class Magnoliopsida; order Poales; family Bromeliaceae; genus Tillandsia; species Tillandsia fasciculata. The sequence continues at coordinate 12,633,334 of CM054945.1, read as the reverse complement.
ATTCTGGGTCGCCAAAAGCCTCGCTGTATTCTGAATCGCTGGCGGACCCCGTTCTCACTATCCGGGTATCCGATCAACGCGAAGCTTTTACTGTGGCCCTAAAACATATTTACCGAGCTCCCAGAATTTTCGCAGAATTTTTTGACACTGTAAATTTTCTGCTAAAAATCTGGGCCCACTTTCTCATATAAAATTCTAGATTCCTTATTTTTATCCCGATTTAGGCCCAATTCACTTCCAAATCATTCTTCACTTCTCTAAGCTCAATAAAAATTGTATTTCCTACCATTTTTATTTACATTTGCTCATATACCAAAGATCTGGTACACTACATTATATACTCTCAAAAGCACAAGTCCAAATGTGTTTGTGAATTTTTTACTATTGGATTTGTATTGGGATTTGTGTTATTTATTTTTTCTTTCTCTTTTTTTAGTTGACTTTACAAAAGTACAAATTCCAATGCAAATCTAATGGTAAAAAATTCACAAGCACATTTGGGCTTGTGCTTTTGAGAGTATATAAGCTCTACTTTATATATATATATATATATATATATATATATATATATATATATATATAGTCCGGCTACTTTGCTTGTACAAGCACCAAGCAATTGGTGCTTGTAAGTTTTCTACCGTTAGATCTAACCCTTTGATTAATTTTATTTCTTAGATCATACTATTCTACCAACCACCCACTAAACCTAAGGGGCCTACCATCATCCTAACCGCACATTCCTACATCTAAGGATAAAAAACTCATAAGCACAAATAACTTAGTGCTTTTACAAGCATAGAAGCTTAATTCTCTCTCTCTCTCTCTCTCTCTCTCTCTCTCTCTCTCTCTCTATATATATATATATATATATATATATAGGGACGAAGCCATTTTAAGACCCAAAGTGGCCACGGCCCCTCTCAGCTTTTTAATATTGTTTAATAGTGCTAAATACCATTTTGATTTCTTTTCCTTTTTAGACCGTCACGACCCCCTCAGTTTTTTAATATTTACTTAAAATTTTTTTGTGCCAACATAACTATCCTTTTTTTATTATTATTTTTATTTTGTGTCTGTGTATGCATTTTACATAGATAAAAATAAACTAAAAGCCCCATACTTTAAGATATTTTAAAATATATTTCTTAACTCAAATTTTTTTAAAAAAAATTTCTAACTATTTTAGGTGAACTATTTTATTTAACAAAATAAAATATTATACTAAATTTAATAGCTCTTTGATCTAATAGTTATTAAATATTATAATTTTATTTATTAAAAACACTAAGAATTCGATCGCTAACTGAATTAATGTTAGATTTAGTAAAATTTCTAATTATTTAAATATAATAATATAAATAAAATAATTAAAAATAAAACATTTGTAAATTAAAAATTAATTTTAATATTTTACTTTAATTATTAAATTAATAATTTTTTTAGAAAAAAATTAATTAGATAAAATTATATTTATGTGCTAAAATTTTTATTTGAATATATTTTGACTCCCCTCGAAATTAAATCCTGACTTTGTCACCTATATATATATATATATATATATATATATATATATATATATATATATATATATATATATATATATATATATATAGATAGATAAAGTCATCAATTTTGTTTTTTAAAAAGTCTAAAGAATTAAAAGCATAAAGTCATCAATTTTGTTTTCTTAAAAGTCTAAAGAATTAAAAGCACTTCAATCTTTCCTTTTTGATGCTACAAAATTACCATAGCATCCACTATCAAATAAACATATGATCACACCATAAAATTAATACTTTTTGCCATCGTATTATTGGAAATGTATGTAGGGCAGAATCGGATGTAAGAGGGGTTACCTTCCTCTCGCCAATTCGAGATGGATTGATTCTTATTTTATTTTTTAATTTTGTTTATCACTCTACTCGAGACTGATTAAAATGGGAGCCGAATTTTTATAAACTTCTGGCATATCGGTGTGGATCAAAAGAAGAAAGAGGTTCTTCGCCTATCACTTAATTTTTTTTAATAAATTAGGATGGACGCAAAGAAAAATAATTTTATTTTTTTTTTTTGGCCCTCACTTAGTATCTCATTCTATGGAACCGGAAGCTCCACTAACCCACATCCATTTTTGCAGCCCTACTGAATGCTACATGAGATAAAGGGCCATAAATGCAGTATTGTATTGAGTGTATAGTTAGTTCATTCACAAAAAATTTATAAATTATTTATAAATTTTTAAAAGTTTAAATTAATTTTTTTTTTAATTTTTTTTAAAATTAAAAAAAATTATAATTTTTTGATGTCAAAAATATTATTCGCAAATCATTCGCGAATCACGAATTTTTCAAATGCACTTTTATCTTTCAAAGAAAAAAATAAATAAATAAATATCGCTCGCAGGCTTACAACACCCCACTTTTTTTTCTCTGTTCTCAATCCCTCTCACACCTACCTCCTCCCACCTCGCCCACCAGGACGCATGCGCTTGTCACCGTCGGATCGGAAGTCGGAACTCCCGTGCCGCGTGCGTTCGCCATCGTATCGAAAGTTTGGAAGTCCCGTGCCGCGTCATCGCGTGTCACGCCCCAGGGGTCGAAACTGCGACCCGGGCTCGCCAACAGATCCGCCACCTATGCAAAACACCGCATAAGCGAAGCGTCTAACCTGCAAAGTATCATCTAACAACTAAATAGATATCAGAGCTGAAGAAAAACTGTTGTAATAAAAAAAAATCTGAATCACAGTACAACTGAAAAGTAAAAGTACAATATCCATCTCCCAGATATAATTATACAATAATCCGGTCCACCGAAACTGTAATACAAGTAAAAGCCACCTATACATCATCTACAAATCCAAAAAGGGAGATAAACTGAAATAATAAAATACAACTGAGTACAGTGAAACCCACAATCCGGGTAGGTACATCTATCCCACTGTAGAAATCAACACTGGTAGGGATCTATCTCGCGACTCCCTCGCCTCGAACCTCTAACCGTAAGATCCGCAACTCCCACAGCAGACACTGCAAAACAAAGGGAGGAAAGGGGGAAAACAACAAATGGGGGTGAGAATCACTAGTAAAACCAGTAGCCTCCCCCTGTGGGTAAAGCCTCAAACCCCGACGTACCCACAAGTCTACCGGAGGCAAGAATAGGAATAAGAGAGGTGGTAAGCTATAAACATAACTACTGATAAAAGAAAGCTACCACTAAAAATGCCTCTAAATGCCGAGCTAATAAAGATAGCTAAAGGTATGCATCAGAATATAAATGCATGAATAAACCCAATCCAACCACCAGTCAACACTGGTACTGCCTGCTCTGCTGTCGACTCAAAACTCAGCCACAGAATGCAGACCGGCTCCTGACCGGCACGATCGCATCCCGAAAAGCGACAGACCGGCTCCTGACCGGCACGGTCACACACACACTCCGGAGTGGCACTCGAGGGGAGCGACCCACACAAGTAACAAATACCCAATATCAATAATGTAGCAGGACTGGATCACGACTCTAATCAAAGTGGGAAAACCCCATCCACTACATAAAGCCCGATCCCCCAATCTGATGCAGCTGTAAATATCCGGTCGGCCGCCTAAAGTCCGCGGTCGCCGCAATATCCCACAAATCCCCCAAATCAAACCCAACCTGTCATCCCTAATCCGATGCACAAGTCACCATCCGGTCAACTGCCCAAAGTCTGCAGTAGCCGCAATACCCTGCCCTCAAGCCAGCCTGTCCCAGATCCCAAGAGTCTGCCTACACTATCTCAAAACCACCTGCTCGCGCACGAGCTACAAATACCCTGAGCCTAGTATGAAAGGAGAAAAGCCAGAAACATGGTTTCTCCTAAGTCAAGTCCAACATGATAGTGTAGTAGAAAAAGGTGGCCTATCTAAATGACCATACAAGCATGCAAATGTTCCAAGATGATAAAAAAAGAAAACAGGTGTCGATATTCTACATTTATTAGAGCATGCTATTCCATAATATTGATGATTGCATAAGAACATTAAGTGCAACATAGCCTATGCCTGCCAATACCACATACACGATGTTCACAAAGTATGAAAATAAGGAAGTGTCACACCTAATCAAAAATTACATAAGATGGTACAACGCTTGTCAACCCTCACATTCATACAGGAATAAGCCCAAGATCATTTAACATCACTTAAACAGGGACATTCAATCAAGTATCACCAATGAATAGCTTAAGGTTCAACAACCTTCATTGATCTTACATAGGATGAACATAGGATCTACCAACAACGTCCAATCTCATTGTAAGTAATAGGAGTCATGAAATTGCTTTGTCTCATAAGGAATAGGCCTCAACTCAACAATGATATCCATCTTTTCATGAAGCAATTAGGAATCAAAAGCCTAGGTCATTCTCACATCAACTAGATCAATAACCCACATCATCACCCATTTTCACATAAGTTAGATCAATGATCAATCAACTAATTATTCTCACATAGATAGGTTATGGATTAACATCTATGCCCAACATCACACATTGTAGGATAAGAATCGACAACTGTAATTCATATCACCAAGTGGAGACTAAGGATCACCAAACCCACTACTCTCGCATAAATCATTCTCAAATAAATCAACCAAGTCCTCAGATAAATCAACCAACCATTCACACATAACTATCACCATCATTTACCATAATTAGGTCAACCATTCATCACAAGGTGTAGGTTAAAGATTAATTTCCCAATTACCCTCACGTAGCATAGGTTTAAGAATGATCACTTATAATGAACTTCATATGAGATAATGCAATATCAATCAAACTATTCATTCACTCATGTATACACTGAGGATCAATTAACTTAATCTAAACATGGATATCCAAGCATATTATACCAAGGAGAAGAGAACATCAACCACAATGCCATGAGGGAAACCAATAGCCCGAGTGGATAAATCGATGTTTTCAGCAAAGCACAACCACCCACTTGAAACTTGACGATCCGCTGCCCGCTGTAGCTGAAATTTGGCGTGAGTAATCCTTATCCTCCCAGGAGACCGATGCCACGAAAATCATCCAAATCCGCCTCACAGATTGGGCGCAATCACTGAAACAATGCACGCGGCGCAATTAAATTCTAGAATTTCAGCAATTGAAACTAAGTTAAAGAAGATGTAAGTGCAGTCCCAAATACCTCAAAATGAAGTCTCTAACACTAAAACAAAGATATCCTCATTCATACAAACATCTCCAAGTCCTCAAAATCCACCATTAATTTCCCTTAACATTCAAATACAACAAATGTCACAATGCTGTCCAAAACTGCTAACATAAACTTGCTAGCATTTCCAAACTTAATTAGGGGCTTTTCCACAGGGATTCATCCACAGATCACAACAGAGAATTTGCTCACCTTGAAGTTAAGAAGAAGTACCAACTTGAATTTCTGAAAAAGACCTTATATTCACAAAGTTATCTGCATTCCAAGGTGCAATGCTCAAATAAAAACTAAAACAGGGACTGCATTAAACCTTATAACAGCACTTAGAAAGATCATTAAAGTTACCTAACCAAACGTGCTCCAAATCCTGCAAGAGAGGTACCATTGGATTCCTCGTCGAGAGTAGATACAAATTAAGCTAAAGAACTCCAATTTTCATGCTCGGATGAAGGAGAAAACCCATAAACACTTTGAACTATCCACCAAGTTCCATCTGTACACGAATGCAGCAAGGTGCTCCAAAGATCATGCATAAACCCTAATAAAAACTCAGATCTGGGGAAAATGGTACTACCAATATTGTAGATCTTGGAGTCCTGGAAATTTCTCCGCAAAAATCATCCAAAAATTCCACTCCTACAATTCAGAAAAGCCAAAATACCACAGACTACCCAAAATTCCAGACTGAAACAAAGGGTCCCAAAGATGGCCCTAAAATTCTGTAAAAACATGAGATCTGAGGGGAGAGTCGAATACGAAAATTGTAGCCTTACCTCTTGTGAAAATGTAGAACCAAAAATGAGCTCAACATTCTAAGAAATGAGTCCTGGGGAATTTTCGTACTGAAACGCGACGGGAAGGTCCACCAACAGCAACAATGGTGGTGTTTGCCTCATGGAGAAGATGATGGTGATGAAGCCCCTTTTGTCCATCTCTTTGCTGATGAAGATGAAGGAGGGTTGCATGTGATTCCTCTGTAGAAGTCCCCAAGATTGGAAGCACCAAAAGAGGAAGAATGAGGTGGTAAAAGCTCTTAAATAGTAGAAGAAGAAGAAGAAAAGAAGGAAGGAAAGGGGAATCTGCTACTGTGCGAAGCACAGTAGTGGGCTCGGCCCAGCGCCGGCCCAACCCGCACCCCAGGCAGGTACACGTGGCGCCCATCCGGGCGCCCCGCCCCCCGGGCGGATGGCCCGGATGGGGCCACGCCCGACGCGGCGCCCGCCATTGGCGTGGCGCAGTGTGTCCCCTGCGCAGGGACGCGCAGTACGGCGCGGCGCACGTGGGCGCGCTCTGCCCAACGCGGGCGCGCCGCGTGGCCCGCGCCCGCCTCTCCTGTGCCGCCGCGTGGAAGGCCGAATGGCCAGTGCGCCTGGTGCACGCGCAGACCCCATGGACCGGCAGCCTGATAAAGACCAATAAGCTCCAAAAATGCCTCTTTTTGCTGTTTTCACACGCTGGGTCCAATTCCGAAGTCCAAAACTCCAAATAATGCAACCAAATAGCCGTTTTGATCATTTTTCCGCGCTGAATCCAAATACGGTGTCCGTTTTGCGCAAAATTACTTCTATTTTTCGACGAAACTCCCAAATAGGCAATCTTGATCCATTTCTTGCACTAAGTTCGTTTCTTGGGTCCGATTTGCGCGCAACCAACACTATCTACAGAAATAGGCCTCCACAAGCTGTCGATCACACTGTAATGACCACGAAGATTCCGGTCTTCACATCGCGTGCGCTCACCAAGTCGCTATCGGATCGGAACCCTCCCAAGCCGCTCACACGCTCGCAATTGGAACCCGTCCCAGGACGCCCGCCGCTCACCATCGGAACCCGTCCCAGACTGCTCGCCGCTCGCCATCGGAACCCCTCTCAGAACGCCCGCCGGTCACCATTGGAACCCTCCGGACCTCGTGCGCTCGTCATCTTCCTCGCCACCACCAAATTGTGGATTGTGATTTTATAAATTTGTGTATTAATTTAATATTTTGATAACTTGTGAGTGAAATTAATAATTTTTTTAATTAATTAATTTTTTTTTATCTGTAAATTATTTTTTTTTCTAATCTTTCAATTATTTGTGAATTTTTTATTTTTTTATTTATTTTCTGTGAGTTTTTTTTTTTAATTGTGTTTTTATTATTATTATAATTATTATTGAATTTTTTTAAAAAATTCCATATATTAGTTGATTAAATTGATTTTAAAAAGTATAATTATTTATACTAATCTTATAAATTTTAAAAAATAAAATTAATTTAATAACTAAATTTTTAATTCTAAATTTTTAATTGGTGAACTTATAATTTTCGTATAAATCGCTTATCCAAATAATTTATAAATTTATTTTTAATTAAATTTTTTATTAAATTTAAAATATATAATACGAATTTTATTCGAATTATATTCGTACCAAATTTTTACAGAATCCGAATTAACTAACTATGATTAAGTGCAGATAATAATTCATCTTTTAAGAGTCAATCCTCCAAACAACTGAAGCAAATTATTTTAAAAGAGTATACAGCAACTAATATTAAATTTAAAAACTTAGAAGCTAAGGCCTAGTTTAATAATGCAATAGTTAAAATCACTATTTTTATATTTCAAAAAATTTACAAAATTTAGAAGCGCTTCAATCTTTTCACGTTTGATACTGCACAATAAAATTTATATATATGGGTAAATATAAGTGTACATCCATGAAGGGTATACGTCTTATATCCCATCCCATCCTGGGGTGGGGTGAATTACACTGGTCACTCGATGTGACCAGTAAAACAAATCCCACCCCAAAATAAGGTGGGGTGTAGGATGTACACCCCTTATGGGATGTACACCTAGCATCCCCTTCATCTAATTTTTTTAAATTTTAAATATTTTTTAAAAAAAATTATTGATAAAAAATATTATTATTCTAATATTTATAATATTTTAGCTACGTTCATAAATTGATGGTCACTATCGGAATATCTCGGGAAAAGAAACGAGAGGATGCGACCACAGCTACAAGTCACAAGAAAAAGAGAAATATCTCGCTCCAGCGTGGAAGTTCCCAAGATATTTTCAGCACCCCGCGGCCCTTCTTATCGGCCTATAAAAACACGACGCCCAACATCAGACAGCTTAAGATATTTTTTCTTTCTGTGTTTAATCGAATCATAGATCATAGATTTATAATTAGTTATGGATCTGAAGGAGATAGCCGGCAGCTCTCGGAGGCGCTGGACGGAGCAGCAGCACGCCTCCTTCCTCAGCGGTCTGGAGGAGTCCTTCGTCCGGGGGTCGCTGCTCGATTTCAACGCCAGCCGCCGCCGCCACCGGCGACGCTGCCACCCCCCTCGACTCGACCGTGTCCTCCCCGACAGCGCCACCGAGTCGACCCGCGACCTCAGCCGCAACCCCGATCCCCAGCCGGTCCGGCCCGCCAGCGGGTCGTCGGATTAGCACGGTGTTATATTCCTGACTCGTCGCAACCGGACGAGTATGAGATTGCGACGAGGATGATGACAACAATTTTGAGATCCGGATATAAGAAATTGAAAAAAATTTGTGAAAGAAAAGAAAAAGAAGAAAAAATAGAAAGAAGAAAGATAGAAAGTAGAGACAGTAGAGATGAAAAAGGAGAAAGAGAGAGATTGGGAGATCAGAGAGATGAGAAGGAGATAGAAGAAGATTAAAGAGGAAGAAGATGGATAATTGGAAAGAAAGAGTTAATTTTTTTACTTCATTCGTTAGAAAATATTTACAACTTGCTTTTTGTAATCCTCCATATATAGTACCAAAATGTAAATAGCAGATAATAGTAGATTAAGGTGTAAAAAGTAATAAAGTGGTATTAAAACCAGGTGGGCCTTAATATATTAAGAGTCTGGGCCCATGGATTGGATTCTGATTCTTCTTCCGGTTGCTTTTGTGGCTTATCGGGGTGGATCCGTTGGATTGGATTCTGATTCTTCTTTCGGTTGCTTTGTTGCTTATCGGGGTTGATCCGTTATCCCGACCGCCATCTTGGAGGGTTTAAATATTTTCAAGTGTTGCTTTGTGGCTTGTCCGTTGCCTTATTTTTTCAAAACTATTGGAGTCCTAAATCACCTCCTACTAATTCTTCGGTTCTCAAGAAATGAGCTCTATGAATGTGCCCTTTCTTCGAACGTCTCGATCCCTTAAGTCTCCTTCTCGAATTTTTTTTTTTTTTTTTTTTTTTTTTTTTTTAATTTCCACCTCTCACCTTCTTATTCTTAAAATGTTACCCACGAAATTCAGTCCGGTGCTTAATTAGGCCTGATTTGGATATGCGTTATCTAGAAACAGTCAATTGTATATTTTAGAGGGTGTTTGATTGAATTAAATTAAAGATATAGTTTAGCTAGAGATACGTGCAGTTAAATATAAATAATTATAGACATATAGTAGAAAGTATTGTAACTATAAATTATTTGATCAATTCTTTATAGTTAAGAAATATATTTAAATTTTTTTATTATTTTATATTTATAATGGTAAGATAACTTTTAGGATTTTTTTGGTAATAATAAATTTTGAAATCAGAGGTTTTTTTTGGGATGCAACATATTGATGCATAATTCCAAATATTTTAAAGTTTTTTAGTATGTGTTTTTAAAATTTGGATAAAAAATTGTATTTTTACTAGATTGAAAAATCCACTAACTTTTGAAAAACTAATTGTTGGATTCTTTTTTCTTTTTTTTTTTAAAAAAAAAAACACATGAATTGAATTTTTATGTTTTTAAAAATATCAAGTTATACGTAAATTTTTAATTCTTAGATAAAAAAATATATGGTTAAAATAATAATGAGCCTTTTGAGTTTAATAAGTGATTGATGAAATAATATGATCTAATAGATAAAATTAATTAAAAAAATAAATTTAACGATAAAATTTATAAATATTAATTATTTGATACTTTCAAAAATACAGAAACGAAACTTATAAATAAAAAAGCTATTAATTAATACAACTATAAACTACAGTAGAAAAGGATATTGAGTGTTGGAACAATCTATAAAGCGAAAAGTATTATTGAGCGAATAAATAATGTACCGATTCTCTTAGGCTCCACTTGGTTCGGGTTTAAGAGGGTTTTAGTTATACCGGGGATAGGTATAAATTATGGTTTAAGCCGGAACTAGAGTAAATTTGCGTTTGGTTCGGTTTAAGAGTTATACCGGATTTAGAAAAAATTGTGTTTGGTAAGTTAAAGAGGAATAAAAAGAATAAGATGAATAAGAAAGAGAGAGAGAGACCTCGGAAATCGTGCCCATCTTATTCCACTATTCCTGGGGAGGGGGTGGGTTTGCTAAACCTCCCTTATTCCACTATTCCGGGTTTAGTAAAACCCCCCCTTATTTAACGTTTGGATATAGTTTTGGGGATAAGGGGGTTATTCCCCCCTTATCCCCTTAACCAAACGGGGGCTTAGTAAGTAAATAATTTAGTTTGAGTACTGTGAGGAACACTTTCTAATTACAATTATAAAAATTATCGTAACAAAACAATCACGGAACATGGTAAACGACACTTTCTAACTGAAGTTAATTATAAAGAATATCGCAACAAAACAATCGCCATTCACTTAAATCAAAAGTAACCAAACTTTGCTCGTCCGCTTTTTTAGACATTGAGAATTAAATATATGATGACGTTCATTCTATATAAAAAAGCAATCACAATGGAGCAGCATGAGTGATGCTATGCAAATCCTGAAAAATGCAAGACAAATTATACATACTAGTTTAGGGGGTGCAGAGAAGATTGGAACGTGCTACAGTGAATTTTTTTTATTACTCAAGAACGGCTGAGATTTGATTTGAGCCACAGGGATACGTAAGAGTTCTGTCTGTTGAACTTCCATTCAGAGCAGTTATATTCTCTGAAAGGAGCTTGTCCTTTCTTCTTCCTGAGGCGTGTCATGCCTATTCACAACCGGGCGTCCCTTGGACTTCTGTGCCTTCTTTATTCTCTAAGCAGTTGCTGAAAACGAAGAGCAATTTGAGGCAACTGCGGGAGAAGGCGCGGGACCTTTACCGTTAGTGGAAAGAGTGGTGTGTATTATTATTATTATTATTATTTTTTTTTTTTTTTTGAGGTTTAGTTGTCTCTCTCTTTTGCTTAGTTCAAGATCCTTTGAATGAAGGGATAGCACGCTACATTTTCTCGAAAAAAAAAATTATACATACTAGTTTAGTATCCGCGCTTCGCTACAGATAAATAAATTATATTTAACATATAATTTTTTTTATAGATTAAAAGATGTGATTAAGTAGATACTTATTTTTTAAAAAAAAAAAAAAAAATTTAATGTAAAAAGCTACCAAACTTTTAGACAAAATAATAATTAATAAAGTTCGAACATAACCAAAATAGTTAGTTTTAAATAAAGTTCATTCAAAACAATTATTAGAAATAGTGAAAGAGCATATAAAAAAAATAAAAAAATTTATATTCAAATATAAAATTATAATATTTATTCTAATATAAATATAATAATTTTAAATAACTAAACTAATCTTTACAAAAATAACACCGGATGTTTAGTTGAACGTAAAATTATAAAATCATCAATATTTGTTTGGATTGTTAGAATATATATATATATATATATATATATATATATATATATATATATATATATATATATATATATATAATAATAAAAATATAATTTTAATGTGAGTAAAGATGAAGAAAAATTATAAAAATTTTATTGAGTGAGATATTTTTAAGATAATCTGTCTTATAAAATCTCTCTTCAAAAAAAAAAAAAAAATTGGTTCCTGAAAAGATCTTATATAATACACAATATCCTAAAAACTCTTATCCAATATCCTATAGGATATTATAGGATCTTATAGGATATTATAAGATTTTATAGGATATTCAGTATTATGTAGGATATTTTGATTTCAATATCCTATAGGATATTATAGGATAATAAAATTTGGTTTTGGGAAGATCTTACATAATTTCTCTCTCAATAAAATCTTACAAAATCTTTCTCTTATTATTTGATTTTATAAAATTTTATTTTAAGAAACTTATTTTATAAAATTTTATTATAAGAAATTTTTTTTAATACACACTTTTATTTTAGTATTGCCATATATATATATATATATATATATATATATATATATATATATATATATATATATATATATATTTCACATCCAAAATTTTCTAAGTTTATATTCTAAAAGTGATGAGGTTTGATTATTTTTTTTAAACTGAGTTCAAATTTTTTTTCTTATGTTTTGAAATAAATTGTATTAAAAATTATTTTAATTATAGGTCATATTCATTCAACTGAATTCAGATATTAAAATTTTTTAAAATTGAGTTCAAAACTTTTAAGAATTTTTAAAGCTGAGTTCAAATTTATTGAAATTAATTATTTAATATTTTGTAAAACCGAGTTCAAATCTTTTTAAGCCGAGTTTAATTTTCATTAATGTTTGAAATAAAATTTTAATACTCAAATTTTCTTATTAATAAATTTTTAAATAATTAACTAAAAATTTAAGTTGCTAGTTAAAAATGTAACACCTAATAAGTAAATTATAAATTTTTAGAGATCGTAATTATACTATACAAATAATAAAATAATTAAATTTTTAACAAAATATTTTGCAAAATAAAGACAAAAAAAATCATTTAAAAACCCAAAAAAAAATTGATACCTAAATTATTAAAAAATATTTTGAAAAATAAATATAGAAAAAAATTAAATTATTAATTGAATTCTTAGAAGATATTTTGCAAAATAGAAGAAATTTTTTTAAAAAAATTAATTAAATTCTTATAAAATATTTTACAATAAGAGAGTAAGGAAGGCGACGGCGACGCCCATCCAAGCAAAGCGCGAAAAAAGAGGAGAGAAGAGAGAGAATGAATTAAGCCGAGGTACCCACACGGATTGAGGTATTGCGATCTTCAGAGCTTCGCAAGAGAGGAGGAGAGAGAGAGATGAGAGAGAGAAGCAAGAAAGAGTCTTGCAAAGAGAGGAGAGAGAGAGAGAGAGATGAGAGAGAGAAGAGGCACCCGAGAGAGAGAGAGAGAGAGAGAGAGAGAAGAGGCACCCGAGAGAGAGAGAGAGAGAGAGAGAGAGAGAGAGAGAGAGAGAGAGAGAGAGAGAGAGAGAGGGAGAGAGGTGACCACAGATTATATAGGCAGAGAGATGGGATGGGGGGAATAGAGAGAAAGGAGTCTTACATAGAGAGGAGAGAGCGGAAATAGAAGAAAAAAAAAATAGAAGAGAGAGAGAGAGAGAGGGGGGGGAGAAGAAGGCAACAAGAAAGAGAGGGGACCACAAATAGAGAGAGAAAGAGAGAGAAAGAAAAGTGGGAAGAAGAGGGCAACTTGACAGAGAGGGAAGGACCACGGATTGTAGAGAGGGAGAAGGAGGGACTGATACGTGGTATTAGCAGAGGGGAACATGCCATGTGGTTTTCTCAAACCATCAAATTATAAGTTTTATTGATAGATAGAAGAGGAAGCTCAATCTCTTAGGCATTTACCTAAATTTCTCGCGAGCAACATCTTAAAGGCAATTTTAAGGCATTTTTTCAATCATATTTACTCATGCATACTTCCAAACATTTTGAATGCAAAACTCCCATTAAACTATAGCAACATTTCACAAGAAATTCTAACAGCAATCTTTCTAACCACATAATCTTGATACATAAAATTTTGGCTTACATAAAAGTTCTAGTTAGAAATGAAATCTATTATCTTTTAAAAGATCACAACACAAAAAAATAATAATTTTGCCTCTGGTCCCTGCAACAAAGTAAATAGCCATTAATACAACCCAATAAACACACATTCAGAAACCTATGAGCCCTCTTTATGTATCAAAATCTTCTAGAATTATGTTGACCAAAAGAAAACACTAGATTTCATTACAACTAATTATTTTTACAATTAAGATCGATCCACTAATTATTTTCACGTTAAATTGGAGATCCACGATTTTTGTGAGGAACGGAGCATAAAAAAGGAATTCCCATGACGAAGAGAGGAGTAGAATGATGGGTTTCCTTTGGCGAGCGGCACAGTGGGAAGATGGGGCCGATCAGAGCTCCAATCGGAGCGGGAGAAAAGATTCCCATAATTTTGGGCACGAAATAGGAGGGGAGAAGAGAGGAAACGTGCGTCTAAACCATCCCTCAATGTGACCACGTGAAGAAAGCAAAAGGAGAGGGCGATGGTCGAAAGGGCGTACATGGAATTGAGAAAAATTGAGATTTTTTGGCGATGGTCGAAAGTAGGGGTGTCAACGAGCCGAACATGAGCGAGCTGGAGCCAGCTCGAGCTCGGCTCGAGACTGTCAAAGCTCGGCTCGTGTTCGGCTCGAGTTCGCGACGAGCTCGAAAAGTCCAGCTCGTGTTCGGCTCGTTAGCTCGATTAATCAATTCTAAAGTAACTCGTTAGCTCGTGGCTCGGCTCGTTAGCTCCATTAGAAATGAAAATATAAAAAAACACATTAACAACAAAGAATAGATTGAAAAAGCTTAATCTACAGCAAATTACAATAATTTACAAGTAAACACAACAATGTAAACTTCTTTACTCTATAACATATTGTTCAAATAAAAAGATATTACCACACAACAATTTAAAATATATTTTACAATAACAAAGATTAACAACAAAGAATAGGCACAAAGAAACCAATGTGCAGCAAATGACAATACCATAATTCATTCAAAATCCACCAAAATTCAACACATTACCAAAATAAAGTTACAATTCAACAAAATAAAATTCACCATTCAAAATCATAGAATTACAAACCCTAATATAATAGTAATACAAACCACAATCAAACAGTTTAAAATATGTTTCAAGTTTTTTAAGTTAGTAATGAAATGAAAATTATATAGTCCTTGTTACAATTCATTCCTTCCATTGCTCTTCAATGATTGTTAAGATTGTCAGCATCCTGAAAAATATTAAAAAAATAATTTATGAATAAAAATAATTATTATTAAATTCAAATGTAAAGATTTTTACCATCCTGAAAAAGTATAGAACAAAGAGAGCTCTTTTCCACCCCAACTTCTAACCTTTCAAGGCAAAAAACAAAGACAATTTTAGAAATATGAACAAGTTAATATTCTTTATATAGCTCAATAGCATAACATTCAAATAATTACCTAAAATGAAGTTTAGGTGCTGTTTTCACAAATACTAACATGCAGATTTTCCATCTCAGTAATCTCTTGCTGAAAAATTAAATTAAATTATAAATTCAGTATACAATATAAAATAAATGGTAAAAAATATAAAAATTCAAAATCATTGCATACTTACAAAATTTAGATTTCGTAGACTTTTGTGAAGCTCTTATCCAATTTCTAGCACATACTAGAGCATCAACCGTTTTTAGTGCCAATTGGCTTCGGTAGTCATCTAAAACTCTTCCCCCAGCACTGAAAGCTGATTCTGAAGCGACGGTGGTAATTGGTATGCTAAGAACATCACAAGCTAACTTGGATAAAACACGAAATTTGATATTATTCATTTTCCACCAACCCAACACATCAAATTTACTCGAGTCAGTATGATCAATCAGAGCACACCCTTCCTCTAAATATATTTCCAAATCTGATTTCTCAGGTTGGGCAAATGAACTGCTTCTTACAAAATCATCAAAATTGTCGTCATCGTTTGCTCTTTGTCTTTTTGCTGAACTTGGATTAATATCGGCACTTGATGCTGTAGTTGAATGGGTTGCTTCACCGCTCATATTTATTTCAGAAATAGAAGAAAAGTGCTCTGAAGCATAGCTATCATAGAGATCAGATAAAGCTGGTTGAACTATCATTATATTTCTTTCCACCTCATGACTTGGATATATTTTCGGAAAGCAAAACTTAACCAACAACATCTTGTATCTTGGATCTAAAATTGATGCAATTGCCATTACCAAGTTGCAAGAACCCCAATATTTATCAAATTTTTCTACCATTATTTCAGCCATCTTTCTCAAAAAATAATCATCTGATGTAGCTTGTTCAACCAACACTTTCTTAACTCGGTAAGTTTCACGAAGGAACTTGTTTGATGTAGAATAATCTGTTACGGAAAAAATATTGCTCACATTATAGAATGCCTCTAAAAATTTTCTTATCTTTTCATATCTTTCCCATTGATCTTCAGAGGGACACCATCTATAACATGGATCTCTATTTTCATATTCACCAAAAACCAATTTATAATGAAAAGCAGCATCAAGCATTTTATATGTTGAGTTCCATCTAGTGGGAATATCACTTGATGACCCTCTTTCTGTAGAGAGACCCAACTGCTTAGCAATTTCACCAAATTTTTGAAGTCGGCCAGGAGACTTCTTGAAGTATTTTACCGACTCCCTTATGTCATAAATTATTTCAATAATCTCTTTAAGACCATCTTGAACCATCAAGTTCAAAACATGTGCACAACATCTAATATGAAAGAACATGCCCTTGAAGTGAAGCTCGTTTCTCCTTTGGAAGTTCAAAATTAAACTTCTAGCTGCCACGTCATTACTTGAAGCATTATCTAAGGTGATCGTAGACACTTTATTTTGAATTCCCCAATCTAACAAGCAATCGAAAATAGCATCGGAAATAACCAAACCAGTGTGTGGTGGCTCTAGCTCAATAAAATTAATGATACACTTTTGCAATTGCCACTCTGAATCTATATAGTGAGCCGTCAAAACCATATACCCGATTGTTTGTTTGGACATCCAACAATCACATGTAAGAGATATTTTATCAACATTCTTCAGTACTTTTTTCAATATCTCCTTTTCTGTTTCATAGACTTTTAAGCACTCATTCTTAATAGTGTTTCTAGTCACCTTTTGAAAATTATGATTCAATGCCTTACATAATATATTGAACCATGTGTGTTCAACCATTGTAAATGGATATTCATGAACTATAATCATCTTGGCCATTATTTCTCGAATTTTAAAGATGTCGTAAGATACAGTAGAGCCACTGTAGATAGGTGAAAATTCTATCTCATTATCTAGAGCTTCACTTGGTGTAAAATTGATTACACCTTGACCTTTAGGCTGATTTTTCAAGTAAAAACACTCATTGATATGCCTTTTTAGTTGTGAAGTGGTGCCCGACTTTGGTTTTGCATACTTCTTACTACAATATTTGTATTTATTCTTCTTCACTACAACTTTATTCTGAAGAATGTCTACTTCTTCAAAATATTTCCAAACCTTAAAAACCTTTTTGCGAATTTTCTTTTCGTCTAGTTCATTTTCAATATCTTCGATATCATTATTATCAGCTGTCTCATTTTTCTCTTGAGTATCCCTTGGTTCATTAGTGCCAACAACAGATGCTGATTGTTGAGATAAATGAGGATGTGGTAAAGTTGAAGAAGACATAACTAAAAATATAGAGAGAGAGAGATAAATAAGTACTTACTAGCATACTACATACTAAAGAGTAAAGAACAATAATATGAAAAAAAAATTATGATTCATTCAAAAAATGAAAACTGTGAACTTACTAATTCTCTGCGTACCTTTTTTCAAGTTGTCTCCTTTATTCAACTTAACACCGCCTCAAATTTTTTTGAATGCCTTTTTATTGTTGAAACTTTCAGATTTCCAGTTTGCTGCAAGCGTTCCTGACCTTCAAAAAAATGGAGAATAATAAATACAAAATTCAAATTAGAAAATTTAAATAAAAAAACATGAAGCTCAATCGAAGCAGAGAGCAAGAAATTTATCACTCGGCATACTCATCAAGAGAAGATAGGTGCTGGTGTTTTGTAATTCTAGTATCGCAAGAATTTCTATATTACTCTATCTCCATTGTTAATACAAATGATGCAAATGAGCTTCCGACAAGAGCTGCAATAACTAATTGTATTTGGTGTTGACACTTGATGAAGGTAAAATATATACTCCAAAAAATCTGTGTTCATCTCCGAAAAGTTCCCACTTCAACAGTGATGAGGCTAAGCCTTTAAATTAATACTTCACAGTCAACATGATTCACACATCCCTATCTACATGAACTAATTAAATTGGATTTCACGACATAAATTACTCACTTTTGAAAGCTAAGACCTTAGATATCATTGGCACCTATAGTAAACCATCTCAGCTTCTTCAAGCCAACAAAAATTGAACCTTGGTAAAGCATAAGCAATGTTACTGGTAAAAAATTTGTACAGTTTTGATAAATACAAGATGCAGTTTCAACTTAGAAAAAGAAGAGGAAAAGGAAGAAGAAGAGGGAGAGGAAGAAGAAAATATCTTACGGGGACAACGCAGCACCAAACGGCGAGGTTGTTTGCGAGCAACGTCGGTGCAGCGGCGAAGCGAGGCTACTCTGGACTATGGAGTGCGGTGGGGAGGCGCCGAGACGACACCGAGTGCGGCGGAGCGGCGGACTGGGAGAGATTGGAGAGAGCTAGAGAGTAGAGACTGGAGGCAGTCGCAGGACTCACAGGAGTCGCAGGCACGCCACACGCAGCACCAAAGCTCGCAGGTCGTAGCGGCAACCGGCAGCATCAACTTTGGTATTTTTTTTAGGGCAAAATGAATTTGGTATTTTTTAGGGCAAAATAAAGTAGGGTTAGAAGTTTAGAATTGTGAGTTGTGACTTGAGAGATCTTGTCCCTTCAAATTTTAATCTAATGGTTGAAATTTTATATATAAATGGGCCTCTTTATAGATGGACCTCTTTATGTAAATAAGCCTCTTAATAATTAAGTTGGGCTTTATATTAAAGTTGGATTAAAAAATAAATAATAAAAATTTATATTATATATATAATTATAATATATATATATATATATATATATATATATATATATATATATATATATATATATATATATATATATATATATATATATATATATATATATATATATTCGAGCTGTTATCGAGCCGAACACGAGCGAGCTGACCCCAGCTCGTGTTCGGCTCGTTTATTAAACGAGCTGAAAAAATCGGCTCATGTTCGGCTCGTTTACTAAACGAGTGAGCCGATCTCGAGCTCATTTCGCGCCGAACACGGGCCGGCTCGCGAACAGCGAGCTGGATTGCCACCCCTACTTCCAATATATGGTTGTGGCCCAAATACTTGTGTCGGCACTACACCAATCCCATACCCTCTTACTCGATCATATCGATCTTTTCTTTTTATGCCAATGAAAGCATCATTCTCTAACTCAGCAGTTGAAACTGAAGATCCTGAAGTGATTGTCACGCCCCGAGTTTTAAAAATTAGGTCTAATTTTTTTTTTTTTTTTTTTATAAATCAGAGTTCGCAAACTGGGCGTAACAGACCGCCACACGTATAGAAAATCCCCTATCCAAATGGACATAGTCTCCCCTATACATGCACGGCTAGGCGAGTGCAACGATCATCAATCAGAGAGCAATAAATATCTCAACTAAACAATAAACTAATCAACAGGAATAATCCAAGATAAAACATGCTATCATCAGTTTTAAACATCCAAGTAAACTAGAAGCTGAAATACTATGAAAATGGAAGTCAGCTACAAATCATCGAGAATCTCAATCATAGATATATCATCAGGGGGACAGCTCTATCGTGACGGCCTCACTCGAACGTCCCGACATCCCTCCACCCGACGGACCTAGAAAATGGTCACCCAGGGGGTGTGAGATACACTGTACATGTATCCCAATGGGCACGACGAGCCGAGAAATAGCTAATCGTACCTACTGGGTACTAAAATCTGCGGATAGTAATAAGTCGATGGGTAAGGCTGAACTAAGCAGATAGTGCCTATTGATAATCAATAAGTCAATAGCAAATGCTGAAATAAGCAGATAATCAAGCATAAGGGAACTGCAGATAATAAATGCTGACAATCGTGATCTAGCTGTAATAATCAAGTATAAGGGAACTGCAGATAATAAATGCTACTAATCAATATATGACTGAAACAATCAATCAAGAAGCTGAGCAGATATGGTACGAGGTAAATAGCTATGAATGACTGTGCAAGCTAAGAGTTATGCGTCAAAAACAGAAACCCAAGTATTCAATCATATGCCATTATTGGTCTCACAGAACCTCAGGCAACTCGGGTGCAACTACAGAGAGTCATCGTCCCGACGTTAAGACCCCCATGCAATAGCATAAACTACTTTAAAATGATGTACTGGACTTACCTGCACGGTTGGCCGACGCCAGGAGGCGGCGGCGACGCGCGGCGGCGGAGCTCGGTTGAGCTCAATGGCCTCCAATGGCGGATTCCGGCCGGCAATGATCGGCCCGGCGCAACTTGGACCAAGTTGATCTCCACGACGCCAGGAAGCTTCCTGCAGTGGTGGCCGGCGTCGGGAGTGAGTGGCGGCGCCGGACGGCGACGATCGGCCAACGTGAAGGAAATCTAATTTCTAGGGCAGACCCGATTGGCCCCGATCTTCCTCCGATGGTCCTCCAACTTCGTGGAGATGCTGCAGTCGACGAGAGAAAGAGATCTATCAGTTCTGATCTTGAGTTCACCGGCCGGATGATAGCGGCGCTCCCTATCGGCCAAAAATAATAATTCCGGCGACTATGAGCCCCCCGCCGACGATCGGGACGGCGGCAGCGGCTCGGCCTGCACCCGGATGGTCCCCTCGGTGTCAGTAACCCAATGGTCGGGTCCATGTGCCAATTCAAAAAGAAAAATCCCATAAACTCACCTCGCCGAAAAGTTGGAAGAAGGAGGAGGTGTCTCCCGCGGCGGCGCAAGGCGGAGCTAGGCGTCGGGTTCACCTCAGCTCGGCGTCCACCATGCAGAAGCACTCCCAGAAGGCGTCTGGAGCCACTCAAATTCTCTGGGAGCTGCCCACCAACCTTCCTTTCCCAGATGAAGGAGTTTCCTTGCTTCTCCTTCTTCTCCGTCGACGAGGCGGTGGTGGCCGGTGAGCTGCCCCGAGAAGTGCGACAGAGAGGGTGTGGATTCAGTTGGAGCTGCGGCTGGGGCTGAGCTCAGGGGTTTAGGGTTTATGAAAACCTAGCTCGAGGGTGTGTTATATAATGTATGGCACAATTGCATTTTAACACTCCATCTCTCAATATCTGGATCTCAGTCCCTCACAGCATCTCTCATTCACACTTAGGTCCCTCACCAAAGAGGTGGCACGCAAAACGAGGCATAACTATAGGGTGTAATGCGCAAAAAGCCGCATTTTTCACTGTATTTCACATTTTTCGAGGCGTTCTAGTCGTCGAAACGAAAAATGGACTTCGCCACGACGTCCGGCTCGACGAAACCTATCAGGTAGCAATTTTTGTTTTTCGAGAAAATGCCCGGATAAATTCTCGGTCCATAACACTGTACAGGGATACAGTTTATCACGCCTTTCGAGACTCTATGGTCGTCAAACGGAAATTCCGTCAGCGCCATTGCGTTCAGATCGATAAAACTGTTCAAATCAACTACCTGGATCGCTATGATCGGAGTCCAGACAGCGAATTGGCTAACGTTGGCATCAAGGGGATTTCGAAATAGGGGTTACTATTCATCTACTGTTCACCCCACTATTCACTTAAGTCGCGGGTCCCGCCCGCTTCTTCGCTGATTTCTGGAAGATCCGACCGTTGGATCTGAACTTGCTTAATATCATTTTCGATCGGTTCGACGTGACAGTCGCACTGGTGATCTCGGATTTTCGAGATTAGGCTCGGATTGAAAAGCGACATTTC
The DNA here is from genome assembly GCA_029168755.2 of Tillandsia fasciculata. Classification (NCBI taxonomy): domain Eukaryota; kingdom Viridiplantae; phylum Streptophyta; class Magnoliopsida; order Poales; family Bromeliaceae; genus Tillandsia; species Tillandsia fasciculata. The sequence goes on along the minus strand of CM054945.1, from coordinate 12,611,398 downwards.
AGCCTCGTAAACTGTTCAATTACACAGTGGCAAAAGGTCAATTGTGCTATTTGGGGCATCCACATTTCAAAATCAACTCGACTTTCGTTCTTTTTCCTTTTATTTATTTACAATAAAATTTAAGTTTTTACATCTCTACCACCTAAAAGGAAGTTTCGTCCCCGAAACTAAATACAACTAGGAGTCAAATAAATAGGGAAAACTCTCCAACATGGCTGATTCACGTTCCCACGTGGCTTCGCGCTCCTCATGGTTCTCCCATTGTACCTTGACATAGGGGATCGATCTACTCCTCAGCTTCTTTTCATCTCGAGCCAGGATCTTCAGAGGTGCCTCATCATAACTCAGATCCTCGCGAAGCTGGACGGCGGTGGGGCTGATCACATGTGAAGGATCCCTGATATACTTCCGAAGCATGGAGACGTGGAAGACATTATGCACCTGGGCGAGGTTAGGCGAAAGAGCCAGTCGATATGCTACAGGGCCAATGCGCTCCAATATCTCGAAGGGACCGACAAATCGAGGACTGAGCTTGTTGCGAATCCCAAATCGCTTGATTCCTCCGGTTGGCGATACCTTCAGCAGGACATGATCACCTACTTGGAACTCCAAGTCTCGTCGTCGTTGGTCCGCATAGCTCTTCTGTCTGCTCTGCGCGGTCAGCAACTGCTGCCTTGCTACTCGCACTCTGGCCTCTGCATCCTCAAGTAGCTCTGGCCCGATAACACGGCGCTCACCGACGTCATCCCAACAGATGGGGGAATGACATCGGCGCCCGTATAGTGCCTCATAAGGTGCCATACCGATGCTCGCCTGATAACTGTTGTTGTAGGCGAACTCCACCAAGGGAAGATACCGGTACCATCCGTCTCCGTACTCAAGTATACAGGCTCTCAGCATATCCTCCAACGTCTGAATGACTCGCTCAGACTGCCCGTCACTCTGGGGGTGGAAAGTGGTACTGAACTTCAGCTTCGTACCCATAGCTTCCTGCACATTCCTCCAGAACTGAGACACAAAGCGAGTGTCCCTATCCGAAACGATCGATGCCGGAGTGCCATGGAGTCGCACGATCTCATCAATATAGAGCTGGGCGAGTCGATCACGGGTCCACGTCGTGTGTATTGGCAGAAAGTGGGCCGACTTGGTGAGTCGATCCACAATGACCCATATAGCATCGTGGCCTCGCTGGGATCGAGGCAGACCGGTAACAAAGTCCATCGTGATCTGCTCCCACTTCCAAACTGGTACAGGAAGCGGTTGCAGTTTTCCTGCCGGTCTCTGGTGTTCCGCCTTCACCTGCTGGCAAACTAGGCACTGCGCCACATGGTTCGCCACGTCAGCCTTCATCCCAGACCACCAGTAATGCTGCTTCAGATCCCGGTACATTTTAGTCCCGCCTGGATGTACCGTGTATAAGGACCGATGCGCCTCAGTAAGGATGTCCTTCTTTAATTCACCGTCATCTGGAACACACCAACGGCCCCTGAATCGGATAGAGCCATCGGCGTTCAGCTGGTAATCGTCAGTCTGTCCCAGTGATATCAGCTCTCGAATCTTCTGGAAGGAAGGGTCCGACTGCTGTCCCTCCTTTATGCGATCAAGAAGGGTAGGCTGCACTACCATCGCTAAACGTCGAGCGGTAGACCCCGAAGGAACGATCTCCAAGTCTAGACGCTGGAACTCAGAAATCAAGCGGTCCTGATCCGTGATCATTAGCAACTCTGGCGACACGTGCTTTCGGCTCAAGGCATCCGCTACCACGTTGGCCCGACCTGGGTGGTACTGGATAGTGAGATCATAGTCCTTTAGCAGTTCGAGCCATCGGCGTTGCCTCAAGTTCAACTCCTTCTGAGTGAAGAGGTACTTAAGGCTCTGGTGATCAGTAAAGACTTCGCAGTGGACTCCATATAGATAATGCCTCCATAGCTTGAGAGCAAAAACCACCGCGGCGAGCTCGAGATCATGCGTCGGTAGTTTTGCTCATAGGGCTTCAGCTGTCGAGAGGCGTAGGCTATTACTTTTTCATTCTGCATCAGAACACAGCCCAACCCGATCCGAGAAGCATCACAATACACCACATAGTTCTCGCCCTGGACCGGTAACGTCAATATAGGTGCCTCAGTCAATAGCCGCTTCAACTCATCGAAAGCGAGCTGGCACTCAGGAGTCCATATGAACTTCTCTTCTTTTCTGGTCAAACAGGTCATTGGAGCGGCGATCTTGGAAAACCCTTCGACGAACCGCCGATAATACCCCGCAAGACCGATAAAGCTGCGCACCTCCGTCGCATTGGTCGGCTGGGGCCACTCTTTGATAGCTTCAATTTTCTTGGAATCCACAGCGACGCCCTCAGCAGATATGATGTGTCCAAGAAATGCGACTTCCCGGAGCCAAAAATCGCACTTCTTGAATTTAGCATATAGATTGTTCTCTCGCAGGACTTGGAGAACCTGTCGAAGATGATCTTGATGCTCTAGATCGCTCCTCGAATATATAAGAATGTCATCAATGAATACCACGACGAAACGATCGAGAAAGGGTTTGAAAACCCTGTTCATCATATCCATGAAAGCAGCTGGGGCGTTAGTAAGCCCAAACGGCATCACCGTGAACTCGTAGTGGTCGTATCTGGTTCGAAAGGCGGTCTTTGGAACATCCTCCGCCCCAACTCGCAATTGATGATATCCGGATTGTAAATCGATCTTGGAAAATACCACCGACCCTTGGAGTTGGTCGAAAAGATCGTCAATCCGCGGGAGAGGGTAACGGTTCTTGATAGTAACCTTGTTCAGCTCCCGATAGTCAATGCACAGACGCAATGTGAGGTCCCGGAATCCCCCGCGTAGGGTTGCTGGTTGTTTGGCAGCTTTCGGTGGCCGTTGGGGGTGTTTGTGCGCGTGTTGGGGCCCAGAAATGGATTTGTGGTGCAATTCGGGATTTAGTTTGCATCACTGGAGGCCTGCGTAGTGCGTCGGTGGTGTTTGTGCGCAATTTGGACACAAGTGGTGGACTTCGGGCTTAAAATGGAGATCCCGTGGGAATTGGAGGACCCGTCGAGTGTTTAGAGGTGGTTTCGCGCGACGTAGATGCTAAATTTAGACTCCGGGCGAAGTCTGGATAAAAGATTACCTCTCCGGTTGCCTTCGGGAATTTTTTTAGAGTTGGAATTTGGCAAATCGGACTTCAAAATTGGACCCGGCGCAGAAATCGGATCAAGTGGGCTATCCGGGGGCATTCGGCAAATTTTCGGATGAGAATTTGGAGAAACGGACATCGTTTTTGGATTCAGCGCGCGAAATCGTTGAGAATGGACTATTTACTTGTTTGATTTGGAGCCCGAATGAATTGCGCGTTTTTCGAGGCGACGCGGCACGAATCCCGAGGCGAGGCGACGGTACGGAAATCGAGGCGGCGCTGGCGCACGGCTCGAGGCGGGTACGGACGCGGTACGGCGCGTAGGCGCGCTGGGGAAGCGCGCCTTCGGCGCGGGTTACGCGGGGGCCGCCACGTGGCGGGCCCCCACTGGCGGCCGCGCGGTCGCGGGAGCGCGCGCCCGTGTGGCGCGCGCGTGTCCCGCGCCTGCGCGGGCGCGGTGTAACGCGCCCGTGTGGCGGGCGCTTTGCCGCGCCCGCGTGGCGCGCTTGGGTGCGCGCCACGTGGCTCGCGGGGCGCGTGCGTGGACCCGGTGCACGCGCCCCGGCCTGGTGGACCGCGGGTGGTGGCCTCCCATTAGTGGGTGCGCCGTGGACCGGGTCCATGCCCCCCTTCCCTTCTCCTTCTTCTTTTTCTCTTCTTTCTTCTCCTCTCCGCACGCCATTTTCTCTCTTCTCTTCCTTTCTTCTCCAACCGAGCGAGAGAGAGTGTGAGGGAGGAGATTGTGTGAGGTGCGGCGGCGCGCCGTGGACCTCGCGGAGCGCGCGAGGTGTTCCAAACGGATCGGTTGGGCGGCGCGACGCAGTCGAGGTAGGTCCCGCGCGTTGTTTTTGCGTGCGGACTCCGTTTTGCGTGAGGGTTTCGGCACAGTGCTCCGTTTTGCGTGCGGACCCCGGCGGCGTGCACCGTTTTGCGTGCGGGTTTCGGCACCGTGCTTCGTTTTACGTGCGGACTCCGGCGGCGTGCACCTTTTTGCGTGCGGACTCCGGCAGCGGGCATCGTTTTGCGTGCGGATCGCGTGGAGGCCAATTGCAAGTGTCTACGAGCAATTGGTGGCTTACCGAGGTGGGTGGCCTTATCTCCAAGTTTTATGGACTGTACAGTAATTCTACTGATGTAGGACTATGCATGATAGTTTATTTCCTTGTGTAGCATGCTAGATTGTAGGAATTGTTATTCCTTTTATCATCTGTTAATATAGTTATCTTGGAACTTGACCTAGCACCCCCGTCATATGTTGCATGTGAAACCAGACCAGTAGAAAACCCTCACTTGGGCTAGGGTTATTTATGTTTAGACACCCACACTGTTTTTCTATTCCTGGACATAGTGTTATCCTCGCCCGGGTAGTGGGCCGAGAGGTCGGGTCTTTCTTTTAGTGTGGGATGCATTTGCACTCGTGCTTGGGAGCAGAGTGGAGTCTGGTAGTTGTAGTGGGTTGCTTAACTGTGCCGGGAGCCGTTTGGGTAAACGGTAGTCCCGGGAGGTCTTGTATCCCTGTTGTGCTGTCGTGGGAGGGAGCCGTTGCGCAGACGGCAGTCCCGGGCCATCGAGTATCTTCCGGTCAGTGTTGTTGGGAACCGTTGGGGTTGACGGTGGTCCCAGGTCGTTGAGTGTTGTCCGACCTGTATTGTTAGCCTGAGTTGTGGGTCGTTCCTGGCTGTGGAGTACCTCCAGCCAGTGTGCTTTGTGCTGCGAGCTGTTGGAGAGGCTAGTGTCTCGTGTTTCGTGTGAGCTGATCAGCTGAGTCGTCGAGAGTGCTCCGACTGTTGTGCGAGATAATTGGGGATCTTGAGTCCTTCCGTACTGAGAGTGAGCGTGAATTTTGACTATAGCCTGCGTATGCCAATGTTTGATACTCTGTGCCGCGCCGTTTTCCTCAGTTGGGGTCGCACCCCCCCTGAGATGCCGCAGTGGATGCGATGGTTGGCCTGTTGAGGCAGTTTTCCGCAATGGATGCGATGATGGGCCTATCGAGGCAGTTTTGCGCGAGGGGTGAGTTAGTCGGACAGGACGCCCCACGTAAATCCTGTCCTCATGTGGATGTGTGGTAGTGGGCAGGTGCGTTCCTAGTCGACAGGCGCAGGCTTTACTGGACCCTATGTGACACCCCCGGAATTTGGAATAGTCCTATATATAAATGATATAATAGGACTAAAACTCTTAACCCGGCTATAGCATTTTGGATGGTAGCAAGATCCAAGAGGTTATGAGAGTTAATCGTGCTACAGCGAGAGTAGTTCTAGGATGGGTGACCCCCTGGGAAGTTGGGGCGTCACACCCTTTGAGGCAGTCAGTTCGATTGGGTCGATTGAGCACCTTGGGTGCGAGTGGTCTCATTTACTTTCATCTGTTCCACTTTTTGAGCATCTAGATAGAGGCATGGTAGCTGTAGAGTAGCTCCAGCTTTTCTTGTTCAGATTTTATTGCACTGTTATCTTTTGCCTCTAGTAGACTTAGTGGGCAGACCGTTGGGCTTGTTGACGGCACCCACTGAGAACTACTGTGGGAAGTAGTTCTCACACCCGTCGTGGTGTCTTTTTCCCCAGGGACTTCTACTTCTGTTCCTGTGCTCCTGTTGCTGATCCTTCTGACCGGTTTCGAGGGAGTCGCGAGCTAGTTCCCTACCCGTCGTTGGAGTGTAGCGGTACCCCTTCAGAGGAGAGCTTCAGTAGTTTAGTTTACTTCTTTTTCCTCCGTTGAGAGACCTTTGTTGTGAGGTATAGAGTTGTACTTTATTTACAGTTTGAGAGACTGATGTAGTGAGGATATTTTTGTATTGAGAGCTTGTACACTGATGTTTTCTTTTGGAGATATCTCCCTTTTGAGTTTTGTATCAAAGGACTTTTTATATGATCGTATTTGGGGAGATGGTTATTGTATTATTTTCAGTTGTACAGTGTTTGGATTTCAGTTTTTAGTAGTTTACTTTCAGCTCTGACATCTGTGTACTGTAGTTGATTCTTTTTGTAGGTTAGACGCTTCGTCTGTACGGCAGTTTCCGTACAGATGGCGGATCTGTTAGCGAGCCCGGGTCGCAGTCTCGACCCCGGGGTGTGACACGCAAGCTGCCGTCCTTTTTCTTCACGAAAAGAACAGGTGCGCCCCAAGGAGAAACACTGGGTCGGATAAAACCCAAGGCCGTCAAGTCTTCTAGCTGTGTTTTTAACTCCTTTAATTCCGCAAATGCCATGCGATAAGGTGCTCGCGAAATAGGAGCTGTGCCGGGTACAAGATCAATAAAGAACTCAATTTCCCGCTCAGGTGGCATCCCTGGAAGCTCAGCAGGAAATACGTCTGGGAAACTCCGCACCACGGGGATATCCTCAATCCGACGAGTAGCAGTAAGGGTGTTGACAGCCATGGCAAGATAGGCCACACACCCTCTCTCGAGGCGACGAACTGGGGTCACAGAACAGATCCCCAAATAAGTTGAAGGTTCGAAGCCAGAAAAGATCAACTCCGCTCCACCAAGCGGATCCAAGGTCAACCTCCGAAAGGTGCAGTCGATAGTGGCCCGATATTTGGATAACCAGTTCATCCCCAAGATCACGTCATATTGACGCAGTTTGAGGACGAATAGAGATATAGGGAAACTCCGTCCGCCAATATGGATCGGGCATAATCGGAGCTCTTGGTTGATTAGAACACTATGACCCGGAATCTCTACCCAAAAACGATCTCTAGTATACTGAACGATAATACCGTGGGTGGCAATAAAGTGGGTGGAGATAAAAGAATGTGAAGCCCCCGTATCAAATAAAGTTCTAGCATGATGTCCAAAAACATATGTAGTACCTGCTAGATTGTCCTCTGGAGTAGGCTCGCCGTGGGTCAGGGCAAATACGCGCCCTCCAGCAGTCTGTCGTGACCCAGTAGGTGGTCGAGGAAGAGGGGGACGTCCCGAGGAAGCAGAACTCGGTGCCGGGGCTTGTCGTCGAGGTGGTGGTGCTGGTAGAGGAGCCGCCATCTGCGCGGGTGCAGACCCCCGCGGGCACGTCGCAGACACGTGTCCATGCTGGCCGCACTTGAAGCATCGGCCATGCCTCTGATCGCAATCGCTCGGCCGGTGGGTTCCCCCGCAGAAGACACATGGCCGGGGTCCCCAGTTGGGGTTTGCGAAGGCACCAGTGGCTGGAAATCTCTTAGGCCACTTCTTCAGTCGTGGTTGTTTCGCCCTCTTGTTCTTGTTGAAATGTCCACCACCGCTCTCAGAAGAAGCCCTTTTCTTGCCCTTGTCCCTGTCCGCAGCATTCCGCTCGGCGCGGGAGATATGAACATCCGCCTCGATGGCTAACCACCGCTCCACGCAGTTGTCGAAGTTGGTGGTCAGGTGGGATGAGAGCTGGCGGCAAATCTCGTGCCTCAACCCCTGCGAGAAAAGTCGTACCTTGCGGCGTTCCTCGCGCACTGCCTAAGGAACCAGGTCAGCAATGCGCAGGAACTCTTGGTCGTACTCACGGACGGACTTGTCGCCCTGCTTAATGTTCTCCAGCTCCCGCTCGAGACCCTCCTTGGTGGTCTCCTTCAGGTGGTGATGGTACATGGCTGCCTTGAAGTCCTCCCAAGTGGGTTCAGGAAGGCCTCCGAAATGACGCTCTCGATGACGTCTCCACCATTTTGACGCCCGGCCCTCAAGGCAATGAACAGCGATGTGTACTTTATCGCGCTCCTCCGTGTACACATCTTGGAACAACTTTTTCATGTGGTCGATCCATTGCTCGACTGCCCAGTGATCATCGTCTTTGCCTTCGAATATCTGCGGCTTGAATTTCTTGAACTCGAGCAGAGCCGCCTTTGCTCGAGCCTTCTCCGCTTGATCAGCCCCATCTTTGGCTACAGTACAGGGTCAGCAATAGGGGAGACGGAGCAGGATGACGCAGATGCCATCGAAGCGGTGACAGCGGGGGCAGCAGGAACCCCCGGTACCGCACAAGAAGCCGCAGCAACATCTGGAATGGGCCCCGCAGGTGGTGGTACGGGGTCAGCAGCGGGCTCCGCCAAACCCTCAGGCTCGGCAACGACCAGTGCAACTGGGGGTGCAACCGGCAGTGTAGCAACTGGAACAGCTGGTGGGGGAACAGGTGGGGCAGGAGCAGCAGTCTGCTGCTGTACAAACTGTTGGAACATCCCAGCCAGAGTCGCCATCTGAGCCTCAAGTTGTTGGGTTATACTAATATGGATCTAAATAGGGAAAAAAATACCTAGAGGGGGGTGAATAGGTGTAAACAATAAACACTCAAAAAATCATTGCGCAATAAAACCCAATGCGTAAATAAAAAATAACACGCAAGATTTTTGCGTGGAAAAACTCCAAACCGGAGTAAAAAACCACGGGACCGATAACACGGCGAAATCCACTAGAATTAACACACGTACAAGGTGATATAACGTACTCACACACGACTTAACCTTTTACCATACGCTCCTAGTAGATCTTCTCCGCTCGCTCCACAACGCGTCTCGAATCCACGATCTGCGTCCAACGCTGAATCCACAGCGTCCAACGTCGAATCCACGACGTCCGACCGAATCCACGGTCTTCACCCAGTAGCACGCTTCGAATCCACGAACGTACCTCGCTCCGAATCCACGAAAGCGGTTGCACCTTGAATCCACAAGGCCACGCGAGTCCACGCGCCGATTTGGGGTAAATCGTTGTTTTTGGGTGGTGATGATCCGCCGAATACTTAGATTAGAAATAGATCGGAAATACCATCTAAGTATTCATTGATTTGATTCTACTCAAAATCTGAGTTTGGAAAACCTAGAATCAAATCAATCAATATAGATGAAGAAACATAGAATAAATCTATTGATTTCCTTTCTTCTCTATATGTGGATTTTTCTTTTCGGTCGTATTTTTTTTCTATTTTGCGGATGCCCTAGAAAATGAATAAAGGGCTATTTATAGGTTAGAAACCATTGGAAGAAGATAAGGATCAAAAACTGCCTTTTCTGGAGATTTTACGGACGGCGATCCGGATTGGAAATGGGCGATCCGGATTGCAGTAGCAAGAAAGACGGTTTCCAGAAAAATGCTAGTTCGGGATCCGGATCGAAGTCCCCGATCCGGATCGTTCATACAGTTTCACCAAACATCACGTTCGGGATCCGGATTGCAAATCCTGATCCGGATCGTGCAAGTAAAAAGGTAAAACTAGTGTTCGGGATCCGGATCATGAGATGCTGCGATCCGGATTGAACCAGTGTATGAACGAACACCCTTCGGGATCCGGATTGCAAGCCCGATCCGGATCCTGAACATGTCCCATGTCCAGTTTTTGATTTTTATGCAATTAAACATTCTTCCAGGTGTTTCTACACTACAAGAAGTATTCGGATCACCAAAAATCTTTAGTTAAACATACCTGATCCTTTTGAATTCTTCTTTCTTGAGATTGAGGTATATGATCCAAAGTTCTTTCATCTTCAATCTTCAAGACTTAACACTTTCACGAAATACGCCAACTCAAATTCCGTAACAATCTCCCCCTTTGGCGGTTTCGTGACAAAACACAAATCCACAAAAGAAAATTCAAAAAGATATTTTTGTTGCTATCACCATACAACAAAAATTTACAATGGAGATCCAAAAATTTAAAAACATGAGATAAACTCCTAAAACAGACTCTAGACTTAGACATCTGTACTCTCTGCACAAAGAAATCATTCTTGACAAAAGAAATCGTTAGATACCTCAAGAATTGAAACATACAAAACCAAATACAGAGATAGAGTTTATTCTCATCATGACATTTGAGAATTCAGATATGTAAGAGAATCATAGACAAAAACCAACATATCTTCTAAGCATTCAAAAACCAAATGTCACAAAATGTTAGTCCAACATCAACTTGTTAGTCATATTACATGCCCAAATAGTTAGTCGAATAGTTAGTAGGGACATGCATCAAATCACAAGATAAAAGCAAAGTTGAAGTTGAAGTCATACTTACCTTAATGTTCACACATTCACACAGTTTTCACATCATCATTGTTCATGTCATTGTTCAAGTTCTCTCTAAACTCTCTCCCCCTTTTTGTCACAGAAACAAGCCAATAATTACAAAACAAAAGAGAGTTAAAAAGATAAACAAACATGAAAAGTGAAAATCCTGCAAAGAGCAAAAGAAGGTTAGAACAAAAATTTACTCCTGAGAGTCGGAGTCATCAGAGGTGGTGCATCCCATTTTTGCAAACATTTTCTTCATCAGTTTTTTCATTGAAGAGACGGACTTGGTCAAAGTGATTTGAGAGGCAGAGATGATTTCCAGCTCCTTTTTCACTACTTGAATTTCTCCTCTCATTTCAGTGAATTCCTGTGACATCCGTTCTTGTTCATTTGAGAGTCGCTGTTGTTCTTTAAATATAGAGCTGACTGAGGCATCATCATCAGAGGTGGATGGAGGTGCCTGCTGTGAGGGAGGAACAGGGGCTGTAGAAGTAGTTGCTTGTGGTCGAGCTCTTTGTCGGATTGGAGGAGATGGAGGATCATCTTGCTTTGTCGATAGAGACTTTACAATGGTTGTCTCATTAATGGTGCCCAAACTGTACATGTATGAGCTCGCGCTTGTATCGACTTTATACTTTTTAAGGATGCGCATGATTATCATGGGATAAGGTAGTCTCTCTGTGGGGTGAGAGTGTTCGACATACCGCGTCATCCTAGACCAAATGAGATAAGGAATATTCAAGTTTGCTCCCATCAACGCAGCCGGGTTTCCAAGAAGATAAAGGAATAACATCCTATCCCATCGAAGAACCTTCGTGTTCATGTTGGGAAGAATGTTGTAGCAGACAATGAAGTTTATATACTTATACTCTGTTCGAAGCTCTTTGGAGAATACAGAATTTCCGGTAGACAAAGTATCCGGAAGACAAATTCCATTGACTACAACTCTCCAGGAGTTGTCGTTGAAGCTTTGAGTTTTAAGGTAATGAAGTCCATCTGCTCTGGCTTTCATACTGAGCACCTCTCCAATCAGTTGGGGAGTGACTTTGATTTTGATATTTTTAACCACAGTATGAAATTCCCGACGTCCGTCATCGTGATCAAGTAAATTTGCAGCGTTCTGATAAAACATCCGAACTGAGTGTGGACAGTACCCAGTTTTTTCAGGAAAGTTGCAAATTGGAGCAAGACCCACCTGGTCAAACAGAACCCCAAAGGCTGCAGATCGTTCCTTCATCGGTTGGACATTGACATGTCTTTCCCCAATGCATTCCCTCTTCTCAAAATCTTTGATTCTTGTGGAGCTGATGAATTCCTGTGGCGGAGGCTGGCTAGCAATTGGTTCGTTAATCGAAATGCCCCTAGCACTGCCTCTTTTTCTTGCACCGGTTTTTGTCCTTGTTCCGACTGGATTAGGTTCCATTGGGGCTTTTCCTTTATCAGCTGCAGTAGGCTGAGGCTTTGTTTTTGAAGCTTCAGCAGGTGCTTTCCCTTTGGAGATAATGGGGACATCTTCCTCGATCTCGAGGTTATCCCAGTCAATTGAATCTGTTTCCGATTCCGTGTCGGAATCATTCTGAGCTCTCTTCGTTCTCTTAGCCCTTTTAGGCTTGGCAGAATCCTTGACATGGACCATGGCAGCAAGTAGGAAAATAACCCATGTGATCACCATTTTGATCGCTAGTGAGAAATGTATCCTGTGAACACCGACTCAAGAACACATGAAAAATTGTTAATTTTGAAAAATTTGAAAAATTGTACCCAAACAATCATGATCATGTAGAGAAGCTAAGAATCAAATTAGTTTTGCAAAAAGAATTTTAAAAATGGATCAATCGCATGATTTTCAAAAATTCCTCTTTTATGCCCTAAAACAGAATTTTCAGAAATCGAAGCCCAAAAATTCGTTAATCAGGTGAAAACCTAGCACAAAATCAAAACTAATCTACCCAGAGTTCTTATTTCAAAAGAAATTTGACCAAAAACCATTCACAAACGAAAAAGATGCAAGATTTTTGCTCACGTTTTGAGCAAACAAGAAAAACTGTGAAAAACCGAGATTTTGATCAATAAAACTTACTTGGATTCGAAGAACTTGAGTTTGGAAAGCTCCGAGATGCAAGAAATCTAGAGAGAGAAGCTCTAGAGACTTGAGAACAAAAGATTAGGGTAAAAGAAATCAAATCCCTTTCGTTCTATTTAGAACCCTAGCCGTGATCCGGATCGGATCGTGAATATGATCCGGATCGGCTACCCGCAGGAAGAAGCCTGCGTTCGGGATCCGGATCACTTACCCCGATCCGGATCGGCTCCACCTTTTTCTTCAGAAAATTTTAGAAAAATTCCATAAAATCCAGAAAAAGTATGTAAGCACTTTACCATATCAACTTTAAACAAAAATCATCGTTTCATACAACAAGAAATAGATTATACTAAATCTATCAAAAATACTCAAAAATGAAACGAAAATTTATGAAAATTAAAACACTTAAAGTTGAACAACTTCAATCACATCTATCCTGATCTTATGCGTAATGCCTTTATCAAATCATCAATTTTGGTAAAGAAAATGAAATACAAAGATCAATAGATGTTTGAAATCCCAGATAAGTTAGATAATATATCTAGACAATCTGTTGAAGGAGTGGCTCTTTGAGCATCTTTTATCAAAAATCCCACCTTATACCAACCATGAAATATGACTGAGTCAAGTATTTCAATATGCATTTCATCAACAATTTTTAAAACAAAAATTTGCTTTGCATTCATGGGGTATCTTTTTCTTTTTCTTTTTCCTCCATGTGGTGGTAGTTTTCACACTCCTCATTGGGATGTAACTCTTTCCACATCTTTTGAGCATTTTACTTTTCTTTGACTCCCCCTCAATTGGCTATCAATTATTTAATATATAAGGTATTCAACCAAAAATTGATCTCGCATTCATACTCGACTAAGCAATCAAATAAGATAATGACTATACCAAGAGATCATTGAGAGAGAAATTGACTTTGATCACTTAAAAGATGACTTAATTAACATAAATGATCATTGCAACATTGAAATATTATGATATCAAAAGCATAATAAATTTCTAAATGCATGAAAGGATGCAATTAAAGTCAATTATGATTTATGCTCAATTAATGTCCTATGCACAAGCATAGATAAAGAACAAAACAAAAACAAAACAAAACCTAACCTAAGCAAAAAGTTTCAAAAAGGTTATTTCAAGGAAAGCATGCCAATTGCTTTACGCAAGTGAATAAAACGTTTTTGATCCAAAGGTTTTGTTAAAATATCAGCTAATTGATCCTCAGTTGAAATATATGACAGTTGAAGAATATTTGATTCAACTAGCTCTCTAAGAAAATGATATCTAAGTTCAATATGTTTTGTTCTAGAGTGCAACACAGGGTTTTTTGAAATGTTAATAGCACTAGTGTTGTCACATAAAATGGTTACCGAAGTTGCTGAAATCCGGAAATCGCTCAACACGCTTTTCATCCAAATCAATTGGGTTGAACAACTTCCTGCAGAAATGTACTCCGCTTCGGCAGTCGAGAGTGCTATGCAATTCTGCTTTTTACTGTGCCATGCAACAAGGCAATGGCCAAGATAGAAGCATGCACCACTCGTGCTTTTCCGATCATCCACTGATCCAGCCCAATCGGCATCTGAGTATCCAACAATATCCAAACTTGTTCCCATAGGATACCAAATTCCGAAACTTATTGTACCTTTGATATACCGGATGATCCGTTTCACCGCTTTCAGGTGAACCTCCTTCGGTGCTGATTGATATCTCGCGCAAATCCCAACACTGAAGGATATATCCGGGCGACTAGCCGTGAGATATAGTAGACTTCCAATCATACTGCGATACAGTTTCTCGTCTACATTCTCACTATGTGATTCACTTCCAAGTCCCTTATGGCTAGTTCCCATTGGAGTCGGAAAATCCTTAGAATTTTCTAGATCAAACTTTTTGACCAACTCCATTGCATACTTGGATTGACACAAGTGAATACCTTCATCGTTTTGTTTAACTTGTAATCCAAGAAAATAAGTCAATTCGCCCATCATGGACATCTCAAATTCGCTTTCCATGGTCTCCGCGAATTTAGAAGCATCATTATCTCTTGTTGCGCCAAATACAATGTCATCGACATAGATTTGAGCTACAATGAAATTGTTTTGATAATGCTTCACAAAGAGAGTCCTGTCAGCTCCCCCTCGAGTATAGCCCTTTTCCAAAAGGTGCTTTGTCAACCTTTCGTACCATGCTCGCGGTGCTTGTTTCAGACCGTAAAGAGCCTTTTTCAGACGAAAAACATGGTTAGGTAGTTTATGATCCACAAAACCTTTCGGTTGAGCCACATAAACTTCCTCATTTAAAAATCCATTTAAAAATGCGCTCTTAACGTCCATTTGAAATAATTTGATTTTAAAATGACAAGCTATCGCAAATAAGATACGAATGGACTCGAGTCTAGCTACAGGGGCGAAAGTTTCATCAAAGTCTATACCTTCTACTTGAGAGTAGCCTTGAGCAACTAACCTTGCTTTGTTCCTGATGATAGTACCATCTTCATTTTTCTTGTTCTTGAAGATCCATTTGGTACCTATCACATTGTGTTGCTTCGGAGGCTTCGTTAATTCCCAGACTTTGTTTCGCTCAAATTGATGGAGCTCTTCCTGCATTGCTTCAATCCAGTAGTCATCTTGAAGAGCTTCATCAACATTCTTTGGTTCGATTTGAGATACGTAGCATGCGAATCCGCAAACCAATTGTCTCCGAGTTCTAACTCCTTCTTGTGGATCTCCAATGATGTTCGATTCAGGATGATCCTTGGAGATGCGTAACGTTTGAGGTAAAGGAGTAGTCGGAGGTACACGAGATGATTCCTGCACATCAGATAAACTTGAAGAACCGTTAGATGCATCATTATTATCGAAAGAATTGTTAGAAGAAGATGCATTAGCAGGTGTATCATCATCAAGAGAGATATCGAGGGTAGATTTTTCAGATTCAAAGTGAAAAGCTTCATCTACCTTAACATTTATCGATTCTACGATCGTCTTAGATTCTAAGTTAAAAACTCGATATGCTCTACTGTTTGTAGAATAACCTAAGAAAATCCCTTCGTCACTTCGAGAGTCAAATTTTCCAAGATTCTCGCGGTCACGCAAAATAAAACACCGACTCCCAAAGATACGAAAATATTTGATGTTAGGTTTTCTACAAAACCATAGTTCATATGGTGTATTCAAAGTCCCCGGGCGCAAATACACTCGATTAATTACATAGACAGCCGTGTTCACCGCTTCAGCCCAAAAATATAACGGTAGGTTCCGGCTATGAAGCATAACACGTGCCATCTCCTGTACGACCCTGTTTTTGCGCTCGACTACACCATTTTGTTGAGGTGTATAGGGTGCTGAGAATTCATGTTTAATGCCGTTTGAAGTGCAAAAATCAATGAATTTAGAATTTATGAATTCTCCACCTCTATCACTTCTAACACGAGTAATCTTTTCCTTCTTTTCAATCATAATACGATGGCAGATCTCGTGAAAAGAATCAAAAGTATCAGCTTTCTCTTTTAAAAATGCTACCCAAGTATATCTAGAGAAATCATCAACCAATAAGAAAATATACCATTTACCTCCCAAAGATGGTTGACGAGTTGGCCCCATTAAGTCCATGTGCAAAAGTTCCAAAGGCCGTTTTGTACCTATGTGGTTCAAGTTCTTGTGTGCAGTCCTAGACTGTTTTCCCTTTTGGCAACCGCCACACACAATGTTTTGTTCAAAAGAAAGTTTAGGAACCCCCTTGACCACATCTTTGTTTGAAATTCTAGCAAGTTCCTTAAAGTTTATGTGACCTAGCCTTTCATGCCAAAGTGTTTCATTTTTCAAAGAAGCTAGGTTACACTTTTCAGAAAATTTACTAGGAACTACATAACAATTGTTTTCTGATCTAACCCCTTTTAAAAAGAAAACATGGTTCTTGTCAGTTACAGTACATTCATCAGATGAAAAATTAACTGAATAACCATTATCACAAAGTTGACTTATGCTTATGAGGTTAGTCTTAAGGCCATGAACAAATAACACATTTTTCAGAACCGGGCCATCCGGAATAGCTACCGTTCCCTTTCCAACAATTTTGGAAGACCGACCATCTCCGAAAACAACAAGTCCTCCGGAGATTTTCTCAAAATTTTGAAAACAGTTTTTGTCACCGGTCATGTGACGGGAACACCCGCTATCCAGATACCAAGACGAACTATCATATGCATGCAAGGAAACATTGGTAACAAGACAAGGAAAAATTTCACCTTTGCGCACCCAAACCTTTTTGGAATGCGTCGGTAATGGTCGTGAAGTTATCTCCTAGGTGAAAGCGTCTTGTTGAAGAATTGCTGCTCCTTGATGATGTCGTCTTGAGCGGTGAACTACCAAGGCTCTTTTCCTTCAATGATTTGCATTTGATTTCTGAGGAATCACCTTTTTGGTAGTCATTGCAAGAGGTGCTTGAGGTGTGCGTTTGGCTCCCGTCTTGCAATTTCTCCTTATGTGCCCTGAAATGCCACAACGAAAACATACCTTAGTTCTTGACGATCCCGAGGAGGATGAAGTAGGCTTGTTGTCGTTGCTTGTCGTGAATTCCGGTGTCGGAGGAGGAGATACCGACTGAGGCACAAAAACTGTCCCACTCGAACTTGGAATGTCTCCAGTTTGAGTGTATCCGAGGCCGAACTTATTTGTTTGACCAAGACCAAGAAGCCTGTCCAACTTACTCCTTCCAGAAGAAAATCGCTGTAAGTCATCTTTAGTTGGAGAATGGTCTTTGTCATTTCCATTTTATCCCGTCGAGCCTCGTCGTAGAGCTTTGAGAAATAATTCGCTTTATCCACCAATTTCTCATGTTCTTTCTCGAAAAGCTCATTTTTCTCTTGAAGGGAAACATTTGCTTTGGCTAGATTATCCCTTTCCACTTCAAGAGCGTTTGAGAGAGAAGATGCCCTTTTTGCTTCTTCTTCGAGATCCTGCAATCTCCCTCTCAAACTCCGGTTTTGCTTTGCCAGTTTCTTTGAATCCCTCAAAAGCTTATGGTAGGCAAGAGCAAAATCTTCACCTTCAGAATTGCTCGATTCGCTGTCCGTTGCGTTCTTTTCAACAAGGGAGGAGTTGGACAAGGAATCGGAGGTACTTGCCATCAAGCACATGAAGGGTGAAGATGTAGTGGACGCGTGGAATGCTGTCGCGTTGTCTTCTTCATCACTTGAGGATGACTCATTTGACGTGGAGTTGTCATCCCAAGTAACGACTTGCATCGCTTTCTTCTTTGCCGGATTCTTGTTGGGACACTCCGTTGCAATGTGGCCGTAGCCTCGACATTTGAAGCACTGTACTTGTCCCTCTGAACTTTTCTTATCCTTTGAGAAGTTCTCTTGCTTTCTTGACTTGTAGCTTGAAGAACCTTTGCCTTTCTTGGACTTTCCGAAGGATGGAGTTTTGCTTGAATTACCCCTTCGAAAGTTGCGGCGAAACTTCCTTGTCAAGAGAGCGAGCTGCTTCTCAAAGTCCTCCATAGATAGGTTCTCGTCATCGTCCGAGGAGGATGAATCCGCGTCTTCTTCCTTAGTTGATTTCAATGCATAACCTGAAGACTTAGAAGAGGATGCCTTTCCCGAAGAATAGTTAGTAGGAAATGTCATTTCATAAGTTTGTAATGCACCAACTAATTCTTCTACACGCATTTCGTCCGGGTGTTTAATTGTTTCAATGGCTGCGACCTTCGGGCGAAATCGTTCAGGAAGAGTTCTTAAAATCTTTCTTACAACTTTAAATTCTGGAATCTTCTCTCCCAAGTTAGCACATGAGTTTACGATATCTTGCAATCGTGTGTAATAGTCAGTGAAAGATTCATTTTCTGCCATAGAAATAGAGTCAAACTTGCTCGTAAGCATTTGCAGTTTCTGAATCTTCACAAGGTTAGTTCCCTCATGCGTAACTTGAAGAACATCCCAGATTTCTTTCGCAGTCTCACATGCCGAGACGCGAGAGAACTCTGTTTGTGACAAAGCATTAAATAGAGCATTAATTCCTTTGCCATTGTAAGAAGATGAATCTATCTCTTCCTTGGTCCATTTCGACCTAGGTTTTAAGGTGCGAACATCAGAAATAATTTCAGTTGGATTAGACCATCCTAATTCAATTGATTGCCACACCCTTTCGTCGATGGAAATTAAAAAGGCTTTCATCCGTACTTTCCAGTACGCATAATTTGTTCCATCAAAGAAAGGGGGTCGATTGATGTTTCCACCTTCAACCATTGTTTACAACCCTATTCCCGCTCTGATACCACTTGTTGGGTTATACTAATATGGATCTAAATAGGGGAAAAAACACCTAGAGGGGGGTGAATAGGTGTAAACAATAAACACTCAAAAAATCATTGCGCAATAAAACCCAATGCGGAAAAAAAAATAACACGCAAGATTTTTACGTGGAAAAACTCCAAACCGGAGTAAAAAACCACGGGACCGATAACACGGCGAAATCCACTAGAATTAACACACGTACAAGGTGATATAACGTACTCACAGACGACTCAACCTTTTACCATACGCTCCTAGTAGATCTTCTCCGCTCGCTCCACGACGCTTCTCGAATCCACGATCTGCGCCCAACGCTGAATCCACAGCGTCCAACGTCGAGTCCACGACGTCCGACCGAATCCACGGTCTTCACCCAGTAGCACGCTTCGAATCCACGAACGTACCTCGCCTCGAATCCACGAAAGCGGTTGCACCTTGAATCCACAAGGCCACGCGAGTCCACGCGCCGATTTGGGGTAAATCGTTGTTTTTGGGTGGTGATGATCCGCCGAATACTTAGATTAGAAATAGATCGGAAATACCATCTAAGTATTCATTGATTTGATTCTACTCAAAATCTGAGTTTGGAAAACCTAGAATCAAATCAATCAATATAGATGAAGAAATATAGAATAAATCTATTGATTTCCTTTCTTCTCTATATGTGGATTTTTCTTTTCGGTCGTATTTTTTTCTATTTTGCGGATGCCCTAGAAAATGAATAAAGGGCTATTTATAGGTTAGAAACCATTGGAAGAAGATAAGGATCAAAAACTGCCTTTTCTGGAGATTTTACGGACGGCGATCCGGATTGGAAATGGGCGATCCGGATTGCAGTAGCAAGAAAGACGGTTTCCAGAAAAATGCTAGTTCGGGATCCGGATCGAAGTCCCCGATCCGGATCGTTCATACAGTTTAACCAAACATCACTTTCGGGATCCGAATTGCAAATCCTGATCCGGATCGTGCAAGTAAAAAGGTAAAACTAGTGTTCGGGATCCGGATCATGAGATGCTGCGATCCGGATTGAACCAGTGTATGAACGAACACCCTTCGGGATCCGGATTGCAAGGCCCGATCCGGATCCTGAACATGTCCCATGTCCAGTTTTTGATTTTTATGCAATTAAACATTCTTCCAGGTGTTTCTACACTACAAGAAGTATTCGGATCACCAAAAATCTTTAGTTAAACATACCTGATCCTTTTGAATTCTTCTTTCTTGAGATTGAGGTATATGATCCAAAGTTCTTTCATCTTCAATCTTCAAGACTCAACACTTTCACGAAATACGCCAACTCAAATTCCGTAACACAAGTCGCTCCATACGGCCCTGATCCGCGGGCTCACTCGGCACTCTGGGTGGTCGGCCAACTCCTCGGCCAGTGCCCGCACCACGTCCACGCCCACGACCAGGAGGACGAGCCATCACTGTGACAACATAACCAGGTTAGAAACAGACTCCAATAGAAATAGCTTGAGTTTCTAACTCCTATACTCGACATACCCAGCGCTCTCACGTGACAAGTCATCCTAGGGTTCATCCTAACCAGATCCTAATCAATTTTGCTAGGTACCGTGTACCTATTGCTCTGATACCATAAAATCTGTCACGCCCCGAGTTTTAAAAATCAGGTCTAAAATTTTTTTTTTTTTTATAAATCAGAGTTCGCAAACTGGGCGTAACAGACCGCCACACGTATAGGAAATCCCCTATCCAAATGGACAGAGTCTCCCCTATACATGCACGGCTAGGCGAGTGCAACGATCATCAATCAGAAAGCAATAAATATCTCAACTAAACAATAAACTAATCAACAGGAATAATCCAAGATAAAACATGCTATCATCAGTTTTAAACATCCAAGTAAACTAGAAGCTGAAATACTATGAAAATGGAAGTCAGCTACAAATCATCGAGAATCTCAATCATAGATATATCATCAGGGGGACAGCTCTATCGTGACGGCCTCACTCGAACGTCCCAACATCCCTCCACCCGACGGACCTGAAAAATGGTCACCCAGGGGGTGTGAGATACACTGTACATGTATCCCAGTGGGCACGACGAGCCGAGAAATAGCTAATCGTACCTACTGGGTACTAAAATCTGCGGATAGTAATAAGTCGATGGGTAAGGCTGAACTAAGCAGATAGTGTCTACTGATAATCAATAAGTCAATAGCAAATGCTGAAATAAGCAGATAATCAAGCATAAGGGAACTACAGATAATAAATGCTGACAATCGTGATCTAGCTGTAATAATCAAGTATAAGGGAACTGCAGATAATAAATGCTACTAATCAATATATGACTGAAACAATCAATCAAGAAGCTGAGCAGATATGGTACGAGGTAAATAGCTACGAATGACTGTGCAAGCTAAGAGTTATGCGTCAAAAACAGAAACCCAAGTATCCAATCATATGCCATTATTGGTCTCACAGAACCTCAGGCAATACCACCGATCCGCACCCCATCCGCTGACAATAACCCGGCACTCACAGATGCAATCGGGCTCACGGGTCCCATCTCTAGACCACTTTATCGGTAAAGAACATTATCCACGGGGTGCGACCCCGGCAATGTTCGTGAAGTACAACAGTGCGTGGCAATCATAATGCTATGCTCAAGCTCGCGCTCTAATGACCGGGTAGTCGGCAACACGCCGAGATCCCAACAGGGAATCAACTATCTGTATATATCGATCAGGGTCTATCATGCATATCTGAATATAAAGCAAGTATCACAGGTGACAGGAAATAGCAGGTATAATCAGATCATGACATCTATGTACTAAGATATAAAAGTTGACGAACATGTGTACATAACATGTCTAAGGAGATCAATGTCTATCAGGAAAGTGTAAGACCCGCTTCGTCCGTTCGGTTTATCTCTCCTATTTCCGCGGGTGGGACATCCGGCGGGTGCATTTAATCGCTTAACTCCGGATGATCCGTTGAGGCTCGCGGGTAATTTTAGATGATAGAGTTCGCGAAACGGAGAATGGTGGTGCGATAGGATTCGGATTCTGACCCCGGGATCTCCCAGAACTTAATTCGGAAGTTGGACCCCTTTCGGGCGTGCTGAGATCCGTGCGGGCGATCAGCACGCTTTTCGAGGTAACTGGCAACCGCTGGATGATATTATTATTGTTATTATTATAATTAGTTATCTAATATTTTTATTAATTTATTAATTAGTGGAACGGGGGGGGGGGTTTATAAGCCCGGGTTAGGGTTTTGGGTCCCCGTATCCCTCCTTCTTTTTCTTCCTCTCCTCTCCTCGATCGTGCGGCTAGGGCGTCTGGGAAATGATCAGAGTGAAAGAGCGGAAGGAACCGGCAACCCACTCCCTTTCCCCTCTCGCGCGAGACCCTACCCGACGCAAGAACCACGATCCCTTCCTTCCTCTTCGTCAAGGTAATTTTTACTATTTTATTCTAATTTTGGGTGGGGCTACGTGATCGTTGGGCGGCCGAGCCGCCGCCACCGAGGAGGAGGCGGGCGCCGCCAGCGACGGACGCCGCCGCCGCGAGCGGCACGCCGCGCGGCTCACCGCCGCGCGGGGCCACCCGCGGGCGGGGCGCCCGCGCGGCACGCAGCCGCGAGGGGACCCCCACGCGCGGGGCCGCCGCGCCGCGGGTAGTACGACGGCGCGGCATGTGGTTTGGAGACCGCGCGGAACGGTCCGCGGATTGTGCGCGCGACGCACGGGTCGGTGCCGTGCGAAGGTGGATGCCGCACGAAGTCCGGGGATCGCGTCGGGTTCCCCCGCCTTTCAGTGTCTTAGTCGGTTTTATTCTTTTAGTCTTGGTTTGAGCTTTCTGTTGTTTCCCCCAGGAGTGCGGGACGTTCTAAGCTCGACGCGCATACCAGACGGGACGAACCAACCTTCAAGCTTCCCTTCAGGTGGGTACAATTTCCAGGGTATATGGAAAAAGGGGGTGTAAGTTATACAATTTGCATGATCGAGCGAGGGTGGAGCTTAAGTAATCACTGTTTATGATACTAACCCTACATATATATACTGTGAATTATCCAATCGTTATGAGGCTCTTGTTTTGCTACACGCACACCGGCGGTTTGGCCACCGCGAGGGTGTGCTTTTCCGGAAAAGTGGTACGTTGACCCGTGTACTCCACGTGACGGTGACGTTAGGAAAGGGGGCCCCCGCGGGTGGAGGGTGTGAGCGGTGAAGCCGGGGCGGGTGCCCGGCGGCCGAGGCAGCAGGGGACACCGGGGTAGGCGCCCGGTGTGGTGGTCGGGAAAGGTGCCCGGTTTTATTTGATTCAGGGTAGGTTATTAACGGCGTTGACCGTACTCCGAGTCAAAAGGGGGGTTGCTCCGGATATCGTGGTTTGAGTGTTTTTGCCCTTTTTGCATATTGTGCCATTTCTAGTCACTGACTTCCCACTCTGTGACAGATTCGTCAGGGGGCGAGCGTAGGGACGCTGGTGAGGCCGCGCGTACGACGTTCTGAGGACTCTGAGTAGCCTGTTTTCAGTTGACTCATTCTCCTTTACTTTATTAAACTTGTTAGCTAGTTGTGGTGTGCGATACCCCCGTAGGATCGACGTGGATGTTGCCCTTTACTTTTTATAACTGTTGCATGAGCGAGGACTCTTTCTCTCCTCTTGGCCGCTTTAAAGTATAAGTAAAAACTGTTTGCGAAAATCGTTTTAAAAGAAATATGGGCGTCGGGTGGGCGCCGCTTTCAAAACCCTGTGGTGATTTATCCTTTACAAACAGTCGGCCTCTTTTCAAACATATAAGTAGATGGGCGGTGTGGTTGTATGATGTATGCGCCTGTGCCTTGAACTAATGTGGTTAAAGCTATACGTGTTATATTATGTACTCAGGACGCCGTGCATATGCAAAGGAGACTCCGCCCGTTCGCGGAGTGAATTTGCATATGCGGCGGGTCTGTGCACGCACCGGGGTGGATCCTCTACAGAAAAAAAAATAATAATAAAGTACGCTAATCCAGGAGCATCGGGGGCTCAATTTCCGTGCGTTGGGACCCCCGGGGCGTGACAGATTAAGATGGTATCAGAGAATGAACTTTAACCACAATAGTTAGGGCCCAGCATCCACGGGGCGCAAAACTCTAGCTACTGGCGAATAAAGTAAATGTCGTATAGATAAATAGGACGCGAGTGCTCGTGGGGAAGGGGAATTAGTAGTCCCTTTTAGTACCAGAATCGAGGTGTTACTTTAAGTCAGCCTAGA
This sequence comes from Tillandsia fasciculata, assembly GCA_029168755.2. Classification (NCBI taxonomy): domain Eukaryota; kingdom Viridiplantae; phylum Streptophyta; class Magnoliopsida; order Poales; family Bromeliaceae; genus Tillandsia; species Tillandsia fasciculata. The sequence continues at coordinate 12,587,669 of CM054945.1, read as the reverse complement.
AGTGACGGGTTTTGTGCATGTGTATAGATCATGGCTAGAACTAGATCTACCACGGAGGAGGCAGGGGCGGACGCAGCGGCGTCGACGGCCGCAGAAAACCAGCTCCTGAGGCAGCAATTGCGGGAAATGGCGGAGCAATTGGCAACCCTCACAGGCCAGGTTTGACAGCTGACCCAGCAGCAGCAGCAGCAGCATCCTGCCGCAACGGTGGTCGTGACCCAGGGCCCCTCTCGGGGGCAAACAGCTCCAGCAGCAGAACCGCCAAGAGCAGAGGCCGAAACGGGGCCCGCCCCAGCCCAGGGCATGTCAACTGAGGCACCACCCCAACAGACGGTGCCGGAGGTAGGCCCTACGCCGGCAGCAGTGGGGTATGCACCGGGGATATCGACCCGGGGCGCAGCGGGGGAGACGTTGGTGACGCCCCCTCCCGCCGTGGCCGTCACGGTCGCGGGGGAAGGGACTGCCCTGCCGACTGAACGACACCGTGTCCGAGCTAACCTGGCAGATTTTAAGAAGTACGACCCGCCAGTGTTCGAAGGGGAGTCGACGGACCCCTGGGTCGTAGAGAAGTGGGTCGACACGATGGAGAAGTTATTCGAAGACCTGCTGATGGAAGAACACGAACGGGTTCTGTAGTGATTCGGCCCTTAGGTGTATTTTTGACTCACATGTAAATTATTTAAGCCTTTAAGCGAAATAAAATTATTTAATTTTTAAAAGTCGGCCGGTGCAGGGTGCGGGTATTTTTCTGGCAAAGGGCCCGAAAAATGAAGACCGACGGTGCGATCGGATCGGGAATCCGATGTACGGATCTCCCGAAATGGGGTTTCTAAGATCGCGATAACTTAAGGCGCGCATCGAAATTCGTGTAAAATATTCGACATGCTTTCTGAGGAAGTTCGGATAATCCGTGTGATTAATTAATTAAGAAATTAATTAATCGGTGACGATAAATAAAATTGGGAATTTATTTCCCATGATTATTTAATTAAATAAATTAAATAATCGGTGACTAGGGTTTAAAAGGGTGGGATTTTATCTCGTGGATCAGATATTTATTATTGAGAGATAAAATCCGGATATTTGTGGGTTTTTTCTTTCTACGTACGTACGAATTAAAGAGGAAATTAATTAAATAAATAATTAAATAATAGAGATTATATAAGTGATTCCGATTATCGGAGGGAACGAAAGGAAAAATAAAACCCTAACCGGTGAGGAGAGAAAGAAAGAGAAAAAGGAAAAGACGGAACCCTAGCCGGAAGGAAGGAAAAGGGAAAAGAGAAAGAGCCCGATCCTCCCGAACACCGAACCGAAGGCAAGAACGCAACCGGGCGACCTTCCCGTCGATCTTCGGTGAGTAAAATATTTTTTTGGAATTTTTCGGGATTTTTCCGTCGTCCTTTTTGTTGAGTTTCGGGCTTCTCCGTCGTCTCCGCTACCGTGGCCGTCACCGTCGTCGTGCTAGGGCGCGGAACGGGCGACGGAGACGCGCGATGCCGCTAGGGCATCGTGTGGAAGATTTACGCAGATGGCCGGTCGCCACCGCGAGCGGCGACGGAGAAGACCGCGCGGGCACCGCGCGGGCCGTACCCGCGCGGGCGCCACGCGGGCCCGCAACCGCGCGGGCACCGCGCGGGGCGCCGCGCGGGCGCCACGCGGCTGCCGCGCGGGCGCCACGCGGCTGCCGCGCGGGCGGCACCCGCGCGGGCGCCGCTCGGGCAGCCCCCGCACGGGCGCCGCGCGGGCACCGCGCGGGAGCCGCGCGGGCCCGCACCCGCGCGGGGCGCCGCGCGGGCGCTGTGCGGGGCCGCACCCGCGCGGGCGCCCGCGCGGCCGCCGCGCGGGCAGTACCCGCGCTGGCGCCGCGCGAGGCGCCGCGCCACGCCGCGTGGGCCGAAACCCACGCGGGCGCCGCGCGGGGCTCCGACGGGCGGCGACGGCGGCGCGGGGTTCCGGTTTTCTGCGAACCAGACGGTGTTGGACTTTTCTGTCAAAATAAGTAAATTGGGGTTTCCGTTTTGAGATGTTAGTATGTGTTTTTGACCATAGTTTATCCTTGCGGACTTTTCATAGGTCCGGGTGCGCAGCGGGAGTGTGTGAAAGATCCAGGTGTTCCGATCTTCCCGCAACAAGGTGGGTACAGTTGCTATAAGTGCAACAAGTGCAGTAAGTGCATCTATCATCATAAAAAGTATTCTTAACATGCCTAACAAAGTAGATGGACTATCTAACCTTTCGCATGATTGCATTTTATCTTATATAATAATTGTTGCGGCTACGGTCGCGGTGCTAAATACACGCCGATCTCGGCAAGGTGTTTCCAGATGCTGCACGTACACAGGCGGAATGGCCCCCGCATGGGTGTACTTTTCCGGAGAAGTGGTCTATATGACCCGTGTGCCCCACGTAGTGTGGGGACCTCTTCACGGCTGCTATAGGTGTCGCACTAGCCCCGTGAAGTGGTTAAAAGCATCAAATGTCCCGTGGGGAGATCGTCGACTACTCTGACGGGACGGTGTCACTAAAGTAATTAAAGTGAGTAAAGTAAGTTGCAGGGTTTTAGCGAAAGGTCCCGGTGTAATCGGTTTGCTCTTCTTTCCTTGTTGTTATTTAAACATCTACTTTGTTTGTCACTGACTTTACCCACTCCGTGACAGGTGTTACTAGGTGCGTTAGCCGGGATGGCGGTGAGACTGCGTCGCGAGGACCGTAGTCAGGATTCTTGGATTTATCTCATTTTCCTTCATGCTTTTATTAGTTAATTTGCTTGTGGATTATATTAGTTGTGGACATGTATTAGTTAGCACTGTGGATGAGATGTACTTTTACGTTTTAGATACTTCTAGTGATGTTTTCAAATGCGGCACGTTTTCATGAAAAACCAAATGATTTCGAAAACGTTTTCTCAAAACGAAGTGCCGTGTGGGCACGGGTTTTGCAACCGCTGGTTTTATCCTTTCCAAACGGTGACGCCGCTTTAATAACTTGCTTGAAAAAAATAAGGTGTCGAGTGGACACCGGTCTTTTAAAACAGTAGTTAAATTAATGTACTCTGATTGGTGATGTATGTCTACTGTATGGTTGATGGTTGATGGTTGATGGATGATGTTGTAAATGAGACGCCGTGCATATACAAAGGAGACTCTGTCCGTTGGCAGAGAGAATTTGTGTATGTGGCGGTCTGGCGCGCACCGGGGATGAGGTTTATGTTACTATATTAAGAAAAAAAAATACACGCAATTTTCCGCCTTGCTTGACTCAAAAACCCCCGGGGGCGTGACAGATTAAATGGTATCAGAGCGAAACAACCATAACCACAGTAGACGGTGACCCACATCCACAGTGTATAATGCCACAAGCAAATTGGACATGAGATAACCAAGGTGTAGGTGCGGTAGTACGTGAGAGTACGGGGAAAAAAAAGGGATTTAATGTAGGTGTGTTCGTAAGTCAAGGTGCTAGGGTGATAACCTTAGGGCTAACTTGGTTTCTTTGTTTGCATGGTTAATGGCCCGAAGCCGCTCTTCAATCGATGGTGCAGAAGAGGATACGACGGTTCCGGCAACAGTGGAGAATCGGCTACTCCAACAACGGATTACGCGACATGGCTTAGCGCTCTTCCCTTTTTGTTAGGAAAGACGAACCCCACCAGGCTCGCCTTCACAAGGGTGGTCCACATAGCGACACTAATCGGGTAATACCGACGGTGGGTCTACCCACTTACCGAGAAGTGATCGATAGGACCACTATGGTGGGGCGGGAATTGGCCGTTCCACGCACCCGGCAGAAGGATCGTGAGTCTGCCGGGGGCCGAAACGACCCCAGCCCTTCTCAGGAGGGGGATTTTCTAGTGGAGACCGGCCATGCATCATCTACAGAGGAGCACCCCGGAGGAAATTATTCATTCCGGAAGCACGACCTTTGCTTCTAATGTGACAAACTGGGACAGTTCCGTTTTTACTGCCCCGAACCCGGAAATGATTCTTCGGAGTCGCGACACGGATGAGAGGTCTTATGCGACGACACGACAAAGGACGCACTACCCGAGGAAAGTAGTAGCAGGAAAGACCCCTTACGAAGAGTAATGTTGGTCTTGACCCCAGGAGAACCCTTAGGAGCAAATACTCTGTACCTTCCTGCCCAATAAGGATGCGAAGACTTAGTTGTCTTTGGTGTTGGCCCTTTATTATGGGTCAAATAGGTCCAACTTCCTGCCTTGAGACAATAGGCCCAGGGGACTAGTGAGTTGGGTTGGGTGAGCCCAATAGGTTGAGTGGGCTGCGGTCCGCAATAGACCTAACGGCAAGAGGCCCAACAATAGACCCAACATCCAGGTGGGTTGGGTCTGGTCGAGATCTGTGGTGCGGTGTATGCCGCTTTAAGTGAATCGGATGCGCACCTCTAAAAGCTCAGGCTTTTGGGGTTAATGGTTAGCGCCAACGATTCGACATTTGAGACTTAGTGGTAAGAGAATTCGAGGGGATACTCGGAAGGGATGGGCTTACCGAGTGACAGGTGCTAATCGATTGCGAGAAACGTCAGGTACGACTGCAGAAACCGGGATTCCCGGAACACGTCTACCTGGCGTGTAAAAGTACTTCCTTCTTAACTGTCATCTCCGCGTCTCGAGTCAGGAAGCTGATAGAGGGTGGGTGCGTGGCCTATCTAGCCTCGGTAGATTTAGCCACCAGCCCCGTTCCCTCGCCTTCCGAAATTCCAGTGGTAAGGGAATTTTCGGATGTTTCTCCGACGGAGCTCCCCGGAATGCCGCCGGAGCGAGAAGTCGACTTCCCTATTGAACTATTTCCCGGCACCAAACCCATCACCAAGGCACCGTACAGGATGGCCTTCGCGGAGTTGAAAGAACTCAAGGCGCAGTTGGAGGACCTTTTGGACAAGGGTTTTATCAGACCTAGCGCGTCACCTTGGGGCGCGCCCGTCCTGTCCGTGAGAAAGAAGGACGGAAGTCTCCGGCTGTGCATCGACTACCGGGAGATAAATAAGGTCACCGTTAAGAACAAGTACCCCCTGCCAAGGATCGACGACCTCTTCGACCAATTAGAGGGGGCGACGGTGTTTTCAAAGATTGACCTGCAGTCGGGCTACCATCAGCTCCGGGTTAAGGGGGAGGACATCCCCAAAAACGGCTTTCCGGACTCGCTACGGCCACTATGAATTCACAGTAATGCCATTCGGGCTCACAAATGCCCCGGCGGTGTTCATGGATATGATGAATAGGGTATTCAAACCCTTCCTGGATTTATTCGTGGTGGTCTTCATCGACGATATTCTCATCTACTCTCGTACAGATGAGGAACATGAAGAACATCTGCGCACAGTCCTCCAGACCCTGCGGGAACAGAAACTCTACGCCAAACTCATAAAGTGTGAGTTTTGTCTCCGTGAGGTCGGGTTCTTGGGGCACGTAATCTCGGCGGCTGGAGTCGCGGTGGATCCGAAGAAGATAGATTCGGTGACGGACTGTGTAGAATACCGGGTTTTCGGATCGTGCACCGACCTCGCAAGATGGCGTGGTGCGGAGAAATCGTCTCGAGCGTGTTCCATATTGGATTACAGTTGAGTTTGGGTTGATTCGGATCAACGCGGAAGCCCAGGTCGATTCGGGGTTTTCCGGGCATTGTTCGCCGTTAGATAACCGGTTTCGGTGAAGCCTCGACTTCACAGTGGAGGGCAAAAATATTGGGAACCCTTGGAACAGGTGTACTTTATGATTACAGCAGGGTTCGGGAGGTTCCGGACTGACGCGGAGAACCCGAAGGCGAAAAGTGAGTTGGAACTGGCAGTTTGGGAGCCGGTTTTTGGATTGAGCACCCCGACTCAACGATTGAGCTGTTTGAGGAGAAAAAGCTGTGTACATGTGTATTTTCAGTTTACAGCGGAGTTCGGGAGGTTTCGGATCCGTGCGGAGGCCCCGAAGGCAAAAAGTGACTTGGGGTTGGCTTAAATGGAATAATTAATTAATTTAATTAAGTTTGAATTTTAGTCTGTGAAGGAGCCAGGTAATGAAAGGAAGAAAGAGAGTGGAAATTAAGTGGATTTATGATTATAAAAAGGGGTTTAGTGGTGGAGATATTTTTCGTGTGCATTAAATGCCTACCAACCACCTTACCTTATTAATTAGCATGTTGCTAATTAATATGCCACCTCATCGTCTCCTCACAATGCAAAAACAGAGGAAATAGCTTTGAACAGAGCAAATGAAATGAAGAGAGAAGAAGAAGAAGAAACTTTGGAAAAGAGGGTTTTGGTTGAGCTTTGATGGTGGAGCATCCTGCTTTCGGCGTGGAGCAAGCGGAGCGCGCACGCGACGAGTTTCGGGCAATGGTATGTTCAGTCTTTTTGTTGAAGCTTAGTTTTGGCTTGTTGGTGGTTTGGGTTTTTGTTGGACTAGCCGTCCATTGGGTGCTGCCAGGAGAGGTGAGAGTTGAGCCATGGACTGTTGTCCATGGTTGCCCGGCAGCAAGCACCGTAGGCAGGGGCGGCAGCGCGCTGCGCACCGCGCGCGGAGGGCGCGCGCTGCGCACTGTGCGCTGCGCACAGCGCGCAGCAGGCCACGCGGAGGGCGCGCGCTGCGCACTGTGCGCTGCGCACAGCGCGCAGCAGGCCGCGCGGCGGGCCCAGGCGCCGCGCGGCGGGCCCGGGCAACGCAGCGGCTGCTCTAACAGCACGGCGGCAGCGGCGACCGAGCCGCGCGCACCGACGCGAGCGGAGTCGTTTCTCGCTTGGTCGAGCGACGTTTTCCACTGCCGGTGGACCGCGCGCGCGCACGCCGAGGCTCGTGGCTGCCCGGGCATCGTGAAGACTTTGCGTGGACTGTTTTGACGCGGGGTTTTTCCCTTTGCTCTCACAGGTCGGCTTTCGTTGGGGCGAATTCGGCGAGGTGCAGATGGTTATGGTGGTGCAGCTGATGGTTATGATGATGATGATGATGATGAGGTTTATGATGAGGTTAGTGTTTGTGTGTGGATTCAATTAAAGTTTGTGAAGGTAAGCTTTATTTTTATAAGCATGCAGAGGATTGGGTTGGACTGGTATATTGTAAATGTAGCATGTAATTGTGGAATTAAGGGTTTATGTATATGTGTTTTTTAATTATTAGCATGCTTGGAGTTTTAAGGGGATTGTGGAGTATTGTATTATGGTGTTTTAATAAGCATGCAGTTGATGCTGTGAGATGTTAATGTGTGGGAGTGGACCTGCTGGGTGCTAATGGATCTTTGTAATTGGAGCTTGTGTGTGGAAATGGGAGCAAGATTTAATTTCTGCCAAAGCTTCATGTGTATGTGTTTTTGGTAATGCTTGGTGTTTAAGTGATGTTGAGGAGCTTGTGTGCATGTGCTGCTTGTTGGCAATTGATGAGCAAGGAGAGTGCTTTGGATTTGGGCTTGTATGTGTGAAGTGTGTGTGTGTGTATGTGAGTGCTTGGTGTATGTTGATTTTGTGGCCTTATGGGAACAGGAAGAGTGTTGTATGTGCTAAGGGAGCCTTCAAGCATGTTGTTGGTTGTGTATTTGGATTTATTTTGGGTGTGCAAGGGAATTTTGGAAGGTGCTGAGCTTTTTGTGGTATTATTAGAGGATGTGCTGTGGGTTATTATGTGTGCGTTTTCCTTAGTGTGCAATGGGAGCAGGTTGTGTGTATGGTGAAGTTATGTAATTGTTTAATTGGAGTTTATATGTTTAATTATGATGGAATTAATTAGACTATGGACTTTATTTATTCTATGTAATTGGAGTTGCATTTCAGTGTAAGCCATTGGAGTTGAGGTGGACTTGATGTGGGCAGTTTTTGATGCTGGAATTTTGTGAGGACTCGAAGGAATTAATTGGAGTTTTCCCGGATTTGCGGCACGATTTTCAAGGTTTCGTCAGTTCGAGGTTCCGGCACTTCACCGACTTCAGCAATTGCCTGCGGAAAGCGTTCCAGGTGGGTTGGAATTTCTTCGAGATTTATGGAATGCCCTCTAATGCTTCTGTAAGCATATTGATCATGTTTAGCTTATTTATCATATATTGATCATGTTTAGCTTATTTTCTTATATTGATAAATCTGATAGTTGCCTAGAAAATTATAGAATGACATTCTTGAGCTCCAGACATTTTTAGTATGATCTAGAAGTTATTTGACACTAGACTGCATGTTCATTTGAGATTCAGGCTGCATCTGGACCTTCATATATTTTTAGTACCCCGTTTTAAATAAAACTCCAATTTTTTAAAAGGGTTTATTTTAATTATTGAGAACATTATGAATGGTCCAGATTGTTGAGTTGCATGTGTACTTACGCCAGAGGGCCGAGTGTATTTTTTTTAGCACATTGACTGTCGAGTCCTAGTGTCATGAGAGTTCTTCTTCCTTGTTGGGATTGATGAGGTTATTCTAGATCATAGGTTGTGTTTCTGATTTAGAGGTGGAGATGGCTCTCCCTCTTAGCCTCGAGAGTTTTGGGGGTTCTGGCAGATCGAGTCGTGGAGGTTTCCCGACTCAGCCATGGGTCGTGCATTATCAGATTGAGTCGTTGAGGGTTCTCCGACATTGCTGTGAGAGTGTTTGGGTCTTCCTGTTTGAGTCGTGGAGTCTTTTTCCGACAGAGTTGCGCTTCTGGGCATCGTGTTGCCGATCTGTTTGATCGTGGACTATAGCCTGCATGTGCCTCTTATGAGACAGTGATACAGATGAGATACTTGAGTTCGGTGGGGTCGCTCCCCTCGAGCTACCACCCGGGTGTGTGTGATGATACCGAGCCTGACGAGGCTGCGATGATGCGACTAGTTGATACACTAGAGTTCGCTTGATATAGTTCGTGTGGGACGCCCTACGTAAGTCCCGTCCCAGTGAGGATGAGGTGGCAGTAGGTTTGGTGCAGGCTTGACTGGACCCTATGAGGCAGTCATTGAGATTGGGTGATATGAGAGAGTGATGGCATAGCATGTTCATAGATGGGCTTTCCTTTGAGCATAGTACTTGAGGCATATTATTGTAGTGAGAGTGTATGCATAGCAGGATCAGAGTAGTGTTTTCTTGAGCATGATATTGGTTTATATTAGCTATAGTTCCTTTCCTGCTTTCCTATTATCTTTTTGCATACCTATTTGTTGTGCCTCCAGTGGACTTAGTGGGCATACCGTGGATGTTGATGACGGTACCCACTGAGATCTACCTTCTGTAGTAGATCTCACACCCGCTGCGGTGACAGGTTTTCTGAGGCTGCTGTTCCGGCTTAGCTCGCGCAGAGATAGCTCATCGAGGTGAGGACGTGGCCGAGTAGTTCCTTACCAGCATTTGAGTCAGAGGTAGACGTGCCCTGTTGTTTTATGATTCCACTTTTGTACTGAGAGATTTGGATATTTGTACTGAGAGGGTGAGGCTTGTATTTTGTTTTTCATTTGAGAGACCTGTATTGAGGATTTTTGTATTAGTGGAGCTTTATTTATTTCAGTTTTCCTGTGTAGCTTTCTTCAGCTTTTGATTTATAGTTCAGCTCTGATACATGTTTTTAGTTTTAGTTCTGACTTGCAGGGTAGACGCTTCGTCTGTACGGCAGTTTCCGTACAGATGGCGGATCTGTTGGCGAGCCCGGGTCGCAGTTTCGACCTCGGGGCGTGACAGACTGGCCCCAACCGACGACGGTGACGGAGGTTCGAAGCTTCCTGGGATTAGCCTGGTATTACCGGCGCTTCGTGGAGGGTTTCTCCAAGATAGCCACCCCCTTAAACCGTTTGACTAGAAAGGGGGGAAAGTTCATCTGGACGGACAAATGTCAGAGGAGCTTCGAGGAGCTCAAGGATAGATTGACGCGAGCCCCGATTCTCGCCCTGCCAGAACCAGGGGAGGATTATGAAGTGTTTTGCGATGCGTCGCGGAACGGACTGGGAGGAGTACTCATGCAACGGGGAAAGGTTATAGCCTATGCGTCAAGGCAGCTCAAGGAGTACGAGCGGAATTACCCCGTGCATGATTTGGAACTCGCAGCGGTTGTGTTCGTCCTCAAGCTTTGGAGACACTACCTGTATGGGGCACATTGCAACGTGTACTCAGATCATAAGAGTCTCAAGTACCTTTTCACCCAAAAGGAGTTAAATTTGCGACAAAGGCGGTGGCTCGAGCTACTGAAGGATTACGATTTAACGATCCACTATCACCCGGGAAAGGCAAACGTGGTGGCCGACGCCTTGAGTCGCAAGGGGCAGGCCGAGGAGGCAGGTGTAGGTGCCATCACCCAGCAAGACAGTCTGATTGCGGAATTCTCGCGATTGAGACTAGAAGTAGTACCGGCAGGTACAATCGCGCAACTTCTGACACTGGTGGTCAGACCTACTCTGCTGGACAGGATTCTCAAAGGACAATCGACTGATGACCAACTCCAGCTGGTGCGAAGTAGAATAACCGCCGACCAGGAAGGTGATTTCACAGTAAACTCCGACGGCACGATACGATTTCGGGGACGAATCTGCGTGCCGGATCTACCAAAACTCAAAGAGGAAATCCTGCGGGAGGCGCATACTGCCCCATATGCAGCGCACCCCGGGGGAACGAAGATGTACAAGGACGTCAAACAGACCTTCTGGTGGCCCAAAATGAAGGGAGACGTGACTCGATTTGTGGCACACTGCCTGGTGTGCCAACAGGTGAAGGCCGAGCATCAGCGCCCGGCGGGAAAATTGCAACCTTTACCGGTGCCCGAGTGGAAGTGGGACATGATTACCATGGATTTTGTGACCGGATTCCCGAGGTCGCCACAGGGACACGATGCGATATGGGTGATTGTGGACCGTTTGACAAAATCGGCCCACTTTCTGCCCATACACACGACGTGGACTCGGGAACGACTAGCACAAACATACATCAACGAAATAGTAAGGTTGCATGGGGTACCGACATCTATCACGTCGGACAGGGACACGCGATTTGTGTCAAACTTTTGGCAAGGCCTGCAACGGGCAATGGGGACCAAGTTGCACTTCAGTACGGCTTTTCACCCGCAGACCGATGGACAATCAGAGCGGGTGATACAGATTGTGGAGGACATGCTTCGAGCGTGCGTTTTGGACTGGGGCGAAGGGTGGGCACGATGTTTGCCCCTAGTGGAATTTGCCTACAATAATAGTTATCAGGCCAGCATTCAGATGGCACCATACGAGGCCCTGTACGGGCGCCGCTGTAGGTCTCCAATGTGCTGGGACGACTTGGGTGAGCGTAAGTTTCTGGGCCCAGACTTGGTGGAGGAAACCGAAGCAAAGGTGCGGTTGATTAGGCGAAGGCTACTGACCGCCCAGAGCAGACAGAAAAGCTACGCGGACAATAGACGCCGAGACTTAGAGTTCCTGGTAGGTGAGCATGTGTTACTCCGAGTTTCGCCCTCCAAGGGGAACCGACATTTCGGCATAGAGGGAAAGTTAAGCCCAAGGTACATGGGACCGTTCGAGATCCTAGAACGCGTAGGACCGGTGGCGTACCGGTTGGCCTTGCCGCCGAACCTCGAACGAGTCCACAACGTGTTCCATGTCTCAATGCTCCGGAAGTACCTCGCTGACCCCTCTCATGCCTTGGATGCCTCCACCATCGAGTTGCGAGAGGATTTGAGCGTCGAGGAGACGCTGGTGCGGATTTTGGCAAGAGAGGACAAGAAGTTGCGCAATCGAACTATCTCCTATGTAAAGGTCCAGTGGAGCAACCACGAAGAGCGCGAGGCGACATGGGAACTGGAATCGAAAATGAGGGAATGTTTTCCCGAATTGTTTAGTGAGGTTTGTACTTAAGTTTCGGGACGAAACTTTTTATAAAGTGTGAGTGGTGTAGTGATTCGGCCCTTAGGTGTATTTTTGACTCACATGTAAATTATTTAAGCCTTTAAGTGAAATAAAATTATTTAATTTTTAAAAGTCGGCCGGTGCGGGGTGCGGATATTTTTCTGGCAAAGGGCCCGAAAAATGAAGACCGACGGTGCGATCGGATCGGGAATCCGATGTACGGATCTTCCGGAATGGGGTTTCTAAGATCGCGATAACTTAAGGCGCGCATCGGAATTCGTGTAAAATATCCGACATACTTTCTGAGGAAGTTCGGATAATCCGTGTGATTAATTAATTAAGAAATTAATTAATCGGTGATGATAAATAAAATTAGGAATTTATTTCCCATGATTATTTAATTAAATAAATTAAATAATCGGTGACTAGGATTTAAAAGGGTGGGATTTTATCTCGTGGATCAGATATTTATTGTTGAGAGATAAAATCCGGATATTTGTGGGTTTTTTCTTTCTACGTACGTACGAATTAAAGAGGAAATTAATTAAATAAATAATTAAATAATAGTGATTATATAAGTGATCCCGATTATCGGGGGGAAAGAAAGGAAAAATAAAACCCTAACCGGTGAGGAGAGAAAGAAAGAGAAAAAGGAAAAGACGGAACCCTAGCCGGAAGGAAGGAAAAGGGAAAAGAGAAAGAGCCCGATCTCCCGAACACCGAACCGAAGGCAAGAACGCGACCGGGCGACCTTTCCGTCGATCTTCGGTGAGTAAAATATTTTTTGGAATTTTTCGAGATTTTTCCGTCGTCCTTTTTGTTGAGTTTCGGGCTTCTCCGTCGTCTCCGCTACCGTCGCCGTCACCGTCGTCGTGCTAGGGCGCGGAACGGGCGACGGAGACGCACGATGCCGCTAAGGCATCGCGCGGAAGATTTACGCAGATGGCCGGTCGCCACCGCGAGCGGCGATGGAGAAGACCGCTCGGGCACCGCGCGGGCCGTACCCGCGCGGGCGTCGCGCGGCAGCCGCGCCGGCCAGCAACCGCGCGGGCGCCGCGCGGCTGCTGCGCGGGCGGCACCCGCACGGGCCCGCAACCACGCGGGCGCCGCGTGGCCAGCCCCACGCGGGCGCCGCGCGGGGCCGCACCCGCGCGGCCGCCGCGCGGGCAGTACCCGCGCGGGCGCCGCGCGAGGCGCCACGCCGCGCCGCGTGGGCCGAAACCCACGCGGGCGCCGCCGCGGAGCCGCGCCGCGCGATTCCGAGCCGCGCGGGGCTCCGATGGGCGGCGACGGCGGCGCGGGGTTCCGGTTTTCTGCGAACCGGACGGTGTTGGACTTTTCTGTCAAAATAAGTAAATTGGGGTTTCCGTTTTGAGATGTTAGTATGTGTTTTTGACCATAGTTTATCCTTGCGGACTTTTCATAGGTCCGGGTGCGCAGCGGGAGTGTGTGAAAGATCTAGGTGTTCCGATCTTCCCGCAACAAGGTGGGTACAGTTGCTATAAGTGCAACAAGTGCAGTAAGTGCATCTATCATCATAAAAAGTATTCTTAACATGCCTAACAAAGTAGATGGACTGTCTAACCTTTCGCATGATTGCATTTTATCTTATATAATAATTGTTGCGGCTACGGTCGCGGTGCTAAATACACGCCGATCTCGGCAAGGTGTTTCCAGATGCTGCACGTACACAGGCGGAATGGCCCCCGCATGGGTGTACTTTTTCGGAGAAGTGGTCTATATGACCCGTGTGCCCCACGTAGTGTGGGGACCTCTTCACGGCTGCTATAGGTGTCGCACTAGCCCCGTGAAGAGGTTAAAAGCATCAAATGTCCCGTGGGGAGATCGTCGACTACTCTGACGGGACGGTGTCACTAAAGTAATTAAAGTGAGTAAAGTAAGTTGCAGGGTTTTAGCGAAAGGTCCCGGTGTAATCGGTTTGCTCTTCTTTCCTTGTTGTTATTTAAACATCTACTTTGTTTGTCACTGACTTTGCCCACTCCGTGACAGGTGTTACTAGGTGCGTTAGCCGGGATGGCGGTGAGACTGCGTCGCGAGGACCGTAGTCAGGATTCTTGGATTTATCTCATTTTCCTTCATGCTTTTATTAGTTAATTTGCTTGTGGATTATATTAGTTGTGGACATGTATTAGTTAGCACTGTGGATGAGATGTACTTTTACGTTTTAGATACTTCTAGTGATGTTTTCAAATGCGGCACGTTTTCATGAAAAACCAAATGATTTCGAAAACGTTTTCTCAAAACGAAGTGCCGTGTGGGCACGGGTTTTGCAACCGCTGGTTTTATCCTTTCCAAACGGTGATGCCGCTTTAATAACTTGCTTGAAAAAAATAAGGTGTCGAGTGGACACCGGTCTTTTAAAACAGTAGTTAAATTAATGTACTCTGATTGGTGATGTATGTCTACTGTATGGTTGATGGTTGATGGTTGATGGATGATGTTGTAAATGAGATGCCGTGCATATACAAAGGAGACTCTGTCCGTTGGCAGAGAGAATTTGTGTATGTGGCGGTCTGGCGCGCACCGGGGATGAGGTTTATGTTACTATATTAAGAAAAAAAAATATACACGCAATTTTTCGCCTTGCTTGACTCAAAAACCCCCGGGGGCGTGACAGGTTCCCCTAGCCGTCCACTTCCTAGAGGGGAATGCCCGCATCTGGTGGAAGTCGGTGCGGCCCGACTCCGCGAAGGGTGCCACTCTCCCCTCTTGGACCACCTTTAAACAAGAACTGTTCGGGGCGTTCTTCACCAGCAGCGTCAAGAAGCAGCTAGAGGACAACCTAAACCACATCCAGCAAGGCAATCAAACAGTCATGGAGTACCAGAGGGAGTTTGTGAGACTAGCAAACTGCGTCCCTTTTGTTATACGGGACGAGTCTCACAAGGCGCAGCTATTCGTGGATGGACTACGGAGCGACATTTTCCAAGTTGTAGAGGCAGCCGATTTACACACCTTCCAGAAGGTGGTCGACCGGGCCACCATTGTAGAGCGCGGCTTCGCCGTCACGCGCCCGGAAGGATGGCCCCTCCCAGCAGGAAGACAGGAAGCGGTCTCAGCCGTTTTCAGGGGGCGGCTCGTCCAGTGGGAGCCGACCCTCCAAGCGGTGGAGATCCCAACAGAGGGCCCGGAGCGCACCCTCAGGGGGGCAGAGATCGGACGAGAGACCCTGCATTATTTGCGGCGGGGCGCACCGGGTGACGGAGTGCGCTAAGCGACAAGACCACTATTTCCGATGTGGCCAACAGGGGCATTTCCGTTTCAACTGTCCCCTGAACCAAGGTGCCACCTCTTCAGCAGCTTTTGCGCCAGCACCTCAGCACGCAGGGCGAGGCAAGGCCCCGATGACATCGGCCCCCAGACCACCAGCGCCACGACCGGCAGGGGACAGACCACCCCAATCAGGAGGCCGAGTCTACACGATGAACCCTCAGGAGGCGTACCCATCGGAGCACGTCGTCGCAGGTATCACTCGCGTTTCTCTTTACCGTGCTAGAACTCTTTTCGATATCGGAGCAACTCTCTCGTTTATGTCACGTGATTTTGCATTGACTCATGGTATCGAGGGGAGACCCCTACCTAGTGTATTGTCTGTCCAAACCGCGGGGGGATCTTTAGAGGCTCGTAATTTTATACCCTCCTGCCCGATAAAGATAGGGAGGCTGTCCTGCCCCTGGGATTTAGTAGTCATCCCTTTAAAGGAGTACGATGTAGTCCTGGGAATGGACTGGCTCACGTGGTACCAGGCGATGATTGACTGTGAGAAACGCCAAGTGCGGCTAATGTACCCCGAGTTCCCGAAAAACGTGTACCTAGCGTGCAAGAGTGTCACCTTCTCTTCCATCATTTCCGCGTCACGTGCTAGGAAGCTGATTGAGGGAGGGTGCATGGCCTATTTGGCGTCGGTGGACCTGGCCACGAAACCCTCTGAGGCACTCTCCGACATCCCGGTTGTGAGAGACTTCCCCGATGTTTTCCCCACCGAACTGCCTGGGATGCCTCCCGAGCGAGAGGTTGTGTTTCCGATCGAGCTTCAACCTAACACCCGGCCAATCATGAAAGCGCCGTACAGAATGGCCTTCGCAGAATTAAAAGAACTAAAGGCGCAACTTGAAGACCTTCTGGACAAAGGATTCATCAGGCCGAGTGCGTCGCCTTGGGGCGCGCCGGTGCTCTTCGTGCGTAAGAAGGACGGAAGCCTGCGACTGTGTATCGACTACCGGGAGATTAATAAGGTCACGGTGAAGAATAAGTACCCCTTACCAAGAATAGATGACGTCTTTGACCAACTGAGGGGAGCGACCGTCTTCTCTAAGATTGACTTACAGTCAGGCTACCACCAGCTCAGAGTGCAGGACGAGGACATCCCAAAGACGGCCTTCCGGATCCGGTACGGCCACTACGAGTTCACGGTAATGCCGTTCGGGCTCACCAACGCCCCAGCGGTGTTTATGGATATGATGAACCGAATCTTCCGGCCCTTCCTGGATCGGTTTGTGGTGGTCTTCATCGACGACATCCTAATTTATTCACCCACTGATGGGGAGCACGAAGAGCATCTGCGAATTATCCTACAGACGCTTAGGGAACAGAAATTGTTCGCTAAGCTCAAGAAATGCGAATTCTGGCTGCGCGAAGTGGGATTCTTGGGGCATATCATCTCAGCGGCAGGACTCGCGGTGGACCCGAAGAAGGTGGAGTCAGTAACCGATTGGCCCCAGCCGACCTCGGTAACGGAGGTCCGTAGCTTCCTAGGCCTGGCAGGATACTACAGACGCTTCGTCGAAGGGTTCTCGAAAATTGCGACTCCCCTGAACCGCCTGACCCGTAAGGGAGAAAAATTCGTATGGACGGCCCAGTGCCAAGAAAGTTTTGAAGAACTCAAAAGAAGACTGACAAGAGCACCGGTACTGGCACTGCCGACACCCGGGGAGGATTTCGAGGTATACTGCGACGCCTCACGAGTTGGATTGGGAGGCGTACTGATGCAACAGGGGAAGGTGATAGCCTACGCCTCCCGGCAGCTCAAAGAATACGAACGGAACTACCCGATACACGACCTCGAGCTTGCCGCGGTCGTCTTTGTTCTGAAACTTTGGAGGCACTACCTCTTTGGCGTCCACTGCAACGTATTCTCGGATCACCAAAGCCTCAAGTACCTCTTCACTCAAAAAGAATTAAACCTGCGGCAGAGACGGTGGTTGGAGTTGCTGAAGGATTACGACCTTACAATCCAGTACCATCTGGGAAAAGCAAACATGGTGGCGGATGCCCTGAGTAGAAAGGGACGAACGGAAGGAACGGTGGCAAAAAGGATTACCCAACAGGAGGGCCTGATCGCCGAATTCTCACGATTACAATTGGAAGTGGTACCGGCAGGGACGGTCGAGCAACTAATGGCCTTGGTGGTCGCGCCCACATTAATCGAAAGGATCCGAGAAGGGCAGGGAACCTACCCACAACTACAACTGGAACGAACTAGAATCTCCCCTGAACCGGAGGGAGACTTTTCGGAGGGGACGGACGATATACTCCGGTTCCGAGGGCGGATATGTGTGCCCGATCTGCCAGATCTGAAGAAGGAAATCCTGACCGAAGCGCATTGCGCCCCATACGCGGTACACCCTGGAGGCACCAAAATGTACAGGGATCTCAGGCAGACCTTTTGTTGGCCGAAGCTGAAGAGAGATGTGACGCAGTTCGTGGCGCACTGTTTGATCTGCCAGCAAGTAAAGGCGGAGCACCAACGGCCGGCAGGAAAGCTGCAACCACTACCAGTGTCGGAATGGAAATGGGAGCAAATAACAATGGACTTTGTCACCGGGCTCCCGCGATCGCAGCAAGGTCATGACGCCATCTGGGTCATTGTGGATCGGCTAACCAAGTCAGCTCACTTCTTGCCCGTCCACACGACCTGGACACGCGACCGACTGGCTCAGGTCTACATCAGCGAGATTGTGAGATTACACGGGGTACCAGAATCAATCACCTCGGACAGGGACACGAGGTTCATTTCGAACTTTTGGCAAAGCCTACAGCGGGCCTTGGGGACCAAGCTGCACTTCAGTACCGCTTTTCACCCTCAAACGGACGGACAGTCCGAGCGGGTAATTCAGATCCTCGAGGACATGCTCCGAGCCCGCGTACTTGACTTTGGAGACGGATGGCCGTGCCACCTACCCCTAGTGGAGTTCGCCTACAACAACAGCTACCAGGCTAGTATCCGTATGGCGCCATACGAGGCTCTGTATGGCAGGCGCTGTAGATCTCCGATCTGTTGGGACGATCTGGGAGAGCGAAGGTTCTTGGGGCCGGATCTGGTGGAAGAGACCGAGGAAAAGGTGCACCTCATTAGGCAACGGCTAGTAACCGCCCAAAGCCGACAGAAGAGCTACGCGGACCAGCGGCGCCGCGACTTGGAGTTCCAAGTGGGGGAACACGTGATGCTGCGGGTTTCCCCGTCCAAAGGGGTGAAGCGGTTCGGGCTTACAGGGAAATTGAGCCCGCGTTATGTGGGGCCCTTCGAAATCTTGGAGCGCGTTGGCCCGGTGGCCTATCGCCTCGCCCTACCACCTAACCTTGACCGGGTGCACGATGTGTTCCACGTGTCCATGCTTCGTAAGTACCTCCCCGACCCATCGCGGGTGCTCGACGTCACCGCGGTCGAGCTCAAAGAGGACCTAAGTTACGAGGAAGTGCCAGTGCGGATCCTAGCACGAGAAGACAAAAAGCTACGGAATCGATCAATCCCCTATGTAAAGGTACTCTGGAGCAATCAAGAGGAACGCGAGGCGACCTGGGAACCCGAGTCGAAGATGAGGGAGTGCTACCCGGACCTGTTCACCGCGGAGGGGAGTTAAGTTTCGAGGACGAAACTTGGTTTTAGTGGTGAGTGATGTAAGACCCGCTTCGTCCGTCCGGTTTATCTCTCCTCTTTCCGCGGGTGGGACATCCGGCGGGTGCATTTACTCGTTTAACTCCGGACGATCCGTTGAGGCTCGCGGGTAATTTTATGTGATACAGCTCGCGAAACGGAGAACGGTGGTGCGATCGGATTCGGATTCCAACCCCGGGATCTCCCAGAACTTAATTCGGAAGTTGGACCCCTTTCGGGCGTGCTGAGATCCGTGCGGGCGATCCGCACGCTTTTCGAGGTAACTGGCAACCGCTGGATGATATTATTATTGTTATTATTATAATTAGTTATCTAATATTTTTATTAATTTATTAATTAGTGGAACGGGGGGGGGGGGGGGGGGGTTTATAAGCCCGGGTTAGGGTTTTGGGTCCCCGTATCCCTCCCTCTTTTTCTTCCTCTCCTCTCCTCGACCGTGCGGCTAGGGCGTCTGGGAAACGATCAGAGCGAAAGAGCGGAAGGAACCGGCAACCCACTCCCTTTCCCCTCTCGCGCGAGACCCCACCCGACGCAAGAACCACGATCCCTTCCTTCCTCTTCGTCAAGGTAATTTTTACTATTTTATTCTAATTTTGGGTGGGGCTACGTGATCGTCGGGAGGCCGAGCCGCCGCCACCGGGGAGGAGGCGGGCGCCGCCGGTGACGGACGCCGCCGCCGCGAGCGGCACGCCGCGCGGGGCCGCCCGCGGGCGGGGCTCCCGCGCGGCTTACAATCCGGGAACCCAAACGCAGTACTGTAAATTCTGTCGCGTCCGTTTCAACGAGACGAAGCTCGTGCTCACAAGCTTGGGCTGACACGAGACCCGAGGGCAAGGTTGGCCCAACAATTATTTGACTCAAATTGCAATTATGTTAAACTTTACTTATACTTGATCAAATCAGCAAGCTAACTGGAGCATGGCACTAAGCAAGGACCCAGAACAGTGGTGCTCACCTCAGGTGCGCCGGAGGGTGGCCGGAGAAGTCGCCGGAGTGACACCCAAAAACCAGCTACAGCTCGGATTGGCCAAGTTCAGTGCAACTCAGTTCTGCCTGAAACAAAGGTGAGCACCGGTTAGAGGTGTGCCCCAGAAACAGGTTGGTCCATGCTGGGTCATGCGCCGGCGGCCGGAAGGATAACCCGAGGTGGATAATTCGGGTGAACCCTTGCAGCTTAGTTACATGGGGGGGTGGTCTCTGGCCCAAAACAAAATGATGGGGGACAAGCATAGGATATCTAGGTCTTACCTGGGTGGATGGCCGGAGCCCGGAGTGCCGGAGGTGGCCGGAGGTCAAGACCGATGGCAACTCGGGTGCAACTACAGAGAGTCATCGTCCCGACGTTAAGACCCCCATGCAATAGCATAAACTACTTTAAAATGATGTACTGGACTTACCTGCATGGTTGGCCGACGCCAGGAGGCGGCGGCGACGCGCGGCGGCGGAGCTCGGTTGAGCTCAATGGCCTCTAATGGCGGATTCCGGCCGGCAATGATCGGCCCGGCGCAACTTGGACCAAGTTGATCTCCACGACGCCAGGAAGCTTCCTGCAATGGTGGCCGGCGTCGGGAGTGAGCGGCGGGGCCGGACGGCGACGATCGGCCAACGTGAAGGAAATCCGATTTCTAGGGCAGACCCGATTGGCCCCGATCTTCCTCCGATGGTCCTCCAACTTCGTGGAGAT
The DNA here is from genome assembly GCA_029168755.2 of Tillandsia fasciculata. Classification (NCBI taxonomy): domain Eukaryota; kingdom Viridiplantae; phylum Streptophyta; class Magnoliopsida; order Poales; family Bromeliaceae; genus Tillandsia; species Tillandsia fasciculata. The sequence continues at coordinate 12,567,295 of CM054945.1, read as the reverse complement.
GCTGCAGTCGACGAGAGGAAGAGATCTATCGGTTCTGATCTTGAGTTCACCGGCCGGATGATAGCGGCGCTCCCGATCGGCCAAAAATAATAATTCCGGCGACTAGGAGCACCCCGCCGGCGATCAGGACGGCGGCAGCGGCTCGGCCTGCACCCGGATGGTCCCCTCGGTGTTAGTAACCCAATGGTCGGGTCCATGTGCCAATTCAAAAAGAAAAATCCCATAAACTCACCTCGCCGGAAAAGTTGGCAGAAGGCGGAGGTGTCTCCCGCGGCGGCGCAAGGCGGAGCTAAGCGTCGGGTTCACCTCAGCTCGGCGTCCACCATGCAGAAGCACTCCCAGAAGGCGTCTGGAGCCACTCAAAGTCTCTGGGAGCTGCCCACCAACCTTCCTTTCCGAGATGAAGGAGTTTCCTTGCTTCTCCTTCTTCTCCGGCGACGAGGCGGTGGTGGCCGGTGAGCTGCCCCGAGAAGTGCGACAGAGAGGGTGTGGATTCAGTTGGAGCTGCGGCTGGGGCTGAGCTCAGGGGTTTAGGGTTTATGAAAACCTAGCTCGAGGGTGTGTTATATAATGTATGGCACAATTGCATTTTAACCCTCCATCTCTCAATATCTGGAGCTCAGTCCCTCACAGCATCTCTCATTCACACTTAGGTCCCTCACCAAAGAGGTGGCACGCAAAACGAGGCATAACTATAGGGTGTAATGCGTAAAAAGCCGCGTTTTTCATTGTATTTCACGCTTTTCGAGGCGTTCTAGTCGTCGAAACGAAAAATGGATTTCGCCACGACGTCCGGCTCGACGAAACCTATCAGGTAGCGATTTTTTTTTTCGAGAAAATGCCCGGATAAATTCTCGGTCCATTAACACTGTACAGAGATACAGTTTATTACGCCTTTCGAGACTCTAGGGTCGTCAAACGGAAATTCCGTCAGCGCCATTGCGTTCAGATCGATAAAACTGTTCAAATCGACTACCTAGATCGCTATGATCGGAGTCCAGACAGCGAATTGGCTAACGTTGGCATCAAGGGGATTTCGAAATAGGGGTTACTATTCATCTACTGTTCACCCCACTATTCACTTAAGTCGCGGGTCCCGCCCGCTTCTTCGCTGATTTCTGGAAGATCCGACCGTTGGATCTGAACTTGCTTAATATCATTTTCGATCGGTTCGACGTGACGGTCGTACTGGTGATCTCGGATTTTCGAGATTAGGCTCGGATTGAAAAGCGACATTTCAGCCTCGTAAACTGTTCAATTACACAGTGGCAAAAGGTCAATTGTGCTATTTGGGGCATCCACATTTCAAAAGCAACTCGACTTTCGTTCTTTTTCCTTTTATTTATTTACAATAAAATTCAAGTTTTTACAGTGATACTAGAATTCACTTTCACCATGGCATCATCCTGTATAGAGAAAATAAAAGAAAAGTTAATTGAACTATAAAAATTTGCATTTGTGGCTACTATGGTGTAGTAATGTGTATTTACTACGTACTACAAAGTTACTTGATGTAGTATTAATATAACTCCTATCTTTTGATTTGTGAGTAATGGCTAAAAATTCAATACGTCCAGGTTCTCCTTGATTTTTTTTCTTCCTGTAATTAATCATCAATAGAAGATATAAATCCTGAAGTGTGCCGAGCCTCCGTGGAGGCCTCTCAGCCGTTCCGAGCCGACGTGGCGGCGAGCCGTGCTTCGTGTGTGTGGTTTGGACTCCGATCCGGACCCCTCTCACCCTCGCTCTCTCTCCTCTATTCTCTCCAGGTTTTTCTCTCTCCCTCTCACTCTCTCTTTTTCCTCTCTTCTCCCGCGCCGGGTTGCCCGCACTCTTCCACATGGGTGTGCACTGTGCTGTACTCCTCCGTGGAGGCCTCTCAGCCGTTCCGAGCCGACGTGGCGGCGAGCCGTGCTTCGTGTGTGTGGTTTGGACTCCGATCCAGACCCCTCTCACCCTCGCTCTCTCTCCTCTATTCTCTCCAGGTTTTTCTCTCTCCCTCTCACTCTCTCTTTTTCCTCTCTTCTCCCGCGCCGGGTTGCCCGCACTCTTCCACATGGGTGTGCACTGTGCTGTACTTTCTCTTCAGATTTTTTTTCTCCCCCCCTCCTCCCGATCCCCTTCTCCTTCCTCTTCAGATTTTTTTTCCTCCCCCCCCCCCCCCGCCCCCCCGATCCCCTTCTCCTTCCATATAGAGCTCGATCGCGAGCTCCCCTCCTCCTCCTCCTCCGTCGCGTCGTCCTCCTTGTCGTCGTTGTCCTCTTCCTCCCTGAAGCAGAAGCTCTGCTCCTCGATCTGCTTCTCCTGCTTCTTCAACGTCCATGGCAGCGGCGGCGGGGGCTGCTTCGCCGAGCTCCGGGAGGAGGTGCGCGAGGGCAATCGGCCGATCTTTCTCTCTATTTCCAATCCATGTGCCCATCCATGTGCCCTCACATGGTTCCCTCTCTGTCTCTCTCTCTCTCTATAGTGGCGTCCGCGCGAAGCCATGGTGATCGCCCGCCGCCGAGAGGACGACGATGGGGGCAAGAGCTCGGCCTCGGCAGAGGGCTTTCCCGGGGCGGGGCCCGGGCGCTCATCCCGCGGCGCGGCGGCTATGTCCGGCGCCCCCTCGGCATCAACGAGCGCTAGCGCCGGCTCCCCCTCCGCCCTGAGCGAGCCCGCGACCGCCGCTGGGAGCGACAAAACCTCCGCCGATCCGCACGACGCCGATGCCCGCCCCCACCACGACGACGTCGTCGCCGCCGCTTGCTCTCTCTTCACATGGATGGACTCTCTCTCTCTCTCTCAGTCATTTCTCCCTCCCTCGCAATTAATTAGCATTTTATACTTGGGAAACAATTTATCCTGTGACATAGACAAGCTTTGCACTTACTAAAGTGCAAAGCTTTGCTGAGCTTTAGGCTTTAAATGATATAATTTGATATATATACATATCTTATAATGTTTTGCTGAGCTTTTCATTATCACACTGTAGGTGGAAGGGATTCTTGTACGTGCTGCGGATGAGTTGCAAGTCCTTCAAGATGAACGAAAGGTGCAATCAGGGACCACTTGGTTTTTGTTTTTCCAGTTTTGTTTACTTTGCCTTACGTTCATTCTTGACGATCCTTCTGGAAACAGTTTCATAGAGAACCCGTAAGAATAATTTTGTTTTTGGTTTGTTTTATGCTTGACAGGTTGATATGTAGATATACATACCTCTTTCCTGAAAATTTCAACTTGTAATCCATCTGGTTATCTCTGATTCATTGATTAATTTTCATTCTACAGGCTTGCACCTTCTTCGGACCCATTGCTGTCTATTAGGTTCTACGAGAGAACACGCGAGCAACAAGCGTCACTTGGTTCTCTTGCTGAGCAACAAGCCTTTCTTCACATATTTTTGAGTTAACTTATTTTGAAGCCTTTTAATTGTAGTTCTTTTTAATTCCATCACTCAAACACTTGTAAGTCATTAAATTTTCACTTTGTTATGTTCTGAACGGAATTTCATTGTTTTGTCTTGCTCTTTTATCAGTTTTCTCTGCAACAACAAATTTCAAGTTGGTGTGGCTTCAATTAAAATGCATAATGGAGATCGGCATGTCAGCTTACCTCATGGTGAAGCTACTGAATTTGGCTGTTCAAACAGAAAAGTACGTTGCAGGTAAAAGAGACTGCACTGATCTTTATATGGTAAATTCTTAATGTAAATCCTTGCTGTTTGCAGCATATACTTTATGCTTTATGCTTATTCATAAGTTGTATGTCAGTGATATTTGCATTGTAGCCATCTAACTAATCAGTTGATTTATTATAATATTTATGTTATTCAGGATACTCATATTGTCTACAGTTTTTGTTTTTTTTTTTGATTATTTAGAATTTTCTGAGTATTTTCCGTTGGAAACCTCAAAACTCCAAGACCGTCAAAAATGAAACTTTTCCACTCGAAGCAAAAACTAATTAAATAGACTTATCGATACTTTTTATATCTTGCCAATTTTTCAGCATCATTTATTTACTAGCAAAGTAGGAGATCAAGCTGCGCGATTATTTTTTGCCACTTTATATATATATATATATATATATATATATATATATATATATTTAGTTTTAGCAGCAAAGATAAAGAGGCATTCTGTGCGCCGCTACTTTTTGCCTCTTTATATATATTTTTTTTCTCCTCTACCTCGCCCGCATCATGTGTACACTTTATCTATTTAGGTGCCTGAATATTAATGTTATGCTTGATTTTTTTCTTACAATTTAAATTAGTTATTAAGGTGGTATATGCCTTTTTCAGTTTAATTAGATCAGCTCATCAGAAGGGTGCCAACATTGTTCTTATTCAGGTATAATTTTTATATGTTATCTTTAGATTGGTTAGTAGACCCCTACTCTATCTTCATTAATTTTCATCACATGTTGCACAAAGTGTAAGGTATATCGGGTTTGAGACTCTTTTACAGTATACCTCCTCATGTTTTGACATCTTATACATCTGGAACAAAAATAAGTAAATATTCAGTACTATTATTTTGAGATTGTGGGATTGGTTTTCATTCCGATCCAGTTATTTACCTCATACTTTATTTTAGGCGATGCTCTGTCCTTACAACGTCTTTTGTGTTTGAAAACAATAATACTTAGTGTTTATAATTTCTTCATTAGCTTATTCTAATATTCCTGTTTGTTGCTTTAGAGCTTTCATTTATTAGAAAAATAAGATGTAATCTTGGAGTCATTTTCAAGGTTTGAGCTACCACGTGTGTCCCCGTGTTACCCTGCTCTGTATGTGTTCATCGTGATAATGGGAACAATTTTTTTTTTTGTTTCTAATTAGGAAGTTCTGCGAAAATTTTGATAATGTAAACAATTTTTTTACTTTTGGTTTTTAATTAGGAAGGTTTTTTTTTTTTAAAAAAAAAAAAAATTGAGATTGGGGACTTCGAAGCAAATCTGGATGATTATGAGAATTAGATTGTGTAGATTCGTGGTAAAATTTTAGAAAACAGGGTTGGAATGTAAATTCGTCTTTGAAGAGTTTGGCTAAAATATATGGAGACCCCTCAATTATAGGTTGTTTTGATGTAGGCCCCTGCATTTTATTCTTTCTGTGTAGACACACGCCAACTTTTGTTTGTTTTGAATTTAATTTTTTTTTGAGTTATGTTGGTCTTTTAATTTGGGAATTTCATTAAAATTAATGGCTCCATTGCTATTGAACCATTAATTAATAATGGAAGCAACACTTTCTTTAGTTAGCGAATATAGTATTAACTTTGCTATTGTTTGCTCATTATTACAGAGTTCAGAAAATTGAACTGGTTCCATGTTTCAAAGCTTTGAGTTGCTTACATCTACGGACGGTTTGCTTATTTCCTTTTGTGCTTTCCATCTTTCTTTTAATGGATAATTCGGAGCTGCATATACAAGTCCAGGCCAGCAGGTGTTATAAAATCCTGAAAAGAATTTATAGAATTTGGGTCCCAGTAGTTTATTAGAAGTTTAAAATGTATGTTTTTTTCCTCTCTAAACATGTTCCTCTGATTGTAGATTACGAGCTGCCGCGAAGGCCAATGGTGGTGATGCAGGGAAGAAGACACGAACGCGTGATCGAGCTCATAGGGTAGTCGCGGCCCCTGAGGCTAATGCTGAACTCCAAGTAAACCTTGATGTGTGCCAAAAATTGATTTTCTTTTATATGGTTAAAAAACTTTTTATTGTTTACAAATCTTAATGTTTATAGATGGGGCTATCCTTTGGATGGTGGTGTATGCAGAAGCATGTAACCTACTGTTCGTTAATGATCGCTTCTTGTGGAACGGAGACAATTTAGTTGTGAGTTGGATGATAGGTTGCATGTGTCTGCATGCTACACATTCCAGTTGATAAATCCCCTCAACATTAATGGATAGGCCCAGGCCCAATCGGTAGTTTTAGTCATTTGCTGATTTCTTAACTGGAAATTGATTATTTAGTATTACAGAAGCTTCACTTTTATTTGCTAGCATTTACCAATTTGAGTTTGGCACATTATGAATTTGTGTTGACTTGGCTGACCCTATCAGCAATTCAGCATCTGTTATCTTTTTTACTGCACAGTTCTATGGAAAAATCTCTCTCTCTCTCTATACGTTATTATCAAATATTGAACCAACTTAATGTTCATAACTTACATTTCCGATGTAAACAGAGATTGTAGAACTGCATCTCTCTCTTTACTTCATTTGCTTCATTATTTGGATGCAAAATTGCTGGAGTCGAGTTCGGACTAGGTAAATGTTTCTAGCACCTGAACAGGGGAGTCGCAGAGCAAATATCCGCTGAATGTCTATTGGCTGATTGACTAATTGTTTTGATTTTATAACACAAAGGTCTAATGTCTAAAATATTTGGTCCAATGACTAAATTTTCTTTCTTTCTCCCCCCCCCCCTGCAGGATTGTAAATCCAAGGTTCACACAGTGAATTGTGGCATGGCCTATGGCCAGGCAGCAATGCTGTTGGCCTTCGGTGCGAAAGGTTATCGAGCTCTACAACCAAACTCTTCCGGTATGTTACACTTTGTATTTCTCTAATTTTATATTTTCTTTAGGGAGTTTACAATGTGTATTGCTTTATAGCAGCTAAATTATACATGCCTAAAGTTAATAAATCCAGCGGAGCGGTCATTGATATGTGGATTAAGGTAACTACCAGTAAGTTCGTCACCATATATTTATTTATCTGGCCATAAAAACTGACCGATTATTGGATTTTCTTCTTTTAATTGCTCTAGGCAAAAGAACTTGATGCAAACACTGAATACTACATAGAATTGCTCGCAAAAGGAATTGGTAAACCAAAGGAGGAGATTAAGAATGATATTGACCGCCTGAAATATTTCCAGGCACAAGAAACGATCGCATATGGAATTGCGGACAAGATTATCGATTCACGAGATGCGGCATTTGAGAAGAGGGTAAAATCATTTTGATTCGAATTTGTGTACGCTACAGTTGTTTGGAAGTAGTCTATGTTGATAGTTTAACTTTGGATAACTTGCTTGCCCAGTCCCTGAACTTTGGGCCATATTTTATTTTGGTCCTCCAACTTTTCGAGTTTGACATTAGTAGTCCATAAACTCTTCAAAAGGTTTCACTCCACTCAAGTTCATAAACTATTTTTTTTTAACTTAACTGTGAGGATCAGAATATTCGGAACTAAATTAAAATATTATCGAAAGCTTAGTATCTTAAATGTTATATATATATATATATATATATATATATATATATATATATATATATATATATATATATATATATATATATATATATATATAGCAGTGCAATTTACCTATTTAGTTGTATCTAATGCATTGCAAAAAGAGTGGTAGTGTATAGGGGGCTCATTCGAGCCGTATGATCTGCAAGACCTCAAATTTGAAATTTTTAATGTGAAGCTTCCATTATTTTTGTTGTTTAAAACTATATGCGTGTGGGACTTCCAAAAGAGTTTTCCTAATAGCACTAATTAATATTACACCTTACAAAACAACAAATCTATTAAAAAATATATTGTGTTTATAAGATTAGACTTTGAATTTGCTATATCTATCTTCAAAAAATTTGTTTGGATCATGCAATGTATTGCTAGACATCGGTCTTAGGCGACCAATTACTACTTGCAAAATGGTAATGGATGAAAAAAAAAAATAAACTTTACTTTTCTATTGTTTCTTTTGATTGACTCAAAAAAATTTATGTGATGCTAACATTTTTACTCTTTTCTGTACTTTGCTTTGGACTCACATTTTTAATACTTTTTATAGATGGATGTAATAGGCCCGCACAGATTGCAAAGGATGTGCTGCCGTATTACATCTATCACATTTTGATGCTTCTTCCTATGTTGGTACATCTAATGCCTTAAACTAAGATTGTAAATCTCTTATAGTTAATCTACTGCGGAACTTACTGGGTGCAAAATTTGATTATTCAATTTGACTAAGTTTACATGCTATGAAGAAATGCATAGGCATAAATATCCAACACTAGAGTTAGATCTGTTTAATATGCAGATTCAAATCTAATAAGCTATTGAATATTCGCCCTTGACATAAATCTGATTGGAGATGATTGCGGGTACATATGCAGCGAGGCGGTCGCGAGCGTGACGAAGAACGTGGCAACTATGAGCCAATTGATGAGAGCTAGCAGAGCAGTTCTATTCCTTATAAGCACCATCATCTTGAACAAAGATCCCAAGTATGTATCTATGCTTTGAATCCATATGTTAATACTCAAGCCTTTATATATTGTTAGGGTAAAATGCAACATCGGTCCGCGAACTTTCTAAATCTCATATTTCAATACTACCATCTATTGAGTTACATTTATTTCCTTTTGAGCAGCCACTCCTTTTTACTCTCCCTCTCTCTCTCTCTCTCTCTCTCTCTCTCTCTCTCTCTCTCTCTCTCAAAAATTATTCACTAACAACTGTAAAGGAGATAAGATTCATCAATTATCATGGTTTGCTAATACTCGCCAACTGTTTGTTCATATGCCTGTGTATAGGAGATTAGATTCATCAATTGTTGTAGCATTATTTACTTATGCTCGCCACCTGTTTGTTCAAACGCCTATGTGAAGGAGATTAGATTCATCAATTGCAGCATCATTTACTTATGCTCACCAACTGTTTGTTCGTATGCCTGTGTAAAGGAGATTATATTCATCAATTGAGGATCTGAAATGAAACCTTCGAATATCAAAATCAAAAGTTGGAGGACTAAAATGAAAGAAAACTCAAAGTGTAGGGATCGGTGCTGCAATTTTACCTTGATTGTTATTTGCATGAACATCATAATTTTTCAAAATTTGATCTACTACGTTTCTGTAATTGCTCTGACTCTTTGTGTTGGAAGAGGTGGATATATGCATCATGTAGCCACTTTATTGGTGCTCCATTCATCTAAAAAAAATTGTGCGGGATTTGTGGGTAAAATCTGTGAGCAGAATTGTGAACAAAATTTGTATTTCATACATCTAAAAAAAACCTGTGCGGGATTTTTCTGCAAAAAGTTGTGAGCAGATCTGTGACCGGAATTTGTGCTCCGTTCATCTAAAAAAAATCTGTGCGGGTTGGGATGTAATGCTCAATCTGCTTCAAAGCGGTGGAGATTCAGGGGGCCGATCCACCGCCAGTCTCCAATGCGGACACAAGTTTCATCTAGGTTAGTTTAATTTCGAAGGTTTTTATTCTTATTTTTTGTTTTTCGGATCTGTGGATTGTGTTGTTTTGAGTTTTGATTTCAAAATTTGTAGAATTTGTGAAAAAAAAAATGCAATTTTTATGCTGAAGTTTCTTATGGAACTCTAATTTGGTTTAGTTTGCGCATGATTTGGTTTAGTTTCTTATGGAACTCTAATTTGCTGAAGTTCATTCTTGGTAAATTTAGGTGTTCCCTATGATGAATTCCACAATAGTGTTAGAACAAGCTGTCTTTCCATGACCCTGATTTTACTTAAGTTTCTCATTTTACTTAAAATTAATTTTGCATTTTTCTTCCTTCTCCAATTCTATATTTTTAGATACTATTAGGTTTCTCATTTTACCTGCAGTTGTTTTTTCTATACTACAGCATTCGCGTGTATTGTACGTTGTGTTCCTAAATGTTGGTTGTACTCTATTGTTGTTGAAATTCCTATCGTTTTGCTACCGTGCTGCTTGCTATTTTAAGGAATCTTCATGCTTCTTTCCTATTTAATTTACTCTCTTCCTTCCCTGTTCTAAATGTTGGTTTAAACTGCCACTATCTTCACTTGGCATAATTAGGCCTATTATAGTTCATGGGTTCAAGGAAATGGTAAATTTGGAAGTAAAAAAAGTAAGTAAAGTTGGAGTGAGTATTCCTCTCACTCCAAACAAAGAAGACAAAATTTAGAGCTTGCTATTTTAAGTAATCGTTATGCTTCTTTGCTTTTTAATGTTGGTTGAAACTGCGACTATCTTCGCTTGGCATACTTAAGTTGAAGTGGGTATTCCTCTCGCTCCGAAGAAAGAAGGCAAAATTTATACCTTGCTATTTTAAGGAGTCGTTATTCTTCTTTGCTATTTAATTTAGGCTGTTGCTGATTTAGGCTTCGTAGTTCTACTATTGTTGCAACTTCTATGATTTCCTTACTGTGCTGTTTTCTGATTTATGCTTAGCAGCCCTCTCATTCGTGATTAAATTCGGTATGCTTCTTTGCTATTTAATTTAGTCTCCTGCTGATTTAGGCTTCGCAGTTCTACTATTGTTGCAACTCCTACGATTTCCTTACTGTGTTGCTTGCTGATTTATGCTTAGCAGCTCTCTCATCCTTGATTAAATTCGGTTCTTCTCGAATCTTCCTGCTTATTCCCAAATTAATTTCGGGATGCTAATTTTCGGGCTTTGATGATGCCTAAAAATGGGCAGCAATTTTAGCTGCCCTTGGGTGGTGAACTATTGCTTGCATATTGATGCCACACTTGCTGCTCGCTTACTGGTTGGATAACGATGGTGTGCATATAAAACAATTTGTAATCTTGGATATCCATCAACAAAAAAATGTTAATTTGGCGACCGATATTACGGTATAAGAGGCGATGGTGGTTGATTTGGCGACCGATATTACGGTATAAGAGGTGATGATGATTCAGTGTTGATCATTTGAACAATCCTTATTTATGAGGTTTGCTTATTTGAAGCGGCAGGAACGTAAATCTCTCTACTTTTCTTCGGACGTTGGGTGATATCATAAGAGTTTTATGGTAAGGAAACTTGGATGGCCTAAGGCAACTATTGCAACCATTTTACTCTTGATACAATTTTGGATTGGAAAGTAGGTCTCTATAATCATAAGAATTTGTCCTATTTTGTAATTGAAGTTGTATAGCTTTCTAACTTGGATTAAACTTGCTTTTTCTATCTATGATATGTTTAATTTCGGGTGCTCACTTCATAACTAATTATATAAAGGTGGCAGCCTGTGGAGCATTCAACTCTTCGAGCTAAAGATGGAATAAGGGGGATTTATAAACTGAATGTCCATGTTACAGCTGATGATTGGGTTAGCATCACCATGTTCTATATGTCATAACTTTTAATACTGGACATTGGTAAGATTATCACTTTAGTTGAAAAGATATCATTACAGTAGTCCCCAAATGTAAAGTGGATTCGATTGTGAAGAATTATTTTGTAGAAAGATTACTTTGTATGAGGAATTATTTTGTATGAATGATTACTATTATGCTTTGACTATTTATTTGTAAGTTTAGTTCCTTGCTATGCTGATCATTTCTGCTTAGCTTGCTTATATTCCTTTGTGTTCACCTTGTTTTGTTCTATACCTGTGTTGGTGAACTGTATGGAGGTTAGGTAATAATTACTCAAACAATGTTGTCAAATAAAGATATACTCGATCTATTTTTATCGCCTGGTTATAATCCTTTTGTTGTGCCTCATGAAAATTACTGTTTCCGACCAGGGGAGGAATCAAGTGTGAGATTCTAAGCAGATTTAACTAAGTGTTGCATCGTTTGAAGTTCTTTTTGTGTTCGATGAATTTCTTAATAGGATATTGTTACTGTTTATTTATTTCCATAGAATTAGACTTCGTTTATATGCCATGTTAAGATGGGGAAGTGTATCACGAATTGCAAAGTTGGTTAATTAGAGTTTGATAAATAATTTTAAGTATACTGTTTTCATATTATCAATTGTGCTCATTCATCTATGTCTTTTTAGTATTAAATTGTCGCGTGATGAATGTAGTGATTAATTAGTTACAGGTTATTGTTTTGGAAGGTTTGCTGCAAATGTTAGTATGTCACCTTTAGGATCTAAAATTACAAAAAATAAAGTGCTCCCTATTTACAGTTGAATAACAAATTCTACAATTTGTTCACATCCTAATTGTAAATATTTGCAGATAAATTGTAGCCTACACTTACAAAAATATGAACAAATTCCGTTGCTTCTTCTCCTATTTTTTCTTAGAAATTTTATAGTTCATGCTGTTGATCCCTTGCTTTAATATTGGGTTGAAATTCCTAATCTTAATTTTGAAACTTTACAAATTTAGGTTTAATCTTAAATATTGTATTTAAAAATAATTATTGAAGGTTAATAATTATATTCTTTCCCGTTTAGTTCCTTACTGCGATAATGCACTGCAAAATTATGTTGTACATTATGTAATATTTATCGCAAATATAAAATAAAAAAAATTATTTATTGAAAAAATTATACCCGCGGCGCAGCGCGGGCACTTCACTAGTAGTGAATAAATTAGCCCCAAATATACAAATTGAAACTAATTAACAACTAAGAAAAAAACATGAAGTATAATCAAATTGAGCTATATTGCTCCCAAACCAAATATAATAGGGTAAACAACTAGAAAGCTTAATTTCAGTAATAACTAAAGTAATAATAAAACTAACGTACAAATTCTTGTCTTTTCTAGCAAAAGACATAGAGCCTATTGTGTGAGGAGTTGTATGTTTTGCACGTGATGTCCGCCCTATCCGAGTGTATAACTATCAAAAAAGAAAAATTACACTTAAAACCATAAAATTTGTAACTTCAAGAAATAATCATTTAATATATTAAAATCACTCAACTTGACTTTTTTTCGAAAACCAGTAATGCAAAAGGTCTACCCATTGTTGGGGCACAATTTCCTTAGGAACAAACATTCACTATTTGTTGCTATGTATAGTCCTCTACCATATATTTTGCTTTTAGTTCATATTTATAATCCTTCCATTTTCGACTAACTGATTTTAATATCCATGCATTGGCAATATTGTCCATTGGCAGCTTAAATTCAGTCTACAAAAAAAAATAAATATGGTCAAATTTAAACATTGAAACTCATTAAGAATTAACATCAAACTACTTTTAACCTAATAGTCAAGAATACCATAATATTTAAGCTCCTTGAGATATTTTAAAACTATAGGCATAAAAATTTTAAAAAGAAAAATAATGGTTTTAAACACTAATTGAAAATTACTACAAAAGTGCAAACTATATCTATAATGCTAAGAGCTTTATTAACTAGTTGCTGCTTATGTTTGTTTTTGTGCCCTATTTCTTCATAAGTGGGTTTGATATGCAAAATGATCCAGTAATACCTCAGCAATGACCATTGTTAATAATAATATGGTAAGTTTAATAGAACTAGATGTAAACTGTTACTAATTATAGAAAAAAAAAATCCTACAACAACTATTGAGTAAACAGAAATTTTGTGCTACTAAAAGGTTAGTACAACTGGTTTTTTACCCGAGTTAGTTGAATAAGTTCTGTTTTCACTGTGTTAGGCACTTTCTTCCAACTATTGTACCTAAGAGAGCAGAAATTTCCTTTTCGTGAAAGAGTCCCAAGCCAACCTCCAAGGATGCCACCACCTTTCTTCATTGGTTGCCCAAATTTGTTACATTTAACTATAATTCTTTGTCCATTAGGCAAATTCCATACATCCTTCTCATGTGTCATTCCTCGTTTATTCATTACGTGTCCTCGATCATCTATGTACAAAGAAATACATAACAAGAAAATATATCAAAACATAAACAAGTTTATAATTAAATATAAAAGCAAAAGTTACCTTCTATCTCTAGTATGTCATTATATTCATGATTGGCTTGTTCTTGGACTTGAGGCTCATTTTCGGAGGCAGAATTAGAATCAATATCCGAGTTTGTATTTGCATCAGGTTCTGAGGTACGATGTGTTTGCGAGATAGGTGATGATTCATTACTATTCAATTAAACTTCATTCTCTGTTGTGATTTCACACTTTCTCAATCTCTTTAATATAGCCATAATTTTAATACCTATTGAATTAATTAATGTGTCAGTTGAAAAATTACCTATGGAATATTAAAGAAGATTAATATATGCTAAGAAAAGCAAATATATAAAATCTGCTTGAAAGTTGTGTAAATTAATATTTGCTTATCATAAATATACTTTCAAAAAGCTATTTATACTATCTCTGCTACAATACAAGACATAAATTTATAAGAATAACAAATTTTCTAGTTATGATATACTAAATATAGTGACCTAAGTTGAATCGAATTAGTACAAAGAGCAAATTAATACATACCAAGAATTTGGTCCTTTCCAAATTAATCACTTATTTGTGCGGGTGTGCATGCAACTTGACCTGAGTAAAAAAATAAAAATATACTATATCTTAAAAAAATATCAAAAAGTTCAGTAAAAAGGTAAAAAGGTTATCGAAATATCAAGTTTTCTTACAAAATAAGAGTAAAATAAAACAAGATACAATGAAAATTGAACTTCTCATAAATTTTAATTTCAATATTAACTAAATGACTAATTATACCGATTCAAAAGTTCTAAATCATTTCATTGAAGAAATAGCATGCTAAAGTCATGTAACTTTTACAAAGATAAAGACACAATCTATATATTACAAGTTAGTATTAATTAATTAAGTACTAGTCTGCCTCTTCAACATCTATTCTGACCCAACTTGTACAATCATTTAATTGATCAACATCCATAACATTATAAAGCAAGCATTGGGTGTAGGTCTCGTCATCCTCCTCTTGCAACTCCACCCCTATATCATACAAGTCTCTTGGTTTTGTCATGATGACGTGATTCCACTCTTCATTTCTGGGATCTTGCACATAAAATACTTGTTTTGCTTGAGATGAGAATATGAATGGGTCATCTTTCAATGATTGCCCAGTGTGTATCAACTTGGAAAAGTTAACCAGAATTGATCCATTTGTGTCTTGCTTTAAACCCCGTGGTGACCTAACATCCACCCAATCACAACGAAATAAGACAACTTTAAATTTTCCAAAATAATCTAGCTCAAAAATATCAATGAGTGCGCCGAAATAAGTTTGCCCCTCCGCTTCCACCATAACTCCACTATTTTGAGTCTTTCGAATTTTTTCACGATTCTTTGTGTGGAATCGGAATCCATTTATGATAAAACCACTAAATCTTTTTGTAACATTATTTGGGCCTCTTGCAAGTGCAATAATTTATTCTGAACAATTGCTCTCATGTAGTTTTGGTACCTATGATCAAGAGCACGTTAGTTAAGTAATTATTTTATAGTAAAATGTATCTGACATTTCATTCAATAATTATTTTTTACCTGTCTTAAAAACCATTCAGGAAATTTTTCTACCAGCCATTTTTGCTCAATACTTTGATTAGCCCGAATCGAACGATTAGCTCTCCGTTGAGCCACCAAAAATTCCCTTTATTATTCAATGGCTAATCATTCAGTGGAATCAAATTTGTAAAATAAGAAAATAATTATTATAGATAAAACTAGTAAAATAGTATTCACCTACGATATGAAGTAATTTTGTCACAATGAAGTAGCACATAGCGATGTGCTTGCGCTAATGAGATTTCGTCAAGCACAATACTGTCGAAATTCCCTAATACTCGCCTACCAGATGAGAACATATAAGCTTCCGCATTATCTATGTCATCATAGTTTTTTTGTGGTCGATTGAATATTGTTTCCACACCTTCCAAATATCTTGAACAAAATGTTAAACATTCTTCCGCAATGTATCCTTCAGCAATCGAGCCCTCTGGTTTAGCTCTGTTACATACATAAGATTTTAACCGTACCAAATACCTAGTAAAATAAAATTTTGTGAAACAATATATTGTTAATTTGCTTAGTTTAGTAATAAGTTGGTCAAATATCAAAATTAATGATACATAAATTACTTAGATTTAAATTTCTCACCTTTCAATGGGATACATCCATCTGTAGTGTACAGGACCACCTAATTTGGCCTCCGATACTAAGTGAATAATGAGGTGAACCATGATAGTGAAAAAACTTGGGGGGGGGGAATATTTTCTCCATGTGGCATAGTGTTAATGCAACACTTGACTCCAACTGATCAAGAGCTTTTGGATCAAGAGATTTGGAACATAGTGTTTTAAAAAATAATGATAGTTCCGAAACAATTGTTACAATCTGTTTTGACATAGATGCTCTCAAAGCTAATGGAAGAATATCCTGCAGTAAAATATAACCATCATGACTCTTGAGGTTTGAAAGTGTCCGCTCTTTTAGATTCACGCATCTTGAGATGTTTGACGCATGCCCATCCGAAACTTTAATATTTTTTAAAACTGTTAGAAAATTTACTTTGTCTTGTGTAGACATAGTGTAGATTGCATGAGGTATGTAAGTTTTGTTGTTTGATTGCAACTTGGGATGTAGATCAAGTCGTATGCCCATATCCTTTAGGTCCAAACGTGCATTCAAATTGTCTTTTGTCTTACCATGCATATTCAAAAAGGTTCCAATAAAGTTATCACAAACATTCTTCTGTATATGCATGACATCCAAATTATGTCGAAGAAGATTGTATTTCCAATATGACAGTTCAAAAAAGATGCTTTTTTCTTCCACACATTTTTCAGCACACATTGTGTTAATACATCTAATGTATCACTATCATTCCCAACTTCATGAAAATCATGGTCGTCCCCAATGAACTCATCGGCATCTTCAAACACTCTTACTTGATTTGTATTGCCAACTTCATCCACTACTCGATTTGCAAAACTAGCAACTTTCTCTCTCATTCTTTTCTTACAGGATTTTGAGCCTTTGCCGTATTTATAGTTTGTGCCCTCTAGTTGCCTTAGGACATCAATTCCAGATGGTGATGTTGGAGCGGAACGCAACTCTATAGTGCCATCAAATTGATTTTGTTGATATCGAAAAGAATGGTTTGGTTCTAACCATCGACGATGACCCATATAACAAAACTTCTTACTATGCTTTAACCAACGTGAATTAGTTGAAATCCCACAACAAGAGCAAGCAACACGCCCTTTTGTGCTCCAACCGAATAAATTAGCATAGGCAGGAAAATCATTAATAGTCCACATAAGAACTCCTTTCATGTTAAAGGTTTGCTTAGTAGAGGCATTAAAAGCATCAACACCATCCCATAATTGTTTTAACTCCACTATTAAAGGTTGCAAATAAATATCAATATCATTACCTGGACCTTTTTCACCGGGGATGACCATTGATAGGATGAGTGATGATTGTTTCATGCATAACCACGCACGGAGGTAAATTTTAAGGAATCAATATCACCGGCCAAGTGCTATAAGTGGTACTCATTGTTCGAAAAGGAATGAATCCATCACTAGCAAGACTAAGTCTAACACTGCGAGAATCGGAAGAAAAATCAGGATAATGAGCATCAAATGATTTCCATGCAAGGCCATCTGATGGGTGTCTCAAGATTCCATCTTTAATGCGACATTCATTATGCCATCTCATTAACGAAGCAATTTTAGATGACATATAAATTCTTTTTAATCTTGGTATCAAAGGAAAATAGCGTAATATTTTGGCCGGCTTTTTCTTTCTTTGCAAATCATCAGAACCACCATCATCATCTTTTTTCGTTATCCACCGTGAAGATCCACACACATTACAATGTTCTTCATTAATCGTCTCACCCCAATATAACATACAATCATTGGGGCAAATGTGAATATTCTCATATCCAAGACCTAACTCTTTTATCAGCTTTTTAGCTTCATAATAAGATGTCGGCAAAGAGGTGCCTTCAGGAAATGAATCCTTTAATAATTGGAGCAACATTGTAAAGGATTTTCCGGACCACCCGTTTAAGCATTTGAGGTGGAATAAGTGGAGAATGAATGATATCTTGGAAAAAATTTTACAACCTAGATATAGTTCTTGATCACAATCTTTCACCAAGTTTTGATATCGGATTGTTTCATTAGTGGATGAATGCATCGACTGTTCATTAAAATTTTGCTCGCCGAGAAATCCAGTAGCATACTCCTCATCATTAGATTCTTCTAAATTATTAGAAATAGTCTCATTCATTACTTATTCATTATTCAAATTAGTATTTGTAATTCCAAAGATATCTTGTAGCAACCCCTCTCGTTCATTTGGTCTTGAACTACTTTCTTGTACATTAGTAGTCTTTGGAGCCAATGATGTGCATTTGATTTCACATGGAGATGTCACAAATGACTCCCCATGAAATACCCAAACATTGTAACCTAATAAAAAACCATTCCACACCAAATGTTCTTCGACAACTTTCGGTATAAAAGAAGAATTGTTGTAACATTTTCGACATGGGCATAGAATCTTGCCATTTATCGATGATTTCTCTATAGCAAATTTAATAAAATTTCTAACACTATCAATATATGCATTATCATTTCTCGGCTTGGTTACCCAACTTTTGTCCATTGTATCACAAATTGTATGAATATGACCTACATGTAAAAAAAAAAAGTAAAATAAAGAACAAGAAGTTCTAGCTCAACTATAAAGATTAGGGTAGAAAAGGAGGTTTGCTATATTAAATTGAGCTCCAACAACAAAATCCATAAATGATGGACTATTTTAAACTCCATATTCAGTTAATAGACACTAATATATCTTGCTATTCAAAAATTCAGCACTTTCACTTAATTCCAAAACATGCAAGCTAAATTAAAAACAATAAATTAATTAGAATTCATAATTCTAAATGATAATTTTTATAATTTAATTTGCCGTACTAATTATATGGTTATTTTGAATTCAATTACAATCATGAAAGGAATTCACCTACAACCAATACAGGAAAAAAATTAATAAGAAAGGGATATCATAGTTCATTTGCAAGTAAAAAATAATAAATTCTACAACTTCTTGTGTCAACAAAGAGGAAAAGAATAAAATACCACAAAACAAAAAAGAAAATGCAAGAAAACAGGAGAAATAATAAGCTTTACCATACAAAGAAGCTCTTGCTTTCCTACATTGTTCATATTAGGCGGTGATTGACTTTTAGTGTAGTAGTTGTGAATGGGTTTTTTTTTTTTGTAATTGAAGATGATTTATCTTGAAATTTATATATTTTGGAGATTGTTTGAACAATCAGTGTATCAGATAATATTGAAGAGTCGTCTTTTAATTGCTACGAAAAAATTCTACTCATTTTTTTCTGAAATTGTTTGCTATATATTTCTTGTTGCAGTTAGTGTGCTTTATTTCGGTGTATTTAGTAAGAGGTGAAGCTTTTGGTTGATAATCTAAGTACCCTTCAGTTTTTTTATTTTTTTATTTTTTTATTTTTTTGCATCCATAGTTTTTTTTTTGAAATTTCAGTTTTTAGTAGAAGGTGAAGCTTTTGGCAGATAATTAACATTCATAGTTCAACAAGTTTGATATACATAGGAAAGTTTGATATGAGAACATCTCTCAAAATAGAAAATTGTTGGAACAAAGTTGGGTCCAGAGCACATGACAAAATGGTTGTATTAGACTTGTGGTCAATAATGTTAGTTGTAGACTTAGTGGTCAATAAGGTTGCCTACTCAACTTATATGACCCCTTATCTCTCTCACTCTGCTATTGTGAGAAGAAAAACCAACACCTCACATTGAAAATGATAATAAATAGTGAATACAAAAAACCAATATTGGAGAAATAATGACATTGAAAAGAAAGGAGATATAATGTACAAGAGAAAAGATGAAATCCGATACTTGTTGGGAGCTGATAAGAAGTTCTTTTTTGCTTTTCTTATGCTTCTACAGCATGAGAAGCAGCTTAGAAAAAATCAATATTGAAAAATAATGAAATTAAAAAAAAAAGAAGAAAAGAACAAGATATCATTACAAGGGAAAAGGTGAAATCATATACTTGTTGTTGGGACTCCATAAGAAGTTTTCTTTTGTTTTTCTTATGCCCCTACAGCAGGAGAAGCAGGTAAATGAAAACTAGCAATGCAGCAAAAAAAGTTGGCTTAATATATAAGCTAAAAAGACAAGTTGATAAATGGAGAAGGATCAGGTGAAAGAAGTGAAAACTTTACAAACTTTTTATCCAAAAATGTTGCTTTGACATCCTATTACCAGTAGACTGCTTGGGTCGAGCATGTAACAATGCTTATGGTGTTGGTGAGAAATGATTGTATTTCTAAAATATTTTAAACTATTATTTAGCAGTCTAGTGCTACTTGTGAATCGACATTTTGACATATCATAGCTTATCCGGAACTAAAAGTAATTATATGACTACATGTATCAAATAAAAACTCATGGTCAATCTAAGACTTTTAGAAAGGTACTGAATAAAAAAAGATACTAAGTTATATATTTTGTTTTAATAAGAATATCAACAAAAAACATTTCTTAGGTGGCAAATATACTTTATAGGATATATCAAAATAGATTTTTTTGATCAAGAGAACCCACCATGTTAAAACACTACAAACTAAAAAATCATATTTTTTTTCTCATGTGCATACATAGTATCAGAAAAGAAAAAAATAAACAAAAAAAAATTATTCACAAAATATGAATCTCTTTAAGGCCAGCCCTATCTTTTCTTAAGAAAAATGCAATAAAGAATTTCATGAGATGGTTGTACCAGAGAGAGAAAGAAATGGCTTCTCTGCTTGAGAATTTTGGGCTATGAGGCTCTTTGAAGATCCAGGTAGACAACGATGAGTCATGGGGAGGGAGGCAAGGGGAAAAGGGATGTTTGCTTTGGTACCTGTCAATCATTTTGAATCCCGCTTTCATTGAAATAAAAAAATGTCTGAGATCAGGGTTTTTCTTTCCATCAAAAGATCACACAGACAAAACTCTTCAAAGCAAATTTTGAGATGAACAGAAGAAAAAGAACTAAATCAAGAAGAAAATAAGAAGGAAAACAAAGAAAAAAAGGTGTTTACATGAAAAAGAGCTTCAAAAAATTGAAAAAATGTTAGAGAAAAACAGGACGTAATTACATGAGAAAGGGCTTCAAAAATTGGGAGAAAGTAAGAAAAAAGTAGAACCTGTGAGAAGGCAACGTTCACAGCTACTCAAGCCCGCTCACAACGATGGGAAAGGGCTGCTTAAGACAGCATCTCCTTCTCCATGTCTTTATACTGATGGAAAAAAATTTCGTAGGAAAAGGCACATGCAAGCACCTTCTTCTCCATCTGCATATGAAGGTATAGGAAAGGGTTTAGAGGAGAAGTGAAAATAAAAATTGGGAGAAGAAGGATGTTTAGGGTTCTTCTTTCTTTTCTTTTTCTTTTCTTTTTTTTTCTTTTTTTTTTTTTTTTTTTTCCCACATTTTGGTGCCGTGTGAATGTGAAAGGGGGTTTCGTGAGGGTTTTTTTTTTTTTTTTTTCCCCAGGTTTTGGCGCCGTGTGAAGGGGGTTTCGCGCGAAAAAATTTTCAGCGCGCAAAATTTCATCGACGCTTTTATTTAGCAACGGCAATTTAAGAGATAAGTTGGGACTTTTCGATGCTTTGACAAAGCATCCCCAAAAAAGCATCGGTAGAGCTCCAATTTCTTGTAGTGAAACTAGCAGTGTAGATCCAAAGGTATCAATGCTCTATAACCCGTGCCTGTTGTTTGGAGAGCAACCAGTAGCTGAGAAACACGCCAGAGTAACTTGAACTACTTGTTTTCATGTCTCCGGGAGTGACACTGCCCAACCAGCGAACGGAGGCCGATTTGATCGCAACGAATGGGAGCATGACACTGTAGGAGTACCCAGAAGGGTCGTGCTCCAATGCTGGAGGATCGCCGGCGACGGGATTGGCCGGGAAAGGAACCTCGGCCAAGGGGTGTCTTAGCTTGAGCCCGCAACACCCCCCGAGAGCCCGATCCGAGTCTTCTTAAGTTCTGGTGGTCGGTGACGTCGAGCTCCAGTAGGGAGAGGGTCGAGGTCGGCTAAAGAGTAATGGGGGAGGGGTAGCCAGCGGTGGGAAGTAGTGGCAGCGGCGCTAGGAAGCGAGTGGCCAACTAGGGCACAACTCGGGTTCAGGATGAACCCGAGCAACTATGGTGGCCAAGGTCACCAGGGAAGTGTCGGAGAGACCTCTAGACGTCACCGAAAGCCAGTGGTGATGGGGAGGAGGGAAGCAGGGAGCGGCGGCGGATCCGGAACCGCTCTCGAAACTGCAACAACCCGGTCCAGATTTGGATGTCTAGTTCAGGGAAGGGCATGGCGGTACCGAAGTTGGCCAAATGGGCATCACCGGCCCGTTAGCAGGCTGGTGGCGACGACCGGAAGCAGCGCGACCACCAGCAAGGTCCTTGGATCTATAATAGCTCGAGAGAGAAGGTAAGAGAAAGATGGAACCTGGGGTTTGGCTGGGCTCCGACGGCCGGAGAAGGGATGTTAGTAGTCAGGGAGGCATCGGCGGTGTTGGCATGGGATGTGGCAGCAGGTGGGGGTGAGGGGAGAGGAGAAGAGAGATAGGGTTCATGAAATCCTAAATGCATATAATATGATTTTGTAAAATCGCGCATAAGTCTATCAAACCTTTATAATTTTTACTAGGTCCCTCACAGCGCATGTAAGATGCGCCCTAATATCACACTGTCAAGTTTCACGTGAAACGATACATAAAATGTTGGAACTTTTTCAACATGAACACTCATTTTCGCATTTATAGTCGCGACTATAAACTTTAGGCAACTGGTTCACCTCTGAAACCTCAAAATTTAATACTCAAATTTTGAGCACTCATAGAGCTTTGAGTCTCCAAAATTTTGATTATAAGTTTGCCTATTTTCGTTCATAAAATATTGACCTTTGAAAGACCGAATCGACGATCGCACAAATTTTTGATAAATTTTTTATTTTTATCAAATTCCCCACTTTAGCCCAGCTGAACTCCAAAATGAACCACACAACAAGTTCCATGGCAAAAACTCTAAAATAGCGATTTTGTTTCGTCGGATTCTACTTCCGATTAGCAAAATTAGTTTTTTCTTTCTCAATACTATAATTTGAATTAAAATTAAAATTTTTTATTTAAATTTAAATTTATCTATTTTTATAAATAATAAATAATAATAATTAATATTTAGGGGTAATAATGATAATACCATGTAATCAACGGTATTGCCATACAATACTCTCCTAGGAGGTTTTTTTTTTTTTTTTTTTTTTTTTTTTTTTTTTTTTTTTTGTACGGGCAACATTTATTAAGTTATATTAATCCCTATTTTATTTTATATATATATATATATATTTTTTTTTTTTTTGCCACAAGTCAAATTTTATTTCACACTCACCAATATCACTTATATGATTTTTTATTTTTTCTTCACTAAATTTTTAATTCTAATTAATTCATCATCTTTTTCTTCATCATTATTATCATATAACTCTTTTTCTTCTTTCCGTTAAAATTTTAATTAATATATTCAAATAATTTTATTATCATCTATAATTTTTATATTTTTATTATAAATTAATTTATTCTAATATTTTTTTTTTTTTATTTTATTAATACGTGACTATATTTTTCTTCCGCCACAATCGAAAAAATTATCATAACCGTCATCACCGTCACCGTGTCTGCGATTCCCCACCAACAATTTTTATTTTTTTTTATTTTTATTTTTTTTTATGAATATGATGAGTCTGGCATACAAAAAAAAAAAAAAAAATAATAATAATATTTTTATTATTAATTACTTTATAATTTCTACACTGTGAAGTCCGGGCTTTATTGCTGCATTTTCACAACCTTCCAGCTCAGAAAGAGTTGAGGTCCGTAATCATCGGACCAAAACCCCACTTCACTCCGCCCCCATCCCACCAATAAGACTACCTCGCGTCTCTCTCGCCCTCTCCCTCGCGTCGAAGCCGAGCGCGGGAGAGACGATAATGGCCGCTGCTTCTTCTTCCTCGCGGCTGGTTCCCTTCCTCCCGCCGCCCCCACCGACTCCTCCTGCAAAACCGTCCTCCGCCGCCCTCCTCCCCCTCCGGCGAACTGGAGCCACCGCCGCCACTCGGTTCAGGTGCTCCGCCGCCTCGGGGCAGACCGGGTTCTTCACGCGGCTGGGGCGGCTGATCAAGGAGAAGGCGAAGAGCGACGTGGAGAAGCTCTTCTCCGGCTTCTCCAAGACGCGCGAGAGCCTTGCCGTCGTCGACGAGCTCCTTCTCTACTGGAACCTTGCTGACACCGACCGCGTCCTCGACGAGCTCGAAGAGGTTCCCCCAATTGTCTAACCCTAGTCACAAGGTGGATATGTTCGTAATTGTTGCGGCTCGATCCGTGACTCGATCTTCTTTTGTTCAGGCGCTGTTGGTCTCCGACTTCGGGCCCAAAATCTCGATCAAAATTGTGGATAGTCTGCGGGATGATATCTCAGCTGGGAAGCTCAAGTCCGGAAGTGAGATTAAGGTAGTAACTTCAAAACTATGGACTCCTCAACTTATTAGTGTGAAATTTCAGTTTGGTCGGTCCGTTACGTGTTACTACGGAATTAGTTGTCACAATTAGTTCCCTAATCTCTGTATTTTACTGCTATTTTAACCCTCCTGTCGAATCCCTCCCATTAAGACTATCCCCATGTCGTTTCCTATATAAGAGCAATCTTTCTAGTAATATAGTATCAAAGCCAATCCTAAGTCCCCTCAGTTCCAAGAGGTTTTTAATACAATTCTGATTCCGATATCTACTACTTGATGGCATTAAGGCCCTCTTGGCTCTGTTTGGATGTTGGAATAAGTTATTCTTGAAATAACTTATTCCGTATGAAGTTTTTCTATTGTGATTGGAGGCAAAAAGTTTAATTTTTTGCTTCTTGTTTGCTTCTTGAAAGGTCTTGTTACCTATGATTATGTGGGATAACATATTTCACCTATAAGGTGATTTATCTTATTTCAGGAAATTGACTAGAAAGTTGAATATGTTATTTCATTTTAAACATTTATTCATAGTTCTCATCAACCAAATAGTACAACTTTTTAAATAAATCAAAGGTATATTAGGAATAAGATATTCATGCATCCAAATAGGACCATTTGGATGTATGAACATTGTATTCGATATGTCTCTTTGATTTACTAAAGAAGCATGCACTATTCAAGAAGTGAGAAGTGTGATCAAATCTCTGGAATGGAATAATATATTCGGCCTTTTAAGTCATTTTTTCGGAAAAAAGATAAATCATCTGAAATATATTATCCTGTCAAATTATGAATGTCATGACCTTTCAACGAGCAAAAATCAAACTCCTAGTTTCCAATCACAAGAAAATCTTCATGCCGAATAGTATAATTGAATATTTTATTTTGGCATCGAAACAGGGGCCTTTATCTTATTGCTACCTTACCCCTTCTATCGACTGCCTCCTATTAAGACTATCCCCCATCTGTTTTGCATAAAATCAATCTTTTTGGCAACACAGTGTCAAAGCCAATCCTAAGCCCCCTCAATTCCAAGAGGTTTTTAATTCGATTATGATATTTACTACTTGATGACAATAAGGCCCTGTTTGGATGCATAACATCTTATTCGGCATATCTCTTTGATTTGTTCAAAAAACATGTATTATTCGGGAGATGTGAAGTGTCATCAAATGTGTAAAATGGATACCATATTCAACCTTCAAGTGTTTATTTTGGAATAAGATAAATCTCTTGAAATATGCTATTCTGCCAAATCATGGATGCTAAGACCTTTCAAGCAGCAAAAACCAAACTTCTAGTTTCCAGTTACATAAGAAAATCTTCATACTGAATAAGTTATTATTAGATTTCCTATTCCGGCATCCAAATAGGGCCTTTATTTTATTTCTATCTTACCCCCGACCTTTATTATGTTGCTATCTTACCCCTTTGGTCAACAGTCTCCTATTAAGACTATCCATGTTTCATTTCATATAAAATCAATTTTTCTGGTAACATAGTATCAGCGCCAGTCCTAAGCCCCCTCAATTCCAAGAAGTCTTTAATTCGATTATGATATCTACTACTTGATGACAGTAAGACCTTATTTGGGTGCATGACTTATTCAATACATCTCTTTGATTTACTCAAGAAGCATGGACTACTCGGAAGATGAGGAGTGTACTCAAATGTATAGAATGTATAACATATTTGATCTTCAAGTCTTCTTTTTCTGAATAAGATAAATCACAAGAATTATGCTATCTTGCCAAATCATAGATGTCAAGACCTTTCAAGAAGAAAAAAAATCAAACTCCTAATTTTCAATTATTCATACTGCATATATTATTATTTGATATCTTTTTCTAGCATCCAAACATTGCATTTATTTTACTACTATCTTACCCCTTATGTTGAATGCCTCCTATTAACGCTATCATCTTCCCGTTTTATATAAGATCAATCTTTCTGATAATATGGTATCAGAGCCAGTCCTACCCTAACATGTTACCCCCCTCGCTGCCCGCCCCCCAAATGCTAAAACCTTTCAGGGAGCAAAAATCAAACTTCTAGTTTCCACCCCGCGGATGCGAGGACCTTTCAAGGAGCAAAAATCAAACTCCTATTTTCCAATCATACAAGAAAATCTTCATACTGCATATGTTACTATTTGATATCTTATTCTAGCATCCAAACATGGCATTTATTTTACTATCTTACCCCGTTTGTCGAATGCCTCCTATTAACGCTATCCTTTTTCCGTTTGATATAAGATCAATCTTTTTGGTAACATGGTATCAGTCTATTAGAACTAGTCCTACCCTAACTTGGTACCCCCCTGACCTCCTGCCCCCCTCGGATGCCAAGATCTTTCAAGGATTAAAAATCAAACTCCTAGTTTCCAATCATACAAGAAAATCTTCATATTGCATATGTTATTATTTGATTTCTTATTCATGCATCCAAACATGGCAAATCTTACCGCTTTTGTTGGATGCCTCCTATTAACGCTATCCTCGTTCCGTTTCATATAAGATCAATCTTTCTCGTAACATGGTATAAGAACTAGTCCTTCCCTAACATGGTACCATCCTCATCGCCTTGTTGTCACTCTGAATCTTTCCCGTCAAGGGATATGACATGGTTCTTCCGATTTCGACCATGTATGTGAGTAGGGTTTTTAAGATTATTCCTGTGCCGATTATAGTAATACTTCCTTATAAATGGATATACCCCTGTAATTACTGTGTAACGCCATGTTAGCAGATGTTGGGCTCTTTTCTTTGTTAATTATGTCTGTTATTGTTTGTGAAAATCAATCATGTGAAAGTCTGTCAATTCTTTCAAGTACCACACTGTAATTTTGCTAGAAGGTCGAGAACTTCTGATGCAGTTTACTGCATTTGGTTGCCTATTGTCCCATTACTTCTTGGTGCTTTTTGAATGCATTCCCAATGTTTCCAAATGGTACTTTTTTCATAGAATTTCATAACTAAGATTTGGTTGTTTAGGATGCATTGAAAAGGAGTGTTCTTGAGCTGTTGACAAACAAAGGCAGCAAAACGGAGCTTCAACTAGGATTCAGGTTTTGCCTCATTGATGTGGTAGATTTTATTTTTTGCATTCAGTTGATCTTCTCTCCTGACTGATTGGCTTTAAACTGCGGAGATTTTTGATGTCCATCTGATCTCAGGAAGCCAGCAGTGATCATGGTTGTTGGTGTGAATGGAGGTGGAAAGACAACCTCTCTTGGTAATTACTTCTTGTTGTGGCTGATTATATGTCCTTATTATTCATATATATAATTGGATGAAATACCAAGTCGAATACTACTCAGCTAATAAAATGATCCTTAGAGTCTGTTACTCTTAGTTTGTATTCATTTATAAGTAAGTACATCATCATTAGATCCCTTCTATGCGCTCTAATCCATTATTTGCTTTCAAATCACCTTTTTTTCATCTTTTTTTTTTTGGTACACTTCAGCATATATGAATTGTAGCATATGTGTATTTTTTGTGTTGTTAAATATCCAGTTATCTATTTCTCTAAATACTTTTGGAGTAGATTGTACCATTTGGCAGTACCAAGGGCATATACTCTAGATTTTCTATGAGATTGCTTCTTTTTCTATTACTTTGCAGGGAAGCTTGCTCATAGATTGAAGAAAGAGGGAGTAAAGGTTAGCTATAGATATTAATATTTGGGTTTTATTTGAGAAATAAAAGCATATATTGTATACTTGTTTCTACGAATTTTTTGTACTACTGTTTTACTAAAATAAATTCAGCTTGCTGTACTATATAACTTGTCACGCCCCGGCGTCGAAACTGCGACCCGGGCTCGCCAACAGATCCGCCGCCCATACGGGAAGCCCAGTATAGACGAAGCGACTAACCTGCAAAAGATCAACTATACTATACAGATATCAGAGCTGAAAGTAAAACTGCTAGAAATAAAAACTAAGTGAACAACTACAACTCTCAAATAATACAATCCAACCTCACCAAAATACAGAAATCTCTCGAGCAGTAAAAAAAATACAACTCTATACCTCACTACAAAGTTCTCTCAACATGAACTCTCAAAAGTAATAAGGGTACATCTACTCTCAGGACGACGACTGGTAGGGATCTAGCTCGCGACTCCCTTACCTCGATCAGAAGAAGCAACAACAGGAGCAACTGGGACAGGGGTAGAGGTCCCTGTGGGAAAAGACACCACGACGGGTGTGAGAACTACGTCCCAAGTAGTTCTCAGTGGGTGCCGCCAACAAGGCCGACGGTCTGCCCACTAAGTCTACTAGAGGCAAAAAGTAACATATGCAGTGCTGAAGGAAAAGCAGGTAAAGTAAACTCTACAGCTACTATGCCTCTATCTAGATGCTCAAAAGTGGAACAGAAAGAACATGATGCTACAACTAGCCCTCGACTCAAATCACCCAATCTAAACTGACTGCCTCAACGGGTCCAGTCAAACCTGCGCCTACCTACTGCCGTAACATCCCGGAGGACCGGACTTACGTAGGGCGTCCGTGACTGCCACTAACTGGCCCAGCCAGAGGGACTGCGTCCGTAACTGCCATTAACTTGCCCAGTCAGAGGGACGGCGTCGACAAGTCGCGATACAAAAGTAGCAAATCCACCCCGGGCGTGGCTCTCGAGGGGAGCGACCCCATCGAGGAAGAAGGTATCCGCGCACTCGGTCGAGCTCAAAGTGGCACTGCAGGCTATAGTCAAAATCCACGCTCACGCACTGAACGGAAAGACTCAATCCTCAAACATCTCGCACAACAGTCGGAGCACTCTCGACGACTCAACTGATCAGCTCACGCGAAACACGAGACACAAGCCTCTCCAATAACTCACAGCACAAAACACACTGGCTGGAGACACTCCACAGCCAGGATCGACCCACAACAGAACACTAAACTCACAGGAAAGACCGACACCATAAGGGTTCGAAATCCCGGTAGGCCGGTGCTTAGAACCCTATCAAACAAGAACAGACTTTAGGCTCCGCCTATCGAAGTTCCCGACCCCTTATAGTTCGGGGACACAACAACCTCGGTACAACACGCAGAAGACACCAACTAGGGCCCGAAAGTCCCGGGAGACCTACACCTACAACCCTATCAAACAAGAACAGGTTCTAGGCTCGGCCCCCGCGGCTTCCTTCCCGACAAAGGAACGGCCCCTAGAACCCAGACCACTCGAATCCTTTCGAGTGGAGAGATTACAGGAAACAGGTGACATTTGTTATTGAAAACCATTTTGATCTGGAAGAAATTCATATTTAATGATTTTAGTTCTTTTTAGAAAAACAGTTAGAAAACAAGTGTTTTACCCAAACCTCGAAGGGCTGATGCTTTTGTCCAATCAAACAAGAACAGACTCCAGCGGCCCTTCGATGCTTGGAAGAAAGCATTGGTAGACTAAAATCATGTGTATGTCGAAAAGGGTTCTAGGTTCTAGGTCCGGCTAACACTAGTAAACTACTGCCACTAACACAGTGGCGACAACCCAAACAGGGGAAAAACAAGACCTCCCGGGACCACCGTTTACCCCAAACGGTTCCCGGTACAGACAAGCGATCCACTACATCTACCAGACTCCACTCTGCTCCCAAGCACGAGTGCAAATGCATCCCACACTAAAAAGAAGTCCCGACTGCTCGGCCCACTACCCGGGCGAGGATAACACTAAGTCCAGGAATGAAACATAAAGTGTGGATGTCTAAACATAAAGAACCCTAGCCCAAGTGAGGGTTTTCTACTTGTCTGGTTACACATGCAACATATGGCGGGGGTGCTAGGTCAGGTTCCAAGATAATAATAATCAACAGTTGCAGGAGAGAAATAAACACATAATCACCTAACAACAACAGGAACATCAATTCCTATATTCTAGCATGCTATACAAAATACATTACAACATGCATGCACCTATGCAGATAGAATTAATGCACAGTCCATTGGTCATGAAGACAAGGCCACCCACCTGAAGGTGCTAACTGTCCGGGGTCACACAGCTGAGAAAACCAGAAAAACAGCAACTCTTATGTCCCACAGGTCCAGTACAGTCCACAATCCCTCCTGGGTACAACAAAAGGCTACAGTTACACTTAAATCCCAAAATCTGCCAAGAAATACTACACTGTAAATTCAGCCGCAAAGATGCGATTATTTCACCTGCTGAATGTGCTCAAGAAATTCCAAATAAAATATCCCTGCGTTCTACGCGTCGATAGCTTCGAAACAAGTACCTGCACGCCCAAATCGGAGCCCCGTAGGTCAAGTTATAAATTCCACAATACGGGCGCGCGAAAACATACAACCACACAACTGTAAAATCTTGCACAGATAAAGAGAAAGATGTATACCTCCGGGAAGGCCTCAAGAAATTCCAAAAAAAATACCACGATGATCCTCGCGTCGAGTAGATGAAAAAAGTCTATAAGAGCGTCTCAATCCGATGCCCGGTTGCGGAGATAAAATTCCATCAATCTGCTGCCCTCAAAAATCCACACAGCAAACAAGGTCCTCAGAGAGCAAGGTAGAACTCCTCGAAAAACGCGAAACCAGAAAATGTGCGAGAAACCAAAATCGTAGCCTCACCTGTTGCGAATCCAACGGCGAAGAAATCGCTCAAAAAGATGGTCGGAGTAGGCCGGGGGAGCTCGTGCACCGAAGAGCGACGGAAGAAGCACCGAAGAAAGAGCGTCGCGCCGCGCCAAGAAAATGAGAATCTCGAAAAGCGTGCCCCCAAAAATCCCCAAACTCTGCAGATGGAAGCTACTCTGCGAGAGGAACAACTTTGCTGAAGACCTCCCGTCGGTTTGGAGCTCGGAAGTGGAGGAAAAGGGGTGAACAAGGCGGCTCGGATCGTTTAAATAGGGCCAGAAAACAATTGGAGAAATGACGGTTGAGTCCCAAGTTCTGGGCGCCCGGAAGTTCCGGGCTGCTACAGTGTTGGGCCCGGCCCAACACTGTGCAGGCCCAAAACCTCCACGGGCCTCCACGTCGCCCGCCAAACAGCGCGCAGCGAAACGGGCCACTACGCGGGCGACACGTGGCCACCCCCAGCGTCGACACGTGGCCCGGCAGTCCGTCAACGCGCGCCTGGCGCGCGCACGTGCGCGCGCCAGCGCCGCCTGCGCACAGTGTCAGGCACGCGCCCCGAGGTGAGCCGCACCAGCTCGGTGCACCGGGCGCGCAACACCGGACCAACAGCAGGCCGACACGTGTCCACCCTCAGGTGCACGCAGGCGCCGTGGACCGCGCACCTGCCCGCGCGCCTGCCCGCCGCCGCGCCGCCGCGCTCCGCCGCCGCCGCCGCCGCCCGCCGCCGCCGCCGCCGCCCGCCGCCGGCCGGAACAGTACCAAGCCGCCTCGAAAACCGTGCGCGACATCCGGGCTCCGAAAAATGCAAATAAATAGTCCATTTTCATCGTTTTCGCGCGCTGAATCCAAATTCGATGTCCGTTTCTCCAAATTCTCATCCGAAATTTTGCCGAAGGCCCCCGGAAAGCCCACTTGATCCGATTTTCACGCCGGGTCCATTTCAAAAATCCATTTTGCCAAATTCCATCTCTAAAAATTCCCGAAGGCATCCGGAGAGGTGATCTTTTATCCAAACTTCGCCCTGAGTCCAAATTTGACATCCGTGTCGCGCGAAATCACTACTAAACACTCGACGGGTCCTCCAAATACTCCCGTGATCCATAATTAAGCCCGAAGTCCACCACTTGTGTCCAAATTGCACACAAACACCTCCAACACACCACGCAGGCCTTCGAAAGCTGCCAAACAACCAGAAAACTCCCCGCGGGGAAACCAGGTCCTCACATAACTACTATGTGGAAGTATCAATACTTGTAGAACTATGATGTCAGAGAATAAAGATTTAAAAATTTCTATTATGGGAGAACGTAAAATTGATTCCTACATTTTATGGGTTTAAGTATTTATTCGAACAAGTGAATTGAGAAATGAAACATCAGATTTCTAACTGGTACGCAATCCTTATAGTTGTTAGATGTCCTTTGGAAAACTAGTTCGCAAGAAGAATCTGTTTCACTTCCACTGTTGATTTTTATTAGGCCTTCTGTTCAGCGTTAGTTATTCCTCCTTGAGATATTATAACAAAGTGTCAAGTTCCTTTTTAGCATAGTAAAACAGAATCTCTGAGTGTTTGTCGTCTGCAACAACATTGTTTCGGCAAAGTATTGATTGTCAATTTAGTTTTGCACATGATTTGTCACAAACGAACGGACTTTTTTTTAAAAATAACCTTATAAATTATTAAAATTTGCAAAATAACCCTCTATAAATTTTTTTTTGCAAAACTAACCTTACTTTTGCCAACTCGGCGCCACGCTGGGTAGACCACCTGAAGGCGGTGAATCGTTATTCACCGCCTTCAGTAAAAACACTTAAGGCGGTGAACGATTCACCCCCTTCACCGTATATACTGAAGGCGGTGAACCATTCACTGCCTTCAGTATATATGCTGAAGGCGGTGAACCATTCACTGCCTTCAGTATACATGCTGAAGGCGGTGAATGGTTCACCGCCTTCAGCGCCAAATTTCGCCTTCGCCTCAGGACTTAACCAATTTCCTTTGAAAATTGGCTTGTGTAGTTTTTGTCTTAAAGACGCTGAATCGTTCAACGCCTTTAATACAATGAAGAAGGCGCTGAACGGTTCAGCGCCTTTAGCATTACACTAAAGGCGCTGAACGATTCAGCGCCTTTAGCATTAGCGCTGAATCGTTCAGCGCCTTTAGCCACAGTAACCACCAACATTTTTTTTCCAAGTTAAAAAAAGCAAATTTTGTATAACAAGTTTCACAATATTCAGATTTTGAGCTAAAACATTCAGAAATTATGTAGATCAAGTTTCACAACATTCAGAAATTACAGTTGAGTAACAACTAAATTCCAAGATCACAAAAATTTCAATAATACAACCACAAACTCAAAATTGAGCTAAAACTCAATTTTGAGTTCGTCCTCTTCCTCGACATCCTCGGCCACGCCTGCATCCACGCCCTCGCCCACGCCCCACTCCCACGAGTAACAGCAAGCTCGATAATCGGTATATTATCAAGATGCTCGACGGCTCCCAACTGATCGAGCTCCTTGATAATACCACCCTCATTACGCTCAGCAATATGCTGGATCTCCTGTGGCGATGATGACGAGGGACGACGACGTGAATATGTCGAAACAAAAGATGTCCGTAATACAGGAGGCGGGAGCGGCTCTGAAGTCGAGAAAAATATCGTAGGGGCTTGAATGGGAGGAGAGGGAGATCGTGGCACCTAATGGGACCTAAATAGTTAGTTAATTTGAATTTGAAGACTTATTTTGAAATTTATGCTGATATGAAGGTATCTGATGACTCGAGGACGATGCGTGAGTATAATCTCGACGATCCCTCGAATCTCTGATAGTAGGTAGTATTGGTACATTTTGTAGTACCATATGAATCTGCCGGCTCATATCTGCCAGAGTCCCGAATGTGATCTCAGGTGACGATCGATCATGCACTAACTGGCATATAGTAGCATCCATCTAATATATAGTGTCGACCTACATTTTAATTTACAAATTAAATTTATATTACATATACAAAACATATTAAATATATATATATAAATTATTATACCAGTGTCCTCTCTATATGCCTACGAGGATGAAAAATCACCGGAGGATGGACGATATATCCATCTCCTCGTAATCGTCCAGTTCCATTGCATGTATATGAATGCCGCCCGCAGTGGGTCCTCACTAGTAGCCGGGAGCTGATCAACAATGTGATCTAACCTCTCAGACCACTTCTCAATGTGTGCAGTGTGAAATGCATTCCAATCCTTATCCGAATGCCCACATGATGTCACGCGTCGGATGGACTCCACATTGAGAGGTATATGCTGGAGAAGACTGAACTGCCGCAGGTATCGGTTTGGTACATGCATCTCTATAATGTGAAAGCAGATGATGACTGTTCTTGAACGCCAGACTTGAGAGCCCTGTACACAGAAGTCTGGTAATGCGGCTAAAATCTCATCTGTATACGGCATCCATATAACCTGTTAATAACACAAATGATCAGTTAATATAAAAATGTTTAGAAAAAATATATTTAAAGTATTGAATAAAACATTTACATACCTATGTCTCTCTCTGCTGATCCAACTCATCTCTATAAAACTCAATGTCAGTGGTCCTGACATTGGCTCCAAAGCGTAGTCCTCCAGCGTTGGCCCATCTAGATTATAAAATACATATATTAGTTGCAATTACATTTGAAATACAAAAATCTACTATATCAAATAAATGTCTTACCGGCAACCCAGAGGTCGATCTACTATATCGGGTAGCGCTAGGACGCCTGTAGGTCGGCCGATATGAATGTGGTCCCAGGCCCAAATCTAAAAATTAACACCAACGGCTTAATATAATAAATAAAATAATAAATACCAATATATTAATATAATACTGAAATCAAAATATTAGATATTATACCTGTAATAGGGTCCCAAAACAACAACATTCGGCCTTCCCGTTCAGTGAGGCAGGTCCTAGCGCTCGATATAGATATGCCAAGGTAGCTGCATCCCACGCATAAGCCCCGCAGATATCGAAATCAGCCAAAAGTGGTAGCCACTTTAGGTGAACTCTGTGTCCAGTAGGGTTGGGAAAGAAACTACAGCCGATTTGATATAACATATATGCACGGGCTGTAGCTGCCACTACTTCTGCAGGGGCATCTAGATGTATATGGCTATACTGCTCATATCACCACGCTAGACATATCTGCGACCCCTTGATATCGTCGGGCACAACTCCCAAC
The DNA here is from genome assembly GCA_029168755.2 of Tillandsia fasciculata. Classification (NCBI taxonomy): domain Eukaryota; kingdom Viridiplantae; phylum Streptophyta; class Magnoliopsida; order Poales; family Bromeliaceae; genus Tillandsia; species Tillandsia fasciculata. The sequence continues at coordinate 12,532,217 of CM054945.1, read as the reverse complement.
AATGCCTCGCATAGAGCCTCTCGGTCTTGCATCGCATTTTCTGTCACTAGCGGACCGTCGACACGGAGACTAGAAATAACCGCCACATCCTGGAGTGTGACGGTCATCTCACCATGGCGAAAGTGCAACGTCTGGGTCTCCTGTCTCCACCTCTCGGCAAGGGCGGCTAATAAAGCCTGATCCAGCTGCACGCGTCTTAGTCGTGCTACCCCGTAAAATCCAGACTGTCGGAGTAGATCTAGTACAGCTGGATGGTCAAGCTCCCACTGGTTGAGCTTGCGCTTATGCTCTAAGAACTGCACGGCACGATACTCCTGTGATGCAAAAAAATATAGTTAGCTCTTACATCAATTCAGCTTATTTATATTACGATAAATATCAAATAAAATTTTATAGCTCTTACCTCAGTCTTGATAAATGCTGACCTATAGAGATGCTGCTCTGCTAGGACCGACGGATCAACTGGTCCCGTGTCCTTGTGATCTGCCATCTGCATATGTAATCTACATATTAGTAACATAATAGCTAAAAAAAGCAAAATATTAAGACAACATAAATAAAATTGTGGAAGTCATAGACCGACGTCCTTGTTGCACTCTTTCTACATTTTGTGGACATGTGCTCCTATAGTGTTGTTTACAAATCGAGCATTTTCCTCGTCGGCCACCCCCCTCGTCCATTATATTACGAATACGTGTAGATCGTGGACGACCTTTCTTCCTTCGTATAGGAGGCGGTACAATCGGGGGGCCTTGGGGTCGTGGCCAGTGCCGTCTATCAGGAATAGGATGAAAATGTCGTGCGTAAGTCGCATGATAGCAGTCCATACTATACCAGCGTGAATAAAAAATATGATAGTCTATTCTTATTTGTGAAGTACTACAGACTGCTAGGAGATGCGAGCAAGGTATTCCCGTTAGAAGAAATTCACCACATGAGCATTGTGCTTCTGTTCCATTCACGATCATTGTGTAGGAGAAATCTCCAGTATTGACTTCAACTTCCATTAGTCCAAAGCGTTGGACAATGTGTCCCCGCGCTTGACCCATACCTTGGGTAATTATTACTTGTATTTTAGGACTTAACGCGCCCGTCACACTTTCACCGTGATCGCGGCGTTTTAAGAAATACGTATTCAGTTTATAAGATATCGCCGCAACAAAAGCCGTGATCGGCAAAGCACGAATCCCCTTAAGTACCCTATTTAACGATTTAGAAATATTCGTAGTCAGCAACCCAAATTGTCGGCCTCTATCAAATGCCCTTGCCCAGTACTTTCTATATCTTTCAAGATCATGCACCCACTGCCAAGCATCGTGATCTAACGCATCTAATTCTTCTTTTAGCTGATAATATTCGGTCGGTGTTGAAGCACTTCCGATATTGCAGAACTTATCTAACAAAGTATCGTTTTTGAAGCGCTTATTCATATTTGCTTTTATGTGTCGAAGACACCAACGATGCGAGTGACCCTGTCGTGGAAGATAGTTATCAACCACTATTTCCCTCAATCTAGGAAATCGATCAGATATATAACAAATGGTTCTATCACGGGTAACATATTGACGCATATTCTGCAGAAACCATTACCAACTCCCTCCATTCTTCCCTTCACAAATTCCAAATGCCAAAGGATATAGTCCATTATTTGCATCTGCAGCCGTCGCTATTAAAGCATGACCTTCGTATTTGCCGTACATATGAGTGGCATCAATACTCACAATATGCGAATCCATGAATCGAAGGTCCAAATGACCAAAAAACACGGCTAAAGCGACAAATCCCATCAGCGGGCCACCTATGTTCCAGACGCCATACAGTACCAGGATTACATTCCTTCAGTATAGTAAGGTAACGAGGCAAGTCTGTGTATGACTGCTCCCATATTCCGTAAATAATCTGTAACGCTTTACTCCTTGCTTGCCAAGCCTTCCATTAAGTTATGTCAACATGCAAAATTGATCGCACCGTTTCTTGAATTTCTTTTGGCGTCATATTAAGTCTTACCTTTAATGTCGGGAGAATCAATTGACATATAAGGCTCGAATTACAATTACGGTCCGCCGCGTTCAACATTGAAATTACACGTGTGTGGACCAGCATATGTTTTTACCCTAAAGTACGTCCAAGGAATAAAGTGTCGCCCCGTGCCGCTCGGCACGGGGCGGCACGTACCGTGCCCCCAATATAGGGGCACGGTACAAAGGGGGTGCCAAGGCACCCTCGTGCCGCGATACCCTCGCGGGTATCGCGCGAGACAGCGCGATACCCGCGAGGGTATCGCGCGAGACGGGCGATACCCCACGGGGTATCGCCGCTCCTCTTTTTTTTTGTTTTTTTTATGCAAATCCTCTCTCTCTCTCTCTCTCTCTCTCTCTCTCTCTCTCTCTCCCACACAGTTAGTTTAGATTTTTTGTTCGGTTGTTTTTTTTTCTCTCACAGTTAGTTTTGATTTTTTTTGTTGTGATTGCTTTTTTTTTTTGGGGTGAGCTTTTGTACCTTTCATCCGTTGTTATTATTATTATTTTTTTAATATATATTTTTTTGGTAGGTTCTTAGGTCTTCCATCCAATTTTTTTTGGGATTCGTCTTTATATTTCCAACGTAATTTTTTTTAAAAAAAATATTTTTAATTTGTAATTTTTTTTTTAAAAAATATAAAATTAGGTAATTTTTTTATTTATATTCTATAAAAAGTTGAAAATTAATATAATTGATTTAATTATTATATAGTCAATTACCTAATTTGGCGCGCCATAGACATTTAATGGGAACACGTCAAGAGGCTAAAACACACTTTGGCAGAAAGACATCATTATGCATGAATCAACAACCTTAAACCACGAACGTGAACTACTTATATAAAAGTATGAGACCCATTTGGCGCGCCGGGAGCTGAGCTTGTGTTGTCCATGGATGTACTTGAGGGCTTTATAGTCATAATACAGCATGAACGGCTTGTGGATCAGGTAGTGCCGCCAGTATTTGAGCGCTTGGATGATGGTGAAGAACTCTGGTTGAGTAGTGTTTGTTTTGGGGTCCTGATGTAACTCAAGGTCGGTACTCCGAACCTAACTTGAGTCACAGGTTCCAAAAATGAAACCTAAAACTCTGGGATGGCCTAAAATGGGATGAACAAACTAAAAGATCCTTCAGCTCCGGGATGGATCAGATGGTTTGGCAAGTTATCTTGATTCAAAACGAGTCTTTCTTGTTTGAATCAATTACGAAAATGACTTGCACTCCTTAATATGTTTGGCCGAAACCTCATAAGTTTGACCGATTTGAACGAAAAGTGAAAACTTAGAAATTCCTCAAAGAAAATGAAACACAACAAAACAATTGGCTATCAAACACTTAATTCAACGAATCAAAACAAAGACTTACTTGACTTAGAACTGTACATGTCCAACCTTGTACTTCACCCAAATCAAAGGAAGTACAAGCTAAATTAGAAAAAGCCAAATTCGAATCCAGGAAACTGGCCCTCTATTTATAGCTGATAGAAGGGAAAATGAAGAAAATTACAAAAAATATCTTAGAAAAAAAAAACTTGTAAGATATTTTAAGGCGTGCAAGCTTGTTTGTCTCTGCCAATGGGATGCATTGGTGCAGTGTTCCATCCAATCTTTTGTTGCCAAAAAACCCTGATGACATGTTCTGCTCAATGAGAAGCTGCCACTTAGGAGTCCAGGGAGTCCAGGCTGGTGAAGAGTCCAACTGTCCATCAGACTGATTCCCTGAAGGTAGGCTACCTGTGGCTATCAAACTATCTCTGGCAGCAGTCTCCCTGGCGTCAAAAACTGCTTGGACGCCCAAGGCCTTCTAGAAGGTGCACACGCCCAGTTGTGCTTTGTTGCGGTCTCTGCTCTGCTAGTTGTGAAACAGGCCATGTGACTGTCATGTGACCTTCTTGGTGGGTCCTGCTTAGATTTTGTTGCCATTAGGTAGCAAAAATTAGACTCCCTTTGCCCTGACTTCATTTGAATTGCTCGCTATTCTATTATACACAACACCTATAGATTCTCTTAGTATGTCACTAACTTTCTTTTTGAGTTGAAAACAAACGAGTGAAACCTTCTTTTCTTTTAGGCTTACTTCCTGATTTCCTAAAATAAAATGGAAAGATATCAAGTGTCAGGAAACTTGGAACAATTGTCGTCCTACTTTGGCATTAGAATTTACTATTGAGATCACTGTGTTCTATCCTAAGCAAGAAGCACTACTGGCGAGATCACACTGTCCCCACTTTTCTATCTCAATAAGTATAGGGTCGATGAGTGAAAAGAAAAGCTTTCTTTCTTGTGGCACTTACACTGGGGAATATGCCTTTTATTGGATTTCGTTCTATACGAGAACAGACGGGAGAGCTGGAAACTCTCTTGCAAAGGCATTAGGCATTATATTAAACCCGCACCTCCCAACTATGCCTCTCTCCCCCGAACTCATACCCTTGGGATCACTAAACTAGCCCTCTCCCTAGACTGACCATCTATTGCGAGGCTGAAACTGTAGATTTAGTTAGGCTTCCTACTCTTTTCTTTCTAGATCTAGCTCTGTCCGTAAGGCACCTTAGCCGACGTTAGACTAGGCGGATTCATCCCCTCCCTCCGAAAGATGAAGCTGGTATACTGGCTTATGAGGACCGGTTCTCATTGTGCCCTTGCAGGATCTGATTAAAATTCCTGACAGCGAGGCTGATTCTCATCAGATGCGCCTTGTCCGCTCTTTGAGCCTTCTCTGCTCTCTATCAAGGTAACTAACAATTCCATTTTGAATTAAGAGAAGAAAGATCGTAGCGTAGAAAGTCTTGCTATCTCCTCTCGTTGAGGTTAAGCAACTAGGTAGTAGCCTAAGCGCGTTTAAGGTCCAATCATGCTAGTTAAGCTATATGCTTAGTTGATGTAAGTCGAACGTTCTTTTCGGAGCTTTTTGAGTTCGAAAGAGAAGTAAGCCGAACCTCTGAGGACTCAATATGAAAGAGAAAGGTCTTCCTTTACCTTTAAGCCCGAAAGTCGTCCTCTTTATCACCGGTCGCAGAAAGTATTTTTATTTAGTTTAGTTTCCCTTTCATTTCTTTTCTTCCTTGTTCCTTTTCATTAGACTTTCTTTGTTTGAGAACATGGTTGAATTCTATTCTATTATTATTAAATTTTATTCAATTTCTTTCTTTTCTTTTTTATTGAATGCCACTTGAGCATTTTCTTATCTTGCTTAGGGGATTAACCTTTGACCCGGTGGGACATAATCTCTGTAATCTCTGTCTCGTGCCCTTACTAATACTATTGAAAGAGTCAGAGTGTAGGCTTGATAATGGACATATAGGGGCCAAAAGGAAGATGTAGGAGTTAAAAGAGTTTCCAATTCAAAAATTAATGCTTCAAAGAATATTTTTTAGTCCACTTTGAAGATTCAGGAGGAAAGAGGGGAGTTGGCATTTTCTTTTTGAGTTCTGCTTGGTTAGCCGTTAAGCTGTCCTGCTGTGAGTGGGGGAAAGGGAAGATTGGTGAGGTGACTCTTATATTGTCAACTATCGTAACATACATATAGTTGGGCTTATCTTGCAACTTTCTATCCTATGCGTCGATAGACAGAGGTGGCTTTTTCGGCGATCATCTTTTTCTGTAGTCTCGTTGCAAGACTACAGAAAGTGACTGAGATCTTTCTATTTTCAATTCTTTTGTGGCGCAAGACTATATATATAGAAGATATTGCCTCAATCATGCTCTTGCGAGGTGGTGGTGACTTCGTGATCTATCAAAAATGCTTAGACTTTATGGTCTAATGCAAGCAAGCGGGTGCTGATGATGCTAACCGTGCTTGTGGTCTTTCAATTAATACAAGCAAGCGAGTGGGTCTACCGGGAAGACTGATTTAGGAATTTCCCATTCTTTGGCATCATGCAAGGGTCACCGTCCTTCTTTAGCAAGCCGTATGCTCCGTTGGAATAGACCGTATCCACAACATATGGTTCTTCCCACTCCACTTTTCTTCAAATATTCCTTTTGACTTGTGCGTGATGATCATAGGCCGTTTAACTGCTAGGACTAGATCCTCTTTATTGAAAAGCCGTTTTTGGGCCTTTTTATTGAAGGCACCGGCCATCCGAGCTTGATCAATCTCTGTCCTTTGTCGAACCTCAAGTCCTTCTTCGTCTAGAGACTGACGCTCTTGGAGGCCCCTTTTCCTCTTCCGTCATTCCACATTGTAAAGCAACACGGAGTGACGGAATTCTAATTTCACGAGGCTTCACAGCCGTAAACTAAAGAGTATGGCCTGGCTTGCTCCTCGGACCGTTCTGCGATAAGCCCATAAGGCTTCCTATTGCCTTATGGCAATCTCCTTTCTTTCCGGCTTTTTGAGAATAAGATAATTTCTTATTGAAAGCTTCAATTAGGCCATTTGTAGCGGCCTTGTAAGCCATGAGATATTTCTAATTACTTTTTCTATGAATTTTTGGAAAGGTTGGTCTCGAAACTGTGGCCCCTTATCATGGATGAAGCCCTTTGGGCACTCCGAAGATAGAAAGAATCTTCGTTCTGAGGAAGTTGAGAACGGCGGAGACGACTTCACTCAAGGCGACGGCTTCGGCCCACTTGGAGAAGTAATCTGTGACCGGTGAAGATCAAAGGGGTGTCCACTTGATGATGGCGGATTGATCGGTCCGATTACATCCATTCCCTGGCCATGATGCTACCCTTGGGTCTAGCGCTTCAGGTGCGTCGGTGGATGAAGTTAGCATGAGATTGGCAAGCAAAATAGCGTATTGCGAACTCCATTGCATCCCGTATCATAGTTGGCCAGTAGTAAGCCATTCATTGAATACGGTCGTGCAACTTTGGACCGGGTTGATGGGCTCCACAAGTACCGCTATGCATATCGTGTAGAACTTTTTCAGCTTCTTTGATAGTTAAGTTAAGTTAAGTATAGTTAAGTTAAGTATTGACATCCTCTTTTTTCTTTTTAAAAAGTTAGTAAGAGTCTTTTTCTCTGCCTCTGATTTTTCCACCGATCTTGGCTATACCTGAATCTAACTGATAACAAGGGGACTATTAGTAGTCTAATTGATAGCATAATCTATGCTCAATTCTGCTGCTTCTAATGGCATTTTATTGTAAGTCAGCCATTCGTTTTCTCTCGAAAAAGAGAGGTTTGATCTTATGTTTAATCATTCTGTTCAAGACAAATCAACGCCAGGGCAATTCCTTAGATTTAAATCTAGCTCTTGGCTATTAGTGGTTTGCTTTCAAAGAGGGATTGATTCCCAGCAACCCTACTAATAAAGGGGCTTGAAAGCTGCAAAGGGTGCAAACTCAGGAACACCCTATCTTACTAAAAATGAAAAAGGAGCTCGAAAGCAACAACTCGTATAAAAAAGGCAAACGGAGGCTACTCGAAAGCCACAACACAATTAATTAATTTGGTTTTAAAACTGTTAAATCCGCTTATAGCGATTATGAAAAGTTAAAATAAAGTCATCTTAGTAATCACTGACGACCAAGGAACACTGTATTGCTGCTTACCTGTTTACTAAGACTGTTTTGAGACTAGCACCCAAGTCGGGTGGGTTATTTGTTGCACTGTACCTGAAACAGTGCGCTTCTTCCCTTCAACTTGCGTATGGAGGTGATAAAACGCCTCATAGTCTGTTACCAGTCCCAGTATCCCTCACAAGGTCAGGGTATCCACGAATCATTCCACGCTTTCATCGTAATATTATCTTTAAACGCGATGAAAGGGCTGATGTTTTGGTTCAAATGTACCTATCTTTCTTCTCCCTTAAGTAAAGTGGACTCAAATCAATGAAGTGAAAGATCCCAACCTCTTTGTTTGAAGCTTTGCCAGGAAGCTTCTACTTGCTTGTTGAAGCTTCGCTTCCCAAAAAACACAACAAACAATTCAATTAGCAACTCTCGGAAAAAGCTTATCTTTGATAGCGGTCATAGGGAGGGTGAAGAAAGGATCTGATCGTAGATAGAGACTGAAACCAGTGCGCGGGGGTAGGGGCGGATGTAGCCAAGTGGATCAAGGCAGTGGATTGTGAATCCACCACGCGCGGGTTCAATCCCCGTCGTTCGCCCATCAATAAATGGACCATTAGTTACGGAGACACAAGACAAACCTTTCCCACCGTCAAAGAATTTTTCTGCAATTTGCTTTCAAACGCATCCAATTGGTATCCGATTGAATCACCATAGATTCGCGTCGCCTACTTGCTGAAAGCACAAACAAATGCATTGATTGAAGTTTTTTCTTTGTGCAGACCTTACACTTTTTTTTTTTTCGTAATGCCTCGGATGAAGAAAAAATCTCCCAATCCGTGATCATAGGCGGTCGGGTGAGGCCCCCGTCTCGAATTCCCTACCTGCTGATGAAGAAGCAGTGCACGCAGAAAGAGAGAGTGAGGTTGGTCCGGGCTAATACAAATATAGCTCAGAATGCTTTAGGATGCAAGCACGCCCAGCGAGAAAGACCCTGGGAGTTTCACTCATTGAAGGATAGACATTCCTTCCATTGGAAAATAATATCGGAGGGGTGGCTGATCCCGATTCGATCATCAGATGGGCTGTCCATTTCACCAGAATAGTCATCTTCCTCGCAAGCAAGTCAAGGTCAATCAAAGAAAGCAAGCTCCCATTTGACACTATAAAAGAAAGCCTAAAAACTATTTGCGTTGCGCACGGAGTTCTCACGTCAAGGAGTAGATAAGCGGACACTGTTCAAAATCAAAGTGTGCACGAGGCAAGCATATGACACCAACCTTCTTCGGTTAGTCAAAGGTCAGGAGCTCAATCAAAACTAGCTACACTTGCCTCTCAGCCTGCCTGCAATCCTTCCTGGCTGGTGAAACTGTTGGACGAACAGGACTCGTCTTTCATGCGGGCTCTCTTTCACTGGGAAAGCGACCTACGGAAGTCTTCTCACTTGGAAAACAGCTCACCATCATTTGATGAAAATAGACAGGTCCATAAAAATAAGTACGAAGGCTATTCAGTGAGTTTACACGGAAGCAAGCAAATAGCTGATAGTTGTCTGTGCCCAAGGTCAGATTATCGACATATCGGTATTGTCAAAATCGGGTAGCAAGCTGATAACATATCCATCGCGCTTTCCCGGACTAGACCGTAGCAAGCTTCCAATTGGCCTGTCACCTATCATCCCCCTCCTGGTTAGAGTAGTTGGACAGAGACTCGCTCTTCTCGTCCACTTTACCAGAAGAATAGTTGTCTTCCTCATGTCGACCAGGAGTCGGTTAACTAGTCATCGGTCTTTGGTACCAAAGAAAGTCGAGAAGCAAGAAGATTGGGATGCTTTGTGGTTGTCGCTCAAGCAACTGTGGAAGCAGACTCCGTGAAAAAGTCGTGTGCAGCAAAGAAAGTAGGAAGATTGAAATCTTTGCTTCCAAAGTCGAAGACGCATATGGTGCATCAAAGAAATGGAAGGGCTATCCTTCTGTACCTTGAACCTTGCTCCCATCACCATGCCCGCTTTGCTTTGCCCCGAAAAGTGTGTTTGTCCACGAAAAATCAAAGTCGTTCATGAGACCTCGAATTCCCACGTTCCAGCCTGCATTATGCCAGCTGGTCCCACCCCCAATTGATTGAGTCAAGCGGACACCTGCTAATCTGCGCTTCCATTCGCCATAACATAGACCTGAAGCCAAGCCATTGATGAGCCTCGTTAGCTTTCAAGCCTCTCTTTCTTGCTTTCGAGCCGCATCTGATCCATACAGGTCGTTTGGTTTCCCTTTCTCAAAATGAAAGAAAGAAGAAAGCAAGGCTTTGCCTGCGCATTGATCCGGCCTCGCTAATTGAAAGCAAGACTCACACGTCTGCTTATTAATCTGATGGGTCCCTCACTTGACCGGGGGATAGTTAGGCACATGGCTGTCGAAAGATCGTTCAGTTAATGCCTCAAAAAAAGAGTACACTATGAATGAATATTTGCACACTAAAAGGAGAGAATGCCGATTTTAATATCCATACGATAAGGAAAGCAGCGCAATGACTTATTATATTACTTAATAATGCTGCTAAATACGCAAGCGCAGTCAAAGGTCATGTACAACAAGGTGCGCATATTACCTCTCACGATCGTCAAGAAGAGATCCATCGGGAATGGATTGAAAGGCATTATCTGTCTGCATGCGGAACATGACTTCTGTCTTCGCGCTCAGGCTGACTATACAATTTCAGTTTGCAAGACTATTGGTATGTGGTACGCAGCCAACCAGAAGAGCTAAATGGGATAGAGTGCTGATCTGACTCTAAAATAGGCCTTGGTTAGACTGACTTTGAACTGAGCCTAATTTTGAACCGCTAACAGTCGTCCAGGAAACGAGCTTCAGCTATGCCAAGAGAGGATTGCTTTGATTCGGCAGGTTCCTTTTTCCCTTAACAGGAAAGCAAAGCCTTTTGGCTTCCCTTGGACATTCTGTGGCAGGAATACCTGAATCTTGACTAGGCGATAAAGAAAAAAGAGATTGGTGCCGTCAGTGCGCTGTCGAAAGAAGATCAGTAGGATATAGGAGCATACCATAATTAGGAGATTTTTGTACGCCTAAGCAGTGTCGCGCTTTCTCTTCCTATGGTCGAGTGAGCTTACGCTTCCTCTTTCTCTGCTTTGCCTGCGCATTGATCCGGCCCTTCCTTACTGGTGGAACTGTTAGACTCGCATCGGCTTATTCAGTTTGTTATCCATATTTTTCATCCGCTTCACCGAGAGTGAGGCTTTCCCAGGGTAATGGAAAGGTCAGCTGAATGCGTAAAGGAATGCGCACCGCTCAACCCCCTTTCATGCTGGAGGAAAGAAAGCCGAACAGCTCCATATTAGCGAATTGCCTCTGACTACTCTTCCCAGGCTGGTAGAACTATCGGATTCCCATTCACTTAGTCAACTTATTGGTTGGAATAGAATTTCGGGTCAACCACTTGACCGAGGAGAGTGAGGTTCGTCACCACAGTCCCGAGAGAAGGCCGAGTTGAAAAGCAAACCGAAGACAAACCAACGAATGAAAGGAAGGACGGCTCGCTTTACAACCAGGGCTGCCGGATCAATGCGCAGGACGCACGATCTACAAACAACAATAGAGAGAGCCAACCAAGAACGAAAGAACCTGGAAACAAACCCGCGAGCGAATACCAAACAGAGCAAGAAGGAGGAAGGGCCGAAGGCGGCTTACTAAGCGAGAAGGCTCCAAGCAGCATTATTTAATAAGGCAATAGTGTCAAATGGGAGCTTGCTGCTTTGCAACCTAAGCGGTATAGCTAAAAATGCTTACTCATCAAGGGCCGAACGAGAGAGCTGCTCTTCTTGCTAAATTAAGTATTATCAGAGATAGGGTCACCTACTGGAACAAAAAGGACCTTGGCAAACTGGAAAATCTCATTGGCATTATTGGCAAAGAAATCCAGAGTTAGAACTTAAACAATCCGCTGGTGGACTTAGCAAGAATGACAAACGCAACCTGCAGACCCTTTATAACCACCATCTTGCCTTATTGCGTCAATTGGATACTAAATGGAGATCAAAATCCGGGTGCAAAAAGGTGACCTTAATACAAAATTTTTTCATACTACTACATCTTGACCCTTAGTGCCTTTCTCTATGGCAACTGGTAAAGCTGAGACAGGGGTGCGGGAGGAAGCCACTGAGAGCTCTGACCCCTTTCGAACTTCTTTCTTTCCTGACAGGCGAGTAATAAGTGTACGTGCCTTTCCCTTTCCATACCCTAAATCAGGTTTTATTTGAGCCTGGGTAGATACTGTATCAATAGACTAAGTAAGTACGGGACTAGAGACAGTAGTGGGGATCCTTTGAGCACCTCTAAGGAAGTATACTCTTACTCTATAGGGTAGGAAAGAGCAAGAGAGCAGTACTCGTGTTATAGTACTTCTTGAATAGCAGAAAGCGCTACTATTAGGATGCCTATCATCGGATTCTACCAACCTGGGAAATGTATGGAGAAAGACTAAAGCCCAAAAGCTGATAGCCCAATTCCTTATTTGGTTTTTGTAGCATGAGGTAAAAGTGAAAGTAGCTCTCTTCCTGAGGGAAGGAAAGAGATGACTTTTTGAATCAATTGAGTTATTTCATATTCATATTTACATAAGAGGGATGAAAGTTAGAGAAGCCCGTGCCAATACCCTCGCATAGTTTCTATAAAGATTTTCCAGTCCCATCCCAGTGAAAGCGTAAGTTGAAAGATAGCTTATAAATAAGGCATTTTTACCCCGTTCTCACAGTTGGGTATGTAATAACTCGTATTCTCATAAGAGGGAATTGGGCTTCGGTCGGATTCTTTACTCTTTTCTAATGCCAGGCCAAGTTTCTCGCTTCCAACAGAGAGAATCAAGGCAGGTGTGAAAGTGAAAGCTATCTTTTAGGAAAAAGTCTTAGTGCCAGTTCCATTCTAGCTTCTCTTTTAGTCTTAACCGGTATCTATCACAGTTAGGCCCAGTTTTGCCATCCACCAGTGGGGATGCTTCCAATTCCAAGCAAGTACCCTCCTCGAAAAGAACGCCAGTGCCAATAGCGAAAAGGTTGGTAGAGCAGAATTGGATTTTTTCTAGCCATCCATCAATGAGCTTGATAGAGTAAAGACTTGTCAAGCCAGTTAGAATAAAGAGTCCTTTGCCAGTGATTGTTCAAAACTGTATTGATACTACTGAAAGGTGTTCTATTTGCTCGACCGTTTGATTCCTGATAAAGCAAATCTTGGTTTTCGTTTCCCTTGTGATGGACCAGGGCGGGGGGGGGACATGTCAAGTATCCGCCTGGGATCATGTCTTCTTAGGTCTATTCTGGATGTACAATGCAATTTCGGTAGTAATTTTCCATTTCAGCTGGAAAATGCAGTCGGATGTTTGGGGTACTATAAGTGATCAAGGGGTGGTAACTCATATCACAGGAGGAAACTTTGCACAAAGTTCCATTACTATTAATGGGTGGCTCCGAGATTTCTTATGGGCACAGGCATCTCAGGTTATTCAGTCTTATGGTTCTTCATTATCTGCATATGGTCTTTTTTTCTTAGGTGCTCATTTTGTCTGGGCTTTCAGTTTAATGTTTCTATTCAGTGGCCGTGGTTATTGGCAAGAACTCATTGAATCCATCGTTTGGGCTCATAACAAATTAAAAGTTGCTCCTGCTACTCAGCCGTCAGCCTTGAGCATTGTACAAGGACGTGCTGTAGGAGTAACCCATTACCTTCTGGGTGGAATTGCCACTACATGGGCACTTACCCGAGTGTATTCCTATAGGGAACCTCTCAAAAAAGGGAATCTTTATAACTGAGATTTATGCAAGGGTGGAATTCCCCAGTACATTTTATTAAGGAATCTTATTTGGGATAATGATTTAATGTGAAAAAAACAATGAAATGAGTTTCAAAGGAAAATCAAATATGAATAAAATGTTGATTTGAGTTTTCTAAGGTTACTTAAATATGACTAAAATGCTGAAATGAGTTTGGTTCTTCACGGTACCGCCCCCCGGCCTGAAATAACAATTCGTCACGAACATAGAGATTTCTCTCATAGGCTCGCCTGGAAGGGTCCTAACACCCCAAAGTGGGTTTGAGAATCTTGATGAGTGGAGTGAACCATAACTCAAAGGGCACTGTTCGGATGCCCGAAGTCGAATGAGCCAGCAACCAATGCCTAGTCAATCTCTTTTATTTACCATGTGGTGAATTGAGAGAACTATAGCGTCGGTACCCCAACCGTAAGGAGTTTTTTTAGGTTAACTCCTACCTCCCGAAAGTGAAAAGCAGGGGCGAAGCCTTATAATAGAGTAAAAACTTGAAATGAGACTGGTGACAATTCCACAGTGACATTCTCCGTCATAAATCTCTTCGCAAACTCCAACGAGAGATATGAGTGACTTCCATTTCGAGATTGTCACCTCAGCATCCCTCATGATTGCCAGATATTCCTGCGCTACTTTTGAATCGGCTATTACAATGTCATCACCGACGTAGTCATTGAAGATCTTACCCGGATACGCTCTCCAGGCTGCCAACTGCCATCTGGTTTGTTAACAAGGGTAAATTTCCTCATTTTTCTGATCTTACCCTCTTTTTTGAAGGGCGAGAGAAACGATTGATTAGTAAAATCTACTCTCTAGTTCTTTATTATAGTGTTTTTTGCAGTTATTGGTCCTTTGTTGAATCTCATCTTTTATCTTTTCTCGGTGATTTGGGCCCGATCCGATATTGTGTCGCGATATCGGGCCAATTTCTGAAGTGGTTAGTTGGATTGTCTCTCTGCCTCTGGTGGTATATATAGCGTGTCTTTATGTTCTTAGTTTTTATTTGCAATGCCATTCCCATCCACCGCCGGCGGCTCGATGCGCGCAGAAGGAGAGCTTTTCCATGTGTAGGGTCGGTCAATGGATCAAAATCTAGGTTCATTCTTGCCGTATGCAAGCGTGACGTGCCTGACTGACCCAAGAAGACGTCTTTCTTTCCCTTCCTCATAAGATTCCAAAGTTTTTTGAGCGGCTCAGCGATTTCGTACATCATCATATACGATGCACACCTTTAAAGCATGCAAGATAGCTATGATGGACTATCTGTAATGCTAAGTCTAATTCAGGTCAGGGAATAGAGCTAACTGCATCAGAGAAAATAGCAATTCCTAGTCCGAATCCTGGACCTGGTTCACGCTTGAAAGCAGCAATTCTTCTTCCAATTCCAAGAGAAAGAGGAGCCATCACATCTGAGTCAACAAAAGCAAGAGCTGCTTCTATGCCATCAACGTGTCAAGCTAATTCTACTTATTAGAGGTAGCATCAAAGATCTCCGTCGTTCACTCGTAATACCCACTCTCCCTCTCGACACGTTCAACAAGCTTTACCTTTCAAAGATCTGAGCCTACAGCTTTTTGCTCTCTCCCCTCGGATCACTGAACGAACTCCCTTCCCAGAACTACTTCCTTACGTCTTCTTACAGCTAGTATAGCCTGAAGTCACTTCTTTTCCGGTCTTCCCTATGACTTGGGTCTGCTTTTGCCCTGTCTCCTTCTGCCAGCACAGAGGAAGGTTAGTTTTCACTCCCGTTGAGATTAACCTTAGCCGGAATGGCGGGACTGATTGCCCGAGATGTGATGCTTACTAATCAACTTATCTCTATTTCTCTCTCTTTGGGAATCATAGCCTACTTTCGTACCAAAGGGTTGAGACTTTCCTTCCTTGATGGAGAGAATGCGCTCCTACTATCTTTCTCAATCGCCGATGCTAAAACAAAGAGGGCCTAGACCCGAGGGGAGGTTGACTCAACAGCTAGTCTTGCCTTTTATTTTAGGAATAAACGATTAATTTCTATCAATAGACCCGCTAAAGACCCAAACCATAGAGTAGTTAGCACAGGTGCCACGGAGAGATATGTTTTTCTATCTCGCATTGACCTTCTTTATTATATTAAATAATATATGGTCAGATGCCAAGATTATTATTTGATTTTTCCGACCTAACTAAAATAGATATGTACAATGAACCAATAGATGAGATTTTCCTGTCCCTAAAAAAGAAAAAGATGACCCCTTCTTCCTGAGCATTACCAATAAATAGAAATTCGATTTTTATACGGGGTTCAGATGTATATAATTCTTATATTATATGAAAACATAAAGAAGAAATGACAAGAACTGGTACCCGGTTCCTATGGCTTTTCCTAAAGAGACTTTGATGGAGCGAAACTTCAATCTTCGAGGAAGGGTGCTTTGACGCCCGTTGCATAAAAGCGGATGGGGCACCCGTCAACATGAAGCTAGATAAGCAAAGGGAAGAGCATATTATGGAAAAGCATCAATCGAAAGATTGAGTGGACAAT
Source organism: Tillandsia fasciculata (assembly GCA_029168755.2). NCBI lineage: Eukaryota > Viridiplantae > Streptophyta > Magnoliopsida > Poales > Bromeliaceae > Tillandsia > Tillandsia fasciculata. The sequence goes on along the minus strand of CM054945.1, from coordinate 12,516,385 downwards.
GAATGGATAGCGCACAGTTCTTCATAAATAAGTCCGATAGCACGAACGATAGATTGTACATCTTCAATCCAGTGCTTGTTTAGTTGTCACAATCTCTATTCCGCATCTTAGTCTTTTTCATGTTGTTGGAATCTCGAATCATCCGTTGATTAGAGTATTTCATCTTGCTTGGAAGACCTGTTTGAGGATGGGTGGACAATTTGTGGAGCAAACCACCCCGCTTAGTGCAATCATTTCACCAATCTCTCATTTCTACGTTCAGGTTCATGTCGATTCTGCTTGTTGATCGACTCAATCTGGCCTGACTTCTTTTGGCATAATTTCCCTCGGGGCTGGATATCAACGGAAGTTGTGCTAGGGGAGAATCAGTTCTAGGTGAGTGAGACTCTCCCTTAGAGAAGGAATCGGGGCGTCTTGATTCTCTTGTGAAAGCTCAATCACTATCACTCACTGGAAGCATCTCTTCTTTCGAAAGAGGGGGATAGACTCAACCAAGGAAGGGAAAAGAGATGGATCAGGAGTTTACTCGATTTAGTTGGAGAGGGAAAAAAAGCTAGTCAAACGGCTTGAAAACTAAATTCGGGTTCATAGTTTGAAGCAAGGTGAGAGTTCTATCGTGCAATAAGGGGGGGCAAATTATGACTCAAACGTACACGAATAATGGTCAGTTTTTCCTTTGTTTGATAGCTCGGCACACTTAAGCCCGTAATTGTTGGCTTCTATCTACTGGCACTACCCCGAATCTTGTTGTGGTCCAGGAAAAGATTGATTTCCCCTTGTTTCAGGTCGATAATAACCTTTCTTTTCGGCATAACACGAGCACTTGCCTTCAGAGGAAGGGGCTACTACTAAACTCAACAACTTTTTTGAAGGTGATCGACGAACCCGGCTGAAATGAGACTTTCTTATTTCGGGATTTTGATGATGATCGACTTCTTTTTTTTTCCTTCTAAACCGGATGCGAGTCTTCCTACTATTCCTCAAGCCAGTCAGGAACCTAAGCAAAAAAGAGGCTGATAAAAGGAAGATCTATCATTTAGCTTTGATCTAGCTTTGGTCTCTGCTAACTTGATTCTATAAGTACTATACTACAAGTTAGTTAGTTAGTGTAGTGAGACTTTTCTCACTTATTGATCACATAGCTTAGAGTTGTTCTCGGTTTTCTTTTGCAGAATGATTAAGTGGAAGCGAACAAGCGTAGGCCGAAAGGACGGCGCACTTCTCTTTCTTCGATGGACAAGACTTTCAGTTACACTTTCCTTTCCTCGCTCGGTTCGACCTTTAGTTGTTAGGGAGAGGGGATCCGAATTTGCTTTACTTGTCAAAGGGAAGGACAGGACCGTTTAGTAGTGTATCTTTAGAGTCAACTTCTTTCTCTTTGTTGGGAAAGGATGAAAGACTAGTTTTCAACAATCATTACTGGAACTAGCTAGGAAGAATGATACATATTCGTAGAGAGGATGTTGTAGTCTAGTCTCCCCCGATCTTAAGCTAATGCGATTTTCTTTGGTCTTTGCCTTGAACCAGTGATCGCTTGGTCTGGATTACCCTTTTTCTCTTATTCGTGGAAGCCCTCTTTTTTTTGTTCGAGCCTTCTCTTTCTTCCTCTCCCTAACGGGACAAGTGAAGGGAGAGTGCATTGAATAGTCAGAGTATTTTTTTGGGAGAGCTGGACGAGCATAGTTAACCGTAAAAAGTGTGCCCAACCAAGCCAAGAGTCAGAGAATAATAGTGCCCTATTTTCTTAGTGATCGAATCAGCTTAAGGGCTCATCAAGTCGAGCTGTGCAAGATCTTTCTTCTTAACCTATCTATCTCTTCTGAAGCTTTTCCTCATCTTTTGGATAGATGATGGACCAAGATTTGACTCTCCTCGTCCCCTTCGTAAAAAAAAAAGAGGAGAGAGAGTCAAAGCCAAGCAAGATAAAGAGTTTAGTCGGTCGAGTACAAGAAAGAAGAAAAGTGAACCATAAGGTTCCAAACCAGAGACTCCTCTCCTTACCTCCTTGTCTACTCGTTCAGGCTAGCGAGAAGTCAGGCCAAATCAAAGAAGAAGCGCCTTAAGCCGATCTCATCGGAAAGAGGAAGGTAGCTAACTGGCTCGAAGGAAGGAATGCCCTTGAGTGCATCCCAAGCCAACATTCTATGCACAATGCCTCGAGTAGACATGTAGGCACCTAGTCGAGCAGTGAATAGCTTTTGTCGAGCCAGAAAAGACTCATCAGACAGGGCAGATAGAAGGCGAGTATAGTTATCAAAGAGTGGAATGCAGAGTGATTCAAAATATTCTTTTCTTGGATTTGGAAATGAGAAACTACAGCCCTTGCTCCAAGATCTCAGTTTGCTTTCGCTTAGCCTTATCTTATAAGCCTTGCTAGGATAATTCATAAAACCTTGCTTATCCTTCTGATGAGCAACTAACTAAGTTAGACTGCCTCTTACGAGCAGGTAACCTACTTTCTAAACCATGCCCCACTAGACTTTCTTCTGAGCCAGCTTTTCACTCTTGGTTTTCGTACTTATTTCAAAGGACTTATTTCAAACAAACTCGTTACACTCGCACCTGATTACACGGGAACGAAGAAAACTACATGGGGAGCACGCTTCCACCTGCAAGAACAGAGGGCCCAGACCAACCACAGACAGATGGAACCACACATACCAAATCTTGAAAAATTCAGTAGGGTAGCGAGCCACAGTGGCGACTGAACGATCGGAAACATAGCCAGGCAAACGTCCACTATGAACCCGAAAAGAAGAATCAACATGATTCAAATCCAAAAAACAAAATGACTACTACATAATCAACTGACGCACGCGCAAGACGCCAACAATCAGCTGAAGCATCAACAATGTCCCCATCCAACGAAAAAAAAAAATAGAACATCATTGATAGTACTTCAACCAATAGAGGCCAGCAAGTGGACCATATAACCTGAATAATAAGACGAATAAGACATTATTAAGCGAATCAGCGGCCGTATTTCAGCGGGCTTACCCAAGGAATGGCAAAATGGAAGTCGTCGGATGGGACTTCGAATTGAAGCTGCTAATTGAAGCTGCTAATGCGGATTCCTCTCCTTCTATGTGGGATGAATATGTCGATTCTCAGTCTAATGCTGCTTCATACTTCGCTTCCTCGTCTTGCTTGCTTCGAAAGCTGTCATGTAAGATTACAAAGAGGACTGCTACCGTAACTGCTAACAAAAGGAAGAAGGAAAGAAAGCTCCTAGCGTTAGAGTGATGCTCCTAGCGTTACATAGACTCATGCTCTTAGCTTAGCGCGCTCTAGCCTGATGCTCTTAGCCCACCTACCTTCTTTCTTGGCTTACCGAGCTCGAGTACACCCGCTGCCTACATTTATTCTCTTTTCCAGTTCAGTACACTTTGAAAGAAGCGACAGAAAAGCAGCCCCTTGGTGTTGAGCACTACTGAAAGAAGCTATTAAACAAGAGGTTAGGGCTATGGTACCCTTATAATAGATTCTCCAAGTCGGGTTTTAGATTCAAGTTGTATTAACCATAACAATTTAATGTTTTGATCATCCTCAAACTTTGTTCTTCAAAGGAGTGCGAGAATACGATCAAGGGTTTTTTGGTTTCCCTTTAGAGCATAAACCAACGTCTCGCCCAAATGGAAACCAAGCGTTTCGTGGTTCAAAAATGCTGAATCTCGTCTCAATCATCATTTGTCAGGACTTTTCGGAGTAAGTTCCTTGGCTTGGACAGGACATTTAGTTCATGTCGCTATTCCCGGATCCAGGGGAGAGTACGTCAGATGGAATAATTTCTTAGACGTATTACCGTATCCCCAAGGGTTGGGACCCCTTCTTACGGGTCAGTGGAATCTTTATGCCCAAAACCCTGATTCGAGTAGTCATTTAGTTTTTAAAAATCTTTTTAACTTTTTAAAAGATTGAAAATACTGATAAAATTAAAAGATAAATTAAATTAATTAATACTTAAATTTGTTTAATTTATTTGTCATATAATTTATTGCTAAGTTTTTATGAATAGATCTAATAATTTTTTTAAAATATTTTAATAAAAAAATTTTCCTTCAAATATTTAAAAAATTTAAATGATAAAAAGTTATCTAAGGCAATTACGGTCCTATTATGGTTAATCTAAATATCTAGCGGTCTCTCGTCAAATTAATATGCATCAATTCTGCAAATATATATTAAAATTTTGAAAAAAAATATTTCTCTAATTTTGTGTATTATATTTTTTTTAAATTTCAAGAAAAAAAAGATAATATCAAACTAATTTTAAAAGTTAAGCAATTCTCACAATTTTTCTAAAAATTTTGAAAAATATATATTTCTTTAATTTAAAAATAGCTATATATAGTCAATATTTATAATTATTTAACTAAACTTTTCAAAATAGCATTATAAAAGCTTATTGGGAACAAAAAAAATAAAAAAAAAACTGTGCCAGAGCGTGCCACTGGGAGGTCATGCGTATTCATCGGCACGCAAGCGTGCCGGTACCGTACCGTGCCAGGCGGCGAGCGGCACGCCCCCGTGCCACGGCACTTAATTCCTTGAGTACGTCGTATCTTTAGGAACTGAAGCATGTAATCTCCATGGACATCCATCTACCGTGCATTTGACAGTATAAGTCGTTCTAGTAGATTTCAATACTTTCATTTGAACATTATAGTCAATATGCCACCGGTCTAGAGCATCCAATAAAAAAGCCTTATCATGAAAGACGCGTCCAACCCAAGTCCCGTCAATGCTAGGTAGACCAATATTGATTTGTCGAATATCAAACTCTGTAGGATCTACAACATACTGATTTATCCAATTATTATCTGAAGGAAAATATTCCGGATGATCAACAAATTCAACCCAAGTCCCGTCAATGCTAGGTAGACCAATATTGATTTGTCGAATATCAAACTCTGTAGGATCTACAACATACTGATTTATCCAATTATTATTTGAAGGAAAATATTCTGGATGATCAACAAATTCAATTTCCTCATCAGGATTGTCTACATAGTCGTTGCTTATTTGTGGGTTGTCGATTTAATTAAAAACTGCATTTGCAAGATAATTCAACCCTCCATCATTATCATCATTTATATCTGGAGATGGATCATTCAAATCGTCATCCTCACTATTGTTCTGATCATTATTAATTGGTGCATCCTCATCACTATCACCGCCTCCGTCAATATTATCACCTCCTTCGTCAATATTATCACATCCCCCGTCAACATTAGTAACATGTTCATTAATAGGAGGATTATTCCAATATTCATAGGAAGTAGATAACCTGTACATTTGTTAAAAATAAAATTCCAACATTACCACCTCCATATCCCATTAATTAAAAATCTAATTTGATTTGTCCTTATTCCCAATCATAAGGTTCTAGTTGTAGATGAGACATTCTTGGTTCTAGACGAGAGGTCGTGCATTATCCATGTGAGGTTGTGGCTTGCGTGTGTGTGGTTGTAGGTGGCACACATGTGGTCGTAGGTGGCACACTACTAACCGAGTAAGGAACAAACGTCTCAATAGGCGAATACTCACTTTCTCTGCAATATATATAATGATTAACTCTTACCAAAAGAGATAACATATAAGCGAAATATTTTCTAATTTATTAAAATTTTACTAACCTTCTCATTCTCACATCACCATCGCTACTAATATTTTAATCACCCACATTAATATAATTGTGAAGTATTCTCGTGCAATAACCTTGCGATTGAACATTCTCTGACGGATGTAAATTTTTCTCAATGTATACCGTCATAAAATCATAATGTTCACATAATTCAATCATTCCCTCCAATGATTCATCATCTAATATTTCGTGAGCTAAATATTCATTACCGACCGTGGGGGCACTACTAACCGAGTAAGGAACAAACGTCTCAATAGGCGAATACTCACTTTCTCTGCAATATATATAATGATTAACTCTTACCAAAAGAGATAACATATAAGCGAATTATTTTCTAATTTATTAAAATTTTACTAACCTTCTCATTCTCACATCACCATCGCTACTAATATTTTGATCACCCACATCAATATAATTGTGAAGCATTCTCGTGTAATAACCTTGCGATTGAACATTCTCTTACGGATGTAGATTTTTCTCAATGTATACCGTCATAAAATCATAATGTTCACATAATTCAATCATTCCCTCCAATGATTCATCATCCAATATTTCGTGAGCTAAATATTCATTACCGACTGTGGGGGCATGCATAGTGAATTTTAAACGAAATTCTTCTCTTGTACAATTTACTAAACGATACATTCTCGTTTCGAAACTAGTATATGTAGAATCGGAACGTATCGCGATTAATTTTTTTCGACCGCCGATATATTTTGGACCATTCTCATCCATAACTAACTGTCTATCCCAATGAACACTTAGTGACATGCGACGATTAGCCATATTAACTACAAAAAAAATATTGATTTATAAAATTGTTATACTACAATTCTAAGAGGGACAGTGAGCGTATCCTCTCTCACTGTGAGAGCTCACTGTGAGATCTCTCACTGTGAGAGAGAGAGTGCGAGAGAGAGAGGGATAGTGAGGGTGTGAGAATACTCTCACTGTGAGTCCTCTCTCACTGTCAGAGCTCTCTCACAGTTAGAGAGAGAGAGGGACAGTGAGAGCTAGCTTTCACTGTGAGCTCGAGAGGGATAGATCTCTCACAGTGAATCTCTCACTGTTCTCTCACTGTGAGAGCTCACAGTGAGATCTCTCACAGTGAGAGAGAGAGTGCGAGATAGAGAGAGAGGGAGACGGCCAGTGAGAGAGAGAGGGACAGTGAGAGAGAAGGAGAGATCTATCTCAGTTAGAGAGAGAGAGGGATAGTGAGAGAGAAGGAGAGGGAAATGAGGCAACCTGCTATGCTAGGCGATGGTGGGCACTGGCTCCGGCGACGGCGACGGCTCCGGTGACGGCGATGGTGACGACAAAGAGAATGGGGAGAGGGGGAGGGGGGGGATACTGTGCGATTGTGAAGAAGGGGAAAGCGAGGTTACTGTGTCGTGCGGGGTTTTGTTGGTGAAGAAGGCGCTGAACGATTCAGCGCCTTTAGTGTAATGCTAAAGACGCAGAACCGTTTAGCGCCTTCTTCATTGTATTAAAGGCGCTGAACGATTCAGTGTCTTTAAGACAAAAACTACACAAGCCAATTTTCAAAGAAAATTGGCTAAGTTCTGGGGCGAAGGCGAAATTTGGCTAAGTGCTGGTGAATGCGCTGAAGACGGTGAATCATTCACCGCCTTTAGCATGTATATTGAAGGCGGTGAATGGTTCACCGCCTTCGGTATGTATATTGAAGGAGGTGAATGGTTCACTGCCTTCAGTATATACATTGAAGACGGTGAATCATTCACCGCCTTCACAGGATTATTGTGAAGGCGGTGAATGATTCGCCACCTTCAGTAAAAACACTGAAGGCGGTGAACGATTCACCGCCTTCAGGTGGTCTGCCTAGCATGGCGCCGAGCTGGCAAAAGTGGAATTAGTTTTGCAAATTATTTTTATATAGGGTTATTTTCCAAATTTTAAAAATTTATAGGGTTATTTTAAAAGAAAGTCCCAAACGAACTGCACTGCTTCCTAATATAAACACAATCCAGGTACTAATGGCAGCAGGTGATACATTCAGAGCAGCTGCTAGTGAGCAGCTGGAGGTATGGGCTGAGAGAACTGGTTCAGAGATAGTAGTAGCTGAGGGTGAGAAGGCCAAAGCTCCATCAGGTATGACTTTCATTTATGCCAAAATGTTGTATGTTAAAATCTTCAAAAATAGTTCACTTGCTTTATTTTGATTACAAGGTAATCATGTTCCATCTAACTTTGTTTCCTGGGTAGTTCTTTCACAGGCTGTGAAAAGGGGGAAGGAGCAAGGATATGATGTAGTTCTGTGTGATACATCTGGACGTGCGTATAGAGTGTTACCCTATTATTAATTTGATTCATTATAACTATCTGATACTCTCCTTTTCTTCCCCCACATTTTGCAGGTCTTCATACAAATTACAGCCTAATGGAAGAGTTGGTTTCTTGCAAGAAAGCTGTTGCTAAAGTTATCCCTGGTGCTCCTAATGTATGACTCTCCCCAAAGATTGGAAATATTCACCCGTTCTCTTGTATCTTCTACCTTCAATATTTTGGTTTTTGGTTTGTCTTCAAGAAACAATTTCTTCATGCCATTTTGCTTTCTAGTTTTCTGTTTTCCCTTTCAAACTTTTGCAGTAACAGTATGTCAGGGACTTAGAAAAAAGCTCTAGTTCGTGACAAGTAGCTGTAATTTATGTCCTGGCCTTTCTACAGTTGTTTTTCTCTATTACATTAGGTTTGGCATTTTTTGGGCTTTCTATTAGTCAGGCTACTGAAATGTTGTTTGTTCTATCTGTTTTCCTTTCTTTTTTTGGTTGGAGTAGACTTCATGCCTCATAAATGTATCCTTTGGAGCTATTGAAATGATGAGAACTATCGTTACATTTTCTTAAGAAATATATCAACATATCCGTGCTGAATGCCTTATTTACTCTGTTACTAGCTCTGTGAGTGCTAATGCTTTCTTGAAGTAGATTTTCGGGTTAAATCTCTTTGTTCAAAATCAATGCACCTCCTTGTTCTTAGACTTTCTATTAGCTTTGATAACTTCCCACTTAAATAACCATGAGCTAACTATTGAACCCTTTTTATTTCACATTATCTCTTATCGGAGGCACCTTCTTATGCTGTATAGGAGATCTTGCTAGTTCTGGATGGGACAACTGGTCTGAATATGCTACAGCAGGCAAGAGAGTTCAATGATGTAAGTTTCTTATTCTCAGTGGAATGCTACCTTTGGAAATTCCTATCTTTTTCTGTTGGAATAGCATTTATGGGTGAAAACGGTCAAATACGGCGGGATATATGACGAAACCTTATTTGCATCCATATTTTTTCCGAATGCTAATTCGGATGCGGATATGTGTCGGATGCTAAATTTTTATTACCATATCCGCTAAAAACTTATTCGAATACAATCAAATATTTCTTCGGATTTGGATATAAATTGGATTTGTATTCGGATATTTATTCGGATAAATAATATATAATTAATATGCACGTATGAATATAAACTAGAATTAGCACTAGTGTAAGTAAAATTTCACATTCTTGTTCAAATTTTATTTACATATATTTATTGCATAATATCTAAGATCTAGCAAACATAAAGGCAATTTTAATATGAAACATAATAAAATAAATGAAAAATATAATAAACCACCTTATTTCCCCCACAATATATATTAACGCCCCCCTTATCTTCCCCACAAAACTTAAAAAATAATTTGAGATGTGATATGTGAGATAGCTCTCTTCCATCTAAGCAACAGCACCCTCCTTTTTTTTTCCAGAATATAAGAATTAATAACATATATTAATTTTCAAATTTCCAAATCTGAATTTGCATCCGAATCCAAATCCAAATCCGAATCCTAATCCGAATCCGAATTCAAAATATTCCAATGCATCCGTATCCCAATCCGAAGTTAAAAATTGTAAATATAGTATCTGAATCCGAATCCGAATCCAAATTCGTTTTGACATCTGTATTGCAGCCGATTGAATTCGGCACAGGATTCAATCGGCACAGGATTGGATTGGAGTTTATCCTAACCATTTTCACCCCTAATAGCCTTACATAGTGCTCTAAAGATGGCAATGCACTAAAAACCTCTAGGTCCCGTTAGGTTCACGGTTTACAATATACCGGTAATCCTTCATATTTTCTATTGAAAATTTTTAAATCATTGCCATTCAACTCAATTTGGATAGTTGTAAAAGACATTGATGAAGTAGCGGAACTATTGTAGATTACTAGGTTGTAAAAATACTAGGTTATCATGGGTTAGGGGTAGTCCATTAATTAGAATATACTAGTTCTTAATCACCTCTCACCCAAGTGGATTGATAAGTTAGTAATTTATTTGCCATTCCTAATATAAAATATACAACATTTTCGGAATATTACAACCAAACAGCCCCTTATTGTAATTATTGATCAACTACTCCATGCTTGCATTTGGTCACATATATTTAAATAAGCTAGAAGATGGCTGTTGCTGGGAGATTTCTTTTTCATGGAAAGGGTTCGGGTCAAACAAAGTTGATTTCCTATTGCGTCTTTTGAATCCGCATATTTCTCCCTCATGATCACTAGCCACTAAGTGGGTTTAAGACAGTTCTTATTGGTAGTTTGGATGTAGCTTACTTGGTCAAATGAGTTGAGGGAAGTTTTCTGTTTATCCTCAATGGAACCCATAAGCTGCTTTCCTAGAAAGAGTCCCTTTAAGGTGTATCCAAATGTTTATTGCATTTATGATTTATCCTTTAAGAACTTCGCTCTTCTTTATTTCATTCATCTGAAAAATATCACTGCAGGTAGTTGGAGTTACTGGATTTATCCTGACAAAGCTAGATGGTTCTGCTCGAGGTGGCTGCGTGGTATGCTTTAGTTTCTTCTTGTGGTTTTGTTCGTCAATATATTAGTCGTAAAAGGCGCTATATGGTATGCAGGCAATCCACCTACTGCGTGTCGAATATGCAGAATGCTGATGCATATGCGGACACATGCGTTTAACTATTAAAATTATTAAGACGTGCTCATATAATTTCAAAAAATAGATAATTGTTCCTTAAAAGTTTGAAATAAATAGATGCACTAAAAATTAGTTAAAAACACGTGATGAACAGTAATTTTTTACATAGTGGTTATTCACGATACATAGTTATCCAAAAAATCAACATAATTATCTATGCAAATATTAATACTAATTATAAAAGTATATGTTGACATTTAGATGCCTAATCATTATATGTGAATGATTTCTTCTTTTCTTCTTTGAATGGCTTAGGTTTGATATCAAATGGATACCGAATTTGAAGATGGCTATAATCTGATACAATATGTAAACACAAATTATATGGACTCGTAAATAAAATACGGGGCATGGTCGCAAATGCAGACCACTGCATCTTGGCTACCTAGACAATATGCGGTGGGGTTCATTGTCCACACCGAATATGTGGCCGCGTACTATGCATTACAGTTAAAACGGTGATAATCTCACGTTAATTTTATTGCAGGTGAGCGTGGTAGATGAGCTTGGTATTCCGGTAAAGTTTGTAGGTGTTGGTGAAGGGGTGGACGACCTGCAACCTTTTGATGCCGAGGCCTTCGTTAATGCCATTTTCCCTTAATAAGAGTTGCTCAAAGCATTACAACTTCTCTTGTACAGTTTGTCCAGCATTTTTTTCGTCTTTTGGACAATGTTATGCAAAATTTTGGTTCATTCAATCTTCAATTCATGAACATACTAGGTAATTAAGGAATTCGTGCCTTGCGATGGGATCAAAATGATCGGGACGCTGCAGGAAATATGAATGAGGTAAAAAGAGAAACATGATTACTTGTTTAGACAAATTTAAATAGAATTCTTACTGAAATGTTATAGTATTTAAAGAGTAGCCATATAATTTAATGATATTGGACACTAAAATATTTTCAATATTTTTATGATATAATAATTATCACATAACTTTTTTTTCCACTCCAAATCAGAATCTCCATTTCTAGGGTTTAAAAAGATCCTTTAACTGATGAGAGAGAGAAACCAAGAGAGAGATGAGTGTAAGAGAGTGAGAGTAAGAGAGAGTGATTACCTGCGAGCTTCGAGCATTAGGAAGGCTGATCTTCCTAGAGTATCTTCTGGAGAGGACAAGGGGAGAGGTCTATGGGAGAAAGCGATAGAGCATTGTCTCAGGGTGAAATGGATAACACACCTCAAAGCCGATTCATCGTTAGTGACAAGACAATCGCTTGGACAGCTGTGTAGGCTAGTGGGACGTCTTGATGCAGCCTCGTTTCCTGAAAGCTCGATGGGAAGAGAAGGGAGCATTGGGTGGTCACCCTCAGAGTTGGATCACGGTTTGGACATAAGATTTCAAAAGCTTAAACGTCGTTCAAGGGAAGTGACTACCTCGTATGCTTTGTCACTTCCCGAGGAATATGTTGATACCTCGGATCTCTTTTGCTCAAACAACTTGAAGCCAAAACGCAAGGTGACCTGGGCTGATAATCATGGGGTTCCTCTTTGTACCAGATTCTCGTCAGCGGTCAGTCCGTTACAATCTTGCTCAACCCGTCTCAATTAGAAACCATGGCTTTACACTACAGGTCGAAAAGGAGAAGTATACTGAACTTGGTAAACATGTGAAGGCTGGGCCCCTGACCTATAAAGAGACCCTCCTCAAGAACTTTCCACCTTCAAAGTTCACTGAGCATCCTCCCTCCCTGCAACGCTCGCTTGCGCATCGAGCTGGCCGACCACCGGATCCTATCAAGCTCAAAAACAGCTGCTTCAGGTGCCTCGCCAGTGATCATCTGATCCGCAATTGCTGAGATCCGTTGCGTTGCGCAGCGTGCTTCCGAACCGGACATCGTGCGAGGCAGTGTCCTTCCCGCGGCTCTACCCCAAAGATAAACATGCAGAGAGCTAGAGACTTCAGACCACATGTGACGAAGGTCTTCATTCCAATGACGGAAGATTTCCACAATCGGCAATCACAAAGACGAAGCGCAGTGTTGGCCGATATCATCGGAAGGGCCAACTTGGGGCACTTCCCGCAAGAAACGATAGCCTCGGACCTTGTCACGAGATTTGGTGGCTTCACCACCGATTTTCTGGTCGCGCGGCACCATGAGAGGGATTTTGTCTTTTTCCTCCTTGAATGGGTGCATCCCAAAGACCTTATCAACAGGGGGCTCACCCATCTTGCTCATTGTCGATTGAGATGCTTACCCTGGGATTCTTATCGGAACGCCAGTCGCTCCAGACTATCCTACAAAGCCTGGATTAAGATCAACAACTTGCCATTCGAATGTTGGTTGGCAAATCGGATGAGCGCCATCGTTAGTGGGTTCGGCCACTTTTCATGTCACGCCCCGGAGTCGAAACTGCGATCCGGGCTCGCCAACAGATACGCCGCCCATACGGGAAGCCCCGTATAGACGAAGCGACTAACCTGCAAAAGATCAACTACACTATACAGATATCAGAGCTGAAAAGTAAACTGATGAAATAAAAAATATACAACTCCTCAAATAGTATATGCCAGGTCCTTACAAAACATAAGTCACTACAAAACTAAAACTCTCAAAATGTAAAATGTACAAGATACATCCCAAAAACACTGACAGTACTAGAACATCACCAAAAAGGGTACATCTACTCTCACTGGAAGAAGACTGGTAGGGATCTAGCTCGCGACTCCCTTACCTCGATCAGCAGGATCAGCAACTGGAGCAGCAGGAACTGGAGTAGAGGTCTCTGGGGAAAAATCACCACGGCGGGTGTGAGAACTACATCCCACAGTAGTTCTCAGTGGGTACCGCCAACAAGCCCGACGGTCTGCCCACTAAGTCTACTAGAGGCATAAAATAACAAGTGCAGTATAGAAAGTAAAGGCTGGAAAATAACTCTACAGCTACTATGCCTCTGTCTAAATGCTCAAGGAGTGGAACAGATGGAAACATGATGCATCTACTATCTCTCAATATATAATCACCCAATCTACACTGACTGCCACATAGGGTTCAGTCAAACCTGCGCCTACCTACTGTCGTTACATCCAAGGAGGACCGGACTTACGTAGGGCGTCCGTGACTGCCAAAACTGGCCCAGCCAGAGGGACTGCGTCGACAAGTCGCGATAGCAAGTAACAAGCCCAACTCCGGAGTGGCACTCGATGGGCGCGACCCCACCGAGGAATGTATCCGCGCATCTCTGTCGAGCTCAAATGCGGCTCATGCAGGCTATAGTCCAAATCCACGATCAACAAGATTGACAGTAACCAACAATACCAACTGTCACTCATAGGCTGGAAAACCACACAGCCGGGACCCACCGTCGACTCAGATGGCTCCCAAAATAAAACACTGATCTAAACACTGCTACCAGACTCCACTCGGCCCTCAGGCATGAGTGTAACATGCATCCCACAACAACCCGACCACTTGGCCCACTACCCGGGCGAGGAAACTCTAAGTTCAGGTAAAATAATAGATAACAGTGTGGGAATGTTTAAAGCATAAATAACCTAGCCCAAGTTGGAGTTTTTCTACTAGTCTGGTTAAACATGTAGCATATGACGGGGTGCTAGGTCAAGTTCCAATGATAACATTAATTTAACATATTTAGGGAGCAATAAAACAACCTTGATCATCATAGCAACACAAGGAGTATCAACTTTCTCTTTCTAGCATGCTTCCTAGTACATCACAAAATCATGCATGTTCCCTACTCAATAGAGTTAATGAACTGTCCATTGGTTTTGAAGACGAAGCAACCCACCTGGAAGTGCAAATTGATCCAAAGTCCAAAAAGGCTGAAACTGCACGGGAACAATCATCGGATTTCCACAATTCCAATGGGTCCAAAAACACACAAAAACACCTCCTGGGTACAAAGACATAGCCCAACATTACAATCAACACAAAATTTCCAAGTGTACAATCTGCTGAAAATTCAGTCCCAAAGAAGCTTAATTATCACCTGCGAGATAAACTCCAAAAATTCTAATAAAAATATAACGGCGATCCTCGCGATGCGTAGATGTCGATCGAGTCCTCACACGTTGAAATCCAATACGCAAGCACGGAGATAAAAATCCAACACTGCGTTGCTGTCCAGGAAAACCACCAGCAAAATAGGGGCTTAAAGATGTACCAGAAACCCCTAAAAAAATCAAATCTGGGAGGAGTGGAAAACACGAAAATTGTAGATTTACCTCTCGTGAATCCGACGCCGTAAAAATCGTCCAAACATTCCGTCGGAGTAGCTCTGTGGACCTCGTGGATCGAAACGCGACGGAAACGGGCCACCGAAGAAAGAACGTCGCACTGCGCTAACTCGCCGAAGACGTCGATGCCGCGGCCTCCAAAAAATCCAAGCCTCCTTCACAAGATGCAGAACAAGAAGATCAACAAAGTTGCTAGAGGACTCCAGAGGATTTGGGCTCGGGAAAAAGGTCTAAGAGCCCAAGGAAGAGGGCAATTTATAGGCCTCCACCAAAGAAACTCGAAAAAATCCCCTTTATTGGGCTTTGGGGCCCAATTTCCGGGCGCCTGGGGGTTTCGGGCTGCTACAGTAGCCCGAAAAAGCCCCCCGGCCCAGCCTTCCAATCGCGCCCGAAACTCCCACGGGCCGCCACGTGTCCCCTCCGGCCACGCGCGCCCTCCAATCGCGGCGCGCCGTGTGGCCGCGCGGTCCATGGCGGGGACCGTGCGCCGCGGTTCACGGCGGGCCGCCCGGGTCACTGCGCCCGCCAATGAGCGGGCGACACGTGGCCCGACGGGGTCCACCGTGCGCCGCCCCCGGCGCGGTCCGCGCGCTGTCGCGCGTGCGTTGACCCGCCAATCGGCGCGCGCCACGTGGCAGCACCCTCCGTTGGCTGCTCCCGGTGCACGCCAAGTGGGTCGTGGACTGGCCCACCCGAGAAATCGGCCCGTTTGGCCCGTTTAGTTCGAAAATAGTCGATTTTCGACGTTTTCGCGTGCTGAGTCCGTTTTTGGCATCTGTTTGACGCACAACGGGCTCGATACACCAATAATAGGTGTTTTCTCACCGCCGACCACCCAGACAGGTCGTACGGAAAAATCGGGACACCAAATTTCAAAAGCCGACAAAAATAACATCAACATGGTGGATTTAATCGGGTTCAGATGTTCGGTCGCGGTGGACGATCTCGCCGATATTCCAGAGCACCTATCGATCTTGATGGGGGGACTCTGTAATCACTGTTCCGGTGAGGATTGAGAGCACTGAACCTTTTGGAGGTGAGGATCGTGGAATTCTGTTCGTCAGGGGTGATCGCAATGAAGGGGGTGATCAAACGGACCCTCAGGGGATGCAGTTAGCAAGAAGAGTCTTCAATCTTGGGTTAGCCGGAGGCGACAGCAATTCCAGGGAGGGCAACCGATCCTGGCAAAGCAACTCTTGGAATTCCTCCGAGATCAGAGACAGACGACGCAGAGTTCTAGAGTGTAGGAGTGTGGTGTTGAGCTCCGGCCATGGACCGCTGAGGTTGGATGAGCCGCGGGGCTCCGTCGAGGACTGTGGCGACAGACCGCTGGATGTTCGGTCTCAGCACCCCGACCGTTGCCCAACGGACCCTTCAGGTTCTCACGGAGCCTTGTCGACTGTCGCCTCAGGTTTGGTTAGCGAGAGCTTGCCTAGGCCGTCGACGTGCCTCGAGAATCGATGGAAGCACTCTTCTAGCAAGCTTTAATTAAGATTCTGATTTGGGTGCTTTGAGAGATGGTTTTTTAGACGGATTTGGAAAAGGAAGTAGCTTGGTGTTGGCAGAGGAAAGATCGGACAAGTAGTTAGTTGAGGTAAACTCCGTACATCCTGCTTTGACTAAGGAAGGTCACTGTACAGCTTGCACTTCGAGATCGGTGCAGGCTATCGCGGACATTTCGTGGTCTTCAAGGCTCTCTGATTTCGGTCTTATCTTCTCTCCTGCGGACTGGGCCTATGCACGGGCCTTGGCTGGCAGCTCTCTTTCGAATCCTTGGGAACTTAAGCTTTTGGGCAGGGTCCTCTCACAGTGGCAGCCTGGTCGGGCCTTGTCTGATGTTGGGCTTCTCCTCACTCTACAAATTGCCCCAGATGGCGAGCCCACCCTGCTTCGCATTTTCGGTTTTGCTGGGTTGCCTATTTCTTCGTCGGGCCCAGCATAGGTGGCCTGTCCCACAAAGGCTGGGATCTATGAGACATTACGAAGTCTCTCCGAGCCTCTCCCAGATCAAGTCCACGGTGTTCACTCGTCGATGGTCTTCCGCTTGAGATTCCCCATATGGCGACGACTCCTTCGCAGTTGGGAGCTCTACTTTCGCTACTTCGGGGGTCTCAATCACGGCAAGGTCAGATGGGGTAGTCCTCCCAGAGAGACCACCTTTGCCTCCTAGGAAAAGCCCGAGGCTCTCAATGCGAGCGGGCAAACATGTGATGGAGCTAGCGATGGCGAGAAAAGCAGCACTAAGGGACGGCTCAGTCTTGTCTCATCCAGGTTCGGGTGGAAGTGGTGTGGGTGACTACGGCAGTTTTTCTGTCCGGCAGAAGATCAAGACCAAAAGTGCCAAATGCGATATCATGTTGAGTGACGATGATGCGTGCAATTTTCTGGATTTCCTCCGGTCCACTGTCACGCCCCGGAGGTTCTAAAAGAGCGGAAAACGCATACATATTTTTTTTCTTTAAAAGAACCTCGCCTTCGGTGCACGCCAGACCCGCCACATATACACATTCACTCCCCAAACGGGCGGAGCCTCCTTTGTATATGTACGGCGTTCCGAGCATGACAAATACTTTAACCATGCAATCATTGACATTAATAAGGAGAAGTTACACTAAACCATACAATCATAATCACCATAGTTTTGAAAGACGGTGCCCACACGACACCCAGTTTTACAAAACGTTTTCGCAATCTCTTTTAAGCGGCAACCTTGCTTGAAAGGATAAATCCACGGGTTTAGAAATCAGTGCCCACACGACACTTGTTTTGAAAACGCTTTTGAAACGCATTCATACATCTCAACATTCACAGATATAAGTAGATATTCCTATACTAAGTCCTCAATCCAACATCCACAATAAACCATCCACAAGTAATCACAACTATACTAACCAAGAACAGTAAAAGATAACCATAAAACTAAAAGGGTAAAATAGCCTCATTGGCTAGGGTCCTCTAACCGATGCCTCACCGTCGTCCCGGTTCCCACCCCTGCTCGGACCTGTCACAGTGTGGGTAGTCAGTGACCGATAAAGTAGATGTAAACAGTAAATGCAATAACTGAAAGGACAAACCGATACACCAGAGCATTTACTTCCCCCTCATGTACCGCTAAATCCCTGTCACAAATCACGCTGGGCCCCTACCCCAGAATTTAAAAATAAGTTGGGCCCCAACCCCAAATACCGTGCTCAATTCTTGGTGCCTCCAACCCCTCCACTGCCCAAGTAGCAGTTTGCCTCACCGTGAGGGGTCCCCATCATCTCTAGTCATGGGATACACGGGTAATTCTTACCATTTTTCCAAAAAAATACACCATGTGCGGTGGCTAGACCGCCGGTGCGCGTGTAAGCAATACGAGTATATAAAACGAAACTGCGACCTCAGCCGCCTCAGTTAGAACATAAAACAGTACTGCGACCTCAGCCGCCTCAGTTAGAATACAAAACGGGATTTACATGCAATAGGGTTAGACAGTTTACCAAAACATCTAGTTTAATCACATGAAATACACGGGAACGACATTACACCGAAAATAACCAAAGGTACCCACCTCGAATGTGCTGACCGGAACACCTGAGACCGAACCACGCTCACAATCGGCACTCGGACCTAAAAATAGTCCCCAAAAGAACCGCGGTCAGATCGGAAACATAAACGGTAAATAAACCGAGTCCAAAAACCCAAGAACACTAACCACAACTCGGCATGGCGGTGGCGACGACGCGCGATGGGCGACGCGGCCACCCTCGCGTCGTTCAATGCCATGCGGCCTCGCGGGCACCGGCCCCGCACGGCGCATGCCGCGGCCGCGCGGGCCCGCCAGCCCCGCGCGGCTCAAGCTGCGGCCGTGCGGGCGCCAGCCCCGCGCGGCGCACGCTGCGCGGCCGCGCGGGTCCAGCCCCGAGCGCCGCATGCTGTGCGGCCGCGCGGGCTCCAGCCCGCGCGCCGCATGCTGCGCGGTCGTGCGGGCTCCAGCCCCGCGCGGCACGCGCGCGTCGCGTGCGGTGCAGCCGCGCGGGCGCCTGCCCCGCGCGGCGCCACACGCGGTGCGGCGGCGGCCGCACGGGCTCGAGCCCCGAGCGGCACGCGCGCGTGCCGCGTGCGGTGCAGCCGCGCGGGCGCCTGCCCCGCGCGGCACCGCACGCGGTGCGGCGGCGGCCGTGCCCTAGGGCTTTGCGGCGGCGGCGGGGTAACAAGAACGGCAAAACCAAAACGACGACAACAAAACTCGAAACTAAAACCGACAGGAACATCGCTTACCGCGATTCGTCGGAGAAGGCGATCCGTTCACGCTCCCGGCTCCGGCACGTTCGTCGGGGATGATTGGGTCCCTCCGCTTTCTCCTTCTTTCTTCCTTTTCTCTTCCAGTTAGGGTTTCGCTTTTTCCTCTTTCTTTCTTTTCTTTCTCGGTTAGGGTTTCTTTTCAGAAAAGGTGATTTTCTTCTTTCTCAGTACGTACCATAGAAATCCATCGGGTATTTAATACCTAATTAATTAATTAATTATTTATTCTTTAGAGATAATTCCTTATCTCATCGAAAAGCGTGCACGATCTCTTGCACGGATTTCGATGCACATCTCGGTTACCGCGATCCTATCAACCCCTTTCTGGGGGATCCGTAAGTCAGAATTCGGATCCGGTCGCACCGCCGTTCACCGTTTTTCGAGTTCTATCACAGAAAAATACCCGCACCTCAAGATTATCAACTTACCCATTAATTCAGTTTTCCATAACTTAAACTTTATTAGCAGGAGGGTAAACGTTACACGAAAAGTTGTGATATTACACCACACACCCCTTAAAAGAAGTTTCGTCGTCGAAACTTAACCTTAACCCTCGCTAAATAACTCAGGGAAACACTCCCTCATTTTTGTCTCAAGTTCCCAGGTCGCCTCGCGCTCCTCGTGGTTACTCCATTGCACCTTTACATAGGGGATCGTCCGGTTGCGAAGCTTCTTTTCCTCTCGTGCCAATATCCGTATCGGCGTTTCCTCGAAGATCAAATCCTCACGCAACTCGACGGCAGAGGCATCGAGGACGTGAGACGGGTCGGGAAGGTACTTTCGGAGCATCGAGACGTGAAACACATTGTGTACCCGTTCGAGGTTTGGCGGTAAGGCCAACCGGTATGCCACTGGGCCCACGCGCTCCAAGATTTCGAACGGTCCCACGTACCGTGGGCTCAGCTTCCCTCGTAAGCCGAACGGTCTTTTCCCCTTAGACGGTGATACACGAAGCAACACGTGTTCCCCCACCATAAATTCCAATTACCGTCGCCTCTGATCCGCGTAGCTCTTCTGCCGGCTCTGGGCGGTCAACAGCCGCTGCCTGATAAGGCTCACCTTTGCCTCCGTTTCCTCTACAAGGTCTGGCCCCAAATGCTTTCGCTCCCCCAAGTCGTCCCAGCAAATAGGCGATCGACATCGGCGCCCGTACAAGGCTTCGTACGGCGCCATCTGAATACTAGCTTGGTAGCTATTATTGTAGGCGAATTCCACGAGGGGAAGGTAACGCGACCATCCCTCACCCAGATCTAGCACACAAGCTTGAAGCATATCTTCGAGAATCTGGATCACCCGTTCCGATTGCCCGTCCGTCTGCAGGTGGAAGGCCGTGCTGAACTGCAGTTTGGTCCCCAGTGCCTGCTGCAGGCTCCGCCAAAAATTTGACACAAAGCGTGTGTCCCTATCAGAAGTTATCGACGATGGTACTCCGTGCAATCTTACCACCTCGTCGATGTAGGTTTGCGCTAGCCG
The DNA here is from genome assembly GCA_029168755.2 of Tillandsia fasciculata. Classification (NCBI taxonomy): domain Eukaryota; kingdom Viridiplantae; phylum Streptophyta; class Magnoliopsida; order Poales; family Bromeliaceae; genus Tillandsia; species Tillandsia fasciculata. The sequence goes on along the minus strand of CM054945.1, from coordinate 12,495,771 downwards.
GTCTCGGGTCCACGTCGTGTGGATAGGCAGAAAGTGGGACGATTTCGTCAGACGGTCCACTATGACCCGTATCGCGTCATGTCCATGTTGCGATCGCGAAAAACCAGTTACGAAGTCCATGGTAATCCATTCCCATTTCCACTATGGTATGGGCAATGGTTGTAGTTTTCCCGCCGGTCGCTGATGTTCCGCTTTCACCTGTTGGCACACCAAACAATGCGCCACAAATTGCGTCACATCATTCTTCAATTTGAGCCACCAGAAGGTCTGCCTCAGGTCTTTGTACATCTTTGTACCTCTGGGATGCGCAGTGTAGGGGGCATTATGCGACTCCGTTAGAATTTATTTCCTCAATTCTGGCACATCAGGAACGCAAATTCGTCCTCGGAACCTTATCACATTATCAGTGCCAATCGTAAAATCCCCACCTTGCTCCAAGGATATCCTGTCCCGCACCAGTTGTAGTTGCGTGTCCGTTGTTTGGCCTTCCAAGATCCTCTCGATCAGCGTAGGCTTCAACACCAAGGACAGAAGTTTCGCAACTACACCCGCTTGCACTACCTCCAGCCTCAACTGTGAGAACTCTGCAATTAGACGATCCTGTTGGGTAAGGGCGCTCAGTGCCGTTTCCCCCGTCTGTCCTTTCCGGCTCAAGGCGTCGGCCACCACATTTGCCTTCCCGGGGTGGTAATGACAAGACAAGGGAAGAGTTCACCTTTGCGCACCCAAACCTTACGAGTATTGGAATACGTCGGCAATGATCGTGAAGTTGAGCTCCTTGGTGAACGCGTCTTGTTCGGTTGATCACTTTTCTTTGATTTCCACATCGATGTTGCCTTGGGGGATATGCTACCATTGTTCTTGACCTTTGGTTGATTTTCTTTAAACTTTCGGTTGGTTCTCTTGATAGTAGTCTGTGCATGATTCGTTTGTTTTACTCCATACTTGCAATTTGGTCTTATGTGCCCTGCAAAATGACAACGATGACATACCTTGATAACAGTTGAACCCAAAGAGGATGAGGCAGGCTTGTCAACGTTGGCTGCGATGATTTCCGTCGGAAGAGGAGCAACAGACTGAGCCACAAACTTTGTTCCGCTCGAACTTGGATCCTCGCCAGTTCGATCGTATCCAAGGCCCAAACGATTCGTTTGACCTAGACCAAGCAATTTGTCCAACTTGCTCCTTCCTGATGAAAATCTCTTCAAATCTTCTTTAAGTTGGAATATGGTCATCGTCATCTCCAATTTTTCTTGCGGAGCCTCGGAATAGAGCTTCAAGAAGTAGTTTGCTTTATCCACCAACTTTATATGTTTCTTCTCGAAATGCTCGTTCTTCTCTTAAAGGGAAGTGCTTATCTTGATCAAATTGTCCCTTTCCTCTTCAAGAGCTTTTGAGAGAGAAATTGCCTTGTTGGATTGTTCTTCAAGATCCCAAAACTTTCTCCTCAAATTCTTGTTATGCTTTGCCAATTTTTTTGAATCCTTTAGCAATTTATGGTAGGCAAGAGCAAAATCATCACCTTCGGAATCGCTTGGTTCATCATCCGATGCAGTCTTTTCATTCAAGGAGTAGACGAATAACGAACCGGAGGTCGATGAAAAACACATGAAAGGTGAAGATGTGGACGCAAGAAGTGTCGTGGCGTGTGTATCCTCATCACTAGAAGACGACTCGTCGTAGGAAGAAGAGTCATCCCACGTGACGGCTTGCATAGCCTTATTCTTGGACGGATTCTTGTTGGGACACTCCGTTGAGATATGACCAAAGCCTCTGTACTTGAAGAACTGGATTTTTCTCTCGGTGTTCTTCTTTCCTTTCGAAGAACCCTCTTGCTTTCTTGATTTAGATCTTGAAAATCCTTTGCCTTTTTTGGACTTAAAGAAGGATGATGATTTGCTTGAATTTTCCATTCTAAAGCTTCGGCGAAATTTTCTTGTCAAGAGTGCAAGTTGTTTCTCGAATTCCTCCATTGATTAATCATCGTTAGAGTCCGAGGAGGATGAATCCGCGTCTTCTTCTTTTGTTGATTTCAATGCCATACCTGAAGACTTAGAAGAAGAGGAAAGCTTTTCAGAAGAATATTTAGTAAGAAAAGTCATTTCATAAGTTTGAAGTGCACCAACTAATTCTTCTACTTTGATTTCGTCCGAGTGTTTTACTGTTTCAATGGCTGTAACCTTAGGACGAAATCTTTCGGTAAGAGTTCTTAAGATCTTTCTTACAACTTTAGATTCTGAGATCTTCCCACCCAAGTTAGCACATGTATTCACGATGTCTTGCAATCGTGTATAATAATCTGTGAAAGATTCATTTTCTGCCATATAAATAGAGTCAAACTTACTCATAAGCATATGTAGTTTTTGAATCTTCACTAAACTTATACCCTCATGAGTAACTTGTAGAGTATCTCAGATTTCTTTCGCAGTCTCACAAGTCGAGACGCGAGAGAACTCAGTTTGCGATAAGGCATTAAATAAAGCATTAATTCCCTTGCCGTTGTAAGAAGAAACATCAATCTCTTCCTTGGTCCATTTCGACCTAGGTTTGATGGTGTAAACGTCATCGTCAATAATCACAGTAGAATTTGTCCATCCAAACTCAATTGATTGCCATACTCGTTCATCAATGGAAATCAAGAACGCTCTCATGCATACTTTCCAGTAAGCATAGTTTGTTCCATCGAAGAACGACGGTCTATTGATGTTTCCACCTTCAACCATTGTTTATAACCCTATTCCCGCTCTGATACCACTTGTGAGTTATGGGATCCAAGGATCTAAATAGAAAAAAAAATCACCTAGAGGGGGGGGGTGAATAGGTGGAAACAATAAAACTCAAAAATCTTTGCGTAAAAATAACCCAATGTGGAAAAATAAATAAAGTACGCAAGATTTTACGTGAAAAACTCCATCACAGGAGTAAAAAACCACGGGACCGATCACACGGTGAAATCCACTAAGATTAAACACGTACAAGGTGATATAACGCAACACTACGACTCAACCTTTTCCATACGCTCCGAGTAGATCTTCTCCGCAGTCCACAACGCGCCTCGATCACACGATTTGCGTCCAACTTTGAATCCACGAAGTCCAACCGAATCCACGGTCTTCACCAATTTTGGTACGAATCGATCACACGAACGCACCTCGTTCCTAATCCACGAAAGCGATAGCACCTTGAATCCACAAGGCCACGCGAATCCACGTGCCGATATTTCTTTCGGAAATCATTGTTTGTTTATTGGTGGTGATGATATTTGAATACTTAGTTCAATATAGATAGATAAGAAAACACCATCTAAGTATTCATCGATTTGATTCTTCAAAAGAAAAAGGAGATTAAAGAACCTCGAATCAAAACGATAAATATAGAGAAAGAAAACCTAAAATCGACGGTGTTTACCTTTTCTGCTCTATACGTGGATTACCTTTTATTTCTTTTGGTATATAAGAAATTTAGGAACCTTCGGAATATTAGGAATACCCTAAAAGATGATATTAGAGTTTATTTATAGGTTAGAAACCTTTTGGAAAGAGATAAGAATCAAAAACTGATTTAACAGAATTTTTTCCGCATGGCAGTTTTGGCTGATCCGGACTGTTGTCTTTTTTAAGAAAATTTTCTGAAAAACAGCTCGGGGTCCGGACTGGAATTTTCTGATCTGGACTGATTCATGCGATATATCAAAAACAAGGTTCGGGGTCCGGACTGGATAGTGAATGATCCGGACTGGATTTTCGCATGAACTAAACCATGTTCGGGGTCCGGACTGGATGTACTGATCCGGATCCAGAACATATAAAATGTCCAGTTTTGATTTTTATGCAATGAAAATTATTCCAAGTGTTTCCAAACTATAAGAATGTATTTAAATCATCAAAAATATTTAATTTAACGTACCTGATCATTTTGAATCCATTCTTCTTGATATTGATGTATGTGATCGACAATTCTTCAACTTCAATCTTCAAGACTCAAAATACTTCACGAAATACGCCAATACAAAAATCCCTAACATCTGCTTCGGATAGTGTTGTTCTTGAGCCTCCGACTCTCTATATTATGTCTAGCATAGTTGTAAGTCCCACTATGATGTGTGAATTAAATATTATACTTCCATTGTGTTGTTCTGCAACCTGACTGGTCTACTGGCGATTGTTGCACCCTGCAATGAGTAGTAATTGTTGGGTTTTTTTTTCTTTTTTTTTTTGCCCTGCGGAACGGGAAATTTTTTTTGTTCTTTTTGTATGTCAATCGACCCTGACTCAATCGTTACAGTCTAACTACTGCATACTAGGAGAATGTTGGGTACTTAACTATTTTTATTGGGGGCTTTCTTCATGTTGTTCTTTTTACTCGATGTTTTTAGTTTATTTTTTTCTTCTTTATATGTATCCTTTATCCTGCTTTGGTCTCTTTGTTTTTATTTTCCCTTTAAGCTTCCACAATTCTAGCTGTTTTGTGTTGGAAATTTTGCCTATCTATTTTGTATGAGTTGTTCCTGAGCCTCCAACTTTCTTTGCTTTATACATTAAATGACATGCTTTTCGTTATGTCTTTTGGTGGCCTGACTAGTTTTCTAGCAATCATCATAGTCTACAATGAGCAGCTATTGTTGGTTGGTCTTTTGTGCTGTGGAAATGAGAAAAAATTTCTCTGCTTACCTAATGTTGGTCTTTGAGAGATACTTGATATCAAACTTGATTTTGCGAACAAGCAACAAGATTAAGGAAAAAAGTGCGCTATGCGGGATCCTCCTCAATGATGATGAGGTTAAGAGTTTCAGGGTCTACCTGAGTGTCTTTTCCTAGGAGGACCAAGCTTCAGGGGACTTGGTTGGGCGGTGCATCTCTTTGGTATTTATGTTTCAGGTTTGCAGTTGGAACGTCAGGGGTCTAAATGACCTGAGTAAAAGGAGTCTAGTGAAGTCTGTGTCTCTAAGTTTAAGGTGTCTGTTTTATGTTTCCAAGAATCCAAGGTTGAAGTTGTTTCTTGCTCCTTCCTCGGGTCCTTTGCTGGTACCTTCTTTGATAAGTGCCAGTTTGTCAAGTCGGAGAGAGCATCACGGGGTATTATTACCTATTGGAGTTAGAAAGTATTCTCTTGCAGTGGCGTTCTTGTGCGTAATTTTTCTCTCACTGTCCGATTGAAACACATCTCAAGTGGCTCGATTTTCTTTCTACGAATGTTTACGGTCCCCCATGTGGGATGGTAAGGAGGTGTTTTGTAGGGAGCTAGCTACCCTTAAAGGTGTCAGTGGGTTGTGGGTTATGTGCGGGGACTTTAACCTGACCAAGAATCAACACGAGAAAAGAGGTAGATGCTGGAGTGGATGCATTATGGCCTTGTTCTCTGATCTTTTAAACGAGCCGGAGATGATCGACTACCTTTGGGTAATCAAAATTTCATGTGGTATACCATGCAAAGCAGCCCTTCCTTAGCTAAGTTCGATTGCTTCTTAATTTCCACCGATTGGGACCAGGCTTATCCACTCTCCAAGGTGGTGGTGGTACCCAGAATTACGTCTGACCACTCGCCGATCTTGCTGTCTACTAGCTAGAAAGTTAATTCTCGTTTGTTTAGGTTTGAAGAGGTCTGGCTCTCACGTAAAGATTTCTACAATAGGCTATCGGTGTGGTGTAAGGAGGTGCCATCTAAAGGCTATAACGTTCTCACATTCGTCGCCAAATTGTGACATTATCGGAAGAGAATTAAAGAATGGTGCTGAATGAGCTTCTATAACATCTCGCAAACCAAAAAAGCAATCTCTGATGAGATACAACAGCTAGATATTTTGGATGAGCAACGCAACCTTACTTCTCAACAACTAGAGAAATGGGTGCAACATAAGTTACTCTTTAAGGGCGTTGTAGTGGACGAGGAAACTCTTTGGAAAACACGAGCAAGGTAGTGATTAAAGGAAGGAGATGGTAACATGAATTTTTTTCATGCTATAGCAAATGGTAGGAGATGCAAAATTGCCATTTGCGATGTGGTTGACGAAGGATTATCTAAAGAGAAGAGGAAAAAAATGTGTATTTTTTCAATAAATTCAAAGAGCGGTATGCACTGAGTGAGCTTTTTTGCATGTTGGTAGGCGATTGGAGTGAGCTTTCCAAGACTAAATTTATTCTCTACCCGAACAACCTCACAGCTGCATTCTCCTTGGAGATCAGGAAGGCTACCTTTCAACTTGGCAGTGATAAGGCCTCCGAACCGGACTGATTTAATATGACATTTTACCAGAAGTTTTGGGAGGTAGTTAAATATGATTTGCTGAACATCTTTCAGGACCTTTACGATGGATCATTGAAGTTGGGGCCAATGGACTATTCCTTTATTTGCCTTGTCTCCAAGAAAGAAGGGGCAAATTCGGCTAACGAGTTCAGACCAATTAGTCTCATTAATGGTGTACAAAAGATCATATCTAAAGTCTTGGCAAATAGGCTTGAAGGTGTAATGAAAGATATCATTTTCCCCACTCAGGCAGCTTTTGTCACGCCCCGGCGTCGAAACTACGACCCGAGCTCGTCAACAGATCCGCCACCCATACGTGAAACCCCGCATAGGCGAAGCATCCAACCTGAAAAAAAAAGGTAACAACTACCAACTATACAGATATCAGAGCTGAAAATAACTGCAGTAATAAAAATCTGAAACCACTGTACAACTGAAATAAAGGTACAATATCCATCTCCTAAGATAATAATACAATAATCTGGTCCACTAAAATAAAGTACAAGTAGAATCCTCCTACACAACATCTATGAATCCAAAAGGGGAGGTAAACTAAAATCATAAATACAACAGTATACAGTAAAACCCACAATCCGGGCTGGTATATCTATCTCACCAAAAAGACAATACTGGTAGGGATCTATAACGCGACTTCCTCACCACGATCCGTCGAGCCAACTGAAATAGGGACGGAAAGAAAAGCCTCTACAAAATGGTCACCAACAGAGGGCCGGTGTGAGAACTACATCCAACCGTAGTACTCAGTGGGTACCGTTTCCAACCCAACGGTCCGCCCACTAAGTCTACTAGAGGCATAAGATAACAGAAAATACTGTAAATAAGAATATATCAGCTGAAAAGAAATCTACAGCTATCATGGCTCTATCTACGATGCTTAAAGGGTGAAACAGATGATAATATGCAACCACTCTAACTCGAGGTGCCCAAAACGACACAATCGTAATGACTGCCAAAAGAGGCCAGTCAAGCCTGCGCTCACCTACAACCACTGTCCTATCAGGACTGGAATTACGTAGGGCGTCCCAACGGACTAATATAACCATCGCGCAAAACTGCCTCAACAGGCCCAACCATCGCATCCGGAGAGGCAACTCAAGGGGAGCGACCCCACTGAGGAAAACATCACAGAATCAAGTATCACATCTGTAGCACATGCAGACTATAATCAAAACCACGATTGAACAGATCGGAGAACTCGCAACCCAAATCAACTAACCACCCCAGCCGGAACCCCCATCGGCACAACATCAAAGCCCAACCGACCAGCAACACCGGGACTGAGAATTTCAGGAAACTGACGCCTACAAATCCAATCAAACAAGAGCAGGTCCCAGGCACAGTCGCCCGTAGCACTCGTCCCAACAAGGAGGCAGCCCTTAGAATCCAAATCACTCGAACCCTCATCGGGGTGAGGAGATTTATATAAAAAGATGACATTTGTTTCTAAAAACCATTTCACTCGACCGCTCTCTCGGTGAGGATAAAAAGTAACTTATTTTTAGAAAACCATCTTGATTGAAGAAAAAAATCCAATTTTAATACTATTTAGTTCATAAGAAAATCAGTTAAAGATGGTTTTATTTTTCCAAGTCCCGAAAGACTAGTGCCTTTGCCCAAATCAAATGAGAACGGGTTCTAGCGCCCCTTGAAGGTTGGAAAGAAACATTAGTTTACTAAAATCATGTGTATCCAAAAGTATTTCTGGGTTCAAGATCCTGCTATCATAAAATCAACACTGCCTCAACTCAGTGGCAGTGAACCAATCAGAAGAAAACCCAACAACCCGGGATCACCGTCATCCCAAACGGCTCCCGACACTAGCACCAAACTAACCTCAACTGTCACGCCCCGGGGTCGAAACTGCGACCCGGGCTCGCTAACAGATCCGCCGCCCATACGGTGAACCCCGTATAGACGAAGCGTCTAACCTGCAAAAGAGAGATGCTATACTAAACAGATATCAGAGCTGTAAGTAACTGCTAAAAATAAAATAAAATAAAATAATACAAGCCAAGTCCTCACCAAAAGTACATAAGTCGCTCAACTCTGAAATAAAAGTACAACTCTATATCTCACTACAAGGTCTCTCAAACAAGTAACTCTCAAAATATAAAAAGTGGGTACATCTACTCTCAGGACGACGACGACGACTGGTAGGGATCTAGCTCGCGACTCCATTACCTCGGTCTGAAGAAGCAACAACAGGAGCAGCAGGAACAGGAGTAGAAGTCCCTGGGGAAAAAGACACCACGACGGGTGTGAGAACTACATCCCACAGTAGTCCTCAGTGGGTGCCGTCAACAAGCCCAACGGTCTGCCCACTAAGTCTACTAGAGGCATGCTGTAACAAATAAAATGCTGAAGGAAAGAGCTGGAAATAAATAACCCTACAGCGACTATGCCCCTATCTAGATGCTCAAAAAGTGGAACAGATGGAAAACATGATGCATCTATTAACTCTCAGGTATAGTAACCCAAACTATATTGACTGCCACATAGGGTCCAGTCAAACCTGCGCCCACCTACTGCCGAACATCCTCAACAGGACGGTCTACCGTAGGGTGTCCATGACTGCCACATCTGGGCCAGCCAGAGGGTCGGCGTCGACAAGTCACGATAGAAGAACTCAATCTCACGCCGGTACAATAACCCGGTTTAAAGCTCAATCTCAACGCCGGTTACAACAACCCGGTCTAAAGCTCAATCTCAACGCCGGTTACAACAACCCGGTCTAAAGCTCAGTCTCAACGCCGGTTACAACAACCCGGTCTCGCCTACTCCGGAGTGGCACTCGAGGGGAGCGACCCGCTCGAGTCAAAAGTAACCCAAGTCCAATAGCTCTGTCAAGTATCTCAGTCAATCAGGCAAAAGTCGACACTATGCTCAAAGTGGAGACTCACTCAATCCACAATGCAAAAACCTAGCCCCAACTGATGCATAACACTAATCGGTCCAACCGCCCACAGTTCGTGGTTGCCAAAACAATAACCCGAGTCGATAATCTGGTGCTATCCCACCCGACTCAACAAATCACTGTCTCACTCACTGGCTGGAATCTACACAGCTGAGACTCACTGTCACTATGACAGCTCACAGCACAAAACCCACTAGCTGGAGATGCTCCACAGCCAAGATCGGCCCACAACTCAGGGCTAACAAATCTGGTCGGACAACACTCAACGACCCGGGACCACCGTCAACTCCGACGGTTCCCAACAACAGAACATCAACCCAACCTGCAGACTCACAGACAGGATAAACTCCACAACAAACGCAGAGAAGGGTCCGGGAACCCCGAAAGACTAGAAACTACAACCCTAATCAAACAAGAACAGGTTCTAGGCATAGCCTCTCGTTGTTCTCATCCCAAAGGAAAAAGGGCAGACCTTGGAACCCAGACCACTCGAATCATCTCGGGTGGTTAAATTTATCAGAAAAAGGTGATATTTCTTATTGAAAGCCCTTTGATCTGAAAGAAATCCATATTTAATGATTTTTTTAGTTCTTTTTAGGAAAACAATTGAAAACAAGTTTTATATCCAAGCCTCGTAGAGCTAATGCCTTTGTCCAATCAAACAAGAACAGACTCGGCGACTCTACGATGCTCGGAAGAAAACTTTGATTGACTAAAATCATATGTGTGTCCAAAAATAGTTCTGGGTTCAAGGTCCTGCTATCACTGGTATATAGCTGCCACTGACACAGTGGCGACAATAAAACAAGAAACCAAAACATCTCGGGACCGCCGTTTACCCAAACGGCTCCCACCACAGATGATCAATCAACTGCTTCTACCAGACTCCACTCTGCTCCCAAGCACGAGTGTAAAATACATCCCACACTAAAGGATTCCCGACCACTCGGCCCACTACCCGGGCGAGTAAAACACTATGTCCAGGAAGGAATAAGAAGTGTGGATGTCTAAAGCAGAATAAACCTAGCCTAAGTTGGAGTTTTCTACTGGTCTGGCTATACATGCTGCATATGACAGGGGTGCTAGGTCAAGTTCCAAGACAACAATAATTCTACAGATAGTAGGAAACAAGAGATCGCATGATCATCAAACAACTCTAGAATCAACAGCTGTCACATTCTAGCATGCTACACAGGAATATCGCTATCATGCATGGTCCTACTATAGCAGATTTAATGCACATTCCATCAATCTTGGAGACAGGGCCACCCACCCGAAAGTGCTAACTGTCCGGAGTCGTACAGCTGAGAACACCCAGAAACATATCTACCAGCACAACCACCAAGCAAACAGTATAATAGCAGTGTTCAATGCTTCCTACGTACAAAAATACCACCCAAAGTTACATTAATTCCATAAAATTCCAAGTTCCACAAATCTGCTGTGAACAGTCCACTTAAAGCGAAGTTTTCACCTGTAAAAAAATCTCTAAAAATTTCAATAAAAATATGACGGCGATCCTCGCGAAGAGTAGATGTCGATAGAGTCCTTAAACATCGAATTCCGATGTCCGGATGCAGAGATAAAAATCCGACAAGAAGGTGCTGTCCATAAACTCCACCAGCAAATAGCGACTCAGTAAAACCTCGAAAACTGTGCCAAAAACCTAAATCTAGCTGAAACACTCAACACGAAAGTCGAAGACGTACCTCTCGTGAATCCAACGCCGCAAAAATTGACCAAAAATACAGTCGGGGTAGCTCTGTGGACCTCTCAGACCGAAATGCGACGATAACGGGCCTCCAACAGAAAATCGTCGCTCCGCGCTACGATGCCGAAAACGTCGACGCCGCGGCTTCCAAAAATTCCGGGCCTCTGCCAAAAGATGCGCAACACGAAGATCTCCAACTTTGCTTAAGGGTCGAGAGGCAGGGGAGTTCGGGAAAAGGGCAAAAAGCCCAAGCTATCAGCCTATTTATAGGCTCAGCCCGAAAATCCATCTATATGGACTTTTGGCCCAACATTCAGGCGCCCGGTCATTCCGGGCTGCTACAGTAACGGGCCCGGCCAGTTACTGTTCACGCCCGGAAAAACCTCAGGCCGCCACGTAGCCACCCGAACAGGGTACAGCCACCGGGACCAACCGCAACGCGCCACGTGGCAGAAGCCCGCGCCGACGCGTGGCACCCACGAGCAGGAAACGCGGGTCAGCGCGCCCACGCCGTGCCCCACGCGCGCCCACGCGCGCCTGTCGGGCACGTAGCCCGAGGTACCGACTCCCCGCACCGTGGACCGCGCGCACAACACCACCCAACCACAAGCTGCCACGTGTCCACCCCCGGTCCACCGTGCACCCGCGCTATTCCCGTGGACCGCGCCCACTGCGCCCGCCAACCGGGAGCCGCCACGTGGCCAGCGCTCGGGTGCACGCCTGCGCGGTGGACCGCGCGCCTCCGCCGCCCGCCGCCACCGCCGGCGCCTCTCCGGCCGCCGGAACAGTACCCCAAAACCTCGAAATGCGTGTTTTCGCGTCCGGGCTCTAAAAAAAAACAAGTAAATAGTCCATTTCGCTCGTTTTCGCGCGCTGAATCCAAATCCGAAGTCCGTTTGGCCAAATTCCACCTCTAAAATTTCCCAAAAATTCCCGAAAAGGTAAACTTGATCCATTTTTCATGCCGGGTCAAATCCTTGGTTCCAATAAGCGCGCAAAAACCTCAATCACCCCGAATGGGCTTCCTGATAAGCAAACAAGCTCCATTTTCACTAGAAATCCAATTCTTGGGCCCGACACGCGCACACACACTCCCAGAAGCCACAAATCCATCAATAAATCCTTAAGTGGAGATTCGGGTCCTCACATCCTCCCCAACTAAAAGAAAGTTTCGTCCTCGAAACAAACACGGCTAAAAAGGGAGTCTCCAAGCCCAAAGGTAAGCATCCATCAACACAATCTCCAACTCCCCAGTCGCTACTCTCCACAAAGCGAGTCCAACAGCTGGATAAACCTCAGGAATTCCAAATACTGGGGAACGAGGAAGAACAGCCAACTCTACGCGTCCAAACTACACGAATTACGCCGCAAAACTTAACAGAAGAAGTAAGGGCCCCACCAGCAGGAAAGTTATCAACCCCCGACTCTCCAATTTAGAAAACAACTGAAATTTGCGAAAAGTTCGAAAGTTCCGAAAGACCAGTGCCCTCGCCCCAATCAAACAAGAACAGGTTCGGGCACCGTCTCCATTTCTGGAGTAGCCTTTCGAATATTCCGTCAGGTTCGCAAATTTCAGCACAAGGGCGAGAAAAAGGGAGAGAAGTGTTGATGCCGTTCCTGCTGTGGCAACAAAAATGGAAACTACGATCTATCCGTGCCCCTAGAGACATAACCTCTAGTCCTAGGCGTCACCTACGCTCAACAAGCAGCACCTAACCCCAAAAAGAACCGCTGAAGCCACTGCTGCAAGAAGGATGCCCCGGTGACCTGTGGAAATGATCTCCTGTTGTCCAACTCGCGGAAGGCCACTGTTCTCAATCCATAATCAATCGTTGCACGATACCGCACCAGCTGGTCCATCCCGTGTGCTCAATCTGATTCTTGGAGCTGTAACTAAACCGTCACACCTGCCGGCGTACTTCCTCAGGTCTCATTTGTCCCGATCATGCCCCAAACTACACCTCTGCTCGGAGGATACTGTGCAGAATCCAAAGGCAAATACCTGTAGCAAACTTTCTATCTCCTATCCATGCAGAGATGCAAAAGCCCTACTAACATGTGCAGGAGGATGCAGCGATATCCAAAAAGCTCGACTCAGCTGACAGAAAATAAAGTCATAACTACGGCGATAGGATTAGCTACCGGGGTGCCCTCCACCAGGGCTGCGTAAACCCGTCCACTAGGTGCTGAAGATCGTCGTCCCGTCTGTCCTGTCGTCGTACCCCACTCTGTCTGACGGTGTACTGGAGGGGCTTCCGCTTCCTGAACTGGCAAGGGGGTGCTATAGCAAGGGGTCGCACTGACAGAATGGCTTGGGGACAAGCTGCTCGAAAATGTCCCAACTCTCCACAAAGGAAACACCGTCCCTGTCTCTGGTCACACTGCGACGGTGGATGAGGGCCGCCACAGATGACACACCGCTCACGTCGCTGCTGCCGGAGCTGCTGTTTAGGCTGATACCGCGGCTGCTGTGGGGGCCCACCAATCTCTGTCGCCCCTGGAACCCACGACCCTCAAAGTGGGATCGTGGAGGTCTCGAAGGTGCCTGCCGACTCGTCTGTTCCTCATCAACCGGTGCTGGGCGCTTCGCCCCAGGAATAACTACGGGAGCTGGTGCCACCTCATCCATCCCGCCTCTCCGTGCTCAACGTATAGTGCCTGCTCCATAAATGCATCCAACGTCTGCAATCTGTGTGAACGGACGAACTGATAGATCTCCCGGCGCAAACCCCGCTCAAACATATAAATTCGATGCGCCTCGTCCCTCGCAGCATGTGGTACACAGGCCAACAACTGGCTGAAGTCTGCGATGTACTCCTGCACGGAACGATCTCCCTGACGGAGATTCTTTAGCTGCTCCTCCAACCTCTGCCTGACGCTCTCCGGAAAGAAGGCCCATAGAAGAAGGCTGCGGAACTCCGCCCAAGAGAGAAGCTGCGTCCCAGGCGGACCAGCAGGTCGCACACGCCGCCACCAAGCCTCGGCGTTGCTCTCCAAGAAGTGTGTGGCCAACAGAACTCGAAACCTCTCCTCAATAAATAAGCTCTCAAAATGGCGCTCCATGGCCGTGATCCAGGACTCGGCTGCCCACGGCTCCGCACTCAATCCCGAAAAACGGGGTGGATCGAACTGGCGGAACCTCATCAATAGATCCACCACCTCACGCTGCTCTGTAGGGGTCAACTATCCCGCCGTCCCGGAAGGCTGACCACTGGTAATCGGTGCAGTAGGGGCTGCCTGTGCTGCTGATACAACTAGGGGTGCCACAGCTGGCGAAGGAGATGCAGGGAAAACTCTCAGGGGGAGTAACAACAGGCTGCGCTCTCTGCCAACATGCGCACCATCCGGTCCATGGTCTCCTCCTAACGCTGGGCAGCCTCCGACATCTGTGCCAACTGGATTCATAACTCTTGGGTCTTGCCCTGCTCTGATAGCTCTGCCTCCCGCTGCTCGGGTTACTCATCAGATACGGGATGTGCCCTCTTCACTACACGACGTCTCAGGGGCATCGTAGTCCACTGCACAATAACAAACATCAGGACACAACAACCATTCGACCCAATCCAGCGAAAGTCTAAGGCATGTCATCCATTCCATAGCATTATGTTGTCTGCAGCCAACATAATCGCTTAGGAGAATAAACATGCCAATCACTCATCCCATCCCTTGGGAGAGGTAATAAAACTCAATTAGGACTTTCGCTAAAAGTCACGACTCTCATGTAGTCATCCTAATGTCCAACCATAAGCCTAGGGTTTCTAAGTCCTCAATGACCTAAAACCTAGGCTCTGATACCACTCTAATCTGTCACGCCCCGGGGTCGAAACTGCGACCCGGGCTCGCTAACAGATCCGCCGCCCATACGGTGAACCCCGTATAGACGAAGCGTCTAACCTGCAAAAGAGAGATGCTATACTAAACAGATATCAGAGTTGTAAGTAACTGCTAAAAATAAAATAAAATAAAATAATGCAAGCCAAGTCCTCACCAAAAGTATATAAGTCGCTCAACTCTGAAATAAAAGTACAACTCTATATCTCACTACAAGGTCTCTCAAGCAAGTAACTCTCAAAATATAAAAAGTGGGTACATCTACTCTCAGGACGACGACGACGACTAGTAGGGATCTAGCTCGTGACTCCCTTACCTCGGTCTGAAGAAGCAACAACAGGAGCAGCAAGAACAGGAGTAGAAGTCCCTGGGGAGAAAGACACCACGACGGGTGTGAGAACTACATCCCACAGTAGTCCTCAGTGGGTGCCGTCAACAAGCCCAACGGTCTGCCCACTAAGTCTACTAGAGGCATGCTGTAACAAATAAAATGCTGAAGGAAAGAGCTGGAAATAAATAACCCTACAGCTACTATGCCCCTATCTAGATGCTCAAAAAGTGGAACAGATGGAAAACATGATGCATCTATTAACTCTCAGGTATAGTAACCCAAAATATATTGACTGCCACATAGGGTCCAGTCAAACCTGCGCCCACCTACTGTCGCACATCCTCAACGGGATGGTCTACCGTAGGGTTTCCATGACTGCCACATCTGGGCCAGCCAGAGGGACGGCGTCGACAAGTCACGATAGAAGAACTCAATCTCACGCCGGTACAACAACCCGGTATAAAGCTCAATCTCAACGCCGGTTACAACAACCCGGTCTAAAGCTCAATCTCAACGCCGGTTACAACAACCCGGTCTAAAGCTCAGTCTCAACGCCGGTTACAACAACCCGGTCTCGCCTACTCCGGAGTGGCACTCGAGGGGAGCGACCCGCTCGAGTCAAAAGTAACCCAAGTCCAACAGCTCTGTCAAGTATCTCAGTCAATCAGGCAAAAGTCGACACTATGCTCAAAGTGGAGACTCACTCAATCCACAATGCAAAAACCTAGCCCCAACCGATGCATAACACTAATCGGTCCAACCGCCCACAGTTCGCGGTTGCCAAAACAATAACCCGAGTCGATAATCTGGTGCTATCCCACCCGACTCAACAAATCACTGTCTCACTCACTGGCTGGAATCTTCACAGCTGAGACTCACTGTCACTATGACAGCTCACAGCACAAAACCCACTGGCTGGAGATGCTCCACAGCCAGGATCGGCCCACAACTCAGGGCTAACAAATCTGGTCGGACAACACTCAACGACCCGGGACCACCGTCAACTCCGACGGTTCCCAACAACAGAACATCAACCCAACCTGCAGACTCACAGACAGGATAAACTCCACAACAAACGCAGAGAAGGGTCCAGGAACCCCGAAAGACTAGAACCTACAACCCTAATCAAACAAGAACAGGTTCTAGGCATAGCCTCTCGTTGTTCTCGTCCCAAAGGAAAAAGGGCAGACCTTGGAACCCAGACCACTCGAATCATCTCGGGTGGTTAAATTTATCAGAAAAAGGTGATATTTCTTATTGAAAGCCCTTTGATCTGAAAGAAATCCATATTTAATGATTTTTTTAGTTCTTTTTAGGAAAACAATTGAAAACAAGTTTTATATCCAAGCCTCGTAGAGCTAATGCCTTTGTCCAATCAAACAAGAACAGACTCGGCGACTCTACGATTCTCGGAAGAAAACATTGATTGACTAAAATTATATGTGTGTCCAAAAACAGTTCTGGGTTCAAGGTCCTGCTATCATTGGTATATAGCTGCCACTGACACAGTGGCGACAATAAAACAAGAAACCAAAACATCTCGGGACCGCCGTTTACCCAAACGGCTCCCGCCACAGATGATCAATCAACTGCTTCTACCAGACTCCACTCTGCTCCCAAGCACGAGTGTAAAATTCATCCCACACTAAAGGAATCCCGACCACTCGGCCCACTACCCGGGCGAGTAAAACACTATGTCCAGGAAGGAATAAGAAGTGTGGATGTCTAAAGCAGAATAAACCTAGCCCAAGTTGGAGTTTTCTACTGGTCTGGCTACACATGCTGCATATGACAGGGGTGCTAGGTCAAGTTCCAAGACAACAATAATTTTACAGATAGTAGGAAACAAGAGATCGCATGATCATCAAACAACTCTAGAATCAACAGCTGTCACATTCTAGCATGCTACACAGGAATATCGCTATCATGCATGGTCCTACTATAGCAGATTTAATGCACATTCCATCAATCTTGGAGACAGGGCCACCCACCTGAAAGTGCTAACTGTCCGGAGTCGTACAGCTGAGAACACCCAGAAATATATCTACCAGCACAACCACCAAGCAAACAGTATAATAGCAGTGTTCAATGCATCCTGGGTACAAAAATACCACCCAAAGTTACATTAATTCCATAAAATTCCAAGTTCCACAAATCTGCTGTGAACAGTCCACTTAAAGCGAAATTTTCACCTGTAAAACAATCTCCAAAAATTCCAATAAAAATATGACGGCGATCCTCGCGAAGAGTAGATGTCGATAGAGTCCTTAAACGTCGAATTCCGATGTCCGGATGCGGAGATAAAAATCCGACAAGAAGGTACTGTCCAAAAACTCCACCAGCAAACAGCGACTCAGTAAAACCTCGAAAACTATGCCAAAAACCCAAATCTAGCTGAAACACTCAACACTAAAGTCGAAGACGTACCTCTCGTGAATCCAACGCCGCAAAAATCGCCCAAAAATACAGTCGAGGTAGCTCTGTGGACCTCTCAGACCGAAATGCGACGATAACGGGCCTCCAACAGAAAATCGTCGCTCCGCGCTACGATGCCGAAAACGTCGATGCCGCGGCTTCCAAAAATTCCGGGCCTCTGCCAGAAGATGCGCAACACGAAGATCTCCAACTTTGCTTAAGGGTCCAGAGGAAGGGGAGTTCGGGAAAAGGGCAAAAAGCCCAAGCTATCAGCCTATTTATAGGCTCAGCCCGAAAATCCATCTATATGGACTTTTGGCCCAACATTCGGGCGCCCGGTCATTCCGGGCTGCTACAGTAACGGGCCCGGCCCGTTATTGTTCACGCCCGGAAAAACCTCAGGCCGCCGCGTAGCCACCCGAACAGGGTACAGCCATCGGGACCAACCGCAACGCGCCACGTGGCAGAAGCCCGCGCCGACGCGTGGCACCCACGAGCAGGAAACGCGGGTCAGCGCGCCCACGCCGCGCCCAACGCGCGCCCACGCGCGCCCACGCGCGCCTGTCGGGCACGCAGCCCGAGGTACCGACTCCCTGCACCGTGGACCGCGCGCACAACACCACCCAACCACAAGCCGCCACGTGTCCACCCCCGGTCCACCGTACGTGCACCCGCGCCATTCCCGTGGACCGCGCCCGGGTGAACGCCTGCGCGGTGGACCGCTCGCCTCCGTCGCCGCTAGTCGCCGCGCTCTGCCGCCCGCCGCCGCCGCCGGTGCCTCTCCGGCCGCCGGAACAGTACCCCAAAACCTCGAAATGCGTGTTTTCGCGTCCAGGCTCCAAAAAAAAACAAGTAAATAGTCCATTTCGCTCGTTTTCGCGCGCTGAATCCAAATCCGAAGTCCGTTTGGCCAAATTCCACCTCTAAAATTTTCCGAAAATTCCCGGAAAGGTAAACTTGATCTATTTTTCATGCCGGGTCAAATCCTTGGTTCCAATAAGCGCGCAAAAACCTCAATCACCCCAAATGGGCTTCCTGATAAGCAAACAAGCTCCAATTTTACCAGAAATCCAATTCTTGGGCCCGACACGCGCACACACACTCCCAGAAGCCACAAATCCATCAATAAATTCTTAAGTGGGGATTCAGGTCCTCACATCAACCACCAGACTCCACTCGCCCCCCCTGGTACGAGCGCAACATGCGTCCTACACTGTCTCGACCACTCGGCCCACTACCCGGCCGAGGAGAAAACTCTAAGTCCTGGGGAATAAACATGCAATGTGTAGGAAGACTAAAGCATAAAAGAACCTAGCCCAAGTGAGGGTCTTCTACTAGTCTGGTTAAACATACAAACATATAACGGGGTGCTAGTCAAGGTTCCATAATTAAACATACAACATAACCAATACTTAAAATGCTAACTCTAGCATGCATACATCCTGATCAATAAATAAATCTCCAACTATATCATGCATATATCTTGGCCAACAATTAAGTCACTAACTCTACCTTGTATACAACTCAATCAACATATAACACATATCTATCATGCATGTCCACTACAAGATAGAATTAGAAAAACAGTCCGTGATTTGGAGAAAAATCCAACCCACCTGAAAAGCGATGATCCAGGGTCTGATCAAGCTGAAACTTGGCGTGCACGTTCCTCAGCCTCGCAAGATTTCAACGCAACGAAAATCATCCAAAAACTCCTCCCGGATAATCGGCGGTGATCAAAACACTCCACGCTGCCCACAAGTCCAATACAAAATCAGCGAGCGCGTCGCTAAGGCATAGAAGCCAAACCGAGCACAATTTCTATCCAGGACCAAAAGGAAAAATACTCACCTCAATTGTGATGAAGAGTTCCAACCTGTACTTTCCCCGCGAAACACCAAAATCGTCGCAAAAACTATATCACAAGCTGAACGCCGCAAAAATTGCACTCTCAAAAATCTGCATTTACTGTTTTGCGCAACAGTCCCAAAAACCAAAAATTTTCACCTGCGAAGAGTCCTAAAAAAAATCCAAAAAAAATATGGATGCGTTCCTCTCGAAGTGTAGATGTGAATCGAGTCCTTAAACTCCCAATTCCGCCAATCGTAGACCGAGAAAATGCAAGAATACTCCTCCACTGTCTAGAAAAATGCCGAAGAAAAGGGGGTCTAAAGAAGCTCCGAAATACCCCACAAAAACCCAAATGGAGAGGAATGATAAATACGGAAATCGAAAACCTACCTATCGTGGAAACGTCGCAGCAAAAATAGGCTAAAAACTCCCACGAATCAGCACAGGGGAGTACGCGAACGAAACATCGACGGGAAAGGCCAAAATCGGAGAAGCGTCGAAGTGCGCCGAGTCGGGGAAAACATCAATGCCGCGGCCTCCTAAAATGCCCAAGATCCTTGAAAGAGTAGAAGACTTGATGTAGAAAAATCTCAGCCAAAGGGGGCCCCAAGAACTCCTCCAAAAAAACCCAAGAGGAGGGGTGGAATGGCCTATTTATAGGCAAAATCCAAAAAAAAAGAACCAGCTTGTGGGTTTGGGGTGCAATTTCGGGCGCCCGAAATTTTCGGGCCCTAAACAGCAAACACATGACGCAACGCCCGGATTGCTCCGGGCGCGCCGCGTGTCCCGACCCGCGCTACAGTGGGCGACGACCAACCAGGCCGCGCCGCGTGGCCCGCCCGCATGCTTGGGTGGTTGGCGCCCGCCAACCACGCGCCGCCACGTGGCGGCGCCCCTGCCACGCCCGCTTTCGCCGCCTGCCATGCCCGCCTGCCCCCTTGCCGCGCCTGCTCAGCGAACCGCGCTCGGTGCACCGGCCAACCGGGTGCTGCCACGTGTTCTCCCCCCCCCCCCCCCCCCCCCCCGCGGTCCATGGCTCCCCCGTGCACCCGAATACACTGAAACTTTCGGCTGTCCGTTTTTGGGCGTCCGAACTAAGAAAAATACATCCAAATAGCCAATTTCGATCGTTTTTCCGTGCTGAATCCAAATACGGTGTCCGTTTTGTGAGAAACCACTTTTATTTTTTGACGAAGGCATCCGAATAGACAATCTTGATCTATTTTTCACGCTGAGTTCATTTCTTAGGTCTGATTTACGCGCAAACACCTACAACACACAAAAAGGGCATCCAGAAGCCACTAAACACACTGCAAATCATCCGCGGGGATTCAGGTCTTCACAGCTTTCCTTAAAGGTTGATGTATTTTTGACTCCTCTGCAACTGCTAACGAGATTGTTAGTTGGTGCTCTAAAACAGAGGAGGAATGGGTAGGGATCAAAGCCAATTTCGAGAAAGCATACGATAGGGTGAGATGGGATTTTTTTTTAAAAGATTTTGCTTTTGCTTAGGGCGAACGATAAATGCTGTGGGTGAATTGAGCAAATGTATATCTAACGCCAAACTAGCAGTACTTGCTAATGGAGTTCCAACCAACTGGATCAAGACTAAACGGGGGCTACAACAGGGGAACCCTCTTTTCCCTTACCTCTTCCTATTGGTAGCAGAAGGTTTGGCAAGAATGATGGACAAGGCAGTGCATAATGAGTTGTTGAAGGGGGTGTGACCCACTAAGGAGTCTAAGGTAGTCATTATCCAGTTTGTGGATGATTCAATTTTTTTCTATGAAGACAAGGGTAGGTAGGTTAGAAACCTTCTCTTTGTATGGCAAGTCTTTGAATGGGCATCTGGTATGAAGATTAATAGAAATAAGACTGAGTTACTTTATCTGGGTAGGCACAACTTAATGGGCGGGAGACTAGCAAAGATCCTCGGATACAAACTAGGCGCCCTCCCAATACGTTATCTTGGTCTTCCCCTTACAGACAGACAACTACGTAAGGAGGACTTGTGGCCAGTAATTGGCAAATTTGATAGCGGATCGAAGGGTGGCAAGCAAAGCTCCTATCTCAGGAAGGCAGGTTAGTCCTGGTGAACTCAGTTCCTTCGAGCCTGCCACTCTATTCTGTTTATGTTTAAAGCACCCAAATGGGTAATAAGATGTTTTGAGGCGCTACGAAGGGCTTTCTTTTGGAAAGGTAGAGCAACCATTTTTGGGGGTCATTGCCTCATGCGGTGGAAGACTATGTGCAGGAGCACAAATGAAGGAGGATTAGGGGTTTTAGACCTAGAGAATATGAACGCAGCACTACTAGCTAAATGGTGGTGGAGGTTTCTTTCTGACAGGAGTCACCTGTGGGGCCCTCTCATCGAGGCAATTTAGTGCACTAGGAAGAAATCAATGAGAGAAGGTGTTTCCTTTAGAATATTCTCACAATGGTGTCAAGCGTTCTTTCAACTAGGAATATCTTTAAATGCGGATCGACCTACTCAATAGGGGATGCACAAAAAGTTTGTTTCTGGTCTGATATCCGGTGTAACCAGGATTCCCTTCAAACTCTTTATTCTCGTATTTATGATAATGTAGCGAGCAAGAATTGTAGAGTAAAGGATTGCTGGTGTGGGAATAGGTAGAGATAGGGTAAGATATTGGCAACTTTCGCACCGAGCTCCCCGCTAGATAGAGATTTGGTTCTGAAGCTGAAAGAGTCGATCCCCGAAATCCCCTTTTATAATAGAAAGGATGAAGTGAGATGGAGATGGGCCTAATTCGAAAGGTTTTCTATCAAATTGCTTTATAACTTCCTTCAAGACGATGTAGTAGCAAACAAGAGGTTTTTAGAGCTGTGGACGATTAGAGCCCTCCTGAAAGTCAAGATCTTTGTACGGTTAGTATTAAAAATAAAAGTTCTCACCAAGGACAACTTGCTAAAAAGGGGTTGGAACGGGGAGGAGATATGTGTTTTTTGTCTGGATGAGCCAGAGACTATAGACCATCTTTTTATGGGGTGTCAATATATCAGAATTGTGTTGCAGTGACTTCTACCAAATAAATCGTCGCTACTAATGTGCAATTCGTCTAGAAGGCTTTGGGTTGCTAGCCGACTGAAAGGTGGAGCACTAGGAGGAAGGGAACTATCGACAATCGCCGCCGTGTGTTGGGTCATTTGGTTGGAGCGAAACAAGAGAATTTTTGACTAAAAACGTCGGGTTGCTTGATTTCAAAGATTCAGTCCTTTAGGGGTTTGTGGGACCAAATCAACATCTAGTTTTTTTTTTTTTTTTTTTTTTCTGAGACCCGGATGCCTTATGTTGTAGCCCAGCTCATTTTCCTAATGAATGAAGCGGTAGCATGCTATCTTGATCTCAAAAAAAATATATATATATTGCAAAGTTAAACTATTTTAATGGAGTTACTTTTGCCATATGCCCAGCCTCCGTTTTCAGCTATTTTAATTTCTCATACTTCCTCTTTACTCTTTCATCTCAACATAAAAAGTATTGTCTTATAATGAAAGAGAATAAAGGTGAGGGTGAGAGAGTGGTGAGAGAGTGGGTGAGAGAAGTATGGAAAGTAAGAAGGAGAGTGGTGAGAGAGAGAAGTATGAAAAAAAAAAATGGATGAGAAAAATATGAAAAGGGAAAGATATGATAAATTAATACAATTAGCCTACTCGCGAGTTGCGGAGAAGCTTACAAGGTCGCCAATTTATAAGTTTATAAATTGCTTCCAGGAGAGAAAGGTTTGCATGTTGCTTTATTATCTATATCGTGTAATATATATAACCTGAGAATTTTGAGCTTAAAAAAAAAGAAAAGAAAAAAAAGTGATAGTATATATTTTGCATCTTTTCTGGTTCAACACTATACCATGCACTCTCCTCGTTAACTTATATTGTACATACAATATATAATAGCTAAGAATTATGTGCAAACAAAGAAGTGAAAGTATGTTATGTATCTTTTTTTGGTTCTATACTATTTCTTACCCTCTTAGCATTTTCACTCTACTTATAACTTGGTTTTAAACCATTAACAAATTAGCATTTCCACACTACGCTTCTTTGGAGTAAGCATTAATGCTACATGGCCAAGCTATGAGGGTCACATTCAAGTTATACTAATGAGAACAAGGACAACCTCATTTAATGAGAAGGCATAAAAATTTAAACAGTGAGAAAAGATGAAAGGAGAGCAAGCATGATGAAAAAGGATGGATAGGGGGCCCACTCATATGTTGATAAAAGATGGGTAGGCTCACTGCAAGTGGACTGTGTAACATAGAGAGGTCTCCAAACTGATTTCGAATATCCAATTCATATGTTGATAAATGGCCAAATGCAACATGCAATTATTGCTACCAAAGTATTAATGGAATAAATCCTGTGAGCCGCAAGGCCCAAACCCAAAGATCCACAATTCAACCACATCATATGTAACCAACCCGTTAACAGTCACAGAAGTACATTACAACAGAGAGAGTATTCCTAACAGTTTACAAATCCTAATAGTTTACATGGCTGGATTTTATTGCTAGTAGGGGTCAATCATGAAGAGGCAGTCTTGGTTCGAAACCAACGAGGATGTCCAACTATAAATCACATAATTTGTAATCTGCTGCAAGATTTGTTTACAAGCATAACATCACTCGTAGTAGAAAAGTCATTTAAGGAAATAATATATCATCTTCGGTGAAACTTTCCTCTTATAGCGCACACAGTACACGATAAACCTCACATGCATTTTATTATTCACACAGTTTTATATTATTCACAAAAACTAGATAAAATAAGATCATAAGACTTGGCCATTATCAAAGGTTAGAATGAAGTTGCTGGACGCTTTCAAGATTGGGGCCGATAACCGTATGGATTCTTGCTCGCCCAATTCCACTGATCTCTACACATTTCTTCTATGCCGTACTTCGCTCTGCAATCAGATATTCCATTTCAATAAAATAATAGTATTGCTCGATCAAAAACTCTTCGGTTTATTAGTCTCAAGAAGTAAATTTTGTCATGTATACTCAAGTGTTTTGATTATTTTAGACAACCTTCAATCTCCATAGAATTCTATTATGTTAGTTTAGAATGTTGTAGTCAATACTAGGAGAAGAAAGAGTACCTCCACCCGAGTTCCTTTTGAGCCTTTTCAGTGGAGGCATAGACAGCAGTGGCATCACCTGGTCTCCGTGGGCATAATTTGACGGGAATTTTCTGCGAGTTACATTAATGATGGAAAAAAATTGTATTAATTTTCAGCATCTAGAACAGGAGAAACACTTGCATTGTCGACTAACCTTGCCAGATGCCTTCTCAAATGCTGCAACCATTTCAAGCACAGATGTGCCGCATCCTGTCCCCAAATTGTAGGCAGCACATCCTAAACAAAATCAGAAAGCTTTTTAGTTGATAACGCAATGTTCATGCATGTCAATTGTGAGCAAATGAGAGAGAGAGAGAGAGAGAGAGAGAGAGAGAGAGAGAGAGAGAGAGAGAGAGAGAGACCAATATCTTCAGTAGCAAAAAGCTTCCGCAGGGCTGCTATATGACCGTCAGCTAAGTCCATGACATGTATGTAGTCTCGAATCTGATTGGGGAAGAATCACAGGCGGATAAATTTAAAGCCACACTAATTTTTCCACTTAAAAATATATTATTATAGTAATAATAGGAAACTGAGCTGCGAGAGAGTCTGTCTTAAGATATTACTTTCCCAAATTCAGAAGCAAAAGCATCATCTATTGGGATACAGCTAAATGAAAAGTATGAACTAATATTCGTGAATGGTAGAACTAATGTGTCAAATGTAATTATTTTCTGGCTAAAGTAATGTTGGTAATTCTAAGAAAAATGAGGAAAACAATTAATAAACAAGAATGTTTCAATAATTCGAAATAACATGAGTCAACAGTAGCTTTTAGCTTCTAGTCAGCTATGGCAGTAAAATAACATCTTACACTGAAGTAAATATTTTGAAGACAAACATGTTAAGACTAAGAACATGACAATAAACATGCTTGAGTGTATACACACAATCTTGACATATTAATAGTGCCAAACTATGACTTCTAAAAGCTGTTGCAATGGCCATTCCGTGACAGCTAAGGGAGAAAAAAAGGATCAGGATTGCTGATAACAAACAAAAAGATCCCACATGGCACATGCTAATTCATGCTCAACCAAGACAATGCAGGATTTCTATGAGAAGTAATTACAACCTATGATACTAGACAACTAGAAGTAATATAGTTAATGAAAGTAACAAGTAAACATCTAAATCTTTACGTACCGCGCTACCATCCTTTGTTGGGTAATCGTTGCCATACACATTCAACTCAGGCAGCCTACCAACAGCAACTTGCTGGATGTAAGGCATCAGATTATTCGGAATACCCTTCGGATCTTCACCAATTTGACCACTCTCATGAGCTCCAACAGGATTGAAGTATCTTAGCAGTATGATTCTCCATTCAGGATCGGCTTTTTGGATATCCCGAGCAATCTCTTCAAGAAAAAGCTATTACACCAAAATTTACAATTGAAAGTGAAGATGCAAGTACACCAAGAAATGATTTCCCTCGATAATTATAAGGCTGTTTCATGTTATAACACATGGGTAATCTAAAATAAGGACTTCTTTGAGTAAAGTTGTCCTAACAATCTGTTCACATTTTCCTCAAAAAACAAAAGAAGGAAACAAAAGCAATCTCTTCGAAAAAGCATCGATAGCTTTTTCACTAGAATCTCCTCCATTGCTTCTCTCTGCAGCAGAAGCAGAAGCTTTCAACTAATTGAAGCTTCTGCTACTGGGCCAAAGCTCATTTTAGCTTCTAGTTACAACAAAAACTATGAACTATTTATTAGCAAACAAATGGTTCACAGAAGGTCCAGAGTCTTGGAGTAGAGAAGCTTTTCCACAAGACAAGCCAAGAACAAGCTGGAAAAAAAAATAACTTGGCAATTAAACATACCTTTGTCCTACCATATGGATTCATTGCTTTTAGCTCGAAATCTTCAACACATGGAATTTTGTCGGGTTGGCCATAAACAGTAGCAGAGGATGAGAATACCATCTATTTCACACAAAAATAGGAAAATAAAACTAGAGGCTAAAAAACATATGTACAATGTAAAAAAGCAAAGCCGTAATTGAATTAACTAAAAGCAACTAGTAATTTGTACAATCTTCCAAACAAAGGTACGGCCTTGCTTTGTTTAGAACCGACTCCTCCTTTATGGTGAGATTCATCAAGATGTGGTTAGATGCATGAGATATGACATGCTAAACTAAGAAAAACTTTACTATAGTAAAAGGCGTGATTTACAATGTTGACTATATAATGAGTGGGAAAAAAGAAGTCGATGAGAAGAAAACCTTTTTACAACCGTTTTTTGCCATGAACTCGTACAGATTAATTGTTCCAACCAAATTGTTGTCATAATAGAGGAAAGGTCTCGCAACACTCTCTCCAACAGCCTTCAAACCGGCAAAATGAATTACAGCATCATACCTATGGATACAGCAATTTTATGTTATCGACAAGCTAAATGTAAGAATGTGAATCATACATACTCTGATACATTGAATTACTGAGATCCTCATTTGTTTAGTTATGTCTTCTGCAGAAGACTATTTGAGGTAAGCTGCAAAAAGAAGCACTAAAAGCTTTTTTGTTAAGTCCACCAAACAGCTACATGCTGCAGCAGAAGCTCATCTCAACTCTCTAACTGAAAAGAGCTACAAACATTTTCTTTGATATATGCTGCACTTCTTTGTGAGAATAGTGAATTGTAAGCCAAGCGAAACAGGCATTAGAAAGCTACAACAAATATAGGTCTTCGAATTCTAACTAATCAGATAAAATTTCTTCACCTTGTTATCCTCAGAAGAAAACAACATCAAAAGTCATTCATTGATGAAATAATTAAGTTTCTAAATAAATTGACTTCTTCACAAGAAGAAACTCTCTGTAGCTTTTGAAGTAATAGCAATAAAGTAAAGAAAAATATATGTGGGATCACCTTGAGCTTTTGTCTGATTACACTAAACCACCTGAACTTTAAAAAGTACAAAAAAAAAAAAAAGGGAAAAAACTACCAGACCTTGATTTCCACTACTTTTCTTTATTAGTTAGCAATTGTATAAAGATCAAATAAACTCAAATACCCTAAAATTCATGTAGGCATTCAAAAAGAAATTGGGTAAACATGAACTATTTAGGTTCGAATGACTGTCCCGAGCCATATTTAATTACAAAATTTTACAAAAAGTGGGGTGGAGTGGTTAATTGAAACAAATTAAAAATTCATGTGGCTTTTTTTAACTTTTTAAAGTTCGGGCGGCCAAATGCAAATAGGCTTTCTGCAGGAAATAACCACAACGAAGCACTGAATGAGCAAACCCTTAGGTGAATTTTCCACATCACCACCAACCCACTAATGTCTACAACTAAATACAGTTTCATACATCATATAACTGTTCATAGCTAAACCTGTGCACGACAGGGTTACTTCCCCAAAGTCGTTTTGCTTGCATGCATATCAGAACATACTATATTACAAATAAACACTAAATTAAAGAATAGCCCAACATGGTTACCCAAAAAAAAAAAGAAAATTCATGTACTTAGATATTATGGTATTGTTTTTTTTTCCCTTTTTCTGAAGTTTAAATGAATAATGCTATGCTCATTCTCAAGAATAGATTGAAATAGAATATAGTCCAAAGGAATTGATTTTTCCGAAAGTGTGTTGGTAGGAGCGTAAACGGGTCGGGCAATGGAGCGGCACGAAAACTATAGCATCCGTGTCGGGCCGGCCTGGCACACTGCATTTGGCCATACTTAGTCATGTTCTCTAGGCAGAGCAAAGCAACGGGTCTCAGCCATGCCGGGTCGATTACTCGGCCATGCCGGGTCGACCACTAGGCCAGCGGTCTGGCATGACCTAGCCCCCAAGGCCTGAGACAAGTGTCATGTGCTTGCGACTGGGCTCATTGGGGTGCCCTCCCAAGCAAACCCTGGGAGTTGGGGTGCCACCTTGGGCAGACCTAGGGAGAAAAGAGGAATTTTATCCCATTTGGACCAAAACACCCTCCCCAACAGTCAAATTTGTTGGGAGGGTATTTTGGTCCAAAATTTTTTAATTTTTTAAGTTTTATAATTTTTTAACAAGTTTTTTAAATTGTTATTATTTTCTAAATATTCTTATAAATTTTATACCTTTTGATTAAAATATTATGCTAAAAATTTTAAATCTTTAAATTTCAAAATTTTACATACTTTTTTGATTTTTTTTTTTTTTTAAATATAGGGCGAACATGGAGCCCGGCCTGGCCCATGTCATCCGGGTTGAGGGGCCATGCCGGGTTGGAGAGGTAAGAAACTCGGCCCGGCACGGCCCGGCCGGGATCAATAATAGGGCCATACCGGGCTGATTTCCGGCCCGTTTCAGCCCAGATAAATCTGAGCTATATCAACCCGATATGGCCACATTACACCATTATGTGTAAGGCCCATCTCTCTTGATTATATAATTCCAGCTGCTTAATTTCTACTTCCATGTATTTTTCAAAGTGAGCATAGTGTTGCTCAACCAAATATCCCATCTAGCATCTGCAATAACTGAGAACCTTCAATATAAATTCTATTTCCATGTTAAAAAAAAAAAAATGTAATGTAAGTAGAAAACTGCCCTCATGCCTGACAGACATTTTTGATAGGCTCAAATTGTGAAGTTGAATTAATTAGGAGGAAGCTAACTAAAAGTAAAGTGAAATCATGATCTCATGATCTCATACTTTTATACCATATTAGAGAATTAATTACTGTAAAGCTTTTCTTCTTTTTTTTGAATGTTCTCTGAAAGCTTAAACTAGTGGTAAATAGGAGACGATGTTTAAATATTAGGTTAAACTTCAACCAGAGTATTTCACGTTGCCACTTTATGGTCTATAAAGTTGGTACTTTATTATCTTTTATTTTTGTTTCTCCTGTAACAGGTAAGGACCGAACATTAAACGAGTGGCACAATGATGCATTTACAAATCACATTCTAATAAGGTAGTATCTTACCATCTCATAATCTGCACTTTACTAAGATATTGTTTGTAAGATATGTTACTTTTTTTCAACCATGGACAAACTAAAAATAAGCTAAGGTGCCGTTTGGTTGATGCAATTAGAAACACAATGTTGAAAATATAAATATTATAACTTCATGCAGCTTATTAGGTTGGATGTAATTGTTTGGTTGCAAGAAGTGTATTTTTAAAAGTTTATTACTTTATATATACATACGGTAGGAGATTACCTACCTCTGATGCAAGAATAAAAAATAATAATAATAATAATATTATATTTAAAAAGTGATCAGAGAGGTCAGATTTTTTTTTTTTTTGGGGGGGGGGGGGGGGGGGGGGAGGGAGTCTAAAAGTATTCTTTCCAACTGTTGCAGTTGAGCTAATTGCTGCAGTTGAATTCAAAGGCATTAAACCAAGCATTAAATTTGAATTTGTCAGTTGAAACTACTTACAATAAAACAACCTCTGAACCACACACGGGGCAAATAAAAACAAGAAGCCGACCTTTTTGAGGAAAAGACCTTCTCCAGATCCTCCTTGCTCCTCAAATCTCCCTGAAAACACAGCAATGCGCGCACACCGGTCTCAATATCGAGAGAGAGAGAGAGAGAGAGAGAGAGAGAGAGAGAGAGAGAGAGAGCTAGGGTTTTTACGAGGAAGAAGCGGAGGTTTTGGGCGAGGACGGGGCCGGCGAGGGCGCGGACGCGGTCGAGGGCGTCGGGGACGGAGTTGTCGAGGTTGTCGATGATCGACACGTGGAACCCCTCCCGGAGGAGCTGGAGCACCGTGTGGCTCCCGATGAACCCCGCGCCACCCGTCACGAGCACGCTCCTCCTCATCGTCTCCCCCTCCGTCGTAGTCGAAGCCGAGTGGGGCGGCGCCATTAACGGAGGTAAAGAAAAAGGAGAAGGAAAAAAAAAAGGAAAGGAGAGGAAAAAAGAGAAAGGTCGGGGGAATGAGAATGAGAATCAGAAATCAGAAATGGGAATAATAATTGTTGTAGCCGATTTGCTCTTTTATTTATACCGGAAAAAAAAGACGCATCGAGAAAGAGGAGTTTGGGAGAGCGTGAAAGGATTAGTACGGAAGCGCAGGAATAAAGAGACCAAGAAAGTTGGCGTGGAGAATTTATTGCCTGTTGCGCCGGGTGTACAAGTACAACAAACCACACCGTTCCCCTTAAATTTAGCCTTTTTACTAACAGACTTTTAAATTTTCAATTTTCATAATTAAACTATTTAAATTTTATCAAATTATTTAATAATATTTTTTAATTAAATTTTTTAATTATATAATTATTTTCATCGTATAAATCGTACATAGTTTTATAAAACTTTAAAATACAAAAAAAAAATAGTTTTATAAAACTTTAAAATACAAAAAAAAAAAATTATATTTCGTATTTTAATATGTGAAAAAATTTATAAAATTTAAAATTCGTTTCGATCTTTTCTTTGATCATTATGCTTAGTTATCAACATTAGAAGAGACAATATATTTTTTTATAAATATTCGACCAAAATAATTTTGTAAGTAAAGAGTCCACTTGAGAAGACGTATCTATTAAATTATTTAATAAAATTTAGAAAATTTAATTATTAAAATGAAAAGTTTAGCCGTTTATTTGTAATAAAAAAATGCCCAAAATCTCTGTATTCAAATTTATAATTCAAAAATTATTATTATTATTATTATTATTATTATTATTATTATTATTATTTATTAAAAAGTAAGAATTCGTTTGGAATTGACGGTATAACATTATTATGCAAAATGGAATTGGGCATATAAAAATGAATTTGACTATGGGTACACCCCTGTTTGGGGTGTATATCATACACTCCGAACAGGGGCGGCTAAAATTGAACCGTGTTGGAAACCATTCTATTCTAACACTCTCTCTCTCTACCCTCTCTCCCATTCGGGCTATTTTCTGCATTCTCTTTCTCTCTCTCTCTCTCTCTCTCTCTCTCTCTCTCTCTCTCTATCTCTCTAAAATGCAGCCTCCTTCCCCTCTGCTCTCTCTCTCTCCTCCGTTGCCTTCGTCGTCTCGAGGACTCCATCTCGAGGGCTCTGTCACGTCCATCACCTCCGTCACCCCTATTTGGGTACACCCCTGTTTGGGGTACACCATCGCCTCCGCCCTCCGCCATCTCTAGTGCTCTCTTGCCTTCGTCATCTCCGTCGCCTCCGCCGTTGTGTGAGTGCTCTTTTCCCTTCAATCCCCTTGTCCTGCTTTCAAATTTAGGTGTTTTGGTTTAGGGTTTGATTTAGTTGGTGTATCTAATTCGTCGAATTTGATGAATGATAAGTGCTTTTTAGAAAGATCCTTTATGGTCTTGTGATTTTTATCTCCAATCCGTCGAGTTTAGGGTTTAGGGTTTAGGGTTTAGTTTTAAGTTCTTGTGATTTCAGTTTTTTATTTTGTCTTTGCAAGTCCTTTACTTCAAGATAGTAATTTAAACTGTTTTTGTTATTAGAAGTAAGATGATTGGTCAATATTTTGAAATATCTGTTGCTTGAGTTAAGCAAAAAATATTGGTTTAAGACTAACTTTCATGTCATTGAAATATTTGTTATGAAGTTATGTAAATCTGTGATATATTTGTTTAGGGTTTAGGATTTAAGAATTAGTACAAAATCTGATAAAGTTATAAGAATAATCCTACAATGTTTGGCCTTGTGATTCTTACTAGTTTAAGACTCTTGCATTATTCTGTTATCATTGGTTTAGTGGTACAGACCATATATCGCTGTTATCATTGATGTGAATTGATTTAAAGAAAGGGGCTAAGATGTACAGTCCAAATTCAAGTAGAGATCTAAAGATAGTCTAAAGTTGGCGCTGTCAATTGGTTTAGGGAATAGCTATATATGGGTTCTGTACAGTCATATAGCCAAAAGGAAACACTTGTAGGCTTTCCTTGCTTTGAGCAGTCCATATATAGCTCTATAAACAGTCCATATTGCTTTGAACAATCCATATATTCATAGAATTCTGCTATGGGTACACCCCTGTTAGGGGTGTACATCATACACCCCTAATAGGGTCGGCTTGGATTCATCCAAAAATACAGGCCACCTATTCTCACACCCTCTCTCCCATTCTACTTCTTGCCGTCTTCTCCGTCTCTCTCTCTCTCTAAAACGCAAACACATCGTGAAATCCGCCTTTCCCCTCTACTCTCTCTAAAACACCCCCTTTTCCCTCTCTCCACTCCCTCCGTCAAAAACCCTACGCTCTCTCTCTCTCTCGCTCGCTAGGGCTCTCGACCAGCACCCGAGGACCGCTCGACCAGGGCTCTCTCGCCTCCGTCACCTCCGTCGGGTAGGATTTCCTTCAATCGCCTCGCCTCTCCGATCGGTAGGGTTTCCTCTCCTCGCCCCCCTCCCTAAAAAAAAAATCTGCTTTGTTACACCCTAACAGTGGTGTACATCATACACCAGTAAAAGTCCTTTCAATAAAGATTTGAATTTAACTACCGGTACATTCTGTACCGGTACACTAGGATAATGGTATTTCTCTTTATGAAAAACCCATTCTCAATTTTTTAATTAGCTATTGAAAGATCCATTCTCATTCTCAAACAAGAATTTAGTTTTTTCTTAAATCTGTGTGTGTTCCAACTAATATAATGACATGTTTAATCCAAAATATTAAGCATTATTCTCTTGTAATTTAAGTTTTTTAAAATAATTAATCAGTTGCTACACGTGATTTCTTAATAGAAAATCCTTACGAGAGATAGAGAGAGAGAGAGAGAGAGAGAGAGAGAGAGAGAGAGAGTCCTAAATATGATTATGGTTAAGTATTAAGTAATTGGTTGTTTCGCACAACTACACAAGCCAAGTACATTTTTCTCGAATTTGTTTAACTTAGCTAGAGTTTCTATTCATTTGGCCAAGTTATAGGGTGCAGTGTTGTTTAATGATATATTTCTAAAAGGCTACCAATTGGTTTAGGGAATAGCTATTGAAGGGTTATGTACAGTCATATATACAAAAGGGAACACTTGTAGGCATAATTGGTTTAGTGGTATATAGCTCTCCAGTCCAAATTCAAGTAGCGATTTAAAGAGAGTCTAAAGTAGGCGCTACCAATTGGTTTAGGGAACAACTATATATGGATTTTGTACAGTCATATAGACAAAAGGGAACACTTGTAGGCTTTCTTTGCTTTGAACAGTCCATATATAGCTCTTTAAACAGTCCATATTGCTTTGAACAGTCCATATATTCATGTTGTACTAATATATGAGTTTATCAATGCAAACTGAAATGCTTTGTAGTGAGTTTATTTAAAGATAGTAGAGATCTAAGGATAGTGTAAAGTTGGCGCTGTCAATTGTAACATGTGGTTACTGATGGAATTTATATGGCATAAAATATTAAACCAATAAATACCAATATCCAGGATCATATATAAAACTGTAAAATAACTTACAGAGCGCCATCGAGAAGAAATTCTTTAGTAAAGAGCGGAAGCAAAATTCGGTTGTAATACCAAACAGTACCGACCGAACTAGGTAATCTGGTTTCTCCTCCTTTCTCAGGCGTTCTTCCGTATGGTGTGGATTTAATGGATAATCTTACTAGAATGCACATGAGTAGGTGGCAGGACCAGTACCCCTTTATATAGATTCCAGATCGACTTCCCATCAAAGTCGGTTAGGATTCTATTTAATTTAAATAAATGGGAAAGGGATAAGATATACCATATCAAGTAATTCTATATCTTTTAGGATTGACCTTATCTATAGTAAATCCAAATTAAATATAATTAATTAGGCCACATATATGGAAATCCTAACAATCTCCCACTTGGCTTATATTAATTATATTTCATGAACGGATTTCTATATTCCAAACTTTATTGCGCATTATTGGAAACTTTATGGTCAAATACCTTAGAATTCACTTGATCCTTAACTTAAACTAAAAGACTACAATGATAGGAACTATGGCGGTCCACCTCTCTATATTGAAATTTTCCTTCCATAATTACCATATCATCTTCATCTCCTAGCCAAGCACTTTATATGGCACAACTTTATGAATGAACTAAAACTTTATGTCCATTCGTTAACAGACAAAGCTTTATGTCTATTAAACGGTCCAATACAGCTGCATTAAAACTGTAACTTTATTGAAAAAAGATAAAAATAATGTCATAATCTTATACATCAAAAGAACTCATTAGACCCATGCTACAAACATGATCTTTATATGACCCAGGTGCTAGCCCCTTGGTCATTGGGTCTGCAACCATACACTTGGTACTGATGTATTCAATTCTAACATATCCTTCATTTATCTTTTCTCTCACCACAAGATACTTGGTGTCCAAGTGTTTACACCCCGTCGTAATCTTGTTGTTATTGGCAAAGGAAACTGCAGCTGAACTATCACAGAAAATCTTTATTGGACGAGCAATGGAGTCCACAATCTTTAAGTCTGTGATAAAATTCCTAAGCCAAATAGCCTGTGATGTGGTCTCATAACATGCAATGTACTCTGCAGCCATGGTCGAAGGAGCAGTGATACTTTGTTTGCTGCTCTTCCATGAAATCGCTCCACCAGCAAGTAGAAAAATATACCCAGTTGTAGACTTTCTGGTATCTGGGCATCCCGCAAAATCAGAGTCTGAATATCCGATCAACTCCAAATGGTCTGATCTCCTGTATATCAGCATATGATCCAAAGTACCCTTCAAATACCTCATAACTTTCTTAGCAGCCTTCCAATGCTCCATACCTGGATTGCTTTGATACCTGCCAAGCAATCCAACGGCAAAAGCAATATCCGGACGTGTGCACGTCTGTGCATACATAAGACTACCAACTGCAGAGGCATATGGTATGGTTTTCATCTGTTCAATTTCTAATTGGTTCTTGGGACACTGAAAAGCATTAAGCTTATCCCCTTTCTGAACGGGAGCAACACTCGGTTTACAATTATGCATTTCAAAATTTTTCAAAACTTTCTTTATGTAGGCCTTTTGAGATAGACCGAGTAAACCTTTATGTCTATCTCTTTTAATTTCAATACCGAGAACATATGAGGCCTCACCTAAATCTTTCATTTCAAAATTTTGGAAAAGAAATTCTTTAGTGTCATGCAATAGTCCGAGATCGTTACTGGCAAGCAAAATATCATCAACATAAAGGACTAAGAAAATTATTTTACTCCCACTAACCTTCAGATATATACATTGATCAACAATGTTTTCTTTAAAACCAAAGGTTAAAACGGTTTGTTTAAACTTAAGTACCATTGTCGGGAGGCCTGTTTTAGTCCATATATTGATTTCTTTAATTTGCATACTAAGTGCTCCTTATCCTTTTGCGAGAATCCTTCAGGTTGACTCATATATACCTCTTCATGAAGATCTCCATTTAAAAAAGCAGTTTTTACATCCATCTGGTATAGCTCGAGATCGTAATGAGCAACCAGAGCCATAATCACACGGAAAGATTCCTTTCTCGATACCGGAGAGAAAGTCTCTTTATAATCAATGCCTTCTTTCTGAGTAAACCCTTTCGCCACAAGACGGGCCTTGTATTTCTCTATGTTACCTTTGGAGTCCCATTTGATTTTATAAACCCATTTGCATCCTACAGGTTTAACTCCTATAGGTAACTCAACAAGATCCCATACTTTATTGTGGTTCATGGATTCAATCTCATCTTTCACGGCATTGTACCATTCTGTTGCATTACTGCTATTTATGGCTTCGGAAAAACTAAGAGGATCATCAAAATTCTGACCATTCTCATAAAGATAGACAATATAATCGCTAAACATAGCCGGTCTTCTCTGTCTTGAGGATCTTCTTAAATCTATCTGATCATCCACTTGTAAATCTTGATGTGGATTATCAATGATAGGTTCACCTTCACTTTGTGGTTCCAAAATAACTTGTTGTTCTATTGGAACTGGAACCATCAAATTATTAGGAACAATAATGGGTATATTCTGTACAGAATCTAAATGCTCTTGAATTTCATCAAATTCAACGAATCGAGGTTCAGAGCTCCCACTAACTGTTTCATCCTCAATAAACTGTGCTGTTTTAGTTTCTGCAATCTTTATAGGAAGTGATGGACAGTAAAACTTATACCCTTTGGACCTTTCTGAATAACCAATAAAATATCCTGAAATGGTTCGAGGATCCAATTTCTTTATTTGTGGGTCATACAATTTGGCCTCAGCTTGACAACCCCATGTATGAAAATGTCTTAAACTGGGTTTCCTACCTGTCCAAAGCTCAAAAGGAGTCTTAGTGACAGCCTTAGTAGGGACCCGATTAAGAATATATATGGCAGTTTTGAGCGCCTCACCCCACAATGATATCGGAAGGGTAGAATTACTGATCATACTCCTGAGCATATCAATTAATGTGCGATTCCTTCTTTCAGCAACACCATTCTGCTCAGGTGTGCCTGGCATGGTGTACTGTGGAACAATCCCGCACTGCTCTAGAAACTTAGCGAAAGGCCCAGGAATTTGGCCTTTATCTGTCTGTCTACCAAAATATTCACCACCCCTATCTGATCTGACCACTTTTATCTTTCTCTCGAGTTGATTCTCTACTTCAGCCTTATATGCCTTAAAGGCATCTAATGCTTCAGATTTCTCTTTAAGCAAGTAAAGATAGCCATATCGAGAGTAGTCATCAGTAAATGTGATAAAATATTTATGGCCAGTAAACGTAAGAGGGAGAGGTCCGCATATATCCGTATGAATCAGCTCTAATGTTCCATCACACCTTTTGGCACCTTTAGAGGAGGTTTTGGTCTGCTTTCCCTTTATGCAGTCCACACATGTTCCAAAATCAGAGAAGTCAAGATCATCCAAAATTCTTTCTCTAATCAACCTTTGGATTCTCTGTTTCGATATGTGTCCCAACCTCCTATGCCATAACATGGATGACTTTTCATTATTAATGCCACGTTTTGATCCAACATTTCCGTGCATGGTAAGAAGGATTTCACTATACGAATGATCTAAAGATACTTTATACAGATTATTTTCCAAAATACCAGAGCCAACTATCTCAGATTTGTAGGATAATGAAAAAACTTTATTATCAAAATTGAAACTATATCCCAAACCAACAAGTTTCGAAATAGAAATTAAATTCTTTGAAAAATTTGGAACATAAAAAGTATCACTTAGATCCAAAACATAACCACCAGAAAGAACTAATCTAAATGTTCCTACAAATTTAACTTTAGTTGGATTTCCTTCAGCAGTATAGATAGTGGCTTCATCTTTATTCGGTTTTCTGCGGTTTAGAAATCCCTGCACGGAATTCGCCACATGGCATGTGGCACCAGAGTCAATCCACCAAGTATTAGATGGAACAGAAACTAAATGCAACTCATGCATCAAAACCAGAAACTTACCTTTCTTCTGGAGCCATTTCTGATACTTTAGACAGTCTTTCTTTATATGACCCTTTTTCTTGCAAAAGAAGCACTTGGGAGTCCAATTACTTGATTGGCTTTGTGAACCAGACATGACTTCCATGTTCTTCTTTTTTGAGTCATTCTTGCCTTTACCATTCTTAGTACGCTTTATTTGTCCCTTGTGAGAAACAAAGTCAACTGTATTTTGTTTTTCTTGTATCAATCTGCCTTCCTCTTGCACACACATGGTCAACAATTCATTGATTGACCATTTATCCTTATGTGTGTTATAAGAGATCTGAAATGGTCCATATTCAGATGGTAAGGAGTTCAAAATAAAGTGCACTAAGAATGAATCAGATATGGTTACTTCAAGTGCAGTGAGCTGCGCTGCAATATCTCGCATTTCCATAATGTGCTCGCGAATCGAGCCATTTCCGGAGTACTTCATGGAAGACAGTTTATTCATTAGGGTACTTGCCAAAGCTTTACTGGAGCTTACAAACTGTTGCTCCACAGCATTTAAGAAATCGCGGGCTGTCTTACATTCAGGAATAGAGCTCCGAATGTTTTTACCGACACGCGCCTTCATCAACATCAAACTAAGTCGATTAGAGCGCTCCCACTTTTCCAAAGATGCTGTTTGGATTGGCGTACTTTGATCTGTAAGAGGAAGAGGTTTTTCCTCTCTTAGAGCCAAATCGAGATCCATACACCCTAATGTAAGCATAATCTGTTCTTTCCACTCCGAGTAATTAGAACCATTAAGCATAGGAACAGAATCACCAATAGGAACAAAGGATGAAGTCATAGCTGAAAAATAAAATGCATGTCTTTATTAATAAGAAACCACATCATAGTATTCCACACCAAAATTAGAAAAATATAATTTATATGACATCACAACACCTCCTTTGGGAGCAGAATTATGAGCATAAATATTTTTCTTTCTTTCTTTATGCATATACTTTATATGACATCATAACCCCTCCTTTGGGAGCAGAGTTACGAGCATAAATATGCAATTTCTTTATCAGAAATTAATTTAGACCTTTTGTAGATCGTGATAATTTCAAGTTTCCCATATGAAGAAATTGTCAGCTTTGGCCAGGCAAATTTCTACAAACGAGTTACAAGAAAATTACCATCCTACACCACCCATATACCTTTATGTCTAGAATCATACTAAACAATAGGGTGCAATTTCTACATGCACTTCTTTTTAAAGCGATTAATTCACTATTTCTTCTGAACGAGGCCGCTTTGGCTTGCACCCGAACAGTTGAAATAATAAATTAATTTGACTTAGTGCCGTATAATTAACATGAAAATTATCCAAAAGAACGCTACTTTAAAGTAAATTAATTTATTATTCTTTAGTTAGGGCCGCTTTGGCTTGCACCTAATTAATCGAAGTAATAAATTAATTTAACTTAGCGTCTAGATTTAAATAATCTAACAACAATTATGATTATTTAATTTTCATGTTATGTCTGATCAAAATAACACTTTATGATATACATGAATATACATGCAATAATTTAAAATATAATATTGCATTCATAAAATTTATGTATATCCATATTTACCATAAATATCAGATAAATAAATTTATGATAAATTAATATTGTATGCAAAATTTAAATCCTTATGTGAACGGATTCTTTATGTTCACAATACTTTATTAATTCATGAATCGAAATAAGATGAATTAATAAACATAATAATTAAAAGTAATCCTTTTATGAATTCGGAACAAATAAATAAATTTTAATAACAGATTAAAGTCCAATAAAAGAAAGATAGCCACAATCGTAAGAATTATATTGCCTCGGATCCAAAAGAGGCACAAACCACAAATTTATTTTTCTTCAATTAATTGGATTTCATCCAAACAACCCATAGAGTCCCAAAATTACGACAAACCAAAATGATGTAGTGGTGTCGTACAATGAGGTCACACCGAGTGGCCTTATAACGTCTTTTTCAAAATTGGGAAACTAAGAAATAACGATATCCAAATTAAAAAAAAGAAAAATAAAGCACATCAACAACAATAAGATGGCCATGAACAAATCATACGACGTGGCAATATTTCAAGAAAATCTTGACTATATATAATTAGATTCAAAGTCTAAAATCCGTTTTAAAAATAAATTCATCATTATTCAATTCAATTTAATAAAGCATACAATATTAAATTTATCTAACTTCTCTGATACCAATTGATGGAATTTATATGGCATAAAATATTAAACCAATAAATACCAATATCCAGGATCATATATAAAACTGTAAAATAACTTACAGAGCGCCATCGAGAAGAAATTCTTTAGTAAAGAGCGGAAGCAAAATTCGGTTGTAATACCAAACAGTACCGACCGAACTAGGTAATCTGGTTTCTCCTCCTTTCTCAGGCGTTCTTCCGTATGGTGTGGATTTAATGGATAATCTTACCAGAATGCACATGAGTAGGTGGCAGGACCAGTACCCCTTTATATAGATTCCAGATCGACTTCCCATCAAAGTCGGTTAGGATTCTATTTAATTTAAATAAATGGGAAAGGGATAAGATATTGTAGTAATCCGAATTATTTTATTTTTAATAAATAGATCAAAAGTGAAATTTGAGTTGGCTTTAAATCCACAAGACCTTTATTGACCTACCTAGTCAATTGCCAGCGTGCAAGTTGCACGATTTACGAGGCAAAAAGGCAATTTTTCAATCCGGACATGATTTTGGAAATCCGAGTTGACCGTTGCGATCGTCTCGTCGAACTGAGCGAGATTCATATTCAGCAAATTTTGATCTGACTGTCGAATCTTCCAGAAATTAGCGAAGAAGCAGGCGAATATCGTGGCTAATGTAACAGTGGCAAGGCACAGTGTCACTTAAGTTAGTTACTGTAGATGAACAGTAACCTTGATTTTTGAATCTCCTTCGGTTGCAACGCTGACTAGTTTGCTGTCCGGACTCCGAACATAACGATCCAAATAGTCGATTTTATTCGTTTCGACGTCCTGAACGCAATGGCACTGACGGAATTTCCGTTTGACGCCCCTAGAGTCTCGAAAAGCGTGATAAATTATATTTTGGCACAGTTTTTATGGACCGAAGATTTATCCGGGCAGTTTCACGAAAAACAAAAATCGCTACCTGATAGGTCTCGTCGAGCCGGACGTCATGGCGCAGTCCATTTTTCGTTTCGACGACCGGATCGCCTCGAAAAGCATGAAATACAGTGGAAAATGCAGTAATTGCACAATAATCCCTATAATTGTGCCTCGATTTTCGTGCCACTGGTTTAGTGAGGGACCTAGGTGTGAGATAAATTGCTGTGGGGGACTAAAACACTAATACTAATCGTTGGAGGGTTATTCGCAATTACTCCTTGCATTATATATATGTATACAACTCGATTAGGTTTCCAAAAGAAAAGAAACCCTACTCCTCTTAGCCCTAGCCCCTAGCCGCCTCCACCCCACCATATTCTCATCCGTCGCGCCGGCGCCACCGCCGCCCCGTCGCCGGAAAAGCCCAAGGAATACAAGAAAAGCTTCCTTTTTCCGGTGTGTTTGAGAAGGGAAGTAACTAGGGGGTTTTGATTGTTCCAAGATAAATCTGAGAGCTCCTCTGTGTGCGTGACATCGAGCCCGGGGTGAACCGACGCCGGCCTCCGCCGTGCACCGCCGCGGGGAAGTTTCCTTCTTCCTCGTTTTCCGGCAAGTCCCAGTCGCCGCCGTGCCATGGGTGGCCGACGGGAGCAACTTATCGCCGGAATAGCTAAGCCTCGGTTTCGGGAAGGATCCAACCGTCAAGATGAGGATCAAGACCGTTGAACCTCTTCTTCTTGGTGACTTCAAGAGCTCCATCAAGTTGTAAGTCGATCGGTCGAGGATCCAAGCGGTGCGAGGAAGCCCTAGAATCGGCCATTCTGGCACTTTGGCCGACCATCGCCGCCCGGCGCCGCCGTTGGTCCCCGACGCCGGCGATGACCCTGGTTAGCTTCATGTGGCCGAGGGGGATCCGTTCATGCCCTTGCATGCGGGCCATGCAGACCGGACGAAGATCCGCCATTAACGGCCATCATCTTGGCCGAGCTCCGTCGCCGGCGATCTCCGGGGTTCCGCGCGATGGGATAGTGACTCAGGTGAGTTCATGAAGCTGGGTAGAAGCTTCCCAGGTGGTTGCATGGGAGGTTGAACGTGGGACTTCTCCCCTCTAAAGTTGCACCATGAACTTTGCCCGAGCTCCACCAAGTTGCGTCGCCGGCGAACGTCGCCGCTCTGCGCCGCCGTCCACCATCTCAGGAAGCATCGGGGAGCCGGGGGGACCCATCTGGTCCAAGTTGCTGGGTCTCAAAAGCCTCCGGTTGAATTTCGCCATTAACGGCCACCGAGCTCGGGTGAGGGTGGCCGTGGGTCGCCGTCGTCGCCTCCCGTCGCCGTTCAAATGCCCAGGTAATCTCTAAACATTTAATGAATACTTTCTATCCAATTTAGAGAGCCCCTGGAGTTCCCTCTGCAGAGAACCAACTCAAGGTTTGGTGTTTTGTGTTTTGTGAAGTTGTGCACAATAGGTGTTCGATGAAATGTTTCAAAGAAGAAAAGTAGGGAACTAGATTTCGATTAAAATATAAAAGTTGTTTTAATTCATCCTCTGAGCTCAGTGCTCACTTCAGATCAAATTGGGTCTGAGTGGATGTGTGTGTGGTGCATTGTCAAAGTGTTAGAGAGCAAGGAACTTGGATCTGGTTGATCCATCAGTTTTGGACTGAAAATGAGGTGAGCCCTGGGGTCCTGGCACTGTCCAGAGACACTTTGATATATAACTTTTTGGTTTTTGATGAATGGATTTAAAGTTGTATGAAAAACTAGGTTTTATGTTAAAAGATGCTCGTTTTAGCATTTGGGGCTGTTTGCGAAGCCGCGACAGTGTGGTCCTAGCTAAATTGGGGTCACTGAACGCGATGCTCGCGTTATATTTTGGTTTTGATGGGCCGGAGAAACTAAAATGCTATTTGGCTATGTTAGAGAGGAATTTTATGGGCCGAAGTTTTCCTCGGGTCTCGTGCTGCTTCCAAATGGTGAGCACGAGCTTCGTCTTGTCGTGACGGACACGCTGAAATTTACGGTGCTGT
This sequence comes from Tillandsia fasciculata, assembly GCA_029168755.2. Taxonomy (NCBI): domain Eukaryota; kingdom Viridiplantae; phylum Streptophyta; class Magnoliopsida; order Poales; family Bromeliaceae; genus Tillandsia; species Tillandsia fasciculata. Next base: position 12,452,818 of record CM054945.1, on the reverse strand, counting down.
CTTTGGATTCCTGGTTTGGAAGAACGGGTCAAAACAGTGTTCAAATTGGGGTAATTATGCGATTTTAAGGAAAACTATGGATTAAGTTGCAAATGTATTGTGCTGGCTGTCTTTAGACAGTATTTACGCACCCTCTAAGCTTTTGTTAAATTTCCGTTGACTCTAGTTGAGCGGGAAACGGATCTTGTTTCGTAAAACGGCAAAATTGTCGGTTTTACGAATTACGGTGCGAATTCGTGTAATCAACTGAGTATTATAGTTTTGTCGGGATGAGTATGTTTGAGTTGTTCCCTGATCATAATCTTGACTTAGGTGGGCAGAGTATTCGAGCGTTCAGTTGGAGTCGAAGTTCGCCTGCAAACGACAGGTGGGTTACTTTCGATCCGGGCTTTAGCTCTTTGGCCCTCTGGTTGCTTTAGTCCAGTCGGACACCTGTTATTGATTTGCCCTGCTGATTAGATCCATATGACCTATCTTGACATATCCTGATCCTCCTGATTGATATTGACTTCATTAGACCTGTTCATGATTAGCTTAGATTATTATGGTTTCATGCTCCATGATTATTCGTGATAAATCTTGATTCCCTTGAGACACACTATATACATCTGCTTGTCAGTGTTCATGTCTTGATTATATCTGATGAGTTGATCTATATACCGCATGATTGTTCGATAGACATTGATTCCGTAGATACATGATATACAGCTACTTGTCAGTTTCCATATCTATTACATAAATGTCATGATCGGGTTATACTTGTTGATGCCTGTCAGCCGATATATTGTTGATATTTCGATATGCATGATTGATTGATCCTGATTGATAGATACTACTCGATGTCCCGATATGCATAATTGATAGATACTACTTGATGTTCAGATACGCATGATAGACCTTGATCGATATGATAGATGATTTTCCTGTTGGGATCTCGGCTTATTGCCGATTACTCGGTCACTAGACCGTGAGCTTTTGATCATAGCATGATGACTACCACGCACGCTGTACTTCACGTACATCAGCGGAGTCATGACCGCAACGATGTTCTTTACCGGTAAAGTGGTCTAGAGGAAGGACCCGTGAGCCCCCAGTTAGGCACCAGTGGGTGCGGGGTTATGTCAGCCTGTTAGGTGCCAGTTAGGTGGTATGAGCCTGAGGTCCTCGTGGCCAATACTGGCATTGATTGGGTACTTGAGTTCATTTGTTGACGCATTCTTATTATCATGTGCTGTTATTGATAGATATCTTACCCTGTACCCTTACTGCTCAGTTATGATTGATTGACTCGATTATATCCATATTTCTGGTGTTACTTACCTGCAGTCCTTATGCTTGATTTTACAGCTATACATTGATTTCCAGCATTTATTACCTGCAGTTTCATTACCATTGATTATCTGCCTATTCAGTTATCTGTGGATGTATGTTGATTATCAGTAGATCTTATTGTTATTCAGCTTTACCCTATGATCTTTACTATCCGCAGATTATTGTACCCAGTAGGTACGATTAGCTATTTCTCGGCTCGTCGTGCCCACTGGGATACATGTACAGTGTATCTCACACCCCCTGGGTGACCATTTTTCAGGTCGCTGGGTGATGGGATGTCGGGACACGTTGGTGAGACGATTGCGATAGTATCGACCCTTATTTAGTCAGTGTATTTTATTTTCCGCATTTCAGTTTAATTATTATAAATTGACTAGTTTTGCATGCGTAGTTTAGACTACTCTGATATTGACTGATTATGATTAGCCGTGCATGTATAGGAAAGGCTCTGTCCAGTTGGGCAGGGAATTTACTATACATGTGGCGGTCTGTTACGCCTGGTCTGCGAACTCCGATTTATAAAAAAAAAAATTAGCCTGCTTTTCAAAACTCGGGGCGTGACAGATTAGATGGTATCAGAGCATAGGTACACGGTACCTAGGAAAATTGATTAGGATCTGGTTAGGATGAACCCTAGGATGACTTGTGTTCACGAGAGAGCGCAGGGTATTGGCATAGTGGATTGGAGCTCAGGTGTGTTCACACACAGTTGAGTCTCATTGTTGTGGTCATGAGTGGCGTTTGTACGCACTCTGGTCTTTGGGATCGTTGCTAGTGCAGGATTAGCCGCGGTCATGGTTTCGGCCGTGGGCTTGATGTTTCAGTGTAGCCAGAGCGCTCGGATCAGTTGCGGTGGTTAAACGTTAAATCACCATTCTTGTCGTAATCGTCCAGTTGATGGCACAGCAGCGGATGACTGCTGTTATTGCACCAGCCCCACAGTTTGTCCAGAGTTTGAACAAGTTGTTGATCCTTCAGTGTTCCCGTGTCATAATTCAGTGGCCGATGGGCCCGACGGTAACCCTGTTTTGGGATGGATTTGAATTGGCCCCACCTTTTGCGCGGATTTTGCGGATCGACGTAGACTCTCCTATGAGTTAGGCAGGGTGGTATTTATGACCACGAGGTGGTAGTAAACCCCGATAAAGGTAATGTCATTAGCATTGAGACTGTGTTGGGAGGTATGTGATATACCTTCTGATGGGAGTTGTGCCCCCAACTAGTTGTTGGCGACAGATCTATGGTATTTCGCTTTTCTTTTGGTAAGCACGTTGGCTGCAGACAACGTACTGTGACGCTCCACTTCCCAGGGGGTCACCCATCCTAGAACTACTCTAGCTCTAGCACGCTTAACTCTCATAACCTCTTGGATCTTACTACCATCCAAAATGCTATAGCCGGGTTAAGAGATTTAGTCCTATTATATCATTTATATATAGGACTAATACAAATTCCGGGGGTGTCACATTCTTTCCCCCTTTAAGCCCTGACGTCCACGTCAGGCTTAAGCACACTCACAAGCACCAGGCGATGTGAGACTCGTCTCGCTAGCCTTAGCTAACCTTGTGAGGAGCTGCACCCCACTCACAACGGTCATCATTAGCCGGGGAGCCTCGCTCTACCCGCTATATAACCCTGGCTCAGCCGAGACTCATCTCACATTTCCGGCTGGTGAAAGTCTCTGATACCAACTGTGACGCTCCACTTCCCAGGGGGTCACCCATCCTAGAACTACTCTAGCTCTAGCACGCTTAACTCTCATAACCTCTTGGATCTTACTACCATCCAAAATGCTATAGCCGGGTTAAGAGATTTAGTCCTATTATATCATTTATATATAGGACTAATACAAATTCCGGGGGTGTCTAGCAGCAGCAGCAGGGGATTAACAAAAAAAAAAAAAAAGAGAAAAGAAAAGAAAAGAATGGATAAAAGAAAAAAAAAAGGAAAGAAAAGAATGAAGAAAGGAAAAGAAAAGAATGAAGAAGAAACTTCTTCTTTTCTTTTCTCCAATTGCAAGCTTCCAAATTTCTCGATTTTGCAAAAATGCAAAATTTAGGAATTTGGGATGGGGAAAATTGCTTAATTTGAGCCCCTCTAAAATTTAGAGAGCTTTGGGCTTGTTTCCAATGTGAAATTGCAATTCTTGACTTTCCAAGAAGCAAAATCGACGAATTGGGAGGAAATAGCTCAAATTGAGCTTTTCTCAAAATTCGGGGGGCTTTTTGACCCCGGATCGAGTTGAGCAAGTTTCTTTTTGGCAACATGCCATAAGATAATTAATTCCCTCCCATTTTTATGAATCGATAAAAAGTTAGCCTTTTGGAGGGGGAAAACGATCAAATAGGAACTTTCCCCTCTTTGTTGTCAAAAGAGGTTAATTTCATCGTCTTACTAAATTTAAAGGATCATGTAGAGGCAATTGCTTTATTTTGCCCTCCTTACGATGTAGGAAAGCCTCAAGGACCAAAGGAGCTGGAATTGCCTCTTGCAAGGATCGATAGAACACACCGAGGTGGGGGATTCTATCGAGCGAGGGTGACCTCTCCCCTTATCTTTTGCTTGTTATTAGAAGCATGTTAATAGAGTGGCTAGGACAATAATTTCATGCTTATGTAGATGTGGTTGCGGTTTATGGAAATTTGACTTAGGAGAAAACTTAGATTAGGCTCTAATGTGTGGCATTCACTATAGGATTTCACGAGTGGCATGGTTGTTTGAGTCAAATAAGCGTGTGATGGAATTAGGGCCTAAATTAGAGTTATGTCTCTAAGGAAAGCATAGTTTAGTTGAGGTTAAAATCCAGAGTATTGGAAATCCCTAGAGTGGTCATAGGGAGTCGGGTTAATATACCTACACTTTAACTTCAACTTGAGCATAATGAAAGTTAAGAATTGAGTCCAAGGGACTTATGTACCTTAAGGCATGGACCTAGGGTAAATGCATGAGTATATTAAAAAAAAAAAGACAAGCTAAAAGCTTAATTGCAAAGAAAGAAAAAGGGCTAAGAGGCAATGTGAGCAATGTGAGCTATAAGCTCGATTGAGATGGAAGCTAAGTGCTAAAGAGCAAAAGAAAGGCAAAGGCCTAAAAGAGCAAAGAGGCTAAATGCAAAGCAATAAAAGAGATAATAAAACGAGCGCACCTACGGGGTGAAACGTGGCCCATGTTGGAGTAGCAGGCAGTGTCCCTCTCCCGGGTAGAGACCCATTCGGGACGTTTCCCCGTAGGGCGGGGTAACACTTGCGGGTGTTATCGGCAACCTTAGAGGACTTGTCTTATGGCAGCATGTCTGCCGGGCTAGGGCCCGTTGGGCAAGTTTCTCCGAGGGTTTAGCAACTTGAATTGAAACACAAGAAAGTTAATGAAAGTAATTTGGCAAGGTACAGGTTGGTTAGTTTGGCATCCTATAGCGACATAGAGTAATGTCATGGCAAAGGTAAAAGTATTAAGCATGCTAGCTAAGATTTACAGCTTTTATTTACTGTATTTCATTCTCTATTATATTGCTTCCATTAGACTAAGCGGTGCAGGGCATTTTCTCTCGGTGGTTGAACCCACTGGGAACTTGGTTGTAGTTCTCACACCCTTTGGGTGACTTCCCCACAGGTCCAGGTACATCGGGCGAGACACGCGACAAGGGCAAGCGCCCAGCAGAGTAGCGACCTAGCAGTCTAGAGTCGCCACCACCATTTTGGAGTTTCATTTTCTTGAGCGAACCTTGTATGTGAGGAACAATGTAAATTCTAAATGTTTAAGTTTCAAGTTGGAAAGAAAGAAAAAAAAAATATGTATGTATTTTGGTATTGTAGCCATGCTAAAAGAGAGTTGTAATATTAAACAAAAGTGTATGTCTTCGCTCAAGCTTCGTACTTTCAGTTCTTCTAACTAGTTGTTGAATGATTGAAAGTTTAAATTTATAGTTCTCTACTCTGATTGCTTACTCTTCCGCTATATTGAAATGATATTGTTGGATTGAACCGTTCCTTTCGGGTCTTGAAAGGTCATGCCCGATTGGCGGGTCTGTTGGCGCGCCCGAACTGTTCAAATTGACGGTCTCGGGGCGTGACACGTACTGTCGAAAGAACTGAGGAAATACTCTGCCCTGTAATGGGGAGTATCAGATTGGGTCTAAATGAGTAGCCTGAGAGTTGTCGATATTTTGTGACTAAATGTCACTACTACGAACCTGATAGAGGCTTAATAGTGGTTTAGTTAAGTTTAAGTTTCGGGGACGAAACTTTTTTTTTGGTGGGAGTGATGTAGTAATCCGAATTATTTTATTTTTAATAAATAGATCAAAAGTGAAATTTGAGTTGGCTTTAAATCCACAAGACCTTTATTGACCTACCTAGTCAATTGCCAGCGTGCAAGTTGCACGATTTACGAGGCAAAAAGGCAATTTTTCAATCCGGACATGATTTTGGAAATCCGAGTTGACCGTTGCGATCGTCTCGTCGAACTGAGCGAGATTCATATTCAGCAAATTTTGATCTGACTGTCGAATCTTCCAGAAATTAGCGAAGAAGCAGGCGAATATCGTGGCTAATGTAACAGTGGCAAGGCACAGTGTCACTTAAGTTAGTTACTGTAGATGAACAGTAACCTTGATTTTTGAATCTCCTTCGGTTGCAACGCTGACTAGTTTGCTGTCCGGACTCCGAACATAACGATCCAAATAGTCGATTTTATTCGTTTCGACGTCCTGAACGCAATGGCACTGACGGAATTTCCGTTTGACGCCCCTAGAGTCTCGAAAAGCGTGATAAATTATATTTTGGCACAGTTTTTATGGACCGAAGATTTATCCGGGCAGTTTCACGAAAAACAAAAATCGCTACCTGATAGGTCTCGTCGAGCCGGACGTCATGGCGCAGTCCATTTTTCGTTTCGACGACCGGATCGCCTCGAAAAGCGTGAAATACAGTGGAAAATGCAGTAATTGCACAATAATCCCTATAATTGTGCCTCGATTTTCGTGCCACTGGTTTAGTGAGGGACCTAGGTGTGAGATAATATTGCTGTGGGGGACTAAAACACTAATACTAATCGTTGGAGGGTTATTCGCAATTACTCCTTGCATTATATATATGTATACAACTCGATTAGGTTTCCAAAAGAAAAGAAACCCTACTCCTCTTAGCCCTAGCCCCTAGCCGCCTCCACCCCACCATATTCTCATCCGTCGCGCCGGCGCCACCGCCGCCCCGTCGCCGGAAAAGCCCAAGGAATACAAGAAAAGCTTTCTTTTTCCGGTGTGTTTGAGAAGGGAAGTAACTAGGGGGGTTTTGATTGTTCCAAGATAAATCTGAGAGCTCCTCTGTGTGCGTGACATCGAGCCCGGGGTGAACCGACGCCGGCCTCCACCGTGCACCGCCGCGGGGAAGTTTCCTTCTTCCTCGTTTTCCGGCAAGTCCCAGTCGCCGCCGTGCCATGGGTGGCCGACGGGAGCAACTTATCGCCGGAATAGCTAAGCCTCGGTTTCGGGAAGGATCCAACCGTCAAGATGAGGATCAAGACCGTTGAACCTCTTCTTCTTGGTGACTTCAAGAGCTCCATCAAGTTGTAAGTCGATCGGTCGAGGATCCAAGCGGTGCGAGGAAGCCCTAGAATCGGCCATTCTGGCACTTTGGCCGACCATCGCCGCCCGGCGCCGCCGTTGGTCCCCGACGCCGGCGATGACCCTGGTTAGCTTCATGTGGCCGAGGGGGATCCGTTCATGCCCTTGCATGCGGGCCATGCAGACCGGACGAAGATCCGCCATTAACGGCCATCATCTTGGCCGAGCTCCGTCGCCGGCGATCTCCGGGGTTCCGCGCGATGGGATAGTGACTCAGGTGAGTTCATGAAGCTGGGTAGAAGCTTCCCAGGTGGTTGCATGGGAGGTTGAACGTGGGACTTCTCCCCTCTAAAGTTGCACCATGAACTTTGCCCGAGCTCCACCAAGTTGCGTCGCCGGCGAACGTCGCCGCTCTGCGCCGCCGGCCACCATCTCAGGAAGCATCGGGGAGCCGGGGGGACCCATCTGGTCCAAGTTGCTGGGTCTCAAAAGCCTCCGGTTGAATTTCGCCATTAACGGCCACCGAGCTCGGGTGAGGGTGGCCGTGGGTCGCCGTCGTCGCCTCCCGTCGCCGTTCAAATGCCCAGGTAATCTCTAAACATTTAATGAATACTTTCTATCCAATTTAGAGAGCCCCTGGAGTTCCCTCTGCAGAGAACCAACTCAAGGTTTGGTGTTTTGTGTTTTGTGAAGTTGTGCACAATAGGTGTTCGATGAAATGTTTCAAAGAAGAAAAGTAGGGAACTAGATTTCGATTAAAATATAAAAGTTGTTTTAATTCATCCTCTGAGCTCAGTGCTCACTTCAGATCAAATTGGGTCTGAGTGGATGTGTGTGTGGTGCATTGTCAAAGTGTTAGAGAGCAAGGAACTTGGATCTGGTTGATCCATCAGTTTTGGACTGAAAATGAGGTGAGCCCTGGGGTCCTGGCACTGTCCAGAGACACTTTGATATATAACTTTTTGGTTTTTGATGAATGGATTTAAAGTTGTATGAAAAACTAGGTTTTATGTTAAAAGATGCTCGTTTTAGCATTTGGGGCTGTTTGCGAAGCCGCGACAGTGTGGTCCTAGCTAAATTGGGGTCACTGAACGCGATGCTCGCGTTATATTTTGGTTTTGATGGGCCGGAGAAACTAAAATGCTATTTGGCTATGTTAGAGAGGAATTTTATGGGCCGAAGTTTTCCTCGGGTCTCGTGCTGCTTCCAAATGGTGAGCACGAGCTTCGTCTTGTCGTGACGGACACGCTGAAATTTACGGTGCTGTCTTTGGATTCCTGGTTTGGAAGAACGGGTCAAAACAGTGTTCAAATTGGGGTAATTATGCGATTTTAAGGAAAACTATGGATTAAGTTGCAAATGTATTGTGCTGGCTGTCTTTAGACAGTATTTACGCACCCTCTAAGCTTTTGTTAAATTTCCGTTGACTCTAGTTGAGCGGGAAACGGATCTTGTTTCGTAAAACGGCAAAATTGTCGGTTTTACGAATTACGGTGCGAATTCGTGTAATCAACTGAGTATTATAGTTTTGTCGGGATGAGTATGTTTGAGTTGTTCCCTGATCATAATCTTGACTTAGGTGGGCAGAGTATTCGAGCGTTCAGTTGGAGTCGAAGTTCGCCTGCAAACGACAGGTGGGTTACTTTCGATCCGGGCTTTAGCTCTTTGGCCCTCTGGTTGCTTTAGTCCAGTCGGACACCTGTTATTGATTTGCCCTGCTGATTAGATCCATATGACCTATCTTGACATATCCTGATCCTCCTGATTGATATTGACTTCATTAGACCTGTTCATGATTAGCTTAGATTATTATGGTTTCATGCTCCATGATTATTCGTGATAAATCTTGATTCCCTTGAGACACACTATATACATCTGCTTGTCAGTGTTCATGTCTTGATTATATCTGATGAGTTGATCTATATACCGCATGATTGTTCGATAGACATTGATTCCGTAGATACATGATATACAGCTACTTGTCAGTTTCCATATCTATTACATAAATGTCATGATCGGGTTATACCTGTTGATGCCTGTCAGCCGATATATTGTTGATATTTCGATATGCATGATTGATTGATCCTGATTGATAGATACTACTCGATGTCCCGATATGCATAATTGATAGATACTACTTGATGTTCAGATACGCATGATAGACCTTGATCGATATGATAGATGATTTTCCTGTTGGGATCTCGGCTTATTGCCGATTACTCGGTCACTAGACCGTGAGCTTTTGATCATAGCATGATGACTACCACGCACGCTGTACTTCACGTACATCAGCGGAGTCATGACCGCAACGATGTTCTTTACCGGTAAAGTGGTCTAGAGGAAGGACCCGTGAGCCCCCAGTTAGGCACCAGTGGGTGCGGGGTTATGTCAGCCTGTTAGGTGCCAGTTAGGTGGTATGAGCCTGAGGTCCTCGTGGCCAATACTGGCATTGATTGGGTACTTGAGTTCATTTGTTGACGCATTCTTATTATCATGTGCTGTTATTGATAGATATCTTACCCTGTACCCTTACTGCTCAGTTATGATTGATTGACTCGATTATATCCATATTTCTGGTGTTACTTACCTGCAGTCCTTATGCTTGATTTTACAGCTATACATTGATTTCCAGCATTTATTACCTGCAGTTTCATTACCATTGATTATCTGCCTATTCAGTTATCTGTGGATGTATGTTGATTATCAGTAGATCTTATTGTTATTCAGCTTTACCCTATGATCTTTACTATCCGCAGATTATTGTACCCAGTAGGTACGATTAGCTATTTCTCGGCTCGTCGTGCCCACTGGGATACATGTACAGTGTATCTCACACCCCCTGGGTGACCATTTTTCAGGTCGCTGGGTGATGGGATGTCGGGACACGTTGGTGAGACGATTGCGATAGTATCGACCCTTATTTAGTCAGTGTATTTTATTTTCCGCATTTCAGTTTAATTATTATAAATTGACTAGTTTTGCATGCGTAGTTTAGACTACTCTGATATTGACTGATTATGATTAGCCGTGCATGTATAGGAAAGGCTCTGTCCAGTTGGGCAGGGAATTTACTATACATGTGGCGGTCTGTTACGCCTGGTCTGCGAACTCCGATTTATAAAAAAAAAAATTAGCCTGCTTTTCAAAACTCGGGGCGTGACAGATATACCATATCAAGTAATTCTATATCTTTTAGGATTGACCTTATCTATAGTAAATCCAAATTAAATATAATTAATTAGGCCACATATATGGAAATCCTAACAGTTACGCCTTGAAGCAGAGAAGCAGTATCTTAAATCTTAAAGGTTGTAGAGGATTCATCGACTGTATTTGTGATTAAACAATTCCATCAAATTGAGTATGACTGTATGTGTGATAGCATCTACTATACCAGGAATATTAATGAACCCAATTCTTGTAATTGCTCAGGATACCCTTGTAGTTGATCAGGAATATTGACTATTTAAAGAGCTGTACAACATAAATATATGGGTACCATATATTACAATTGTTACAATTGTAACATGTTGCAATTGCTCAGGAATATTAGTTTAGGGAACAGCTATATATGGTTTCTTTACGGTCATATAGACAAAACAAAACACTTGTAGGCTTTCCTTGCTTTCAACAGTCCATATATAGCTCTTTAAAGAGTCCATATTACTTTGAATAGACCATAAATTCATGTTGTACTAAGATATGATTTTATCAATGCAAACTGATATGCTGATTATAATGCAGTTGAAGATATGGTTTCTATTAGAGCCATGTCGTCGAGCAGAGTGGTCGAGGAGGCCACCACTAGTAGTCATGGTAGGACAAAGAGCTCAACGAAGATTCAATTGGTTTGCGGAAGATATTTTCCAAACCATCTAGACAATACGATGATTGTACAAGAGTCTCCCAAGATTGAGGCCAACTATACCACCGCTGGCCTAGCATTATGGGAAGTTATCTCTACAGAACAAATGACACTCTTGAGAACAACGCCATTTGCTTCATATATTGACCTTCCACCTCTAAAGCAAGACCTTGTATTAGTGGATACTCTCCTAAGATTTTGGAATGAGGAGAACAGAGGAGTTAGAATCGGAGAAACTTTCATTCCCCTTATTGCAGATGAAATAGCCGTCTTAGTTGGGCTATTGACATAGGGGGAGCCGATTGAATAGGCGAAAAAGAGTATAAAATCAAATATTTTTGATAAATACTTTAACGGCGATTATAAGCACGCTGATAGAAGAAAACTTCGGAATATCTTGTATAGTCTTGCTGGACAGCAGGGTGAGGATGCCGTCACCGATTTTGTCTCGGTTTTTATATTATATGTTTTTGCGACGGTTCTCTTTCCCATGAGCCACTACATTGTGCCTAAGGCACTGTATAGATATATAGATGATATACATAGAATAGGCGACTATGCCTGGGGGCATATTGTATATAATTTTCTTGTAAGTTCTATATCGAAAGCACCCCGATATGTAAAGCATCAGAATAGTGGGGACGAAATTAATGTCGGCTATATTGATGGGTGTACAGTAGCCTTCACGGTGAGTACAATTATAAATTAGTGTTTTAATATATTTTATTTTGTAAATATTCATATATTCATTTCATTGCTCATAACTCATGATGATCATAAATGTAGAGCTGGGCGTATGAGCATATAAAGGGTTTGGGTACTTCTGATGGGGAAAGGTTCAGTAGCTTTTAGGAGCTATGATAAGTTTAAGAAAAAATTATTGTCTTATTCTCCTTCAGAGATAATAAATTCTTTAATGAATGTTAATTTTAAAAATTTTCTTAAAATATTAAATGTATATATCTAACGTTATATATATATATATATATATATATATATATATATATATATATATATATATATATATATATATATATATATGAAGGAATGTGCGGTTAGGATGATAGTGGTCCCCCTGGAGTTTACTAGGTTGTTGGGAAAATAGTAAAAATCTTAGGAACTACTATTATGCTAACCGCACATTCCTTCATCCAAGGGATGAAAACTTATGAGTACGAAAAAGTTTTACTCATAAGAGTTTAGTAGCCGCTATATATATATATATATATATATATATATATATATATATATATATATATATATATATATATATATATATATATATATATATATATATATATATAACCCCTCCATCCCTCTATTATCTACATCAATCAACCATGCATCGGCGATCGGCGATCACGACGAAGGAAGCTGGACGTGGCGACCTTCCGCTTGGCGCTTAGCCGTCCTGTCCAATTTTGATTTTCGTCTCCTTTTATTGAGTATCCAGCGTCGTAGCGCGTCTCTTAGTCGTTTTCAAGTTTGTGAAGTTCAACACTGGACGAGGAAGAAGCCTGAAATAAATAAAGATGAAGCATGAGAATCGTGATCGAAACTTCCCTTCCTTTCCCAAACAAATGTTGTAAATGAGAAGATGGCCCTTCATGTTGATCTTCAAGCCAAAGGCAAGGGACAACAACAGGGATAATGTTGATGCTTCAGCTTATTCAACTGATGATCAAAAAAGATTCAACAAACCTGAGAGAGTCCCTGTTGGAAGGCGAATAAGAGATCTAGTTGTGTCTACTTGTGGTGTGCATGACCCGAACAAGGAGATGTCTAGCCAATTAGAGGAGTTGTTACACAGTGTCTAGGGGCTTCCACACTAGGAAAGAGAATAACAGTGTTGTGGCAAAGAAAGTTCTTCCCAATTTTTTCACGCCTGAAATAAGGATTTGGTCTCTATCGTCCTTGTTTTTCGTCTGAAATAGTATCCTGTAAGCCGGGTCCCAGTCAGCTACTTTCTTTTCCCTTTTATTGCACTAGGCTTCCGAATCCCCTTTCTTCAGTGCTGACAAACAATTAGTAGAGCTATATGATTTTAAAGTTGATGTGGATGGTTGTTGGTTAATTGGTGGTGATTTTAACCTCACAAGATTTGTTGATAATAGAAGTTCAATTCCTTCCATCATTTTTTGCTTGATGATAGAACTTAATATTCTATTGCATCTAAAACAGGAGTTAAAGGAAAATTTTTGATGAGAAAGAACTTTTTGATAAGTGGAAAAAGTTTGATAAGTGGAAAGAGTATTTTACAAGAATTGGAAGAGGATCTTGAAGATGACTCTATGGGAAGAGAAGAACGACGGTCATCCATCAACTTTTCAACAACAAGGGTGGAGTATTATCCACTGGCGATTTGCCGTCGACGAAAGCAACGGCACATCCGGCACATCGACAATCGCTACGAAGGAGGTTGGACACAACGACCCTTTGCTTGGCACTTAGCCATCGGCGAAAGAGAAGAACGGTGACCATCCATTAATTCTTCAACAACGATGGATTATTATCCACTGGCGCTTTGCCATCGGCGGAAGTAACTGCACATCGGCAATCACGATGAAAGAAGATGGACGTTGCGATCTTCTGCTTGATGCTTAGTCGTTGGCGGAAGAAAAGAACGGCAACCATCCATCAACTCTTCAACAACAACGGTGGAGTATCATCCGTCAGCGCTTTACCGTTGGCGGAAGCAACGGCGCATCGATAATCACTATAAAGAGGTTAGAAGCCGGGATTTTCTATTTATCATTTAGCCGTCAGGAAAAGAGATGAACGGTGACCACCCATCAACAAATCAACAACAATGGTCATCCGCTGACACTTTGTTGTCGACGAAAAAAAAGAATGATGACCATTCGAGGATACATTACCAACGACAATAGAGATATATTGAGCATGATCCTTGCACCTGCACCATGGTTTGCATTCATTTCATGTTGCATAAAGGCATGTTGACCCCGCCTATGCCAATTATGTCATGATCACTAGTGCTTCTATTGTCAAAAAAATAGTCTATCCCGCTCAAGTTCGTGGTGGTTCACCAACATATTTCTCTTAACTACAACAAGAGAGAGGAAAGGAAAGAGGAAAGAGAGAAAATTATTTTCTTTTGAAATGAAGGCAAAAAGAAAGAAAAAATATTAAATTTTAAGTTTAGAATTAAGAATTCAAAATTTAAACTCATTCTGAAAATGGATGCATATGGATTTTATTTATGCCTACTTATTAATTCCACATGCGAAAGATATATTTTAGCTATTTTAATAAAAAGTATCTTTTTAAAATTTCATACACATACTAAAATTTTTTTTGAATAAAAACTTATATTTAAAATTTATTTTTTGTTAAAACATACTACAAGTTTAAAAACATGATTGTTGGGACATCAACTATATATTTAAAATTTTCAATTTTAATCTAGAATTACGCTCTAGGCTATATTCAAATAAAAAATAAATATAATTTTAGCCTTATGAACTCAAATCTAGCCTAGGACTTGTAAACCCAAGCCCAAATTCAGACTTTATAAATCTAAGCCTAAATTTTAGTTATGTAAACCCAATTCAAAGCCTTAGCTCGTATGGACCCAAACTGAGCCCGAATCCAAAAAAATGTGGGCTTCACCAAAGCCTTATGAATCTCATCCAGTCCAGAACATATTATATGGCCCCATGAATCCAATCTTATACTACACGGGCCCAAATTCAGCCTAAGCTTAGATCCACAGCCAATCTAAACTTTAACTTGAACTCTTTTAAACCACATTGAGTTCAAGCCCAAAACGTGAGCTTCAATCCAACCCAGTCTGGATTCTAATCCCAAAATGTATGGGCCCCAATTTTGTCCAACTCTAAATCCATAGCCAATCTACATCTTAACTTCAACTACGTGAGCTCATACTAAGTACAGGTATAAACCTAACCCAATCTAGAATTATATGGACCCAAATTCAGCCCAAGCTTCAAAACTGAACCTAATATAATCTGATTATATCCCCAAACGAACCCAAGTTCAATCCAAAACCAAAACATAAATTCAACCTATGCCTGCATTTACCAAATTGACCCAAGTTGAGCCAAGTCTCAATTTCAAATCCAACCTAAATTTGAGCTTTGAATCACATAAACCTAACCCAACCTAAAATTGATTGGCCTTATATGAAACCCAAACCATACATGTCTCATCCAACCCAAACTTGATAGGCCTTATATGAAATCCAAACCATATGTGTCTCATCCAACCCAAACTTGATAGGCCTTATATGAAGCCCAAACCATATTTATACCAAGTGTATCATCCAACCCAAACCATAATCCAAAAACAACCTAAACTATATGAACCATGACTCAAACTCAACTTTAATACATACTAGTGAAGTACCCGCGCTTCGCTGCGGATATTTTTGCGAAAAAATTAATATTTGTTTGTAACCTTCATAATAAATTATTCCTGCGGGATTTAAAATTTTATTTTTTTATTCTGCTTTTAAATTTAATTCCATGGATTTTAAATTTAAATTCACAATTAAAATTCAATTACAAATTATATTAAAGCTATATTAAATTTTATATTTTATTCTTATTTTAAATATAATTTCTCAGATTTTGAGACTAAGTTATACCATAAAAAATAAAAAGCTACACCGTTTGAGACTAAGTTGTACTCTGTGAGCGAATTAAAATTACACTATTTGAAATAAAAATTATACTATTTAAAATTATTTAAGACTAAGTTTCACCATATAAAATAGAAGTTGCATTTTTTTAGATTAAATTATACAATTTAGAATATGTCTTGATGGTGAGATGGTAACTATAATAAAAAAAGTAACCAAATTATTATTAGAATATATAATACTATAATATTTAAAAAAATTATACTTTTTAAACATATATTACACAATATATTTATGCATTGAGAAAATAACTTAATTTTTTTATTCCGGAGGCACCACTTTTTTAGTTTCTCTTCTATTTCCTCTAAACTACACTTCAAAAATTGAGAAATACCCAAAAACCCTCATCTTCCAAACCAAAAAAAAAAAAAAAAAAAAAAAAACGATAATTCAATAAATTTTGTTCTTAAAAAAAAAATATATTAAAACTAATTTTTATCACGAAATATCAAGTTGAGGGACTATAAGGGGTTACTGACTTGTCCTATTCTTAAATATTGGTTACAGATCATTACAGCATATAGTAAAGTTAACATATGTAAAATTACTCACAAAGAATTCAGCATTGTAGGGGTTAATCTCACAAAGAGTTCAGCATTGCAGGAGAAGATCATTATAGCATATAGTAAAACCAATATATATAAGATTACTCACAAAGATTTATTAACAAAGATTACCCACTTCTAATTGAATTCTTTCTTAGGTTTAATGCTTCATTCTATTCTTTTCAGAAAAGAGAAATCAATTCCATAGGAATATATTTACATCTGTCACTAAATTGATAGTATAAAATCTGAACTCAAAGCCAAATAACATCTTTTATGGAGATTACATATTGCTGGTTCACTACGTAGTGATCTAGAGATTCAAAATAATATCAATTTATATACTTATAAATTATATACTTATACAAATGAATTATAAATCAACACTCTTAAGCCGGGAAAAAAACCTAAAAAAAAAGAAGGAAACTTTGAGATCCAGAGCACATTTGAATCCAAAACATAAAATAGATAAATATAAAATAAAATAAAATAAAAGCAAACACATGCGATTTTCACGCCGCCTCCGCCTCTTTCCTTTAACGCCCCCTGCTCGCATCATGCTGCAATGGGTAAAAGTAGAAGTTAAGCTCGACATAAACAGAGAGAGAGAGAGAGAGAGAGAGAGAGAGAGAGTCATAGAGATCGAGCGAGGATCGATTAAAGCCGAGGGGATTGGGGACGTCGACGGCCGTTCGACACGTTCAGCTATCAGGCTGAAGGAAAAGTACAGGCTCCTCCTAGGAAGCCACCACAACATGTGCCTCAAGGGGCATTCACACCAGTCAGGCCACCCAGAGGCCTGATGAACGCTTACCAACACTGATATGAACTATTCCTAATGAACATTTTAAACTTTGGAACCAAATTAACTTATAGGAGTTCACATACAGTAAAATAAATCTAAGGTTAACAACTTCAAATAGTAGCAAATAGGGTCCAAATCTAAGTACAATGATGTTTGGTTAATAGGGATGACGAAAAGAAAGAATTTTAATTCTGTATAATGATGTTTGGTTATTAGAGAATCCGAGCAAAATATGAATTTGATCACAAAAGCTTCAATACTGTAGAGGTGGATCATCATAGTAGATAGTAAAATCAATACACATAGATTTGAAACATCATTAGAACACTAAAACATTCATTAAAATCATATAGTGTAAAACATCATCAGAACACCAAAACATTCATAAGAATCATATAGTGTACATAGAAAAATTTCTAAAGAAAACCGAAAAAATCTGGCACCATATAGTGACACTCATTTACACCGGATAGTATCACTATATGGTAAATAATCAATTTAGTGATAAATAAGTGACACCGTCTTCACTTATTAAATAAATAGTCTCAGAGAAATATTGATTATATTTCTGAGTTAAGAACTATTTATTCCATTCCCTCCGAAGAAGTTTATCAACTTCTTACCGGTATAGAACATAAAAAAAATGTTCTTTTCATTCTGACGAAGGTTATTTCTACACTTGCCGGTTGTTCTTTTGCTTCCAGTTGCTTCCGCTCTTTGATAGCACATTTGACCATAATATTATGTTTACCTCCACTACGCCTTCCCCAACATGCCAACAATATACTTTTGCAGTATCGCTACGCATACACGTAAGAACAAGGCAAAATGCGAGTTGTAGATAAATTCTTAATTCAATGCAAGAAAAGAACAGTGAATTCAAGGTCTAGTTATACATAACATATAATATGGTCAAATGTGCTATCATTTGAATCACAGATTTCTAGGAATTCAAGGATTGGGTATACATAATACATAGTATGGACAAATATGCTATCATCTGAATCACAGATTTGTAGGTATGGAGTGTCTCAATTGATTCTAGATCGAGGTATGATGCAAATCGATTTATTGCACAGTAAACAGTTAATTGCCCTATTCCCTCCATATTTTACTCCCTCTCAATTGTCCCATATATATATATAGATATAAATAAATATACACCTCTATGTATGGATAGAGCCCTCTTTACTTTTATCCGTAATCTTTAAGCTCTGTTCTAACATTCACTATCTGTGGGTGGAAAATTTTATTTGATTCTTAGGAAAACGGAATAAAAATATGAGGCTCAAGTAATTTCTCTTTTCAATCTAAAGAAAGAATAGAGAATGAAATGGCTTTTTTTTTTTTTTCATGTATCAGAACTGTAGAAGCAACAATTGGTTGCCTAAGGCAATATACAATTAATGGTATTTTTATAGTTAGGCAAGAGGTAAAGATAGATGTAAGCTACTTTCGGAGAGGAACAAAAGAGTGAGATCTCGTCACAGTTTGTTGGTAAAGGAACAATCACTTTCTCTAAAGACCATTTGAGAATATCACAACTTGTTTAACACATCATCATAGTCCCAAAAATAATCTGCTTCTCGAGGTCATCTCAAATTCCAATGGTTTCTTGCCTAAGACCGTCCAAAATTGTGGCTACTTTCATACATCGTCATTGCCTCATAAAATAAAGAGCAAAAATATAAAAGAGAAGTTCAAGTAGTGGAAAAATGAAGTATAAAGAAACCAGTGTAGGAAAAAATGGGAAGGACAATATGGAAAAGAGAGATTAAAGTACTCAAGGAAAGGAATATAAAGAGAGGTACGATAAATAAATAGTAAATCAAACTATGGAAAAAATGGAGTACAATTTGTGACTAACAAAAAAATAAATGTTCCCATAGGTAGGTATATACCAGTATTCTAAGTTTTCAACAATTGAGGAACACTTTATACATACAAATCTGTGATTTAGGCAATAATATACTTGACCGTTAATTTGGTTAAGTAGTGAAATAAACAATGGAGGAATGAGAAGGTACTAACATTGACATAGTTTGTATACACATATATACACATGCAGGAAATAACCAACAGAGAATAAGCAAGTAAGAATTCTTATATACATACAGAGAGAGGAAAGCATGTAACCGTAAAAAGGAAGAAAGTAAAAAAAGAAAAAGAAGAAGAAGAAACAGGAAGAAGGGAAAATTTATTTGATGTAAAGAAAGGAATTTATATAAATATGCATACACCTAAGAACAAGGGCTAAATGCGAGTTGTAGATAAATTCTTGATTCAATGCAAGCAAAGAACAGTGAATTGAAGGCATGGGTATACATAACATATAATATGGTCAAATGTGCTACCATTTGAATCACATATTTGTAGGAATTCAAGGATTGGGTATACATAATACATAGTATTATGTATACATAATGAAGCGGTAGCATGCTACCTTCTCTCAAAAAAAAATACATAGTATGGTCAAATATGGTATCATTTGAATCACAAATTTGTAGGTAAAATTTTGTTCTTTATTCTTTTATAAACTATGTCAATGTTAGTACCTTCTCATTCATCCATTGTTTATTTCACTACTTAGCCAAATTAACTTTCATTTCCTGCATGTGTATATATGTGTATATAAACTATGCCAAATGTTCTTTAGTCTTTAAATTTGGTTCTTTAGTCTTTTATAAATATACACCTCTATGCATGGATAGAACCCTTTTTATTTTTATCCATAATCTTTAAGTTTTGTTCTAACATTCACTATCTGTGAGTGGGAAAATTTGTTTGATTATGAGGGAAACGAAATAAAAATATGAGGCTCAGGTAATTTCTCCTTTCAATCTAAAGAAAGAATAGAGAATGAAATGACTTTTTTTTTTTTTTTTTTTCATGTATCAGAACTGTAGAAACAACAATTGGTTGCCTAAGGTAATAAACAACTAATGGTATTTTTATAGTTAGGCAAGAGATAAAGGTATATGTAATTTACTTTCGGAGAGGAACAAAAGAATGAGATTTAGTCACAATTTGTTGGTAAAGTAACAATCGCTTTCTCTAAAGACCATTTGAGAATATCTCAACTTTTTTAACATGGCATCATTGTCCAAAAAATAATATGTTTCTCAAGGTCATCTCAAATTCCAATGGTTTCTTGCCTAAGGCTATCCAAAATTGTGGTTAGTTTCTTGTTTACAAATAGGAAAATAAAGAGAAACCGATTAAGCATCAAAATTAAATAGCCATCCCTTTGCCACTACATCTCATTTAGGAATAGAGAAATAAAGAGAACCTCTAATTTAGGTATAAAGAAATAAAGAGAGAATATACTCCTAATTAATCAACAGCAAGCCATTAAGCTATAGACAACTATGAGCAAGGGTAATGCATTTACCTCATTAGGTGTGTTTAGTTGCATAGTTTAATTATACTTGCCAGTGTTTGAGCCCAATACTTCAGCCTTGCCTTCACTTTCTCCGGATCATAACCTGGGTAAAAAAAAGGAAGAAGCATACATGAACCTCCGAGCAAAAGCATTTTGTGTTTCCTCAAATTAAAGAACAATGTAATATACATGAACCTCAAAGTGAAGCATTGTGTGGTTCCTCAGAATCTACAGTAGGTTCTCACATCAAAACAATAGGTTGTCACATCAACATCAAAGTTTTTGACCAACAACCAACAGGAGCTCTTAGTCAATCTTAGAAGTAAAATAGATTATTATAAAATCTTGCTAAGTCTTCTGAATGGTTAGTTATATGAGATAGAGGAAAGCAAGTAGATAAAATGCATGGATCTTTCCTGAGCTACGTTGCATTTAAAATGCATGGATCTTTCCTGAGCTACGTTGCATTTTGGAGTAAGTTGTGAACTCTAAAATTAACTCCACAACCCATTCTTGTAAATGTTGAATGTAAAATATTTTGATCACAGCTTAGTGCTACATATATATATATATATATATATATATATATATATATATATATATATATATATATATATATATATATATATATATATATATGTAAGACTACAAATTACAAAAGTAGTGCCCAGAATATCAAATCTTAACATTTCCTATGTTTGGTGCATTACAGAATGTAAAGAACAAATTTGAGCACTTCAACTAAAACGTTATGCTAATCTAAACATTACGCTAATTGCCAGATTGTTGTTAAAAATATGTTAAGGGAAACGTTATCAGAGGAATATGTAAAGGGAAACGTTATCAGAGGGAATATTCAGACACACAAGAAATGTAAATTGAACAATTTAAGATAAAGAAACAAAAGTTTTGTTACCATCAGTGAAGAATATAAATTCATAACATTTGCGTACTTGAATCCACAGATTAGGAAAGTACAGAGAGAGAAAGTAATAGACCACAAGGCATATGCGGGGGAAGGGTAGATTCCCATGATGAGCATCTCTTCTTGTCGATATTTTCTTTATTACACAGATTTATAATATTTCTAAATATAGACATCAATCAATACATCGAGATCCGTGAATAGTTTCCGGAGTATTCGGAGAGCGTGCTTACAATCATCTTTACATGAGGTTCACACAGATATTGATTGTAACTATATTAAAACAAAAGGAATACACATGAGATTCCTCGTAATTTACATTAGATAAAATTTGCATTAGGTAAGCATTGTGCGATAAATATACATTAGATTTTTACCATTTTCTTCAAACCTTGCTTTAGGAACTTGATGGAATTAGAAGCTTGAATGTGTAAAATATATATATATGTACACTTCGCTGAGTAGATCCCTGTTAGCAGATGTCACTACAAACAATGCATTTACTTCTTTGTTAGAACTAAGATGGAATCTGAAGCGACTGCAAAGGAAGTAATAGTTTTACCTTATTAGGTATGTTTACCTGGACAGTCTAATTGTACTTGCCAGTGTTTGAAGCCAATACTTCAGTAAATCTACTATGCTTCCATAATTCCCAAATTGCTTAATGAATGTTGCTGGTATGCAAATAGTAATTAGATATATTGGAACTTAGTATGATAAATCTTTCTACTAAAGTGGCCTCAATAGACTCGACGATCATTTCTAGCTGGTTGCTTAAAGAGCTAGGCATCCAAAGTATGAGAAAATTTAAAACTTGTAAACATAGATTTTAAAAAGAAAATAAATATAAGTTCAAGCCATAGAGAACAAAACTTAAATAGAAGTTAAATACGAAAAATAACAGAAAAAGAATTACAAATAACAAAGAGAAGTTTGGACTTTTCTCTTAATCTACATATTTGGTTTTTTAATCCATACTAACAAAAAATATTTAGGCTCAGCGAAAATTTCCATCGAATCATGTGAGTTTAGAAGTTAAGTAAATTTCTACTAAATAGGTATGAACAGACTCAACAATTATCTTCAACTGGTTGCCGAGAAAATAGGCTATCAAAAGTTGCTTTTCTTTTATATTATCGTCATTAACCCAAAAGAAACTTTCCACTAAACGGGCCTCAATTGATTCAACGATCATCTCCAAGTATTTGCCTAGAGAGCCTCCAACTGGTTGCCTGGAAATGAGGCCATCCAAAGTTGCTTTCTTTTATATTATAATCATTACCGCGAAAAAACCTTTCCATTAAATGGATCTCAATCGATTCAATGATAATCTCCAAGCACTTGCTTAGAGAGTAGGCCATCCAAAGTTTTTTTTTTTTTCCTTTTTTTGTATTTTTATTATTATCCCAAAAGAAACCCAAAGAACATGATTGAAATGGGAAAACTTAAATTCTATAAATATGGATTAAAAAAAAGAGATATAAGTTCAAATCGTAAATGGTAAAACTTACATAGAAAGAAACCATAGAGAATTTCAGAAAAAGAACTATAAATGGCAAACAAAAGTTCTAACTTTTCTCTAATTTCATTGAAATAATTATACTTGAATTGAATACTAAACATTGGGTAAAAGAATACGGACTGAATTAATAAACTATAATCAAAATTGACTACAGTTTTGCACTCAAAATAAAATGTATTGAGAATCAAATTGAAGTACTTCAGTTCGTAAAACTCTAACGGAAGGCTGCTGAATGTGACCGCAAATCTCAATTGTTACTTGCAATCCTTAGATGCATATAGCAGGTGAAAACTGAGATAAAATGTTGTTTTAGCTTCGGGAAAAAAATATAATACATTGTTCCAACTACAGGGCTCAGCGAAGCATCACATGTGGCACAAGCTTATGCCATCTCAGCACAAACCAAGCAGAAAAACAAAACCTATTCCTTCTTCATTTTGCCTGATGAAACCCAACTCAATGAAAGGTCTGAAGTTCAAAGCGAACATGGAGAGAAACGCAGGAAGTGAGCAATTAGATCTAAAAATATTTGGAGTTTAATTTTAACACGTACATAAACAAAAGGGGAACATTAACAACTTTGTAATTTGTAAAGTTTAAGTATGCTGGAATTCAGTTTGGGAAATGTAAATACATATGGAACTAAATATTTAAGATGAAGTACAAACTTCATATATTAACCTACAGTTATTAGAAGGCATATATCTTTAAAACTACATTATTTATGATTCCCCATTTGATGTCTCCACAATGTCCATCTATATTTTAAAGACTAAAAATAAAATAATTTAGTATTAATAGTTTTATATATATATAGGTAATGAAGTTAAAAAATTCCAATTTGCAAGTTGCATGTAAAGGCAAACAACAACCTATTATGAAGGTCAAGAGCAAGACTACTGTTTTAGATTCCTACTGAAAGTAACGGCGTAATTAGAGCTGGGATGTGAACAAAGAAAACTGAGTTCTAAGTTCAAAGTAAGCAAAAGTAGGCATGAGAGAATAAGTAGTTGAGGAGTGAATAGGTATTGACAGTAACAGAATTTATATAATACACAGAAACAGGCACTTTAAAACTACAAAAGAAGAGTGTAAATAAGGAGCTGAGAAGTGCGTATGCACTAACAGTAACATAATTTAATATTAATAATTATATATACAAATAGGAAATGAAGTTAAAAAATTCTAATTTTTAAGTTTCGTGTAAAGCCTCTTTGTAAAGTGTACATATAGGCAAATGTGACAACCAAGCATGGGAAAATCCTAATTTGTAAGTTGAAGTACATTACAAAGCACTTTCAAACCATAAAAAGATCCTAATGTAAATACATATGACTTTAAATATATCTAACGGAACAGTTCGGAACCCAAGATTAGTAGGTAAATGCAACAGGCAAGAATGAGGAAATTCAAATTTGTATGTTCAAGTACATCACCAGCCATTTTCTAGCCATAAAAATATCATAATTTGTAAGCTTAAGTACATTGCAAGTCTCTTTGCAAAGTGTACATATAGGTAAATGTGAGAGCTAAGCATGAGGAAATCCTAATTTTTAAGTTGTAGCACATTGCAAGGCACTTTCTAACCATAAAAAGATCCTAATGTCAATACATATGGAATTAAATATTTAAAATGAAATACAAACTTCATATATTAACCTAATATATGATTCCCCATTTGATGCCCCCATAATGTCCTTCTATATCTTAAAAACTACAAATAAAGTAATTTAATATTAATAGTTTTTTATACAAATAGGAAATGAAGTTAAAAAATTCTAATTTCTAAGTTTCATGTAAAGCCTCTTTGTAAAGTGTACATATAGGCAAATGTGACAGCCAAGTATGAAAAATCCTAATTTGTAAGTTGAAGTACATTACAAAGCACTTTCTAACCATAAAAAAATCCTAATGTCAATACATATGGAACTAAATATTTAAAATGAAATACAAACTTCATATATTAACCTAATATATGATTCCCCATTTGATGTCCCCACAATATCCATCTATATCTTAAAAACTACAAATAAAGTAATTTAATATTAATAGTTTTATATACAAATAGGAAATGAAGTTAAAAAACTCTAATTTCTAAGTTTCATGTAAAGCCTCTTTGTAAAGTGTACATATAGGCAAATGTGACAGCCAAGTATGGGAAAATCCTAATTTGTAAGTTGAAGTACATTACAAAGCACTTTCTAACCATAAAAAAATCAATGTAAATACATATGGAACTAAATATTTAAAATGAAATACAAACTTCATATATTAATCTACAGTTATTAGAAGGCATATGTCTTTAAAACTACATTATACAAGCTGATCAACAGAACTTTCTCCAGGAAAGAGCGGCTGATGAATGTAATACAAACAAAGTAACATACATGTAAGCTTCAAAAACCAAACTTGCATAGTCAAGAAGATAAGCTAAGAATAGAATAAGCAAAAACACAAACCTGTCCAAGAAGTAACTCAGCAAGAACACATCCAGCTGACCATATATCAATAGATGTAGCATATTCAGTTGCACCAAATATGAGCTCTGGAGCTTGGTAATAGCGAGAGCATATGTATGATATGGTTGCCTCACCAATCTACCAATCAACTTCCAGCAGAGAAACTACCTTCACCTAGATAGCATAAAAATAAAAATATAAGAAAGATTTAATGGAGAATCATAAGTGTAGTTAGCAAATCAACAACGAAATAAATTAATTGCGATATTTCTGTAATTAATCACACAAATCAAAGAATAAAGCAGGAAATTATAGAGAAAATAGAGCAAAATTCATATTAAATCCCTTTCTAAACCCAAAAAAAGGAAGAAAGAAAACGGAAAAGTGGGATCAATAAAATGAAAAGGATGATAGAGATCTACAAATGTTCAAGCTGTCGGAGGACTCGCGGAGGGGCGTTGGGATGCAGCGGCTTCAGGCTTGCGGAGGGGCGAAGGGGCTGCAGGCGCGAGGGCTGCAAGCGCGGCCGGCTGCAGGCGACGGGCTGCAGCCACGACCGGCTGCAGGCGCGAGGGCTGCAGGCCACGGGCTGCAGGCGCGACCGCCTGCAGGTATACTTGTTAATTAACAGGGGACTTGACTTCATGCTGCCATAAAAACCTACGTAAAATATAATATGGTTCAAACTCATTATTAGACCACCCAAATTGATGAACTTGAATCTACAGAACCCAAAAAAACTAAGAAACAAAAAAAAATCATAGTATTTAAAGCTCTCTTATCCACTCATCAAACTGTAACAATCAGATGACCCACAACACCCACAGAATTTCATAGATTCCAGAAAGATCGTGTATCAAATGATTACACCTGATCATTTTGCTCAGTCAATCGATGCGTAAGAAGGAAAAAATTAGTCACGATAAAACAGGCTATTTTCCATGGATAGTAAAAATGTTTTGAATCATAACAACCACTCAGGCGGTTCGGCCTGTTGAATCTTGGTGATTTTAATAGCATTACATCTTTTCCAACCTAATATGAGTCAAATAGCTTTGCAATGTAGATCAAGATCAGGAAACAATTTCTTTAAACGACTAAACATATTCGTAAGATTAAACATTTTGTGTATAGTCAAATTTCTACTATTGGCATTGTCATTTACATGAGAACAAAAACTTATCTAACTGAATCGAGCTAATCCAAAGTTCACAGATATCTTATGAACTCATCTAATCCCATTTCCATTTAGTGAATCAAATTAGGGCACGAATCGAGAAACTTCTCTTACAACTCTCAGTGTCCTATTTTCGAGGCAAACCAAGAAACACTCGTCATAGAGGCAAACCAACAAACACTTTATAGACATAGAGGGAAACCAACAAATACTTTATAGTCATCCCTTTCCGACAAAATGTTTTGAGAAATCAAGGTGAAACCAATACTTTAATAGTTATTGACAAAAATTTTATGTTAAATATCAAGCTACCTAATAAGCTCATCCTTCTAATTGTCGCCATAGAGGCAAACCAACAAACACTTTATAGTCATCTTTTTCCGACAAAACCAAACTTTGGACATCAATAATCTAGACTTTAGGCCTCATTTGATACTAATTTCAGTTTTTTAGGCAAACCAACGAACATTCGTCATAGAGGCAAATCAACAAACACTTTATAGTCATAAATGCAAACCAACATACACCTTGACAAAAGTTTTATGTTAAATATCAAGCTATTTAATGAGATCATCATTCTCATTGTTGTCATAGAGGCAAACCAACAAACACTTTATAGTCATCATTTTCCGACAAAATCAAACTTTGAATATAAAAAATCTAAACTTTAGGTCTCATTTGATACCAATTTTAGTTTTTGAGGCAAACCAACAAACACTCATCATGGAGGGAAGCCAACAAATACTTTATAGTCATCCCTTTCCGACAAAAGCAAACTTTGAACATCAAAAATCTAAACTTTAGGCCTCATTCGATACCAATTTCAGTTTTTTTTTCCTTTTCCTGTTGTTGTCAAAGAGGCAAACCAGCAAACACATCTTAGCATTTTGTTCTGCCAAAATTAAATTTTGAACTATCAAAATCTAAATTTTATGCCTCCTTTGATACGAATTTTCTTTTTTTGGCACCCTTGAACTTAGATTCGATGCAATTGACCAACCCAAATATAAACCAAACAAACAATAACAAAGATAAACGCCTCATAATCAACCCTACCAAGATCGAGCACGGGATCATAGTCGGGGTCGACGTTGGGCTCCAGCGGCAACAAAGGAGTAGACGTTTAATTAGTATACTTTATGTAAATCTCGCAACTATAAATTTATTTAAGTAATTAATTAATTTAAGACAGTAAAATTAATTTATTTTAAAAAATAGATAGCTAATATAAAAAGTTTCATACCTCATAAGAAATTATGAATTAGAGAGAGAAATATAGCTACAGAGAGATGCTTACTTGCGTAGTTAAAATTGCACACTCCAAGAGTGTTGATGAAGTGTAGAGGAGCCGACCACCGGAACTGGAACCGAACTTCGTTGGCCCACGAGCACACCGATGCCAGATCCCCTCTCGCATCCGCCGGTAGGAGCTTCGTCACCGCCTCCGATGCCTCATACTCAACCCTATCGAGATCGAGCATGAGATCGTACTCGGGGTCGGCGTGGGGCTCTAGTGGCAGGAAAGGAGGAGAGGTCGATATGCATCAGCTCATTCAGGGGGGGAGAGAGAGAGAAACAAAAAACCATGGTGAAGCCAAAACCGCAGGCGGAGAAAGAGAAACCCAAACCTCTGTAGAGGATTATACCAAATTTTAGTATGCATATATAAGCCGGAGGTTCAAACAGTTCCATATGATTGCATGTAGTGCAGGCCATCCAAATTTACATATAAGGGCGAACCATTGAGTATAAAATAGAGCACCGTATTTTCAGATCCTTCTATTTTTTTTTTATAGCCATCAATATATGGAAGGATTGACTGCA
This sequence comes from Tillandsia fasciculata, assembly GCA_029168755.2. Lineage (NCBI taxonomy): Eukaryota > Viridiplantae > Streptophyta > Magnoliopsida > Poales > Bromeliaceae > Tillandsia > Tillandsia fasciculata. Next base: position 12,424,741 of record CM054945.1, on the reverse strand, counting down.
ACTTTAAAGAATATATTGTTACAATCAGTGGCAAATGGTTGTTTGCATTGTACTTTGTTCAAATATTTTGATAATAGGAAATGGCTTGTGGTAAAGTAAACAAAAACTTTTTTTCTTTTGCCAATCAACATGGCCCAAAAGGAGGTGATAAAAAATGCAAAGAAGAAAGAACAGGGAAGAATGATAACTGGAAAATAATAAGGTAAAAGTAAGCAGTGATAGAGTCCCAAAAAAAATAATAGGAAAGGAGGCAGAGTAATTAAAAAATATTGAGATGCAAGTGGGGGTTCTTATTAGAAGGTTAACTCAATTTTATAAGAGTAATTAAAGGTCCTAGAATGTCCTACAGTTTAAATTTTAGAGTTGTCTCAAAAAACTCAAAAATTTTAGAACTTTGAATCGGCTTTTAAAGTTAAGAATAAAATTTGTGCTTATAAAAGTTTGTCATCTAGTTTTAGGATCCTCTAGTTTGACCTTTTAGGATTCTGAACTAAGATTCAAAGGACAAACTAAGAATAAAATATGTGCTTATAAGACCTTTTAGTCCGACCAAACTAAGATCAAGAAAGTTCTAAAACTTATTTTAGAACTTTTATAACCACAGATTGTATTACTTAAATCAAAGAAATTAGTATGCATGCCTTTTAGAGTTGTATCAAAAAATCACAAAAGTATAAATTTTTTTAGTAATGTAAAAAAATAATACAACACAAAAAGTTATAATCAAAATATTATCTAAACATCAACTAAAATTCATTGTAATATTTCATATTCTTAGGACATTCAATATCTAATAGCCATCAATTTATAGTTTAGAATGGAGGGATACTAACAAAAAATTTAGTACTGCAACAGTATTTCAGCACAGAAAAAATTTAGTCAGCACATGTAAACTCCGACGTAAATAAAAGGTTGTTCAATATAGTTTAAGAGTTGGGAATTTTAAAAATGTAAGTAAGTAGGCCAAGGAAAAATTAGGTGGTTGACATTGTAACCTCTTTTAATTAGTTGGTGATTGTCTTTCTACCCTACGTTGACTCATTTTGTGACCAAGCAACGGCCAGCATTTTTTTCAACCCATTATACATGCACTGTGAAAACATTGGGGTTTTTTTATGAACTTCGGTAATGGAAGGGTTAAAACAGTATGAATCAAAAAAATAAAACAGCAGGAAAGATATAAGAAAGAGGAGACTGCACCACGAAACGACAAAACAAAATAGGAATCCGCATGAGGAGAGTAAACGCATAAATTTCATAAGGAAGAAGTGGAAAAGAAACATGCAAGCAAACAGCAATCGTATGTCTCTATTTTCCCGTGCATATAAATTGTATCGCTCCAAATATCTATTAACTTCTTACCAGGAAATAGAAGCGAAATTTGGACCCATGCATATAAATTGCGTCACTCCAAATATCTATTAAATTCCTGTCAGGAAATAAAAGTGAAATTTGCAACATAAGGATAAGCACACATAAAAAACTGAAGAAACTTGATAATAAAAAGAAGGAAAACAAAATAATAGAGTAAAAAAATGAGGCTCAGATAAGCTACCTGCTCAACGCAAAGAAAGAGTAGGAAATTGGAGGATTGAACATTGTAGATAAGCAGAATTGAATATTTTTTGCAAGTATGCAGTAAAGAATACCAATGGATTGCCGAAATTGGTTGCCTAAAACCATCCCAAATTACCAATATTTTTTTGGGTGCATCATCATTGAACAAATAGTAACCGGGTGCCAAAGGCCATCCAAATTTCGTGGTATTTTTATGCATCATCATCGCCTCGAAGAACATAGAAGGAACAGAAGAGAGCAAACCAGTTAGGTTTGTAAGGAAAGCAACAGGAAAACTGTATGAATTGGAAATGCATAACTACATGGAAGTTATCTGCCCAGTCTAAAGAAAGAGTAGCAAATCAAACGCTCAAACAATGTAAACAGTCCAACTTGTATATTTTCTGCAACTATGCAGTAGACAATACCAGCCGGTTACCGAAATTGGTTGTTTAAGGCCACCCAAAATTGCAAACATTTTCCTACCACATCAAATTTTAGTTAGTTATCAATTGTGTGCCCAACTAATGTTGCCTTATTTTGTTTAAACAAACAACTCAAATTCACCACCCAAAATGAGCTAATAGGAAATGAAATGAGAGCCCAAGCAACCCCAAGCAATTCTACAACTTTCCTCATTTTGTAGACACCGCAAAAATATGGAGAATTTCTTATCACCTTGGGCGACCAAAGAGATAAAACAGTAAGAATGAAAGAAGCAAAATGATAGGGAAGATATCAATAAAAGTAATATATAAGACAACACTTGGAATTAAGTGCAGTAAACAACAGCAGGCCTCCTCAAAGAAAGATGTCATGAACCCTAGAGTGAAGTCAAATAGTCCACCGAAATACTTATCAAACACTTGGTTACCGAAGGCCGTCCAAAATTACCTAAGGCCAAAAGCACACTCAAAGCAAAATAGCAAATCATGCAGGATTAATCATATATGTTACGATACGAAGAAATAATTGTGCTTTGTGAGGTTTCAATACAATTGCCACGAAAGGAACAATATAACTAAGAAGGACATACTTACATGAATTACCAAAACAGGACAATTGACCAAAGGAATTTTATCAATGTTCTGCAAACAAAATTACCAATCAGAAATTATCAAAAAGGGGGGAAAAAATCTGATTTAGGTAAAGAGTAAAGTAACCTTATATATGTCAAACCAATAGGTGTGCTTTACAGGATACATGACACGAAGGGCAGATAAAATTGGGCTATGCAGAACAACTGCTCTCAAGTAAGGCAAACAAGATGCTAGATCCAGAGTTGGTCCGCATTTGTTGTAACAATATACAATACTTTTTATGCTGTGGACATATGCTTTGAATCTGAAAGACCAAGTATGACAATGCGAGAACAAATTTTCACTTCTTTGAGAATATTGTTCAGGCAAACCAAACAGCAGGAGAAAATTCAGAGGTCTAAAATCCGCCAAGCTTTGGTATCACGTTAAAGAAAATGATGCCAAAGACGATAGATAAAAATACACAGCAACGGAAAGTTTGCAAGAGGATCACCTATTTTACTTTCTCATTCTAAACTGGCTAAATTGTTTGGAGCAAAGGGTTATTCCAAATTATACAAATGTTTCATTGAATGAAGCATTACTCAAGTACTAAATATTTGCATCACCACTCTATCTGAAAAGGAAGTAAAATTCATTGTCTTGTGATCTAAAAACTATTATTAGCTATTATGAATAATGAAATTAAAATAAGAAATCTGTAGGTTCTCTACCATAATTTATATTGATTCAGTATAAGGAAATGTACTGGACCTCCTTTTTCTTTATATCTTATCTGAAGCTTTATATGTAAGTGCAGCCCCTTCAGGCAATGACTTTCAAGACACTGCAATTCATGTAGACAACAGACGCCAAATGTAAGAAATGATGTTGGATTTTCGAATATTACTTGAGCTGCAAAATTTCTGATTAATTTCAAGCATCTCAACCAAAAGAATAAGTAAATGATAGCACCTGCGGGGGACTGGGAGGGGCTGGGACGGCGCGGTGCTCAGCGGAGCCATGTGCGGCATCAGCCCCAAGTTCAAGCCGCCTTGGCCCCCGGAGCACCTGCTGTGGCTGGCCGCTGCCGCCGCGCCCACGTGGCGCGTCGCCTTCACCCGGGGCTCCATCCCGGACCACTCCAATGAACGTCTTCTATTTCATACAAATTACCGAAAACAGCAACAGAGAATCGATTAGTCTAATAACCAAAACAGCAAAATAGAACCCATATGAGATCGAAAGAGGGACACGAAGAGCACGCACCTGCGGAGGAGTGCCGCAAGAGGCGAAAACGCGGGATTGGAGATCGCGGATGAGGGGGGCGACGAGGGGGTCTTTGGAGTTTGGGATGAGGACCTCGGCGGCGGTGATGATGGCCTTGATGTGCTCGAGGTTGATGACGATCACCCTCTCCCTCCCGAGGATCGCGGAGGGGTATGAGAGGAGGGGATCGAGAACCCTAAGATCCCGCGCGGGGAGCCCCGTGCGGCTCATGATCGAGTGCTTCCCAACCTCCTCGAGCCGCGATCGGCCGGAGTCGGAGACGACGAGCCATCGAGTGCTTCCCAACCTTCTCGAGCCGCGATCGGCTATATATATATCAGAAGTTATAGATAAGCTTATGAGCAGACAGCAAGTACTTAAGCATCAAAACAAACTAAATGCATTTGAGAAGTTAAGGAAAATAGCATGCATGATGATTCCCATTTCTATCAAATGTGGCAAAAGGAATATATACTTACAGCAGAACACAGCTTCAAAAAGTCACTAAATTGCTGAAGCACTCCGCGGCTTGAGCTAACCCCTTCCGGACATTGTATATTAATATGAATCCTGTAAAACTGACCTTTATTTGTGTTAAAAGAGCACTACTGAGCTAACCACTTCCGTGGCTTCAGCTAATCCCTTCCAGACATTGTATATCAATATGAATCCTGAAAAACTGACCTTTATGTATGTTAAAAGAGAACTACTGAGCTGAAATTACAACACAAAGTTTCAGGTTACTTTCTCCGTAACAAAATAGAAATGGCTATCATGAACTCTTTCATGGGGGTAAATGATAAAGGATCCAACATTAGCAAACTTTTATGACAAATTCCATTATAAACTTCATAATCCAACATCCCAAAAAATAATACAATAATGTACAAACCACTCTTTAGAAGATTCTAAAAGTAAGACAATTTGGGCAGAACTCTTCACTAAAGAATAACTTCACAACTGTGCAGCTCTTAGTGGCATGGCAAAGGATGATCTGACCTTCCACCATACATAGAAGTGTATGTACTTAATCAGAACCTGCAACACCTTTTACCAACTGACTGTAACCATCTAACACTACAGAAAGACAAAAAAGAGAGGGGGGAAGGGAAACAATAGAACCTTCAAAATTTTAAACTAACGCAACAAACTTTAATTAAAAATGTAAAGTCATAAAAGATAAGGAACATGCAAGTAATTTTCAATATATATTTTGCTCAGACTCCCCATTAAGCAAATATCATTATACCATACTAAAATCCTTCATTTTTTCTTCCCAATCCAACTATAAGCCAAAAAAATACGGGCTACAACACAGAGGGAAGTAGAAGGTTGCCTACAAAGTAGGCCATCCAATATCTAATTGTCATTGATTTACAGTTTAGAATCTGAGATTGCTCACAAAGAATTCAACATTGTAAGGGTAGATCATCATAGCATATACTAAAGCCAACATATGTAAGTTCAAAATCTGATTAAAACACCAAATAACTTGTAAGGTGCAGACTAAATTGGGCACATAAAAAGCAATAGTAGAGCAGACAATACATGAGAAAATCATTGTATTGTGAACTGGAATTGTAACTTTTGCACTATGCAGACACTGAAATTGCACCAAAAATAATAGACATTGTGTTATCATCATCTCCTCAAATTTGTAGTTGTAGATGCTAGTAAATATAATCAGTTAGAAGACATGTTACTCCACTACAAATCGCCTACTGTTAAGTAACCAATTTGCATGATCTGAAGAAAGAGAAGAATATTACCCAGCACTTCTTGTGCCGTTAACCGCTGCTTTGGATCTGGATTGAGCATCCGTTTAACAAGATCTTTAGCATTATCAGAAACCCTGGGCCATGGTTCTCTTTTAAAATCTACAAGTGAACGAATAATGGCTTGTGCTACACCCTGCTCAGTTTCTGCATTATATAAAGAAACCTCATAATTATTGATGTATTTCTTGTGATTGATGCCAGTAAATACTGTCACATAGCTCATTCCCTTTTTGCTTTTTTAAAAAATCCGTGTTCAAAGATACAAACAAGATTTCAAGAGAAGGTCCAAATAGCTCTCCTAGTCAGTCTAATATCAAGAAATGCTTAATTTACCCTTCCCAACAAATAAAAAAAAGGAACTTACCTGCCCAAAATGGTGGTACACCAAAAAGAAGAATATAAAGGTTTACTCCTGCACTCCAAACATCGACTTCTGGGCCATAATCTCGTTTCAAAACCTCCGGAGCCATGTAATAAGGGCTGCCTACAATTTCAATAAAGCGTTCACCTGCGAATAAAATGCTAATTAGCAACATAACTGGAAAAGGCAATGTAATGAAACTTACAACCATCCTTAAATGCTAATTTCACATGTCAGTGCCAGAGATTATGGAGGACTGACATGTACCTTTACCTTCATTCATCAAATGCACATCTAAATTCAATAATATGTAACAATGTAATCAAACTTGTCAGCACTAAGATTTCAAGAAATACAGGCTTAAAAAAGACAGATAACCCAAAGTCAATGGCCTTCAAAGGGGAATTTTCCTTCTTGTTAGCAAACAAGAAGTTCTCCGGTTTGAGGTCTCGATGCATCACTCCATGCTTGTGGCATATCTATGGGCACAGGAAGGAGGTAAAATCAGAGGAAATAGTCATTAGATGACATTAAATAAGCCAAATGTAAGACAAAGCAAATGTTGAATATTCAATGCAGCAATAAAAGAAATACTTACGACACAGCAATATCCAGCATCTAGGCAACAAATTAGAATATTAGATTAATGCAGATCAGCAGCCAGTAGAACTACACAGACATATTTACAACATGCTGAGAAAAATCAGGCAACTGGAACCAGTAATTTACAAAGTATTGCTGATGCATAAGAACAAGAGTGAGCGAGTCACAATATAGAAAGCATAAGCACATCAACCGACGAAAGAGCATTAGATTTTAGATGCCCTTTATCATGATGAGGAAAAAAACAAATCAAAAAATGCAGCATATACTATTGAAGGTCTCCAAAATTCATCTGAACATACGCTTATCATGGTAATGTGATCAAGAATGATTGCCGCACACCTAAAAGTTACCACCGACGATATTAAATAAATTCTCATAGGTAACGGGTGACAAACACATGATCATGTGGAAAAAGAAATTGATAAGAAACAAGCTCGTCTCATACGAAAGTGCAGGAAAGACAATATATTTACCACCGACGATCATAGCATTGCCAGGAAATTTAACGTAGACTCTACAGTTCCAATTTGCTCAAGCTATCAAAGCATACACATATACTAAGAAACGGTTAGAGACAAATATTATCCAATAACGCTGGAACATAAATGGAGTATTTGAGCTGCAAAAGATAGCAGGCCGGAATTTCTAAATCACAACAGCTGTTATGAAGAGATAGTCATAAGAACTGAAATTCAAAGAGAAAGAAAATTAGTTGAAGAAGTTGGTTGAAAGGAAGTTAGAGCGGACCTGCACGACCTGGACGATGGTGCTGGTGACCTCGGCGGCGGCGCGCTCGGTGTAGTGGCCCCTGGCGACGATGCGGTCGAAGAGCTCCCCTCCCTCGCAGAGCTCCATGACGAGGTGGACGGCGTAGTCGTCCTCGTAGGTGTCCTTGAGGCTGACGATGTTGGGATGGGGCGGCAGGTGGCGCATGATGTCCACCTCCCGGCGCACGTCCTCGATGTCCACCGCCGTGCGCAGCTTCTTTTTGGAGATGGACTTGCAGGCGTAGCCCTCGCCGGTGACCTTGTCGGTGGTTCTGATTCCGTCCTCACAGCCTCCCCTTTGCGGATACAAAAGGAAGAAAAAAAAATTCCGAAAAAATGAATAAAATCCGAGCGTAGAGTTGTCTCCTCGGAGATTCGATTTGATTCGGACGCCGATGTTGAAGCCGATGCCGAGAGAAGACGGAGAAGAAAAGTAGAGTAGAGGCGCTTGTTTTTTTTTGCTCCTTTTTGTTTTTTTTACCAACCTGCGTCTAGATCTGAGATCTGAGATCTGAGGGGATCGGACGGTGGAGATCATAGATCGGGGTGGGGGAGGGGGTCAGCTTTGGACATGACGGAGAGGCGGCTGGGACGGGGCTGGAAAGCGGAGCGGCGGCGGAGGTGGTGGGAGGAGGGGCGGATGAGGGCGGCGAGAGCGCGCTTGACGAGGTCGCCCTCGACGGTGCCGATGCGGACGAGCGAGTTGGTCATGGCGGAGCGGCGCGCGTTGAGGCGGTTCGAGGGCGAGGACGCCGCGGCGTGGGAGGAGCGGTGGGGGCTGCTGCTGGGGAAGCCCTTGCGGAGGCTGCATCGGAACGATCCGGGGTGGGTCGTGGGGAGCACATGCACGTCCTCCGCCCCGGCGTCGCGCCGGCGGAGGCTGCGCCGCCACCGACGGGGCCGCGCGACGGGATCGGGTCGGCGGCGGCGAGGGATCGGCCCGGCGAGGTGGATCTGTGGTGGCTGTTGTGATGTTGGGAGAGGGAGAAGCGCACCGAGGAAGGGGAGGGGACGAGGTTGACACGTGTGGGGGAGTCGGAGCGGTGGAAGAACGAGGGGGCGGAGCGCGCGGAGAAGCTCGAGGAGGAGGACGAGAACCATGTGCGGGCACATGGATTAGAAATAGAGAACCCATGCCCATGTGCCCCATGTGCAGGCACATGGATGGGGAAAGAGCGGGGGGCGCGGGCACCGTACACCCCAAGAACCGGAAGAGAGGAGAGGGGAGGAGGAAGGGCGCTACGGGAGGAACCCATGTGCAGAGCGAGCCGGTTGAAAGAGGACGCACGGAGCAAGGCACGCCACGTCGGCTCGGGATCGCTGAGAGGCCTCCACGGAGGCTCGGAAAAACTCAGCTTTTATTATTTCTATTGATACTTAGACTTTAAATATCAAATCAAATTTCAATTAAATCAAATTAGATTCCAACATATATAACTAGAGTTTAATTTAAATTAAATCTAAGTCTTAACACATATTCTTAGAGCTAACTCATCTTTTATCTTAGGGTGAATTTAAACCAAATCAAATTGGACTCGTGAATTAGACTCTAATACATGTAATTAGAGTTTAATTTGAATTAATTTTGACTAATCCTAACACATGTACTTAGGATTTAGCCAACTTTCACTTTAGAGTGAAATCAAATCATATGTAATTGGACTCTATTATATATATCTAAAGTTCAATTAACGTGAATTAGACTCTAATACATATTAGAGTTTAATTAATTTGAATTAACTTTCGCTAATCCTAATACATGTACTTAGAATTTAACCAACTTTCACTTTAGGGTGAAATCATATCATATTTAATTGGACTCTCATACATATATTTAGAGTTCAATTAACTCTAAAACATATAATTAGAGTTTAATTTGAACACATGTACTTAGGATTTAGCCAACTTTCACTTTAGAGTGAAATCAAATCATTACTTTAGAGTTCAATCCAACCAAATTTCAATTAAAATAAATTAGACTTTTAGACTTCAATACATAAAATTAGAGTTTAATTTAAATCAAATCCAACTAAGTCCTAACACATATGCTTAGGATTTACTTAATTTTACACCTTAGGGTGAACACATTGAACTCTAAAACATAAACTTAGAACCCGATCAAATTTAATTTGATTAACCCTAATATATATACTTAGGGCTTAATCAATCTTACCATTTTAGAACATATAAATAAGGTGCAATTTAAATCACATTCAATCGACCGCCATGTCATTAAACTAAGTATATTTTCTTTTATATTTTTGTTCTATTCATGTACACTAGGAATGTCAACGGATCAGATTCAGAGCGAATTTTTAAAAATCCAAACCCAAACCCAACTATTAAACCCGAAATTCGAATCCAAACCCGAATCCGACGGATTTTAAAAATCCATATCCAAATCCGAATCTGACAAAAAATTCAAAACCCGAATCCGAATCCGAATTCGAAAATTCAAATCCGAAATAATTATTTCTCTTTTTCTCTTTACAATATTTTAAAATATATTACATTAAATCTAAAATATTTAAATATAAATTTAAATATAATATCAAATATTTATATACACATATAAATTTAAATATAATATCAAATATTTATATACGCATATATTATATAATGTGAAATCAATTCGGATTCGGGTTCGGGTTCGGGTCGAGTACAGTCAAAATTCATATCCGAATTCAAATTTGTCGGATTTTCATTTTTTATATTCATATCCGAATCCATATATGTTTAACATCGGGTAAATTTATTCCATTCAGATTCAGGTTCGGATAAAATTTCGAATATTCGTACCCATTGACATCCTTAATGTGTACTGAGGGTATGGCTTTGGTTTAGCCATATAATTGTACAACTATCTATGTAATAAAATTCATATTTTATTTGATTCTAATTTATTCCATTAGCAACATTTTAGAGGTCTCTTAATCGAAAGTGCTCTAATATTTTATGGGGGTAATTAACAGTATATGCTTACATCTACTGGGAGCCATGGATCCGCAATATCCGATGCATATATACATTTAAATACTAATATGAATCATAAATACTATCCCATATACTAAACAAAATTATCAACCATGTGAGGTGAATCATTCGTGGTCGCAGACACAAACA
>CM054945.1:12341956-12414161 GCA_029168755.2 Tillandsia fasciculata | reverse complement strand
TGTGTTTTACATTTTCTCTTTTAGTTTTAGTTCTCAGGTTTTTCATGTTATTGGAACTTTTAACTCTCCTTTAACTTTGTAGTTTTGACTACATTTTTGGCTTGTTTGTGACAAAAAGGGGGAGCGAGATTAGAGAGAGAACTTTTGAATACAGATTAGAGAGAACTTTGAATGTGAATTTGTGTGAATGTCAAACTTTGAACTTTGGTGACAGGTAAGTATTACAACTTTCAACTTTTTTTTTATCTGTGATTTGTTGCATGTCCCTACTAACTATTTGACTAACTATTTGGGCATGTATTATTACTAACAAGTTGTTTGATTACTAACAAAGCAATTTTATGACATTTGGAATCTTATTGCTTAGAAGATATGTCAATGGTTTGATTCTGATCTTATTACATATCTGAATTACTAAATGTCATGATGAGTATAAAACTCATCTCTGCTAGGTTTGAATGCTAATATATTCTTGAGGTATCTAACGAACTCTTTTTGTCAAGAATGATTTCTTTTTGCAGAGAGTACAGATGTCTAAGTCTAGAGTCTGTTTTAGGAGTTTATCTCATGTTTTTAAATTGGATCTCCATTGTAAATTTTTGTTGTATGGTGATAGCACAAAAATATCTTTTTGAATTTTCTTTTGTGGATTTGTGTTTTGTCACGAAACCGCCAAAGGGGGAGATTGTTACGGAATTTGAGTTGGCGTATTTCGTGAAAGTGTTAAGTCTTGAAGATTGAAGATGAAAGAACTTTGGATCATATACCTCAATCTCAAGAAAGAAGAATTCAAAAGGATCAGGTATGTTTAACTAAAGATTTCTGGTGATCCGAATACTTCTTGTAGTGTAGAAACACCTGGAAGAATTTTTTATTGCATAAAAATCAAAAACTGGACATGGGACATGTTCAGGATCCGGATCAGGCCTTGCAATCCGGATCCCGAAGGGTGTTCGTTCATACACTGGTTCAATCCGGATCGCAGCATCCTTGATCCGGATCCCGAACACTAGTTTACCTTTGCTTGCACGATCCGGATCAGGCTTTGCAATCCGGATCCCGAACGTTGATGTTTGGTGAAACTGTATGAACGATCCGGATCAGGAACTTCGATCCGGATCCCGAACCCTGGTTTTCTGGAAATCGTCTTTCTTGCTACGACGATCCGGATCGCAGTAATTCCGATCCGGATCGCCGTCCTGAAAATTTCCAGAAAAGGAGTTTTTGATCCTTATCTTCTTCCAATGGTTTCTAACCTATAAATAGACCCTTGATTCATTTTCTAGGGCGGATACGGAATAAATAGAAAAATACGACCGAAAAGAAAAATCCACATATAGAGAAGAAAGGAAATCAATAGATTTAATTCTATGTTTCTTCATCTATATTGATTGATTTGATTCTAGGTTTTCCAAACTCAGATTTTGAGTAGAATCAAATCAATGAATACTTAGATGGTATTTCCGATCTATTTCTAATCTAAGTATTCGGCGGATCATCACCACCCAAAAACAACGATTTACCCAAATCGGCGCGTGGACTCGCGTGGCCTTGTGGATTCAAGGTGCAACCGCTCTCGAGGATTCGGAGCGAGGTACGTTCGTGGATTCGAAGCGTGCTACTGGGTGAAGACCGTGGATTCGGTCGGACGTCGTGGACTCGACGTTGGACGCTGAGGATTCGGCGTTGGGCGCAGATCGTGGATTCGAGAAGCGTCGTGGAGCGAGCGGAGAAGATCGACTAGGAGCGTATGGTAAAAGGTTGAGTCGTCTGTGAGTACGTTATATCACCTTGTACGTGTGTTAATTCTAGTGGATTTCGCCGTGTTATCGGTCCCGTGGTTTTTTACTCCGGTTTGGAGTTTTTCCACGTAAAAATCTTGCGTGTTCATTTTATTTCCGCATTGGGTTTTATTGCGCAATGATTTTTTGAGTGTTTATTGTTTACACCTATTCACCCCCCTCTAGGTGTTTTTTCCCCTATTTAGATCCATATTAGTATAACCCAACAAGATTTTGAGCAATCTTAAAAAATTGAACTTATATATATATATATTTTTAAAATTATAAGCAAGAGTGTTCGTCTTGATTAGACAATTTTTTTTTAAAAAAAATTAGTTAAAATTCAGCTAATTGAAAATTTTTCACACTGTTGAACTATAATATTCCAAATAAAAAGAGTTTTTGATTAAAAATCTAAAAGATTAACTGGATTTAAATATTTTGAGTTGGTAGTTTGGACCCAATAAATAATTATTACTAACGAGTCGGGCCATTATAATGAGTATTAGAGCCAATATCAACTAGAAGTGTAAGAAACTAAGTCCCAATATAGAGCAACAATGTATACAATTACCTCTAGAATCTTATATCGCCTGAAAATTTTACATTTATGTCTGTGATCGCTCTAGAAATTATATAGTCTGATAATTTCTGATTTATATCTATATTAGGTCCAAGTTTATATTTGTGTTAAAGTTTCGACCTAACGAGCAACGTCAGGATCAAAACGGGAATAGCTTATAGTCTCATATCGGATGGAAAAAAGATTCTAATGGAAATTATAAGATATCATACACTATAACTAATAATTACTGGACATACGGATTTTAGACCGATGATTTGGATCGCATGAGTTATTATTGCTAGCGGTTCACGTCGTTATATAAAAATGACAAATTTGTACGCAAGTTATGTGAATTAGTAGTTTGAATAATTTGATTACCAAATAAATAACACCAAAAGGTATAAATTTGTATTCATAAATACTTAATATATTCAAAATCATGTAAAATATTGTCGATTAGTTTATTTTTTTAATTTTCTTGTTTCTAGTAATAGTTGACCGTTTATTTAGTTGAAGCTTTATTGTGAAAGAATATATATATATATATATATATATATATATATATATATTATATATATATATATATATATATATATATATATATATATATATGAGAAATGCTAGGTGTACATTCCAAGGGGGTGTACATCCTACACCCCCACCCTTAATGGGTGGGGTGTGTGAGATGTACACCCCCTTGGGGGTGGACACTTACTTTCCCTATATATATATATATATTATATATATATATATATATATATATATATAATATATATATATATGAGTCTGGTGCTATTGATAGTATTTTAGCTTAATTCTATATGAGTCTGGTTAGAATACTATCCATAGCACCAAGCAAGTTTTCTGCCGGTGGATGAAAAAGATTGCGGTTGGGATTATAGTGATCCCCTAAGATTTTTACTATTCAACCAACCACCTATAACCATAGATGACCACTATCATCTTAACAACATATTTTTAATCCAAAAGTTAAAAACTTATAACACCAATGACTTGGTGCTATCGATAGTATTCTAGTCTAATTCTATATATAGAGCCTGGCTAGAATACCACGATAGCACCAAGCAATTGGTGCTATCAAGTTTTCTGCCGTTGGATGAAAAAATATGCGGTTGGAATTATAATGGTCCCCTAAGATTTTTACTATTCAACCAACCACCTAGTAAACACTAGGGGACCACTATCATCTTAACCACAACATTTTTAAGAACAACAATCATCTAGTGACTTAAAAGTCACTTTATTCAAACCCTTTTATTATTCATTATTTCTTCATGCTTGTGAAAAATACATACCAGCCCAAACAAATGACACACTATTGTTGATCATTTCTTCCTTATGAGATAGTAAAAATAAGTTCATTGCTTTCTTGTGAGATAGTAAAATAATTCGCAACATATATAATTCTTGATACTTTTAAATACCATATACATTAGATCACTTTCTAAACTTTAATAGATTAGAGTAATGTTTATTATGTTTACAACTTGAGATTCGGAGGATCAACCATCATCACGAACTTTGTATTTCACTAAATATATTGTACAATAATATTCACTTCTTTGGGTGAAGAGTCATGGCAACATTGGCATTCTCAGTAGTGGCAATGGCAACGGTCATCTTGGCGGCGGGCCAGGGACGAGGCCATATATAGGCCCACAGGGGCCATGGCCCCCCCCAGAAATTTTAATTTGTGGCCTTGTGGCCCAAGTTATCTAAAATATTATTTTGTGGGCCAAGTTTGAAATACAATGAACAGGGGCCATGGCCCCCCCCAGAAATTTTAATTTGTGGCCTTGTGGGCCAAGTTATCTAACATCGGATTTTGTGGGCCAAGTTTGAATTACAAATTTACAATGAAGCCCTAGCACGTGGGCGGTGGGTCTCTGTGGACTGTGGCTGTGGGTGCACTAGCTAATAGCTATTAGCCATTAGCAACAGCCAACAACAGTACCCTAAAGTCTAAAGCCTCTCTCTCCTCTCGGACGCTCTCTCTCCTCTCGGACGCTCTCTCTCTCTCTCTCTCTCCCTCTCTCTCTCTCTCTCAGCGCCGGCGCGCCGCCCTCTCGCCTCTCGCAGTCAGCCGCTAGGCAAGTTTTTTTTTTTTTTTTTTTTTTTTTTTTTTTTTTTTTTTTTGTTCCTCTTAATTTTTTTTTTTAAAAAAAATTATTATGATATTTTGAACTTAATATCAAAACTAAAATAATTTTTTTTATTTTTTAAATTAATATTTTTTACAGTTTTTTTTTATCACTGTTAAATATTGATATTTCATATTTGATAGTTAATACTTAATAGTTGATAAAAATAGAATGAATGAATGATAGTTGTTGTCTTGTTGGATGAAAAAAATTTCACTTTAATTATGCTTTTAGTTTTTTTTAAATTATAAATATATTATTTTATCTAATGAATATTTAATTGTTGAAATGTGATTTGAATCATTTGATGCAGCAGTAAACTTGTTTGATGAGTTTGACAGTCCGTCGCTGATACTAGGAATCGCCAATCGGTAGCCGCCTAGCCGGCGAACACAATTCTTCGTACGACTAGCAAAGGTCAAAAAATCTTTCAAATCTTCTTATTTTTTTTTATATTATTTAAAAATATTTTTATTATTATTACTGTTGTAGACTTGTAGTGTAATTACTAATTAGTGTTGTAGTCTTTTGAACTTATTAGTTATTAGTGTGCTATGATTTTTTACATAATTCTACATGATTTTTAAATTATACTAAATTTTAATACTTGATTTCTTGACATAATTTTTTGTAGATCTCTAGACCATTATTATTTCAATGGGAAAGACAACTACACTCGATTCTTTTTTTAAAAGAAAAAATATTGAAAAATCGGAAGTTAATGAACAAGAAGTTATTTATAGAGATGAAGCTTCGGGTTCCCAAAGTTGTCGTTTGAAATATCCAAGAATAGAAATTAAAGAGGCTGATGACTTGCCAGTTGAGCGTGATCCTGGATTACGACCCCAAATTTGGGATTATCCCGTTGAACAACGTGATGAAGTTCGACGAGCATATATAATTAATGGTCCATATCAACCTAGACTTTTGGAATATCCAAAAAGTGGGTCTCTTTCTCATCAACGTCGCTTCCAACCTTCATGGTTTGAGTCATTCAAATCGTGGTTGGAATATTCTCCAACCAAAGATGCCGCATTTTGTCTCCCATGCTTTGTTTTTAACAAACCATGTGGGCTTTCTTCACAAAATGCCTTTACTGTTGACGGTTTTCATAATTGGAAAAAAGTTAAAGATGGGAAAAATTGTGCTTTTCTAAATCATATAGGTAGAGAACCAAACTCACCTCATAAAGTTGCCGAAAAAGCTTGCGAAGAATTGATGAAACAATCTCAGCACATTCAAAATGTGCTTCATAGACATACATCACAACAAAAGGCAAATAATCGTTTACGCCTTAAAGCATCAATAATTGCAGTTAGATATCTTACTTTCCAAGGATGTGCTATGAGAGGTTGGGATGAAAGTAAAGAATTTATTAATCGGGGTAATTTTCTGAAAATGTTGGAAGTGTTTTCTTTTCTTAATGAAGATATTGCAAAAGTTATTTTAGAAAATGCTCCGCAAAATGCTTCATATACTTCGTCGGATACACAAAAAGAAATTTTCCAAGTTCTAGCGGAGAAAGTAAGAAGAAAAATTCGAGATGAAATTGGCGACTCAAAATTTTATATAATGGTTGATGAAGCACGCGATGAGCAGTTAGCTATTATTTTGAGATTTGTTGATGTACAAGGTTTGGTGCAAAAAAGATTTTTTGGTCTTGTTCACATTTCGGATACTAAAACATTAACCGTGAAAAATGCAATTTATTCCATTCTTTCTCATTATAATCTTGATGTTCAAAGGCCAAGGATATGACAGGGCGAGTAATATGAGAGGTGAATGGAATGAATTACAAGCATTAATTTCTAATGATTGTCCCTATGCATACTACATCCATTGTTTAGCCCATCCTCTCCAATTGGCTTTGGTTGCGAAATCTAAGGATGCTCTTGAGGTTTATGAATTTTACTCAAAATTAAGTACTATTGTCAACATTGTTGGATCTTCTACCAAGCGAAATGATGAACTAAAAAAGTTCCATAGTTTTGAAATTGCCGAAATGATTGAAAATGATGAGCTTGAGACGGGAACCGGACTCAATCAAGTTGGCACTTTGCAAAGGGCCGGTGATACTCGTTGGAGTTCACACTTCAGATCTATTACTAGTTTGCTAAGAATGTTTAAGGCAACATGTGCAGTTTTAGAGAATATTATTGACGAAGGATCTAATGCATCTCAACGCGGTGAAGCACATTTAGCTCATAAGGCAATGACATCTTTTGAATTTGTGTTTATCTTGCATCTCATGAAAGAAATAACGGAAGTGACCCACATTCTTTGTCAACATTTGCAACGCAAATCTCAAGATATTCTTAATGCTATGCATCTTGTGACATCAACAAAATCACTTATTCAAAAGCTTAGAGATGAAGGATGGAGTTCACTTTTTGACAAAGTAAAGTTATTTTGTGCGAACTATGACATAGAAGTTCCAATTATGTCTGCTCCTTATGTGGGAAGAGGAGGTCGTGCTCGCCTTCAACGAGATCATATTACACTTGAGCATCACTATCGAGTTGATATTTTTAATGGTGCAATAGATTGTCAATTACAAGAGTTGAGTACAAGATTTAGTGACAATATGATAGAATTACTTACTCTGAGTTGTGCTTTGGATCCTAAAAATGGTTGCAAATCTTTTAATATTGATGACATTTGTAATCTTGCGAAAAGATTTTATCCTCAAGACTTTACGGAGTTAGAAAAAGAAGAGTTGAGAATAGAGCTTCGTCACTATGAATTTGAAATTTCGCGACATTTCGATTTGCAAAATTTGACCACTATTTCTGAGTTTTGTCAATGGTTGTAGCAACAAGAAAATCAGAAATATATCCCCTTCTCTATCGATTGGTTAAACTTGTCCTAACTCTTCCAGTTTCAACTGCAACTACCGAACGGGCATTTTCCGCTATGAACATTATTAAAACCGATCTCCGGAATAAGATAGATGATGACTTTCTCACTAATTCTTTGATCGTGTATATTGAAAGAGAAATTGCCGAGAAGTTTACTATTGATTCAATCATTGATGGATTTCGTGACTTGAAGGAGCGTCGAGCGCTATTCTAACTTTTGAATGGTAAGCAATTTTTAAAAATTTTCTTTAGCATTTTTGTATTTTGAATTTTTTATATATAGTTTGTTTTATTAATGCTGGGATACTGCTGGGCAGGAGAAGTTCGGCGGGCTTCGCGATGGATACTAGTGAGCGTTGTTTGTTTCTGTTCTTGTGCAGTGTAGTATCTCTGAAATTAAGCGTGCACATTGTGTATCTTTGTCAGTGTTCTATAGCAATTTGCTTCTGTTTCCTGGACACAAAGCCTTTTTGTAAATTGTAATCACCTGTTATCGGGTTTTGGTACAATCATGAGTCATGATTTTGGTAAATTAGGTACATTGAGTAGTTCTCATTCTGTCAATTACTTACTAGATCAAAACTCAAAAGGGACATTACTGGTTTCCCTTTTCCAATTTCTACCCTATTCTTTTCTTATCTCTTGAAAGTGATGGGTTGTGGGGGTAATCCTTAAAGTGTATGTGCAAGCTTTGCTTAGTTCAGTGGTTCACTGTCATCAAAGCTTATTTTATCTGGCTTAAATATATGGAAGACATCATTTTCTCTATACACTTTGTTTGTATCACTGCCTTCTTGAAAGGCTTCTGTTGTGTGTTCAATATTATCTGGAATGCATTGTAGAACTTTGCAAATTTGGCAATGATAAATCAGGTGACTGACTATGCCCATTGCAACTTTGTTTGAATGGTGCTAGCATTTAAAATTTTGTTGTTTCATCTTAGTATGAAATGTTGCAGTTGAATTGTTTATCTGGACTCATTTAATCCATATAATATATTTTTGGCCCCCCCAGAATCAAACTCCTGGCTTCGTCCCTGGGCGGGACGGTGAAAGTTTTGAAAAGAAAAAGATCACTTTAGAAGAAAAATAGAGAGCAAATGCTTAAACAACTAATTAGTTGTGCTTAGCTGAATGTATAGAATATGTATTTCGCTGAACACAGTTTACTGTATGAGTCTATGCATACTATAGTTATTTGTTTTTGTTTAGACGAGGAAAATATTATAAATTATGGTGATGTAATACAATTATGCTCTATAAATATTTTTTTCCTATATTTGGGACGGATTGTTAAAATAAAATGTTTTGAGATTTGATTTTGTTTTGTTTTTTTTTTTTAACTGCTACTTTGCTTTTAAATTCGATATTTTTCTATAAAAATTACAAAAAAAAAAATCTCAAATTGAGAGAAAAATAATATAAAACAGTGGTGCTTTAATTATTTCACTAATTTTTTTAAAACAACAAATTTATCCTAAATTAAATATAATGATCCGGATAATAATAACTGGTTATGTACAAATCAGCCCAAGATCATTAGTGATTGACTCTGATACCAAATATAACGATTCGGTCAACTAACAATAATAACTCGTTGGAACCAAAATATTTAATTCCGATTATTATTATTCGTGTTCATATCTGTTATATATTCAATCAAAATTTAATTTCCATCCGATGTGAAACTATTAGAATGTCTCAATAAATTCAAAAAATTTCACAAAATTGTTCTGTTAAGATGCCAGCTGATTGATATATATATATATATATATATTATATATATATATAATATATATATTATATATATATATATATATAATATATATATAGTCCGACTAGAATACTATCGATAGCACCAAATAATTGGTGCTATCAAGTTTTCAGCCTTTGGATGAAAAGATATGCAGTTGGTGTGACACCCCCGGAATTTGGATTAGTCCTATATATAAATGATATAATAGGACTAAAATCTCTAACCCGGCTATAGCATTTTGGATGGTAGCAAGATCCAAGAGGAACATGAGAGTTAAGCGTGCTAGAGCTAGAGTAGTTCTAGGATGGGTGACCCCCTGGGAAGTGGGGCGTCACAGTTGGTATCGGAGCCATTCACCAGCCGGAAATGTGAGATGAGTCTCGGCTGAGCCAGGGGTTATATAGCGGGTAGAGCGAGGCTCCCCGGCTAATGACCGTTGTGAGTGGAGTGCAGCTCCTCACAAGGTCGGCTAAGGCTAGCGAGACGAGTCTCACATCGCCTGGTGCTTGTGAGTGTGCTTGAGTCTGACGTAGACGTCAGGGCTTAAAGTGTTACGGAATTTGAGTTGGCGTATTTCGTGAATATATTAAGTCTTGAAGATTGAAGATGAAGAAACTTTGGATCATATACCTCAATCTCAAGAAAGAAGAATTCAAAAGGATCAGGTACGTTTAACTAAATAATTTTGATGATCCGAATACTTTTTATAGTGTAGAAACACCTGGAAGAGGTTTTAATTGCTTATTCATCAAAAACTGGACATGGGACATGTTCAGGATCCGGATCGTGGCTTTCAATCCGGATCCCGAAAGGTGTTTGTTCATACATTGCGCAATCCGGATCACAGCTTGTGCAATCCGGATCCCGAATGGGGTGTTTTGTGAAAATGTATGAACGATCCGGATCGGGATTATGATCCGGATCCCGAACAGGCTATTTTCTGGAAACCGCATTTTGTGCTTCTGCAATCCGGATCGTGGCTTTCCAATCCGGATCGCCGTCGGTAAAACTTTCCAGAAAAGTTTGTTTTTGATCCGAATATTCTTCCTAGGGTTTCTAACCTATAAATAGCCCTTCTATTTCATTTCTAGGGCATCGGAAAATAGATCCGCATTTCGGCCATTTCAGAAAATAGCCGAAAAGAAAAAATCCACATATAGAGAAGAACGGAAATCATTAGATCTATTCTATGGTTCTTCATCTATATTGATTAGTTTGATTCTAGGTTTTCATACTCACATCTTGAGTTGAATCAAACTAATGAATACTTAGATGGTATTTCCGATCTACTCTTGATCTAAGTATTCGGCGGATCATCACCACCCAAACAAACAACGATTTACCCAAAATCGGCGCGTGGACTCGCGTGGCCTTGTGGATTCAAGGTGCAACCGCTCTCGTGGATTCGGAGCGAGGTGCGTTCGTGGATTCGAAGCGTGCCATTGGGTGAAGACCGTGGATTCGGTTGGACGTCGTGGACTCGACGTTGGACGCTGTGGATTCAGCGTTGGGCGCGGATCGTGGATTCGAGAAGCGTCGTGGAGCGAGCGGAGAAGATCTACTAGGAGCGTATGGTAAAAGGTTGAGTCGTCTGTGAGTACGTTATATCACCTTGTACGTGTGTTAATTCTAGTGGATTTCGCCGTGTTATCGGTCCCGTGGTTTTTTACTCCGGTTTGGAGTTTTTCCACGTAAAAATCTTGTGTGTTCTTTTATTTTTCCGCATTGGGTTTTATCGCACAATGATTTTTTGAGTGTTTATTGTTTACACCTATTCACCCCCCTCTAGGTGTTTTTTCCCTATTTAGATCCTTATTAACCTAAACCCAACAAGTGGTATCAGAGCGGGAATAGGGTTGTAAACAATGGTTGAAGGTGGAAACATCAATCGACCCCCTTTCTTTGATGGAACAAATTATGCGTACTGGAAAGTACGGATGAAAGCTTTTTAATTTCCATCGACGAAAGGGTGTGGCAATCAATTGAATTAGGATGGTCTAATCCAACTGAAATTTTAGATGATGTTCGCACCTTAAAACCTAGGTCGAAATGGACCAAGGAAGAGATAGACTTATCTTCTTACAATGGCAAAGGGATTAATGCTCTATTTAATGCTTTGTCACAAACTGAGTTCTCTCGCGTCTCGGCATGTGAGACTGCGAAAGAAATCTGGGATGTTCTTCAAGTTACGCATGAGGGAACTAACTTAGTGAAGATTCAGAAACTGCAAATGCTCACGAGCAAGTTTGACTCTATCTCTATGGCAGAGAATGAATCTTTCACTGACTATTACACACGATTGCAAGACATCGTGAACTCATGTGCTAACTTGGGAGAGAAGATTCCAGAATTTAAAGTTGTAAGAAAAATTCTAAGAACTCTTCCTGAACGATTTCGCCCGAAGGTCGCAGCCATTGAAACAATTAAACACCCGGACGAAATGCGTGTAGAAGAATTAGTAGGTGCTTTACAAACTTATGAAATGACTTTTCCTACTAACTATTCTTCTGGAAAGGCATCCTCTTCTAAGTCTTCAGGTTACGCATTGAAATCAACTAAAGAAGAAGACGCGGATTCATCCTCCTCGGACGACGACGAGAACATTTCTATGGAGGACTTTGAGAAGCAGCTCGCTCTCTTGACAAGGAAGTTTCGCCGCAACTTTCGAAGGGGAAATTCAAGCAAAACTCCATCCTTCGGAAAGTCGAAGAAAGGCAAGGGTTCTTCAAGCTACAAGTCAAGAAAGCAAGAGAACTTCTCAAAGGATAAGAAAAGTTCTGAGGGACAAGTTCAGTGTTTCAAATGTCGAGGCTACGGCCACATTGCAACGGAGTGTCCCAACAAGAATCCGGCTAAGAAGAAGGCGATGCAAGTCGTTACTTGGGATGACAACTCCACGTCAAATGAGTCATCCTCAAGTGATGAAGAAGACAACGCGACAGCTTTCCACGCGTCCACCACATCTTCATCCTTCATGTGCTTAATGGCAAGTACATCCGATTCACTGTCCAACTCCACTGTTGAAAAGATTGCAACGGACGATGAATCAGATGATTCGGAAGGTGAAGATTTTGCTTAGCCTACCATAAACTTTTGAGGGATTCAAAGAAACTGGCTAAGCAAAACAAGGGGTTGAAAGGGAGATTGCAGGATCTTGAAGATGAAGTAAAAAGAGTAACCTCTATCTCAACCGATCTTGAAGTGGAAAGGGATAATCTGATTAAAACAAATGTTTCCCTTCAAGAGTCCAATGAGCAATTCGAGAAGAATTATATGGATATGGTGAACAAAGCGAATTACTTCTTGAAGCTCTACGGCGAGGCTCGACAGGAAAAATTGGAAATGACGGAGACCATACGCCAACTGAAGGATGACTTACAGAGATTTTCTTCTGGAAGGAGTAAGTTGGACAGACTTCTTGGTCTCGGTCAAAGAAATAAGTTCGGCCTCGGATACACTCAAACTGGAGACATTCCAAGTTCGAGTGGTACAGTATTTGTGCCTCAGTCGGTATCTCCTCCTCCGACACCGGTGTTCACGACAAGCAACGACAACGAACCTACTACATCCTCTTCGGAATCGACAAGACTAAGGTATGTTTTCGTTGTGGCATTTCAGGGCACATAAGAAGAAATTGCAAGACGGGAGCCAAACGCACACCTCAAGCACATCTTGCAATGACTACCAAAAGGGCTATTCCTCGGAAAACAACTCCAATCAAATTGAAGGAAAAGAGCCTTGGTAGTACACCGCTCAAGACGACATCATCAAGGAGCAGCAATTCTTCAAGCAAGACGCTCTCACCTAGGAAATCAACTTCACGACCATTACCGACGCACTTCAAAAAGGTTTGGGTGCGCAAAGGTGAAATCTTTCCCTGTCTTGCTACCAATGTTTCCTTGCATGCATATGATAGTTCGTCTTGGTACCTGGATAGCGGGTGTTCCCGTCATATGACCGGCGATAAAAACTGTTTTCAAACTTTTGAGAAAAACTCCGGAGGACTTGTTGTTTTCGGAGATGGTCGGTCTTCCAAAATTGTTGGAAAGGGAACGGTAGCTATTCCAGATGGCCCGGTTCTAGATAATGTGTTATTTGTTCATGGCCTTAAGACTAACCTCATAAGCATAAGTCAACTGTGTGATAGTGGTTATTCAGTTAATTTTTCATCTGATAAATGCACTGTAACTGACATGAACCATGCTTTCTTTTTAAAGGGGGTTAGATCAGAAAACAATTGTTATGTAGTTCCTTCTAAGATTTCTGAAAAATGTAACCTAGCATCTTTGAAAAATGAAACACTTTGGCATGAAAGGCTAGGTCACATAAACTTTAAGGAACTTGCTAGAATTTCAAATAAAGATGTGGTCAAGGGGGTTCCGAAACTTTCTTTTGAACAAAACCTTGTGTGTGGCGGTTGCCAAAAGGGAAAACAGTCTAGGACTGCACACAAGAATTTGAACCACATAGGTACAAAACGGCCTTTGGAACTTTTGCATATGGACTTAATGGGGCCAACTCGTCAACCATCTCTGGGAGGTAAATGGTATATTTTCTTGTTGGTTGATGATTTTTCTAGATATACTTGGGTAGCTTTCTTAAAAGAAAAAGCTGATACCTTTGATTCTTTTCTCGAAATCTGCAATCGTATTATGATAGAAAAGAATGATAGGATTACTCGAGTTAGGAGTGATAGAGGTGGGGAATTCATAAATTCCAAATTCATTGATTTTTGCACTTCTAATGGCATTAAACATGAATTCTCCGCACCTTACACACCTCAACAAAATGGTGTAGTCGAGCGCAAAAACAGGGTCGTACAGGAAATGGCACGTGTTATGCTTCACAGCCGGAACTTACCTTTATATTTTTGGGCTGAAGCGGTGAACACTGCTGTTTATGTTATCAATCGCGTGTATTTGCGCCCGGGGACTTTGAATACACCATATGAACTTTGGTTTTGTAGAAAACCTAACATCAAATATTTTCGCATCTTTGGGAGTCGATGTTTTATTTTACGTGATCGTGAGAATCTTGGAAAATTTGACTCTCGAAGTGACGAAGGGATTTTCTTAGGTTATTCTACAAACAGCAGAGCATATCGAGTTTTTAACTTAGAATCTAAGACGATCGTAGAATCGATAAATGTTAAGGTAGATGAAGCTTTTCATTTTGAATCTGAAAAATCTACCCTCGATATCTCTCTTGATGATGATACACCTGCTAATGCATCTTCCTCTAACAATTTTTTCGATAACAATGTTGATGCATCTAACGGTTCTTCTAGCTTATCTGATGTGCAGGAATCATCTCGTGTACCTCCGCCTACTCCTCTACCTCAAACGCTACGCATCTCCAAGGATCACCCTATTATTATTTTTAATGATATTGGGGCACTTTTAAAGTATCACTGTGCTAAAAAAATATAATTTTTTTTTTTCTTTCAAATTTGGGACACATACTGTGACACCCCCGGAATTTGGATTAGTCCTCTATATAAATGATATAATAGGACTAAATCTCTAACCCGGCTATAGCATTTTGGATGGTAGTAAGATCTAAGAGGAACATAAGAGTTAAGCGTGCTAGAGCTAGAGTAGTTCTAGGATGGGTGAACCCCTGGGAAGTGGGGCGTCACAGTTGGTATCAGAGCCATTCACCAGCCGGAAATGTGAGATGAGTCTCGGCTGAGCCAGGGTTATATAGCGGGTAGAGCGAGGCTCCCCGGCTAATGACCGTTGTGAGTGGAGTGCAACTCCTCACAAGGTCGGCTAAGGCTAGCGAGACGAGTCTCACATCGCCTGGTGCTTGTGAGTGTGCTTGAGCCTGACGTGGACGTCAGGGCTTAAAGGGGGGAAGAATGTGACACCCCCGGAAATAGGACTAAATCTCTAACCCGGCTATAGCATTTTGGATGGTAGCAAGATCCAAGAGGAACATGAGAGTTAAGCGTGCTAGAGCTAGAGTAGTTCTAGGATGGGTGACCCCCTGGGAAGTGGGGCGTCACAGTTGGGATTATAGTGGTCCCCTAAGATTTTTACTATTCAACCAACCACCTAGTAAACCTTAGGGGACCACTATAATCCCAACCGCATATTTTTTCATCCAACGACTAAAAACTTGATAGCACCAATGGCTTAGTGCTATCGATAGTATTCTAGCATATATATATATATATATATATATATATATTATATATATATATATATATATATATATATATCTGTGTATTCATGAAATCTGAGGAAATATCTGATTTATCCCTCTTATTTTTTTCTTTCCAATATACCCCTACCGTTTTCCTTTGTTAAGTTAACTAGGGTTAAACTAGAGTTAAATAATAATCAGAGTTGAAAATTATCAGATATACCTATTTTGCCCGGGTTTAGGGTTTTGGGTTTTAAGGTTTAGGATTTAGGGTTTTTTAGGATTTTAGGGTTTTAGGGTTTAGGGTTTACTATTTTTTAGGGTTTAGAGTTTTAGGGTTTAGGGTATATTTGAAAGGGTAAAATGGTAATTTCCCACAGATAACGACAGCTCATTTTGGAAAGAAGTTGGAACGTAAGAGGGATAGTTTTAATATTAGCTTTCTAATAAGGGTAAATCTGAAAACAGAAAAATTTTTAGGAATATATAAAAAATTACCCCATATATATATATATATATATATATATATATTATATATATATATATATATATATATATATATATATATATATATATTGAAGCAAAACTAAAACTTCTCTTCTATAGCGGTGGGTAATGTAGTGCTGCTAATGTAGCTGCACAAGAGTAATACATAAAACTAGTATATTAATTATTGATATCGGATCCGACTAATAAACATCTATTGATTTGTATTTATAAATATCCACATTGACCTTGATCAACATAGATGGTTAGAGGCTCGATGATTTGTATCTAAGATCTCAAGTTAGAAATCTAACTGCTTCACATTTTAGATAAATTTACTTTTTAAAAATAAACAAATATTCAAAAAAAGAAAAATAAAACCTCTTAAGGATAATTTGGTAAATAAAACCCACTTCTAATGTTTATTTAATTTGAATTTTTATATAGAGTATGGTTAAAAATTTTATCAAATTTAATGACCTTATTAATAATCAGTCATTAATTTATTTATTTTTATTTATTAAAAGTAATTAATGTTATTAAGATATAATAACAGAGAATTTTAGACTTTAAAATTTAAAATAAATTTAATTTTTTGAAATATTTAATTTAAAAAATCTAAATTTTGAGGGTATTCTTAAGAAAATGACTAATTTAACCTAACGAGATCCAAATTTGACAAAATAAATTTGCTATCTAAACCGTCTCGTCGAGCTGAACGACGTGGAGTGCAATTTGGATTTTGGCAAACCGAAACCATCTATTGTAAAACCATTCAGTCTACTTCTCCAAACCTATTGTAAGAATTTAAAATTTTGTAAATAAATAAATAAATAAAGTCAAGTTGAATTTGGATCATGAAAAGCACGAGTAGGCTAAGTGCCCCTTTTCTGCAGTGTAAATGGCACAGTTAGTGGGCCAGAAATAGCACTTTTCAATCTGAGCTTGATCTCGAAGATCCGAGACCACGAGTACGACCGTCATGACGAACTGAGTGAAATCCATATTAAACTTGTTCAAATCTGACGGTCGGATCACCCAGAAATCAGCGTTGAAGCCGGCAGGACCCGCGACTTAAGTCGCGGGTACAATGAACAGTAAACCCTAAAATTTAGATGCCCTAGCACCCACGTTGAGCCAATTTACTATCCGGAATCCGATCATAACACTTCAGGTAGTGGATTTTAACGGTTTCGTCGTTCTGGACGCAATGGCGCTGACGGAATTTCAGTTTGACGACTCTACGTCTCGAAAAACGCAAAAACAGTGTTTCGGAGCTGTATTTTATGGACCCAAATTTCATCCGGGCGTTTTCTCGAAAAACAAAGATCGTGACTTGATAGGATTCATCAAGCCGGACGTCCTGGAGAAGTCCGTTTTTCGATCTGACGCTCGGATCTTCTCGAAAAGCAAAAAATACAGTAAAAAATGTGAATTTTGCACATGAACCCTAAAGAACTTGCCTCGGAAAGCGTGCCACTGCATGTGGAGGGATCTAAGTGAGAGAAGAATATACTGTGAAGGACCTAAACCTAAAATGTCGAGTGTTGGGGGACTAAATAGCGAATGTTGCTATTCAAGTTTTGAATTTCAAAACCGAGGCTCTTCTCCTTAAATCCCCGCAACCCAGGGGTCCTCAGCCACCAGCCCAGCAACAAACTCCTCCTTCACCCTCACTTCCCGGACCCTCTCCGCACCGGCCGCCGCCTCCCCTCGTCGGAGAAGAAGAAAAACGATTCCTCTTCATCTCGGGTTGGAAGGTGTAGGCTCCACATAGAAGCTCTTGGTCGGTTCCAAGCTTCTCTGGAGAGATCCTCGGTGTAGCAGTAGCCGAGCCAAGGTGAACCCGAGGTCCCTCGCTGCCGCGCGCCGCCGCCGGGAAGCACTCTCTTCCTCCATTTTCCGGTGAAGGTAAGTCTTGGAGTTTTCTTTTGCATTTCGGCTTTTGAACATGACCATCGTGTTCCTGACACCGAGTGGACCTCCCGGGTGCAGGCAGAGCCATCGCCGCCGCCCCGATCGCCGGCGGGAAGATCTGTCGCCGGATTATCATTTTTCTCATCCGATCGTGGGCGCCGCCGCATCCGACCCTTAAACCCAAGATCAGCGCCGTTGGATCGACACCTCTGGACGACTGTAGCTTCCCCACGAAGTTGGAGGGCGATCGGGTGGAGATCGAGACCGCGCGATCGTGCCCTTGGATCGGGTTTTTCTCCACTTAACCCGACCGCCGCCGTTCGGCGCCGCCGCGGCCTCCCGGCCCCGGCCACCACTGCACCGAGCTTCGTGGTGGGGAGTAGAACCCTTTGGCCCAACTTGCTCCGGCCCGGAACCGCCGCACCGGATTCCGCCATTAACGGCTTTTGGACCTCGGCCGAGCTTCGCCGCCGCGCATCGCCGGCGCCTCCAGACCACCGAAAACTGTGCAGGTAGGTCTAATTTATCATTTTATGATGATTGATAGCGTTGCATGGCATCCCTAACGTGGGGTTTTGAACCTCCAGAAGTTGCACCCGACTTGGCTCAAGGTTGGACTCCGGCGATCCCCGGCGCCTAGGGCTTCGACCACCGCCACAGGTAAGACCTAGATGCCATGATTAAGCTTCCCACAATTTTAGTTTGGGTCAAAAAGACCCCTGTTCATGGGTTTAAATGTCGCACCCGAGCCATGTAATCCGGACTGTGACTCCGGCCGCCGCCACCTCCGGCCACCGGGCTTCGACCCAGCTTGCACCAGACAACCTCTGGGACCTTCAGAATGTTGATGCTTCCCTCTGTGGCAGGTCCGAGGTTGTGTGCTCCAAGATCATCCCAACCGAGCCTTGGATAGCTTCGGTTGGTGCACCACTTTGCTCCGGCGATTATTCCGGCCAGCCTCCGACGCGCCAAAGGTGAGCCCTCAACCCTACATGCCTCCCTGAACACAATGCTCCCTGTAATTCTTTAAAAAGATCAAGTATAATTTAGGTGTTGCATAGTTGTGTATTGGACCCTAAAAGAGCATGGGCCAACTTTGCCCTCGGGACCCGTGCCAGCCCAAACTTGTGAGCACGGGCTCCATCTCGATGTAACAGACGCGCTAAAACTTACGGCGTCGTCGTTGGATCCCCGGATTGCAAGAATAAGCTGAAACAGTCACGTAACGTAATGTTTACATGCAATTTTGAGAACTTATTGGACTAAAATGTAAAATGGACACCTTAGCTCTCTTTAAACAGCATCTTCACGCCCACTGGACATTTTGTTAGGGTTCCGATGGTCCCCGTTGACCGGGAATCGGATTTTGATCGATAAATCGGACGATTTGACCCGTTTAAGCTTTTCGTTAGTGTCGCGTCGTCGGGAAGGGTTTGTGCGAGTCTATTACTGACTATATTTACTGATACAGGGCCCAGTTGTTCAGCGCCAGCCTCCCAGTAGCCGTGCGGGAGTTCGAGGATCTACCGTCATCCAGGTGGGTTATCTTCGAACCGGGCCTCAGCTTTTTGGCCCTCTGGTTGCTTTAGTTTGTCGGATCCCTGTTTTTGATTTCCCTGCTGATTATATGACCTATCTTGACATATCATGATTTCACTGATTGACACTGACTTGATTAGACCTGTGATTGAGATTACTTGTTTACGATCAGCCTGATTATTATCTACTTACTCCCTGATTATTCTTGACTGATTCTGATTGGTTGATATATAGATTTGCACGATTAGTTGATACCCGCTGATTCCTGTCATTGAGATGTTATTTGATATATTGTTGATATGCATGATCGATTGATCCTGATTGATAGAGATAGACAGATGATTCCCTGTTGGGATCTCGGCGTGTTGCCGACTACCCGGTCACTAGACCGTGAGATTGAGCATTTTGACTTGCCATGCACTGCTGTACTTCACGAACATGGCCGGGGTCGCTCCCCGTGGAGCTTGTTCTTTGCCGGTAAAGTGGTCCGATGATTGACCCGTGAGCCCTTTGCACCGAGACTGCTTGGCGTCTATGAAGTGCAGGGTATGTCAGCCGAAAAGGTGCCGAACAGTGGCATTGCCTGAGGTCCTCTGAGACCAATAGTGGCGTATGATTGGGTACTTGGATTTCTACCTTTGACGCATTACTTTTACCCCTTACTGTTCCTCAGTTTACTTTCAGCACTATTGGTTGTAGACATGCTTATATCACCTCCAGTCCCTCATGCATGATTATTGTGGATACCCTTGATTCTAGTATACATGATTTACCGCCTTTATGATTGATTATCACTGGTATATCCTGATTTACAGTATTTCCTACCTGCTGTTTTATCCTGATTATTAGTAGACATTTATATTTCCAGCTTTCCTATAGATCTTTGCTATCCGCAGATTTTAGTACCCAGTAGGTACGATTAGCTGATCCTCGGCTCGTCGTGCCCACTGGGATACATGTACAGTGTATCTCACACCCACTGGGTGACCATTTTCCAGGTCCGTCGGGTGGGGAGATAGCGGGACGATCCAGTGAGCCGATTACGATAGAGCTGTCCCCATGAGCTTACATATATTGATGACTTCTCCAGACTTTTATTTCCCGCATTTCATTTCCGCTTCTATGTGATTTAAACATTTCAAATCCTGATGTAATAACTGATTCTGATTTATTCTTGCTGAGTAGATTAGTAGTAGTTACTGAGATATCTGTTGTTCTCTGATGATGTTTATTAGCCGTGCATGTATAGGGGAGTCTCTGTTCTTGAGATAGAGGGTCTCCTATATGTGTGGCGGTCTGTTGCGCCCAGTTTGCGAACTCTGATTTCAAAAAAAAAAAAAAAAAAAAAAAAATTTACCGGATTTTTAAAACTCAGGGCGTGACACCTATTCACACATCTTTCTTCATGGGTGTGTAAAAGCTTGAGGGGACAAACAAATGACACTCATTACTGATGCATTTATTGTACTAATGAGCCGAAAAGAATGAGCAAAACATAACTCTTGATGCATTTAAGTATCATGTAACTGCCCTTATTTTTCTTTAAGTTCTAAGAGATAAGAGTTATGCTTTACCATGTTTACTATTTGAGATATTGGAGGATTAACTAATTATTAAAACTTTAATATTTTACTAATTAATATTGTACTAGTGTAGTAATCCATGTAATGTAGCAAATAGATAATAGAAAAAATAAAATAAAATATATTAATAAAATATATTTTTATAAATTTTTAAATAAATATGTAAAAAAGAAAAAAAATTTATATCAAATTAATAATAAATTCATTCAAATGTATAACCAATCTATATATTTAAACTTAACGGTAGAGAAACAAATAAAAATATTATATATTTTTATCATTGAGAGAGAACGAACTCTAAAACGCGAGTTATCGAAAGGCCTTTTTCGTCTCGCTCTCAATCGCCCTGAGCCTTATTCAGCCTAACTGTCCTATATTGCTCTATTAGACCCTCGCAGTGGTGGAGGAGGCGGTGCAACAAACCCTCGCACTGCACTCTCAATGCACTTCGTTCTAAAGCGAGGACGGTTAAGTTCGGTTGGTATGGATTAAAGTTTGAAAAACTTGCTTATTCTTTTTCTAAATTCTGAATTTGAAAGAAACAAAATTACAATGTGGGTCCCACCTCTCCATCGAATAAAGAGGAGGGGAGGAAAAAAATTACGACGTTTCATCAAAATAGAGTTGATGAGGATGAATAAGGGAAAAAATTATAAGATAATTACAGAAATTGAATAGAGAGAAGGGAAAAGTAAAATTCATATTTATTGAATAGAAGGGAGGGGAGAGGATAGGAGAGAAAAAGTCATGACATTTTATCAAATAAGAATGTGAAAAAAAAAATTACCATGTGCCAAAAAAATATTGGAGATTCATAGCTTTGTATCGATAGTAAATTTCTCTTACATTAATTATCAGTAGTTAAATGAATATGTAATGCAAGTCACAAATATTCAAAAATGTGTAAACAATTTGGCTAATTAGCTTTGAATTTAATATTTGACATAAAATATATTAATAGCAACTCTTTTTAATATGTCAATGTAGTATCAAGAAATTTAAATTTGAATTAGAAGAATTCAAATGTAAATATAAATGAGAAAATATAAAAATAAAGCTAAGTGGTTATATATCGGTATGTAAATTGCACAATTTTCGAAGCACTATTTTCGCCTTTTTGATCCAAGTTTGATCTCGAAAATCTGAAATTGCCAGTGCGATCATCGCATCGAATCGATGGGAAATGGTATAGACTGATTTTTAATCCGACAGTCGGATTGTCCAGAAATCAGCGAAAAAACTAGTGGGACCTGCAACTTAAGTAAATAATATCGGTGAATAATAATCCTTGATTCGGATTTTCCGCTGGCGAATGTCAACGTATTCACTGTCTGGTGTTCGAGTCTAATGGTTCAGGTAGTCGATTTTAACCGCTTCGTCATTCTGAGCACAGTGGCACTAACGAAATTTGTATTTGACCAACCTAAAGCATCGTAAAGCGTGTTGAACTGTATAATTTATAATATTTTATAGATTTTAAAATTATAGAGGATTGATTGTGACAAACCAAAGTCACTACTTAATAGATTTCGTCGAGCCGGATGTCGTGGCGGTGTCCGTTTTTCAGTTTGACAACTCAATTGTCTCGAAAAGCATGAAATGTGCAAAAAGTTGCAGTATTTTGCGAAGAGTCCTTATATTTTATGTGCCAAATGAATCCAAACTTATGGAGGAGGAATTTCTCTGCGATTTGGTTCTACAGTCAAGGATCCAGGCCTAAATACTTACTATAGAAGGACTTATTTGCATTTTGTTACCAAGTTTTATTGCAACTTGGTGTTGCATCAAGAAACCCTAGCCGTAGCCCTCCAAGTAACCGCAGACCCCACGTTCGCCCTCTCCTCTTCCTCTGCAACCTTTCCCGTGCGCCAGCGTTGCCGGCCGCCACTCCTCGTCGCCGAAAAAAGTAAAAGGTAGCAAGGTGCAACCTTGATCTCGGGTTTGCTGTGGGGGGAGGCCTTCAAACCACATCAACTCTGGTTTGGAGTCTACTGGGAGCATCCTTGATCATTTTGAAGCCTAACCCTAGGAGCCCGTGGCCTGCCGTCGCTGGAGAAGGAACCTCGGCAGCTTCTTCTTCCTCAACTCCGGCCATGGTGAGATCTCTCTCTTCTTTGTTTTTCTTGATACTTAGACACCCTGAGCACCTTCCTCACCTCTTGGTGAACCTCTCAGCCAAGCCCCGACCCTCGGGGTACTCCCGGTCGCCGGCGGGGAAGTTGCACCCGCCGGAGTGCATGAATGCTCCGCCTCGAGCCAACACTCCACCCGATGGCTTTGGATATGATCTAAATTGATCAGATTCGTCCTCTGGCCCTCTTTACCATCTCCATGAAGTTTCATGGCATTTGGATTAGTGTGCACTTCGCAGATCTTAGCCCTAGCTTTGGGCTAACCGTGCTCCGGCCGAGCTTGCACCGCCGCCGCTGCCGTCGCTTTTTGCCGCCGTCCACCTGCCCAGTTAGTTCCACCAAGTCGAGACAGAGCCATTGGTACCTCTGCATGCAATCCATACAGACCGGATGCAAGTTTGCCATTAACGGAGCTTGAATGGCAGCGTGCATGGTGGTCAGCCGGTTGATGCTCCTCGCCGCCGGCCAGGTGTTCGAGTGGATGCTATTGGATGAGACAAAGCTTGGGTGCTGTCCTTTGCACCTAGAAGATGTTGGTTGGTGTTGGCGCAAATTTGAAGCTCGTGGTTGGCCGCAAATGGCCAACTCCGGCCATCCGCTGAGCTAGGTTGCCGGAGTTTGGTTGGGCTGTGTCCCTTACATCTCTGGGATACTTTCCAGACCAATGCTACCTCAGTTTGAAATCTAAACTCTTGTTGGATGAAACTCGGCCAAACCGCACTCAAGGTGTTCGTTGAAATGCCCAAGTGGGCTCCAACCTTGTTATAGCTATTTGTAGACCACCCAATAGTGAGCCCTCGACTCTTGCAAGCCTCCTGAGTTTGATGCTCACTTTACTTCAGCAAATGACTGAGTAGATGGAGAGATCTAGCAGCCGAGCTCTATAAGCTTGAATTTCGAGCCATTTTGCTCCGGCGATGCTCCGATTTTCCCGTGACACCTGGTTAGTGAGCCTCTGTGTCCTTTCGACCTACTGAGTGTGATGCTCATCCTAAATTTGGGTTTGGTCGAGTGTAAGTAAGAAAAACAGCAATTTGAGCCTTTATGCATAGTATTAGTTAGCCCGAAGTTGTTCTCGGGTTTTGTGTTGCACCCAAATGGTGAGCATGACGTTCAGTGCGTCGAGGCCCACCTACTAGTGGCCTCGGTTCAGTTTAAAAGCATTTCGAAGTAAAATGCAAGTGAAAAAGTTGTTAATTTGTATGCTTTTATGCAATTTTGTGACAGCCTGTAGAAACTCGAAATATTTTATTTTAATAAATAAATTAAAAGTGAAGTTTGCGCTGGTTTTGAAATCAAAAGACTTGTGTTGACCTATTTGGCCAATCGCCAGGGTGCAAGTTGCACTATTTACGAGGCAAAAAGGCTATTTTCCAATCTGGACATGATCTTAGAAATCCGAATTGACCGATGCGATCGTCTCGTCGATTTGAGCGAGATCCATATTCTGCACTTTTCGATCTGACGGTCGGATCTTCCAGAAATCGATGAAGAAGCGGGCAAATTACCGCGACCAATGTAACAGTGGCATACTGCACAGTGCACTTAAGTGATTACTGTAGATGAATAGTAACCCCAATTTTCGGGACTCCGGCGGTTGCAACGTTGACCAATTCACTGTCCGGAATCCGAACATAGTGAACCAGGTAGTCGATTTGATCAGGTTCGTCGTTCTGAACGCAATGGCACTGACGAAATTTGCATTTGACGAGCCTAAAGCATCGTAGAGCGTGCCGAGCTGTATAATTTGCAGTATAAGATGGAATTTAAAAATTATAGAGCTAAATTTTAGCGAACCAAAATTGCTACCTGATAGGTTTCGTCAAGCCGGACGTCGTGGCGGCGTCAGATTTTCAGTTTGACAGTCCGGTTGTCTCGAAAAGCGTGAAATAGGCAGAAAATGCGATAAATTGCGCGAAAACCCTATAGTTTGTGCCTCGAAAACCGTGCAACTCATTGAAGAGGGACTTTTGTGTGAAATGAACATGTTGTAAAGGACCCAGCTCTTAATATCAGGAGTTGAGGGTGTAAGTTGCAATTGTGCTTATACTATATATATATAGATGCATTTAGGGTTAGATTTCCTCTAAACCCTATAGCCCTTAGCCCAAGCCCCAGCCGCAGCTTCTAACAACCCTCCTCTTCTCTGCCGTGCTCCCCGGAGCCACCCCGCACCGGCCGCCGCTTCGCCGCCGGAGAAGAAGAAATAAGGAGAATACTACTCTTCTCGGGTTTTGGGGGTAACGAAGCAACCAGAGGAGAAGTGAGTGCGCCAAGCATCTTCTGAGGGTGCTCCTGTGAGGTCGACACCCAGCCTGGGTGAAGCCGTCGCCGGCGCCGCCGCGGCCATCATTCTTCTTCTCCAATTATTCCGGCGAGGTAAGAGGATGGAAGTAAATTAATTTAACTGGCTCGGGGTGTGTCTAAAGTGTTGCTGACGTGTATACGACCTTTTCTGTGAAGTCTGGTCCATCGCCGTAGATCCGGGTGCCGGCGGGAGCAAGGTCTCGCCGGAATTATTGTTTTTGGCCGCTACTGATCGCCGCCTTCATCCGGCCGGTAAACTCAAGATCAGGGCCGTTGATCCTCTCCCCCTCGTCGACTGCAAGCTTCCCCTAGAGTTTGGAGTTGATCGGACAACAATCCGCGCCGCCCGAAGATTCCCTAAAATCGAACCAATTGAGCCTTCGCCGGAACTCCTCCGCCCGGCGCCGCCGCTCGTCCCCGTCGCCGGCCACCACTGCAGAAGGGTCGGTGGCACCTAGTAGAGCCTTTTGGTCCAGGTTGCGCCGGGTCTGGGGCCGCCGACCGGATTCCTCCATTAGAGAGTTGTTTTCCGGCGAACTCTATTTCCGGCGAACTCGGGGCTTCGAGCGGTGGGCAACCGACTCAGGTATGATCTGTAGATTATTAAGGAGCTCCCCAACCCTTTGCATGCAATTGCTAACGTGAGGATGTAAACGTAGGAAGTTGCACCACTCTTGGCACTCGTGGTCATCCCCGGCCGCCGCCGCCGCCTCCTGGCTCCGACAAACTACCCAGGTGAGGCCTAAATGCCCTACTAATGCTTCTTATCATCTTTGTTTTGAGCTAGGGTGATCCCATTTCATGCTCCCAGCATTCCAACCCGAGCCGCCCACTTCGGGCCTATCTCCGGCCGCCGCACCTGGGGCCGCCGGGGGCCAACCCAGCAAGGACAGAGACTCACCTGGGGACCCCCTCAGTTGCCCTTGAACCCAAGCTTAGCAAGCCTCGGCCAAGCCGAGCTTTAGCAAAAGTGCAGCTCGGCCACCTTGCTCCGGCGACCTTTCCGGCGAGTCTGCGGCACACCTGAGGTAAGCACTCTACTCTAGGGACCTTCCAGAACATGATGCTCATGCTAGTTAAGGGTTAAGTTGGGTTATTTATTTAGTGTGGCGATTGAGCTTTTGTGGTCTTGGTTTTCTTGGGGCCAACTTTGCCTTCGGCTTGCGTGTCCACTCAAATCAGTGAGCACGGGTTAGCTCGCATCGAGATCCATCTACTGCAACTTACGGTTTAGTCAAAAACGTCCCGGATGTCAAGAACGGACTAAAACGGTGTTTCAATTCATGATTTTATGCAATTTTAGATTGTATTGGGTACTAAAATGCAATTGTAACGTACTGGCTGTCTTTAGACAGTATTGACACATGTATTAGGCATTTTGTTTGGGTTCCTTAGGCCCCAGTTGAGCGGAAATCGAATATTGTATCGTAAATTGGCAAAAATTGCCAGTTTTACGGTTACGGCGCGAACTTCGCGTTTCGGGTTGGATTTTTTGGTCGTCTGTAGTTGCCTCTGGTCATCCCCGACACTGTCCTGGCTGGTCCAGTGGCTTTAGTTTTCTGTCGGGAGACTCCGAAGCCAAAATCGGCTTTTCGGGAGTCGTGCGAGCACTTACGGCAGCATTTCGACACAGATATTTACGATTTGGTCCCTGTCTGCCCGAACAACTAAAATATGTTGTTTAGGGACAGCAGAGGGAGTTTTGTAGCATTCGGATATTTGTAGACCGTTGGCGGGTCATATCTAGTAGTTTTTGTGGTTTTCGGAAATTCCGATTTAAGCCTAGTTTCGGCTAAGTTCCCCGTACTAGCAACATATTACTGTTCTGTTGTCGGGATGGGTACGAGTGAGTCTGTTATTGATCCTAGTTATATTATTCAGGTTCCTGCAG
Organism: Tillandsia fasciculata; assembly: GCA_029168755.2. Taxonomy (NCBI): domain Eukaryota; kingdom Viridiplantae; phylum Streptophyta; class Magnoliopsida; order Poales; family Bromeliaceae; genus Tillandsia; species Tillandsia fasciculata. The sequence continues at coordinate 12,387,038 of CM054945.1, read as the reverse complement.
TCTGACTCCGGCCCCTGAGCCTTCTGTTGGAGTCGTTGGACCGCCTACATTCAGGTGGGTTATTTTCGGTCCGGGCTTTAGCTTTTCTGCCCTCTGGTTGCTTTAGTCCAGTCGGACACCTGTTTTTGTTTAGTCCTGCTGATTTTGCCTATTCTTGAGTTAGCACGATGATTTTGCCTACATGCCATATGATCTTTCCCGATAGACCTTGATCTCCTGAGACATATCATGTACACTTGCTCGTCAGCTTTTATATCTCAGTACATAAACATTATGATCCGATGACACCTGTTGATTGCCTTCATACCTGATGATTAGTATGCTGCATTTATATCCAGAAGTAATCGCTTTATTTTCCAGTTATGCATGATAGACTCTGATTGATAGATATACAGACATATGCATCCCTATCGGGATTTTGGATCAGACATACATACTTTTGTATTCTAGACTACATGATATATGATTGATTATAGACATCTGCATCCCTGTGGGGATTTCCGGCATGTTGCCGATTACCCGGTCTGCGGACCGTGAGATTTAGCATTATCATTATGATCGTTGTGCACCTGCTGTTCGTTCACGTACACTGACGGTTTGGCCACCGTCGTTGTGTTCTTTACCGGTAAAGGGTCTACTTGACCCGTGAGCTCGCCCCTCTTGCTGTATCACTGGGTACGGGGAGCCCCTCGGCTGTACCGATACGAGGAAACTCTCGGCTGTACCTTTAGGTACGAGGATCCTCTCGGCTGTATCGATGGTACGGGGTTTGCTATTCAGCTCGGCTAGGTGGAATCCAGTATGATTGTGATTGTCTTGGCATAGATATCTTCGCATGAGGTCCCCGTGACCAATAGTGGCATCGGTTAGTATTTGCTGTTCTTTTGTCGATGCATAGCTGTTATTTTGATATTCTAGCTTGTTCTACTGTTTAGTTATATACCCATATCTGCATAGCTATTGTCGGATTTCTCGCATTTGTTATCTATAACCTCCTTATGCTTGATTACCTGCCTTTTTAGCTTTACCTATTGATTTATCTACTATCCGCAGATTACGGTATCCAGTAGGTACAATTAGCTATTTCTCGGCTCGTCGTGCCCACTGGGATACATGTACAGTGTATCTCACACCCCCTGGGTGACCATTTTTCAGGTCGCTTGGGTGATGGGATGTCGGGACACGTGGTGAGACGCTTGCGATAGTATCGCCCCCTTATAGTCAGTATATTTCATTTTTCGCATTTCAGTTTATTTATTATAGATTGACTAGTTATGCATGCGTAGTTTAGACTACTCTGGCATTGACTGATTATGCTTAGCCGTGCATGTATAGGAAAGGCTCTGTCCAGTTGGGCAGGGAATTTACTATACATGTGGCGGTCTGTTACGCCCGGTTTGCGAACTCTGATTTATATATAAAAAAAAAAAAAAAAAAAAAAAAAAAAAAAAAAAAAATTAGCCTGCTTTTCAAAACTTGGGGCGTGACAAAGCCTAGGGGCCTAATAGCAATTGTGACCACTTGGGCTGCTTCGGGTCTAATCTGTCACGCCCCAGGGTCGAAACTGCGATCCGGGCTCGCCAACAGATCCGTCGTCTATGCAAAATCCCGTATAGGCGAAGCGACTAACCTGCAAAAGATCAGCTACACTATACAGATATCAGAGCTGAAAAGTAAACTGCTGAAATAAAAATATACAAATCCTCAAATAGTACATGCCAGGTACTCACAAAACAAAAGTCACTCCAAACTAAAGCTCTCAAAAGTAAAATATACATGATACATTCCCAAACTCACTGACAGTACTAGAACATCACTAAAGGGTACATCTACTCTCACAGGAAGAAGACTGGTAAGGATCTAGCTCGCGACTCCCTTACCTTGATCAGCAGGATCAGCAAGAACTGGAGTAGAGGTCCCTGGGGAAAAATCACCACGGCGGGTGTGAGAACTACAGCGTACACATGATCTCTAAACCCTTCGTTGGAGATCCCGGGACTTCAGCGAAGTTCCCTGTTTAGCTTGTTCTGCACTCAGCGAGTCAGTCGGTTGGGTATGTGTGAGAGTCTATTTTTCTGACATGTGCATATGATTCAGGTTCCAGCAGTCAGCCGCCAGCTTGTGAGCCATCCAGCAGGCACCGTGAGCATCTACTATAACGACTCGGCCCACTAACAATAATAACTCGTTGGGCCCAAACCACAGCCCAAAATGCTTAAGCCCAGTTATTATTACTAGTGTTCATGTCTCTTATAAACACAATCACAATTCCATCCACATCCGATGTGGGACTATTGGGGGCGTCACATACTCCCCCCCGTTTAGGCCTAACGTCCTCGTCAGCCCAAACACACACACAACAGCCCAAGGTCACCAGGCGATGTGAGACTTGCCTCGCTAGCCCTGTCATCTAGACCCAGGCTCAGCCGAGACTCGCCGCACACTTCCGGCTGGTTATTGGCTCTGATACCAAATATAACGACCCGGCCCACTAGCAATAATAACTCGTTGGCCCAAACCACAGCCCAAAATGCTTAAGCCCAGTTATTATTACTAGTTTCATGTCTCGTATAAACACAATCACAATTCCATCCACATCCGATGTGGGACTATTGGGGTCGTCACATCTACCTTGAGGTGGGTTTATCTTCGGTCCGGGCTTTATCAGGTTGGCCCTATAGGGTGCCGTGGTAGGTCGGACCCCTGTTTTTGGTGTAGCCCTGAACCTAAGCTTGAGCTTTTCTATTTGTTTTCATTCCAGCATTCTCTATGTTCAGCTCTTGCCATGATTCCATGTTCAGTATTTAGTATGTATATAGATACATCTTGACATATGCCATGCTTGCTTTGTCATCAGCCTAGTTATACTAGCATTTCCTGTTCAATGTTGCATGATACTTTCTGCTTTTCAGTTCAATTACAGCTCTTGTTGTTTAGATTGGTTTATAGCATGATTATTACAGCTTTCAGCATCCCGACAGGGATTTTCCGACTTTATGTCGTGTGTTGGTCTTTAGACCATGAGCTTGAGCATCTGCATTATGATCGTCACAGAGCCAGCTGTTCTTTCACGTACACTAGCGGGCTGATCCCCAGTAGTGGTGTACTTTACCGGTAAAGTGATCAGCAGTGGCGATCCGTGAGCCTAGAGTGTTATGACAGCTGATTGGTGTACAGGTGGCATTTAGCCTGAGGTTCTATGAGACCAATAGTGGCATTTAGCTTGAGGTCCTTAGGACCAACAGTGGCAGGTGATTGGGTACTCTACTTCTTGTATTGATGCATGATTCGTCTATGCTGATTGTTTCAGTATTTTAGCATGACTGGCACGTGAGTTTCAGCATTCTCACTTTAGCATGCTTAGTTCCAGTTCAGCATCTTGTTATTCAGCTTTCAATTATATACTGCTTTTGTTATCCGCTTATCATTGTATCCGGTAGATACGACTTGCTATTTTTTGGCCCATCGTGCCCACTGGGATACATGTAGAGTGTATCTCACACCCCCTGGATGATTATTTTTCAGGTCAGTCGGGTGCTGGAAGATTGAGACGATCCAGTGAGCTGTCGCGATAGAGTGGTCCCTACTTTTGGTCATAGTGGACAGCATTCAGCATTTTCAGTTTTAGTTGTTGATTTATTATTAGAGTTTGTGATTTGATGGATTATGTGATGGAGTTGTGGATGTATTAGTTGTAGAGCTTTATGTTTTTTATTTAGCTGTTGATTATGTTGCTTTCTGATTGTATCACTGTATTTGCCTAGCCGAGCATGTATAGGAAAGACTCTGTCCATGTGGACAGAAGATTTTCTATGCATGTGACGGTCTGCTCACGTTCTGAGTTTAAAAGTTTAAACTCTGATTTTTTTTTTTTAAAAAAAAAATTATTACTAGTTTGAAACTCGGGGCGTGAAAGTCAAAAAGTTGTATTCAATTTAAAACTATATTTTTAGAAATAAAAATTAATATATGTATTCAGTATATAGAAAAATTGATTTATTTAGAAAAATAAATTTTTGAACAATTTATGATTTACGTGGTAGTCTTTTTAATTCTTAAAAATTGTTGATTTTTTTAAGTTTTTATTTATTATTATTTGTATGTTAAAAAAATCATATCAACCCTTTTTTTTAAAATGAAAAAAAAAATTACTCTTGAAAATTTAAGTGAATAGATGTTGAATCAATATTTGGAAATAAACCTCTCAATTTTTTATATTTTCTGATTAATATTTAAATTTAATAATTTGATAAATTTAATATAATACTGAAATTTAACAGTTGCTAATAGAATTTTTAATATTTAACTAAAAGATCTAATTTAAAAAAAAAAAAACTAAAAAGCATTATTAATCAAAAGATATAAAATTTTTGAAGTTATCTATGACAGTAAGTGTCTTTATACATTTTTATCAAAAATTATAACTATTTTAAATAAAGTAAAGTTGAATATATTTTAAAATGTTAAGTAGTAGGCGATTAAAAATGTAAGTTGAACGTCACAATGAAAGAGGTTATGATAACCAGGAGAGTTTATATATGATTAACATATAAAGATAATTTTATATTTTTTTGATTGAGTGAGGTAGATAAAAATTTTAGTAATATAAATTGTATAAATTTTGTGGAGATTTTTCTTTTTTGAAAAATATGAAAAATATAGATATTACAAAATAATTAAAAGAAAATTTCTAACGATTTAAAATTACTATATAATATCAAATTTTTTTGAAATAAAAATATTCGATATTACTGATCGAAAATTATTAGAAGGTGATTATTCTATTATAAATAGTGACAAATTTAAAAGTAAAAAAGTTTTAAAATTTTTTTTATTCATTATTTATTATTTTGAATTTGCAACATTAGATTTTTGCTTGTACCATCCTAATTAAGTACTGTTTTACATTGGATTATCACAAGAAGTACTCTTATTCTGATTTTAGGAATCTAAGTTGAAAAATATTAAAGTAAAACTTAGAGAAAAAGAAAAAAATATTTTTTTTTTCAAAAAAAAAAAAAAGTAGAGACCATGAATGCTCTTTTCTTCATATTAGGCCCTCTCTCTAATCCATAAATATATGCTTTCAGAGATTCAAAAATTAATGATTATAATTATTGATTAATAGCTTAAATCAATAAATATTATTAATTAAGGAATATTATTTCTCCTTAATTTAAGCTGTTGTTACACTAATTGAATTGACCAAATTTTTTTTTTATTGTAATAAAATTTCAAATCACAAAAAATACTAAATATGACAACAAATTAAGCATCAATCGAACTATTTTATATAATGAAATTTTAAATCACAAAATAGTATCAAATATAACAGCTCTGAGTATAATCCTATTCAAATTCAATGTTACGTAGTAGAGAATAACTTCCATAATTTAAACCTATATGATATGTGATCTGTGTATATTACAAAGGAAATAAATGTTTTGGCATAGTACTATTATATTCTTATGAGTATAAATCTCTTTATACTCATAATTTTTTTACCTTTCGATGAAAGAATGTGCGGTTAGGATGATAGTGGCCCCCTAGGGTTTACTAGGTTGTTGAAAAAATGGTATAAATTCTAGGAACTATTATAATCCTAACCGCATATTTCTTCATCCAAATAATGAAAACTTATGAGTACAAAAAAATTTTACTCATAAGAGTATAGTAGCCGAATCCTATGCTTTGATCTTTTCAACTACATTTTGAAAAGGGTGTTCAAATACACATTCTTAACTTTAATTTCTCTTATTTGAGTTATTTTAATTAACTCAAGTTAAAAATTTAAATACTAATAACTTTGCAACTAGCTATTAATTGTTCTAGGTCTATTGGCTAAAAAATAACTAAAATCATTAAGGGCCCGTTTGGTATTGAAATTATTTGGGGATGAGAGGAATATCCCTCTGATCTCCCCAAACACATCAGGAACTACAGGAATATTTTGTTTCAGTACAACTAGAATAAGTGGGAACCACTATTCTCACTCTTTCCAACCACCCCTTGCTTTTTCCTTGAATACCCTCTCACGTCTCCCGAGGCACCATCTCTCACCTCATTATTACATAATAAAACTTGAGGACAAAAAGGTAATTTAAAATAACTAATACTTTTTATTCTTCTTATTCTTTATTATCATACCAAATACAAAATTTTTTATTTCTGAAACCGTACCAAACATTTTTTTACACTAGTTCAGTATTTTATACTTATCCCTAGAATAACTAGTTCTGTCTTATTCCATTACCAAACGAGGCCTAAATCTACTAAAATCCTATCCTCCTAGAGAGAAAATTTTTCTCATGCCCATTCCAGTCGCCTAGATCTCCGCAGCACTTGAGTTCATAAAAAATTTATCATTCTTATTCATCATTTTTATGACATATTTTTTTACTGACAGACGACGATATTAGCCAATTCTGCCCGTCTATTTGACGGGTTCATCGAATTGGCGTGTATAGCACTGTCCTAAGCAAATTATATTAAAAAGGCTACCAAATAGGTGGTGAGATTTGAGCAATCTTATAAAATTCAAGCTATATTTTTTTAAAAAAATATAGTCAAGAGTGTTCATCTTAATTTTGATAAATTTTTTAAAAAAATAAAACAAGTTTAGCTAACTTTAAAATTTTCCACATCTTTAAATGACAAATTTCTTATGCCGACCATTTGAATTGTTAGCTTTGAGATAATTTGATTACTAAACAGGTAATACACGAAAGTACAAAATTTTATTTATTAATACTTAATATATTTTAAATTAATTATATTTAAAAGTATCGATTATTTATTTTTTAATATTTTAATATATAACTAAACTCCGCAGGGCAATTGACTATTGACACTGTAGAGTGTTGTCCTTTTTGTTTAGTTGAATCTTTATTGAAAAACTGAATATATATATATATATATATATATATATATATATATATATATATATATATATATAGTCCGGTTAGAATATTATCGATAGCGCCAAGCAATTGGTGCTATCAAATTTTCAGATTTTGAATGAAAAAATGTACGGTTGAAATTATAGTGGTCCCTTAAAATTTTTACTATTCAACCAATCACCTTATAAATTTTAAGAAACCACTATCATGCTAACCACACATCCTTTAATCCAAAGGCTAAAAACTTGATAGCATTAATGGTTTGATGCTATCGATAGTATTCCAGCCTTTCGGATTTGTGTTTTTATGAAATCAACTAAAAAAAAAAAGATAAAATAAAAAATACAAATTTCAATATAAATCTAATAGTAAAAAATTTATAAATATAGATAAAATTATATTTTTAAAAATATATAAGTTCTACTATATATATATATATATATATATATATATAGAGAGAGAGAGAGAGAGAGAGAGAGAGAGAGAGAGATGGGCTGGAATGCTATTGATAGCATTAACCCAATTTTGCCATCCATTTTGTAGCCTTTGGATCGCATTGAGATTCGTACAGGCTCTTTAATGAAAAAAAGAAAAAAGAAAAAGTAAAAAGAAAAAGTAAAAAGTAAAAAGTAAAAAGTAAAAATGTTTTCTTTTTAATTAAAGGACTTGCACGAATCTCAATGCGATCCAATGGCTACAAAATGGGTAGCAAAGTTGGGTTGGTGCTATCAATAGCATTCCAGCCCAACTCTCTCTCTCTCTCTCTCTCTCTATATATATATATATATATATATATATATATATATATATATATATATATATATATATATATGTGTGTGTGTGCGCGAGAACAACAATCATCTATTGACTTAAAATCACTCTGTTCAAACTCATTATTTATTCATGCTGGTAGAAAATACAGTCCAGGCCAGTTCATTTATTTCTTGTTGGTTCATTTATTTTTTGTGAGATAGTAACAAACATAATTCTTAATGTTTTTAAATATCATATCACATTATAATTTTTTCTAAACTTCAATAGATAAGAGTAATGTTATATTATATTTATTACTTAAGATATTGGAGGATCAACCAATCTATACAAACTTTGTATTTTTCTATATGTGCTGGAATTGAAGTGTTGTCCGTGCCGCTCGGCATAGAACGGCACGTTCCGAACGTGCAGGGTATCACCTCCTGCGTCTCGGCAATACCTTTTACGCAAAGAGTATTGCCGTGTCGTGCGGCACTACACAGCAGCGGCAATACCTTTTACCCAAAGAGTATTGCAATACCTTTTACCCAAAGAGTATTGCCGTGTCGTGCGGCACTACACAGCATGCAGGTTTCAATTTTTTTTTTTGTTATTTTTTTTATTTCTTTTGTTTTGTTTTTAATCACATCGGTATAATATTTTTTTTGTTATTTTTTTTAAGAAAATCACATATTGTACGGTATATTTTTTTTATTTTTTTGTTTTAATCTTTAAGAGATTTAAATTATTTTGTTCACTAACTAATTTAGATTATTGGTAAATATGAATATTTTAAGAGATTTAGTTATTATTTACTAACTAATATAAAAAAAAAAATAAAATAAAATAAAAATATGGTTATAAATCAGAATTTTAAAAAATTTAAGTTGTTATTATTCACAAACTAATAATAATCTAAATTTAAGTTTTTTTTATCTTTTTTTCCTTGAATAATAAGGATATAAATATTTTAAAAATCTAATCGTTCTCCACATTCTCATTTTATCTTATCTTTCTTAAAAATCTGATTCGCACCCATATTCTCATTTTATTTACGTATCTCCCTGTAATTTTGTTTGAAATTAACTTAATCATAAAAATAATAGCTAAAGGCGGTCAATCTTCTGTATGTGACGCGGTCAATCTTCTGTATGTGACGTGGTCAACCTTCTGTATGTGACGCTGGCAAAAATAGGAAGAGTTTTACAAATAAAATTTTGATAAGATTATTTTACAAATTATAAAATTTTAGAGTACTATTTAAAAAAAAAAATCCGTTGTACTTTATATATATAAAAAATTATTATAGTAAACTATACATAATTTTTTAACTAAACATTTCAAAATAATATTATAAAAATTTATTGAAAAAAAAAAAAAAATCGTACCAGAATGTGCCACTGTGAGTTTATGCGTATCCATCGGCACGCAAGCGTGCCACGTGTCAATACGAAAACGTATCCGTACTGCGTATCCATCAGCACGCAAGCGTGCCACGTGTCGGTACGGAAATGTGTCGGCACGAAAACGTGCCCGTACTGCGTATCTTACGGATACGCTTCCGTGCCACGGCACTTAATTTTTTGCTTTTGTGATAAAAAATGATAGCAATATTGACCATATCTGTGGGAATATGAAAATAGTTTGGGAAAAAAAAATATAAAAATATAACTAGTCATGATAAAGAGAATATGACTTTAGAAAATAGATAGTGTACACGAGCAAATTTAACCTCTAATATTCACATCTTTAAACTATTTTTATAAAGCTTGTTTTCTTAAAAAATCAAATTTGTAAAAAGAATCGGCAAAAAATACATCAACATGGTAGTGATTTGATAGTAAAATTTAGCTGGTAATTTTAGTAAGGACCAGCATATGCAAATAAATACTGGCTCGCAATTATTATTATTATTCTTTTTTTCTGTAGGTGTTAAAAATTGTCATGTTTTGAAAAAAAAAAAAAAAAAATACTTTTTTGTACGGATGCGTGGAGCATGCAATACTTTTTTTTATATATTTTTTAGCGCAATATTCAAAATGATCCTTCTCTTTTCACTTACAATCTACGACCCAATTTTTACACTTCTATCTCAAACAGCTACCACCGTATTCTTACATTACAACTCGGGGCGGTTATCATCTCCTCTAATCTTATCCACAACTAGTGGCAAAGAAGAAAAAGAACCATAATAGCTATCTTCCTAAGCAGTGAGAGGGTTATCAACCGTCCCTAGTGCAAGTGGCAATCTTATCCACAACTAGTGGCAAGGAGAGGGTTATCAACCGTGGCAAGGAAAGGGTTATCAACTGTTCCCTAGTGCAAGTGGCAATCTTATCCACAACTAGTGGCAGGGAAGAAGAAAAACCATAATAGCTATCTTCCTAAATAGTGAAAGGGTTATCAACCGTTCCTAGTGCAAGTGACAAAGGATTTGGTGGTTGATATTCGAGATTTGAGTTCAAAGTCTAGTTGCTTCTTTCCAGCTAAGTTTGTTTAAAAAATAAACGAAACACTAACTTTCTCTCAAAAAAAAAAAAATAAATAAATAAATAAAAATAAAAATAAAAATAAAAATAATAATAATAATAATAATAGTGAGAGAGTGTTAGTGAGAGTGTCGGGAAAGAAGAAGAATGATAGGTTCTTCTTCTTCCATTACATTACTTTTTTTCCTCTAGTAAATTCTCTTGCTACCCTTTTTTTTTTTTTTTTTTTTTTTTTTTTTAAGATAAGAATTGTAGTTATATAAAAAAATTGAGATTTTGATATAGATTTTATTTTCTAAGAATTGTAGTTATATAAAAAGCGGTTCATTTGATCAGTTCAGATGTGTACAAACTCTGCCGAATGGATAAACCCTTTTTAATTTGAACGAAATTACCAGTAACTTTCATCTGCCTCAATTTGAAGCGAAATAATACACCAGCTTCACTTTGAGTTATTTTAATTAGCTCAGTTAAAAAATTTAAATTTAATAACTTTAATTAGCTAATAATTGTTGTAGGTTTATTGCTAAAAAAAACAACTAAAATTATTATATCTACTAAAACCCTAACACTGCAAAGACAAAATCCTGCTAGGAATTAATTAGATTTGTAATTAAATCTTACTTGAATTAAAATTAATATTTAAATCTAATAAAAATAAATTAATTAAAATTTAAATATTAATTATAATAGAATTTCTAATTATCTTATATTTGGATAAATTATTATTATTTTTTTTTTTTGTAGGATCTACATATAGCATTATACTAGAGGTGTGTACGTTAGAAAGAGTTCAAGTGGCCTGTAACCAATTCGGTGCATCTTATGCATGGTGTATGAGAGAAATCTTATCATAGTATAAAAAAAGAAAAAAAGAAAAAAAAAAAAAAAAAAAAAAAAAAAAAAAAAAATATTAAAGCGATTCAGAAAAATAACTCCGATTGAAATTATTTTATTATAGAATATGAATTAGGTATAATTCTTTTCTTAGTTAGTACCCGTATATTCTGCCTTGATTTTTTTTTCTCTCTTTTGTTATAGCATCAGTTTTTGTTGAGAAAATAATTTTATAGTAAAATCTGATTTGATGATTCTATTGCGGAATCCCAACAACTGATATCGGAGCGGATTACGAATTTATAAAATCTGGTATAAGATGAGTATCAGATTCTCAACAAGCTCTCTTCATCTCCGCCCATTCGATCCAGATCTCTTCGAGGATCCAAGTTCACGAAAAATTTGTCATTCCTATCCATCACTTTTATGTCATATTTTTTTTTATTGATGGACAACGGCATATGCCAATTCAACGAGCTCGTTAGGCTCGCATAATTGGCGTGTATAGCACCGACCTAAAGAAAATTTATCTTTTTGTGTATTCAACCAGCGAAATAAGCTCCCCAAATGTAACGGCCCGGCTCACTAGCAATAATAATTTGTTGGGCCCAAACCATAGCCCAAATGCTTAAGCCCAGTTATTATTACTAGTGCCCATATCTCATATTGGGGGCGTCACAGACTTCTTCCGTTTAGACCTGACATCCTCGTCAGCCCAAACTCACACACAGCAGCCCAAGATCACTAAACACAGGACGTCAGCCCAAACACACACACACAGCAGCCCAAGATCACCAAACACACACACACAGCAGTCCAAGATCACTAGGCGATGTGAGACTCGTCTCGCTAGATCTGTCATCTAGACCCACCCAGGCTCAGCCGAGACTCGCTGCACACTTCCGGCTGGTTATTGGCTTTGATACCAAATGTAACGACCCGGCCCACTAACAAAAATAACTTGTTGGGCCCAAATCACAGCCCAAAATGCTTAAGCCCAGTTATTATTACCAGTGTTCATATTTCATGTAAACACAATCACAGTAGAGTGAAGTCCTTTTTGTTTAGTTGAATCTTTATTGAAAAGCTCAAATCACAGCCCAAAATGCTTAAGCTCAGTTATTATTACTAGTATCCATATCTCATGTAAACACAATCACAGTAGAGTGAAGTCCTTTTTGTTTAGTTGAATCTTTATTGAAAAACTGAATATATATATATATATATATATATATATATAGAGAGAGAGAGAGAGAGAGAGAGAGAGAGAGAGAGAGAGTAGAGAGAGAGAGAGAGAGAGAGGAGAGAGAGAGAGAGAGAGAGTCCGGTTAGAATATTATCGATAGCACCAAACAATTGATGCTATCAAGTTTTCAGCTTATGGATGAAAAAATATACGGTTGAAATTATAGTTGCCCCCTAAAATTTTTACTATTCAACCAACCATCTAGTAAACTCTAGGAGACCACTATTATCCTAACCACACATCCTTTAATTCAAAGGCTAAAAACTTGATAGCATCAATGGCTTGCTGCTATCGATAGTATTCCAGCCTTTGGGATTTGTGTTTTTATAAAGTCAACTAAAAAAAGAGAAAGATAAAGTAAAAAATACAAATTTCAATACAAATCTAATAGTAAAAAATTTATAAGTATAAATAGAATTGTACTTTTAAAAGCATATAAGCTCTACTATATATATATATATATATATATATATATATATATTATATTATATATGCGAGAACAAGAATCATCTATTGACTTAAAATCACTCTGTTAAACCCATTATTTATTCATGCTTGGTTCATTTATTTCTTGTTAGTTCATTTATTTCTTGTGAGGTAGTAACAAACATAATTCTTGATGTTTTTAAATATCATATCACATTATAATCTTTTCTAAACTTCAATAGATAAGAGTAATGTTATATTATATTTATTATTTAAGATATTGGAGGATCAACCAATCAATGCAAACTTTATATTTCTCTGTATAATAATATTCACTTTTGTGCTTGAATTGAAGTGCCGCCCATGCCGCGGCATGTACCCTCCTATCGCCCCTCGCGTCTCTCGGCGATACCCAAAGAATATCGCCCGTGCCGCACGACACGACAGCTTTTTTTTTTTTTTTTTTTTTTTTTTTTTTTTTTTTTTTTTAATCACATGCGTATCATTTTTTTTATTTTTTTTATTTTTTTGTTTTGTTTTTAATCACATGCGTATAATATTTTTTTATTATTTTTTTTAAAAAATCACATATTGTACAGCATCTTTTTTTTATTTTTTTTGTTTTAATTTTTAAGAGATTTAAATTATTTTGTTCACTAACTAATTTAGATTGTTGGTAAATATGAGTATTTTAAAAGATTTAGATTATTATTATTTGCTAATTAATATAAAAAGAAAAGAGATAAGATAAAATAAAAATGTGTTATAAATCAGATTTTTAAATGATTTAAGTTGTTATTATTCACTAACTAATAACTATCTAAATTTAGGTTTTATGATTTTTATTTCTTTTTCTTGAATAATAACAATCTAAATATTTTAAAAATCTAATCGTTACCCACATTCTCATTTTATCTTATCTTTCTTAAAAATCTGATTCGCACCCACATTCTCATTTTATTTACGCATCTTTATGTAATTTTGTTTGAAATTAACTTAATCATGAAAATTATAGCTAAAAACGGTTAACCGTCTTTAGAAAGCGGTGAATAATTCATCGGGCGGTCAACCGTCTTTAGAAAGCGGTGAATGATTCATCGGCCTTCTGTATGTGACGCTGGCAAAAATAGGAAGAGTTTTACAAATAAAATTTCGATAAGATTATTTCACAAATTATAAAATTTTAGAGGGCTATTTTGAAAAAAAAATCTGTTGTACTTTATATATATAAAAAATTATTATAGTAAACTATACATAATTTTTTAACTAAACATTTCAAAATAATATTATAAAAATTTATTAGAAATAATAATAAAAAAAAAATCGTAGTAGAGTGTGCCACTGGGAGTTCATTCGTATCCATCGGCACACAATCGTGCCACGTGTCGGCACGAAAACGTGCCCGTACTGCATATCTATCGGTACGCAAGCGTGCCACGTGTCGGTACGGAAGCGTGCCCGTACCGTGTGACGCCCCAATAGTCCCACATCGGATGTGGATGGAATTGTGATTGGGTTTATATGAGACATGGACACTAGTAATAATAACTGGGCTTAAGCATTTTGTGCTGTGGTTTGGGCCCAACGAGTTATTATTGTTAGTGGGCCGGATTGTTACATTTGGTATCAGAGCCAATAACCAGCTGGAAGTGTGAGGGTCTAGATATCAAGGCTAGCGACCAATAACCAGCTGGAAGTGTGAGGGTCTAGATATCAAGGCTAGCGATCGCCTGGTGATTTTGGGTTGCTGTGTGTGTGTTTGGGCTGACGAGGACGTCAGGCCTAAACGGGGGGAGTCTAAACGGGGGGAGTCTGTGGATTTGGGTTGCTGTGTGTGTGTTTGGGCTGACGAGGACGTCAGGCCTAAACGGGGGGAGTCTAAACGGGGGGAGTCTGTGACGCCCCAATAGTCCCACATCGGATGTGGATGGAATTGTGATTGGGTTTATATGAGACATGGACACTAGTAATAATAACTGGCTTAAGCATTTTGGGCTGTGGTTTGGGCCCAACGAGTTATTATTGCTAGTGGGTTGGGTCGTTATATACCGTATCAGGCGGCGAGCGACACGCTCCCGTGACAGTAAGGGCACATTTCCGTGCCATGGTACTTAATTCCTTGCTTTTGTGTTTGTGCGGCAGTAGAAAAATGTGATAAAAAATGATAGCAATATTGGCAGTATAAAAAATAAGAGATTCGAGTTCAAAGTTTGTTTCACATTTCCAGTTAAGTTTGTTTAAAAAATAAACGATACACTATCTTTCTCTCAAAAAAATAAAAATAAAAATAAAAAATTAGTGAGATTGTTGGGAAAGAAGAAGAATGATAGGCTCTTCTTCCATTACATTACTTTTTTACCTCTAGTAAATTCTCTTGCTACTTTTTTTTTTTCTTTTTTTTTTTTTGTTTAAGATAAAAATTGTAGTTATATTGTAATAATCTGAATTTTTAAATTCTAATAAATAAATTCTAGAGCGATTTTTAGTTCGATCTTGATTTTAAAAGACTTATTTTGACCTAATTGGACAATTGCCTGAGTGCTAGTTGCACGAATTACGAGACAAAAAGGCTAATTTTTAATCCGGACATGATCTTGCAGATCCGGTTTGACCGTTGTGATCGTCTCGTCGAACCGAGCGATTTTCATATTCAGCACTTTTCAATCCGATGATCGGATCTTCCAAAAATCAGAGAAGAAGAAGCGGATTTTACAACTAATAGAAATAGGGTTCTGCGCACAGTGTACCTTAAGGCAGTGTTTGGTTGGGGGATAAAGGGGGAATAACCCCCTTTATCCCCCTATTCTTGCCAAATATCATTGAAAAAAGACAGGGGATAAAAAAAAATTTTATCCCCTTCTTAACGGGTTATCCTAGGATAACCCGTTAAGATTAATTCCATGGGATGCTTGGAATAGTGGAATAGCAAGCTATCCCAGGTATAAAAAAAATTATACCTCAGAAATTTATCCTCGAACCAAACATTGCCTAAGGTAATACTGTAGATGAACAGTAACTCCTAAATTCGGGGCTCCGGCGAATGCAACGTGGATTATTTCACTGTTCGGAGTCCAAATATAGTGATCCAGGTAGTCGTTTCGATCGGTCCTGTCGATCCGGACACAATGGCATAGACGAAAATTTCGTTTGACGACTTTGGAATCTCGAAAAGCGTGATAGACTGTAAATTGGACAGTTTTTATAGAACGAAAATTTATCTGGACAACGCGTCAAAAAACTAAAATCTCTGTCTTATAGATTTCGACATGCCGGACGCAATGGCGAAATCCGTTTTCTATTTTGACGAGCGAAACACCTCGAAAAGCATGAAATACTGGAAAAAAATGGAATTTTGCGGAAAACCCTTATATTTTATGCATTAAAAATTATGCCACTTATTTGTGAGGGACTAAAGTGTGAAAGGAGTATTCTTGTTGAGGACTTAATTTAAAATATTGAAAGGTGAAGGAGGTTCTAGCATTTTATGCCAAAATGCATTATACATGCATGCACGAGGGGTGTCGGTTGGATTCCCTCACACCCGAGTTCCTTGCCCCTTGGTGAACCGGCGCCTGCTTCACTTCTCTCTCTCCCCAACCATTGCACCCGAGCCCCGTCGCCGTTCCGTCGCCGGAGCAGCCAAGAAGACCACCCAAGAGTTGTGAGTATTCTCGGGTTTGAGGTTGGAACGCATCTGGGAGTAACCTGAGGGCTCAAGCTTCAACCTCAGTGGTCCTCGGGGTGGCCGCGACCGAGCCTGAACATCCCCGACCCCAGCCGTCGCCGCGCGCCGCCGCGGAGCAACACCTTCTTCGTTGGTTTTCCGGCGAACTCATTTTCCGGACAACCTGGGACTTCGCGCGGTGGGAAGGCAACTCAGGTGAGATCTTTAGTCGTATATTGAGCTTCCCATTCAATTGCATGCAGACTTTAACGTATGGTTTGTGCTCACCGAAGTTGCAACATCCGTACACTCCAAGCTCGAGCTCCGGCCGCCGCGGTTGCATCGGAACGCCTGCTAGAGACTCAGGTGAGCATTTTTGATGTTTTTCAAGCTCTGCATGGGGTTGCATGGGGGTTTGAACAGTGGTTTTCCATCCTTGTAGTTCACTACTTGAAGCTTGGCCAAGCTCCTTCCCCGGCCGCCTCCGACGCTTCTGGGCTTCGGCCAACCTCACAGGTATGTGGTATGGACCCTATGCTAGGTTTCTGTCAAGCTATTTTGGTCGAAGAACCCCTGCTAACTGAGCACCACGTTTGCACTTCAGGTGTTTGATTTTGGTCCTTTACCTGCGGCCGCCGCCTCCGGCCGCCGGCGCTTGGCCCGGCAGGGACCAATCATTGTCTGAGACCTATGTTTAACCGATGCTCCCTCCTTTTTGCAGTTTTTGCGAAGGTTGCGCTGGTTTGCACCAAACCGAGCCCTAGGTCTTTGTGTGGATTGATCCGGCGAGCTTTCCGGCCGTTTTCCGACGCACCCGAGGTGAGCCCTCGACTCAGTAGTGTAACCAGATCATGGTGCTTGCGTTAAATACAAGGTTGCATGCATAGTTAAATGAAGTTAGTTAAGTGTGTATGTGTGGATTTAGAGTTTATGGGCCAACTTTGTGTACGGGCCTCTTGTCGGCCCAAGTCCGTGAGCACGGGGTCCGTCTCGTCAAACCAGACGCACTGAAATTTACGGCGTTGATTTTGGTTGCCTGGATTTAAAGAACGGACCAAAATAGTGTCATATGTATGGTTTTTATGCAAATTTAAAAATTGTTATGGACCAAGTTGCAAATATGACTTCATGGATGTCTTAAGACAGTATTAACACACCTACTAGACAATTTGATAGAGTGTCATAGACCCTTGTTGAGCGGAAATCGGATAAAGTTTCGTAAATCGGCAAAATCGTCGATTTTAAGGATTTCGGCGCGAGTTCGCGTTTCGGTTTGGATTTAGAACGTTGCTGTTGCCTCAGGTTACCCTCGACACAGTTCTGATTGATCTAGTGTCATGTGATAATCGTCGAAAAATTCCGAAGTCCAATTAGGGCTCTAAAAGAATTGCAAATGGCATTTTGGTAAATTTTTACATAAATAGTCGCGATGTCGACCTTGTTTTCCTGAACATCTAAAATGTAATGTTTAGGGATCAGCAAGTGTAGTTGACAGTTTACAGATAGTCGTAGACCATCAGCGGGTCAGTTTTAGTGTATTTATATTTATTGTAGTGTTAGTCGGGATGGGAATGAGCGAGTCAGTTACTGATTATAGTTATTTGTTCAGGGCCTAGCAGTTCGGCACCAGCGTCTCAGTAGATCAGCGGGAGGTCAGGATCAGCCTACTTTGAGGTGGGTTATCTTCGGTCCGGGCTTTATCTTTTCGACCCTCTGTTTACTTTAGTCCAGTCGGACACCTGTTCTTCTTTTTAGCCCAGATTATGTATATGAGCTTTATTCTATTGATTTAGTGTTCCCTGCTTATGCTTGGATATATACCTGCATGATTGGTCATTAGTGAGATGACAATTCTTTTGCTCATATATGACTTAGCCCTGATTCTGCTACATGTCTTTCATCCTTAATTTATAGACATTTATCTGGACATTTCCTGTTTATCTGTTATTTACATTCCAGTATTCAGCATTGTTTATATTCATGGTCTGATCATGCTACATATCTAACAGTTATTTGATTTGCATTTTATCCAGAGATACTTGTATTTATTCCAGTTGTGCATGATAGACCTGATTGATATATATACTGTTATCTGCATCCCTGTTGGGATATCTCGGCTGGTTTGCCGACTACCCAGTCATTAGACCGTGAGTTTGAGCATAGCATTGTTGACTTGCCACGCACTGCTGTACTTCACGTACACTAGCGGTCTGGCCCCCGTATTAGTGTTCTTTACCGGTAGAGTGGTCTGGAGTGATGACCCGTGAGCCTTTGCATCGGGAGGCGGAGCCTCTGCGCGTGCAGGTTAGTGCGGTTCGATGAGACCAATAGTGGCATTAGCCTGAGGTTCGATGTGACCAATTGTGGCATTAGCCTGGGGTCCTTGTGACCAATAGTGGCATTGTGATTGGGTACTTGAGTTTCTCTCTTTGATGCATAGCTTTTATCATCCCCATATTTTATTTACTTGTAGCTATTCATCTTGTACTCTGATTGTTCAATTCCTGCTGCTTACAGTCATTTATTATCAGTTTTTATTGATACCTGCTTATATAGTTGTTCAGCATTCTTATTTCAGTACCTGTTATTATTTGATTATTTTGATTCAGCTTTACCCCTTGATCTATTACTATCCGCAGATTATTGTATCCAGTAGGTACGATTAGCTATTTCTCGGCTCGTCGTGCCCACTGGGATACATTTTATAGTGTATCTCACACCCTCGTGGTGACCATTTTTCCAGGTCCATCAGGTAGTGGGATGTCGGGACGCTCCAGTGAGGCTGTCGCGATAGATCTGTCCCCGTGATTACCTTTATTACAGTATTTTGGATTTTATTTTGGATAGCATGCATACTAATTGATACACTGTTATAATATTTTGGGATTGTAAAAACTTAAATAGATATTCAGTATTATTTATGCTTTTATAGTTATAGTATTATGCTTGATCTCTGATGTATATTACTGTACTTGCCTAGCCGTGTATGTATAGGGAAAACTCTATCCGTTTGGATAGAGGGTTTCCTATATGTGTGGCGGTCTGTTACGCCTGATTTTGTAAACTCTGATTTTCAAAAAAAAAAAAAAAAAAAAAAAAAAAAAAAAAAGAGACTGGATTTTTAAACTCGGGGTGTGACATATAAAAAAAAATTGAGATTTAGATATAGATTTTATTTTCCTCTAGTAAATTCTCTTGATTTTTTTTTTTTAAGATAAGAATTGTAGTTATATAAAAAAATTGAGATTTTGATATAGATTTTATTGTTTAAAATGTGAATTGGGATACAAAATGGAAGCTAACTTGGTGGATTATAATGTTTTGGGGTTAATTTTGGTGGATTGAATGAGCTAAAAATTCAAAATTTTCTATAAGATGTCACGTCGCGGTCAATTTGGTCAGTTCAGATGTGTACAAACTTTGCCGAATGGATAAATCTTTTTTAATTTGAACGAAATGATCAGTAACTTTCATCTGCCTCAATTTGAAGCACAATAATATACCTGCTTCAATTTGAGTTGCTTTAATTAGCTCAGTTAAAAATTTTAAATTTAATAACTTTAATTAGCTAATAATTGTTGTAGATTTATTCGCTAAAAAATAACTAAAATTATTATATCTACTAAAACCCTAACACTGCAAAGACAAAATCCTGCTAGTAATTAATTAGATTTGTAATTAAATCTTAATTGAATTAAAATTAATATTTAAATCTAATAAAAATGAATTAATTATGATTTAAATATTAATTATAATAGAATTTCTAATTATCTTATATTTGGGTTTTTTTTCTTTTTTTGTAGGATCTATAGAGCATTATACTAGAGGTGTGTACGTTAGAAAGAGTTCGAGTGGCATCTAACCAATTTGGTGCATCTTATGCATAGTGTACTAGAGAAATCTTGTCATAGTATAAAAAATAAAAAAAAAGGTGAGAGAGATTCAGAAAAATGACTTCGATTGAAATTATTTTATTGTAGAATATGAATTAGGTATAATTCTTCTCTTAGTTAGTACTCGTATATTCTGTCTTGATTTTTTTTACTTCTCTTTTGTTATAGCATTAGTTTCTGTTGAGATAGTAAAAATCTGATTTGATGATTTTATTGCGGAATCTCAACAACTGGTATCGAAGCGGATGAAAAATTTGCCATTCCTATCCATCACTTTTATGTCATATTTTTTTATTGATGGACAACGGCATATGCCAATTCAACGAGCTCATTAGGCTCATAATTGGCGTGTATAACACCGACCTAAAGAAAATTTATCTTTTTGTGTATTCGACCAGCGAAATAAGCTTCCCAAATATAACGACCCGGCTCACTAGCAATAATAACTTGTTGGGCTCAAACCACAATCCAAAATACTTAAGTCCGGATATGTGGGACTATTGGGGGCGTCACAGACTTCCCCCGTTTAGGCCTGACGTCCTCGTCAGCCCAAACACACACCGTTTAGGCCTGACATCCTCGTCAGCCCAAACACACACACAGCAGCCCAGCAATAATAACTTGTTGGGCCCAAACCACAACCCAAAATACTTAAGTCCGGATATGTGGGACTATTGGGGGCGTCACAGACTCCTCCCGTTTAGGCCTGACGTCCTCGTCAGCCCAAACACACACCGTTTAGGCCTGACGTCCTCGTCAGCCCAAACACACACACAGCAGCCCAGCAATAATAACTTGTTGGGCCCAAACCACAACCCAAAATACTTAAGTTCGGATATGTAGGACTATTGGGGGCGTCACAGACTCCCCCGTTTAGGCCTGACGTCCTCGTTAGCCCAAACACACACACAGCAGTCCAAGATCACCAGGCGATGTGAGACGAACTCAACCGAGACTTGCCGCACACTTCTTATTGACTCTGATACAAAATGTAAAGACCCGGCCCACTAGCAATAATAACTTGTTGAGCCCAAACCACAGCCCAAAATGCTTAAGCCCAGTTATTATTATTAGTATCCATATCTCATATAAACACAATCATAATTCTATCTATATCCGATATGGGACTATTGGGGGCATCACACCAAATCGACCCCTCCTGTTGGATCAGCGAGTTGCCTCATACGCCTATTTGGCGAGTCTATTTGCCTATCTGAACCGGTGTTTGTAGCATCACTCTAAAAAAAAAAAAAAAAAAAAAAAAAATGGTTGATTCAGTGAGATTCAGTGAGCCCAACACTCACTGAATCGGCGTCTTCTATTGGATGTGGAGTGGGCTCACACACCAACCTTATGGTCCCTCTCTGTCAAAAATGTATGCTAGTTCTGTGGGCGCTTACCGAATTGGCATGGGTAGAACCTCGAAAGTAAAATATACTAGTGAAGTACCCGCGCTTCGCTGCGGATATTTTTGTAATTATCTTCAATAATAAAAGGAAAAATTAATGTTTGTTTGTAACCTTCATAATAAATTATTCCTGCGGGATTTAAAATTTTATTTTTTTATTCTGATTTTAAATTTAATTCCATGGATTTTAAATTTAAATTCACAATTAAAATTCAATTACAAATTATATTAAAGCTATATTAAATTTTATATTTTATTCTTATTTTAAATTTAATTTCTCAGATTTTGAGACTAAGTTATACCATAAAAAATAAAAAGCTACACCGTTTGAGACTAAGTTGTACTCTGTGAGCGAATTAAAATTACACTATTTGAAATAAAAATTATACTATTTAAAATTATTTAAGACTAAGTTTCACCATATAAAATAGAAGTTGCATTTTTTTAGATTAAATTATACAATTTAGAATATGTCTTGATGGTGAGATGGTAACTATAATAAAAAAAGTAACCAAATTATTATTAGAATATATAATACTATAATATTTAAAAAAATTATACTTTTTAAACATATATTACACAATATATTTATGCATTGAGAAAATAAGTAACTTAATTTTTTTATTCCGGAGGCACCACTTTTTTAGTTTCTCTTCTATTTCCTCTAAACTACACTTCAAAAATTGAGAAATACCCAAAAACCCTCATCTTCCAAACCAAAAAAAAAAAAAAAAAAAAAAAACGATAATTCAATAAATTTTGTTCTTAAAAAAAAAATATATTAAAACTAATTTTTATCACGAAATATCAAGTTGAGGGACTATAAGGGGTTACTGACTTGTCCTATTCTTAAATATTGGTTACAGATCATTACAGCATATAGTAAAGTTAACATATGTAAAATTACTCACAAAGAATTCAGCATTGTAGGGGTTAATCTCACAAAGAGTTCAGCATTGCAGGAGAAGATCATTATAGCATATAGTAAAACCAATATATATAAGATTACTCACAAAGATTTATTAACAAAGATTACCCACTTCTAATTGAATTC
This sequence comes from Tillandsia fasciculata, assembly GCA_029168755.2. Taxonomy (NCBI): domain Eukaryota; kingdom Viridiplantae; phylum Streptophyta; class Magnoliopsida; order Poales; family Bromeliaceae; genus Tillandsia; species Tillandsia fasciculata. Next base: position 12,364,369 of record CM054945.1, on the reverse strand, counting down.
TTTCTTAGGTTTAATGCTTCATTCTATTCTTTTCAGAAAAGAGAAATCAATTCCATAGGAATATATTTACATCTGTCACTAAATTGATAGTATAAAATCTGAACTCAAAGCCAAATAACATCTTTTATGGAGATTACATATTGCTGGTTCACTACGTAGTGATCTAGAGATTCAAAATAATATCAATTTATATACTTATAAATTATATACTTATACAAATGAATTATAAATCAACACTCTTAAGCCGGGAAAAAAACCTAAAAAAAAAAAAGGAAACTTTGAGATCCAGAGCACATTTGAATCCAAAACATAAAATAGATAAATATAAAATAAAATAAAATAAAAGCAAACACATGCGATTTTCACGCCGCCTCCGCCTCTTTCCTTTAACGCCCCCTGCTCGCATCATGCTGCAATGGGTAAAAGTAGAAGTTAAGCTCGACATAAGACAGAGAGAGAGAGAGAGAGAGAGAGAGAGAGAGAGAGAGAGAGAGAGAGAGAGTCATAGAGATCGAGCGAGGATCGATTAAAGCCGAGGGGATTGGGGACGTCGACGGCCGTTCGACACGTTCAGCTATCAGGCTGAAGGAAAAGTACAGGCTCCTCCTAGGAAGCCACCACAACATGTGCCTCAAGGGGCATTCACACCAGTCAGGCCACCCAGAGGCCTGATGAACGCTTACCAACACTGATATGAACTATTCCTAATCAACATTTTAAACTTTGGAACCAAATTAACTTATAGGAGTTCACATACAGTAAAATAAATCTAAGGTTAACAACTTCAAATAGTAGCAAATAGGGTCCAAATCTAAGTACAATGATGTTTGGTTAATAGGGATGACGAAAAGAAAGAATTCTAATTCTGTATAATGATGTTTGGTTATTAGAGAATCCGAGCAAAATATGAATTTGATCACAAAAGCTTCAATACTGTAGAGGTGGATCATCATAGTAGATAGTAAAATCAATACACATAGATTTGAAACATCATTAGAACACTAAAACATTCATTAAAATCATATAGTGTAAAACATCATCAGAACACCAAAACATTCATAAGAATCATATAGTGTACATAGAAAAATTTCTAAAGAAAACCGAAAAAATCTGGCACCATATAGTGACACTCATTTACACCGGATAGTATCACTATATGGTAAATAATCAATTTAGTGATAAATAAGTGACACCGTCTTCACTTATTAAATAAATAGTCTCCGAGAAATATTGATTATATTTCTGAGTTAAGAACTATTTATTCCATTCCCTCCGAAGAAGTTTATCAACTTCTTACCGGTATAGAACATAAAAAAAAATGTTCTTTTCATTCTGACGAAGGTTATTTCTACACTTGCCGGTTGTTCTTTTGCTTCCAGTTGCTTCCGCTCTTTGATAGCACATTTGACCATAATATTATGTTTACCTCCACTACGCCTTCCCCAACATGCCAACAATATACTTTTGCAGTATCGCTACGCATACACGTAAGAACAAGGCAAAATGCGAGTTGTAGATAAATTCTTAATTCAATGCAAGAAAAGAACAGTGAATTCAAGGTCTAGTTATACATAACATATAATATGGTCAAATGTGCTATCATTTGAATCACAGATTTCTAGGAATTCAAGGATTGGGTATACATAATACATAGTATGGACAAATATGCTATCATCTGAATCACAGATTTGTAGGTATGGAGTGTCTCAATTGATTCTAGATCGAGGTATGATGCAAATCGATTTATTGCACAGTAAACAGTTAATTGCCCTATTCCCTCCATATTTTACTCCCTCTCAATTGTCCCATATATATATATAGATATAAATAAATATACACCTCTATGTATGGATAGAGCCCTCTTTACTTTTATCCGTAATCTTTAAGCTCTGTTCTAACATTCACTATCTGTGGGTGGAAAATTTTATTTGATTCTTAGGAAAACGGAATAAAAATATGAGGCTCAAGTAATTTCTCTTTTCAATCTAAAGAAAGAATAGAGAATGAAATGGCTTTTTTTTTTTTTCATGTATCAGAACTGTAGAAGCAACAATTGGTTGCCTAAGGCAATATACAATTAATGGTATTTTTATAGTTAGGCAAGAGGTAAAGATAGATGTAAGCTACTTTCGGAGAGGAACAAAAGAGTGAGATCTCGTCACAGTTTGTTGGTAAAGGAACAATCACTTTCTCTAAAGACCATTTGAGAATATCACAACTTGTTTAACACATCATCATAGTCCCAAAAATAATCTGCTTCTCGAGGTCATCTCAAATTCCAATGGTTTCTTGCCTAAGACCGTCCAAAATTGTGGCTACTTTCATACATCGTCATTGCCTCATAAAATAAAGAGCAAAAATATAAAAGAGAAGTTCAAGTAGTGGAAAAATGAAGTATAAAGAAACCAGTGTAGGAAAAAATGGGAAGGAAAATATGGGAAAGAGAGATTAAAGTACTCAAGAAAAGGAATATAAAGAGAGGTACGATAAATAAATAGTAAGTAAAACTATGGAAAAAATGGAGTACAATTTGTGACTAACAAAAAAATAAATGTTCCCATAGGTAGGTATATACCAGTATTCTAAGTTTTCAACAATTGAGGAACACTTTATACATACAAATCTGTGATTTAGGCAATAATATACTTGACCGTTAATTTGGTTAAGTAGTGAAATAAACAATGGAGGAATGAGAAGGTACTAACATTGACATAGTTTGTATACACATATATACACATGCAGGAAATAACCAACAGAGAATAAGCAAGTAAGAATTCTTATATACATACAGAGAGAGGAAAGCATGTAACCGTAAAAAGGAAGAAAGTAAGAAAAGAAAAAGAAGAAGAAGAAACAGGAAGAAGGGAAAATTTATTTGATGTAAAGAAAGGAATTTATATAAATATGCATACACCTAAGAACAAGGGCTAAATGCGAGTTGTAGATAAATTCTTGATTCAATGCAAGCAAAGAACAGTGAATTGAAGGCATGGGTATACATAACATATAATATGGTCAAATGTGCTACCATTTGAATCACATATTTGTAGGAATTCAAGGATTGGGTATACATAATACATAGTATGGTCAAATATGGTATCATTTGAATCACAAATTTGTAGGTAAAATTTTGTTCTTTATTCTTTTATAAACTATGTCAATGTTAGTACCTTCTCATTCATCCATTCTTTATTTCACTACTTAGCCAAATTAACTTTCATTTCCTGCATGTGTATATATGTGTATATAAACTATGCCAAATGTTCTTTAGTCTTTAAATTTGGTTCTTTAGTCTTTTATAAATATACACCTCTATGCATGGATAGAACCCTTTTTATTTTTATCCATAATCTTTAAGTTTTGTTCTAACATTCACTATCTGTGAGTGGGAAAATTTGTTTGATTATGAGGGAAACGAAATAAAAATATGAGGCTCAGGTAATTTCTCCTTTCAATCTAAAGAAAGAATAGAGAATGAAATGATTTTTTTTTTTTTTTTTTCATGTATCAGAACTGTAGAAACAACAATTGGTTGCCTAAGGTAATAAACAACTAATGGTATTTTTATAGTTAGGCAAGAGATAAAGGTATATGTAATTTACTTTCGGAGAGGAACAAAAGAATGAGATTTAGTCACAATTTGTTGGTAAAGTAACAATCGCTTTCTCTAAAGACCATTTGAGAATATCTCAACTTTTTTAACATGGCATCATTGTCCAAAAAATAATATGTTTCTCAAGGTCATCTCAAATTCCAATGGTTTCTTGCCTAAGGCTATCCAAAATTGTGGTTAGTTTCTTGTTTACAAATAGGAAAATAAAGAGAAACCGATTAAGCATCAAAATTAAATAGCCATCCCTTTGCCACTACATCTCATTTAGGAATAGAGAAATAAAGAGAACCTCTAATTTAGGTATAAAGAAATAAAGAGAGAATATACTCCTAATTAATCAACAGCAAGCCATTAAGCTATAGACAACTATGAGCAAGGGTAATGCATTTACCTCATTAGGTGTGTTTAGTTGCATAGTTTAATTATACTTGCCAGTGTTTGAGCCCAATACTTCAGCCTTGCCTTCACTTTCTCCGGATCATAACCTGGGTAAAAAAAAGGAAGAAGCATACATGAACCTCCGAGCAAAAGCATTTTGTGTTTCCTCAAATTAAAGAACAATGTAATATACATGAACCTCAAAGTGAAGCATTGTGTGGTTCCTCAGAATCTACAGTAGGTTCTCACATCAAAACAATAGGTTGTCACATCAACATCAAAGTTTTTGACCAACAACCAACAGGAGCTCTTAGTCAATCTTAGAAGTAAAATAGATTATTATAAAATCTTGCTAAGTCTTCTGAATGGTTAGTTATATGAGATAGAGGAAAGCAAGTAGATAAAATGCATGGATCTTTCCTGAGCTACGTTGCATTTAAAATGCATGGATCTTTCCTGAGCTACGTTGCATTTTGGAGTAAGTTGTGAACTCTAAAATTAACTCCACAACCCATTCTTGTAAATGTTGAATGTAAAATATTTTGATCACAGCTTAGTGCTACATATATATATATATATATATATATATATATATATATATATATATATATATATATATATATATATATATATATATATATATTGTAAGACTACAAATTACAAAAGTAGTGCCCAGAATATCAAATCTTAACATTTCCTATGTTTGGTGCATTACAGAATGTAAAGAACAAATTTGAGCACTTCAACTAAAACGTTATGCTAATCTAAACATTACGCTAATTGCCAGATTGTTGTTAAAAATATGTTAAGGGAAACGTTATCAGAGGAATATGTAAAGGGAAACGTTATCAGAGGGAATATTCAGACACACAAGAAATGTAAATTGAACAATTTAAGATAAAGAAACAAAAGTTTTGTTACCATCAGTGAAGAATATAAATTCATAACATTTGCGTACTTGAATCCACAGATTAGGAAAGTACAGAGAGAGAAAGTAATAGACCACAAGGCATATGCGGGGGAAGGGTAGATTCCCATGATGAGCATCTCTTCTTGTCGATATTTTCTTTATTACACAGATTTATAATATTTCTAAATATAGACATCAATCAATACATCGAGATCCGTGAATAGTTTCCGGAGTATTCGGAGAGCGTGCTTACAATCATCTTTACATGAGGTTCACACAGATATTGATTGTAACTATATTAAAACAAAAGGAATACACATGAGATTCCTCGTAATTTACATTAGATAAAATTTGCATTAGGTAAGCATTGTGCGATAAATATACATTAGATTTTTACCATTTTCTTCAAACCTTGCTTTAGGAACTTGATGGAATTAGAAGCTTGAATGTGTAAAATATATATATATGTACACTTCGCTGAGTAGATCCCTGTTAGCAGATGTCACTACAAACAATGCATTTACTTCTTTGTTAGAACTAAGATGGAATCTGAAGCGACTGCAAAGGAAGTAATAGTTTTACCTTATTAGGTATGTTTACCTGGACAGTCTAATTGTACTTGCCAGTGTTTGAAGCCAATACTTCAGTAAATCTACTATGCTTCCATAATTCCCAAATTGCTTAATGAATGTTGCTGGTATGCAAATAGTAATTAGATATATTGGAACTTAGTATGATAAATCTTTCTACTAAAGTGGCCTCAATAGACTCGACGATCATTTCTAGCTGGTTGCTTAAAGAGCTAGGCATCCAAAGTATGAGAAAATTTAAAACTTGTAAACATAGATTTTAAAAAGAAAATAAATATAAGTTCAAGCCATAGAGAACAAAACTTAAATAGAAGTTAAATACGAAAAATAACAGAAAAAGAATTACAAATAACAAAGAGAAGTTTGGACTTTTCTCTTAATCTACATATTTGGTTTTTTAATCCATACTAACAAAAAATATTTAGGCTCAGCGAAAATTTCCATCGAATCATGTGAGTTTAGAAGTTAAGTAAATTTCTACTAAATAGGTATGAACAGACTCAACAATTATCTTCAACTGGTTGCCGAGAAAATAGGCTATCAAAAGTTGCTTTTCTTTTATATTATCGTCATTAACCCAAAAGAAACTTTCCACTAAACGGGCCTCAATTGATTCAACGATCATCTCCAAGTATTTGCCTAGAGAGCCTCCAACTGGTTGCCTGGAAATGAGGCCATCCAAAGTTGCTTTCTTTTATATTATAATCATTACCGCGAAAAAACCTTTCCATTAAATGGATCTCAATCGATTCAATGATAATCTCCAAGCACTTGCTTAGAGAGTAGGCCATCCAAAGTTTTTTTTTTTTTTCTTTTTTTGTATTTTTATTATTATCCCAAAAGAAACCCAAAGAACATGATTGAAATGGGAAAACTTAAATTCTATAAATATGGATTAAAAAAAAGAGATATAAGTTCAAATCGTAAATGGTAAAACTTACATAGAAAGAAACCATAGAGAATTTCAGAAAAAGAACTATAAATGGCAAACAAAAGTTCTAACTTTTCTCTAATTTCATTGAAATAATTATACTTGAATTGAATACTAAACATTGGGTAAAAGAATACGGACTGAATTAATAAACTATAATCAAAATTGACTACAGTTTTGCACTCAAAATAAAATGTATTGAGAATCAAATTGAAGTACTTCAGTTCGTAAAACTCTAACGGAAGGCTGCTGAATGTGACCGCAAATCTCAATTGTTACTTGCAATCCTTAGATGCATATAGCAGGTGAAAACTGAGATAAAATGTTGTTTTAGCTTCGGGAAAAAAATATAATACATTGTTCCAACTACAGGGCTCAGCGAAGCATCACATGTGGCACAAGCTTATGCCATCTCAGCACAAACCAAGCAGAAAAACAAAACCTATTCCTTCTTCATTTTGCCTGATGAAACCCAACTCAATGAAAGGTCTGAAGTTCAAAGCGAACATGGAGAGAAACGCAGGAAGTGAGCAATTAGATCTAAAAATATTTGGAGTTTAATTTTAACACGTACATAAACAAAAGGGGAACATTAACAACTTTGTAATTTGTAAAGTTTAAGTATGCTGGAATTCAGTTTGGGAAATGTAAATACATATGGAACTAAATATTTAAGATGAAGTACAAACTTCATATATTAACCTACAGTTATTAGAAGGCATATATCTTTAAAACTACATTATTTATGATTCCCCATTTGATGTCTCCACAATGTCCATCTATATTTTAAAGACTAAAAATAAAATAATTTAGTATTAATAGTTTTATATATATATAGGTAATGAAGTTAAAAAATTCCAATTTGCAAGTTGCATGTAAAGGCAAACAACAACCTATTATGAAGGTCAAGAGCAAGACTACTGTTTTAGATTCCTACTGAAAGTAACGGCGTAATTAGAGCTGGGATGTGAACAAAGAAAACTGAGTTCTAAGTTCAAAGTAAGCAAAAGTAGGCATGAGAGAATAAGTAGTTGAGGAGTGAATAGGTATTGACAGTAACAGAATTTATATAATACACAGAAACAGGCACTTTAAAACTACAAAAGAAGAGTGTAAATAAGGAGCTGAGAAGTGCGTATGCACTAACAGTAACATAATTTAATATTAATAATTATATATACAAATAGGAAATGAAGTTAAAAAATTCTAATTTTTAAGTTTCGTGTAAAGCCTCTTTGTAAAGTGTACATATAGGCAAATGTGACAACCAAGCATGGGAAAATCCTAATTTGTAAGTTGAAGTACATTACAAAGCACTTTCAAACCATAAAAAGATCCTAATGTAAATACATATGACTTTAAATATATCTAACGGAACAGTTCGGAACCCAAGATTAGTAGGTAAATGCAACAGGCAAGAATGAGGAAATTCAAATTTGTATGTTCAAGTACATCACCAGCCATTTTCTAGCCATAAAAATATCATAATTTGTAAGCTTAAGTACATTGCAAGTCTCTTTGCAAAGTGTACATATAGGTAAATGTGAGAGCTAAGCATGAGGAAATCCTAATTTTTAAGTTGTAGCACATTGCAAGGCACTTTCTAACCATAAAAAGATCCTAATGTCAATACATATGGAATTAAATATTTAAAATGAAATACAAACTTCATATATTAACCTAATATATGATTCCCCATTTGATGCCCCCATAATGTCCTTCTATATCTTAAAAACTACAAATAAAGTAATTTAATATTAATAGTTTTTTATACAAATAGGAAATGAAGTTAAAAAATTCTAATTTCTAAGTTTCATGTAAAGCCTCTTTGTAAAGTGTACATATAGGCAAATGTGACAGCCAAGTATGAAAAAATCCTAATTTGTAAGTTGAAGTACATTACAAAGCACTTTCTAACCATAAAAAAATCCTAATGTCAATACATATGGAACTAAATATTTAAAATGAAATACAAACTTCATATATTAACCTAATATATGATTCCCCATTTGATGTCCCCACAATATCCATCTATATCTTAAAAACTACAAATAAAGTAATTTAATATTAATAGTTTTATATACAAATAGGAAATGAAGTTAAAAAACTCTAATTTCTAAGTTTCATGTAAAGCCTCTTTGTAAAGTGTACATATAGGCAAATGTGACAGCCAAGTATGGGAAAATCCTAATTTGTAAGTTGAAGTACATTACAAAGCACTTTCTAACCATAAAAAAATCAATGTAAATACATATGGAACTAAATATTTAAAATGAAATACAAACTTCATATATTAATCTACAGTTATTAGAAGGCATATGTCTTTAAAACTACATTATACAAGCTGATCAACAGAACTTTCTCCAGGAAAGAGCGGCTGATGAATGTAATACAAACAAAGTAACATACATGTAAGCTTCAAAAACCAAACTTGCATAGTCAAGAAGATAAGCTAAGAATAGAATAAGCAAAAACACAAACCTGTCCAAGAAGTAACTCAGCAAGAACACATCCAGCTGACCATATATCAATAGATGTAGCATATTCAGTTGCACCAAATATGAGCTCTGGAGCTTGGTAATAGCGAGAGCATATGTATGATATGGTTGCCTCACCAATCTACCAATCAACTTCCAGCAGAGAAACTACCTTCACCTAGATAGCATAAAAATAAAAATATAAGAAAGATTTAATGGAGAATCATAAGTGTAGTTAGCAAATCAACAACGAAATAAATTAATTGCGATATTTCTGTAATTAATCACACAAATCAAAGAATAAAGCAGGAAATTATAGAGAAAATAGAGCAAAATTCATATTAAATCCCTTTCTAAACCCAAAAAAAGGAAGAAAGAAAACGGAAAAGTGGGATCAATAAAATGAAAAGGATGATAGAGATCTACAAATGTTCAAGCTGTCGGAGGACTCGCGGAGGGGCGTTGGGATGCAGCGGCTTCAGGCTTGCGGAGGGGCGAAGGGGCTGCAGGCGCGAGGGCTGCAAGCGCGGCCGGCTGCAGGCGACGGGCTGCAGCCACGACCGGCTGCAGGCGCGAGGGCTGCAGGCCACGGGCTGCAGGCGCGACCGCCTGCAGGTATACTTGTTAATTAACAGGGGACTTGACTTCATGCTGCCATAAAAACCTACGTAAAATATAATATGGTTCAAACTCATTATTAGACCACCCAAATTGATGAACTTGAATCTACAGAACCCAAAAAAACTAAGAAACAAAAAAAAATCATAGTATTTAAAGCTCTCTTATCCACTCATCAAACTGTAACAATCAGATGACCCACAACACCCACAGAATTTCATAGATTCCAGAAAGATCGTGTATCAAATGATTACACCTGATCATTTTGCTCAGTCAATCGATGCGTAAGAAGGAAAAAATTAGTCACGATAAAACAGGCTATTTTCCATGGATAGTAAAAATGTTTTGAATCATAACAACCACTCAGGCGGTTCGGCCTGTTGAATCTTGGTGATTTTAATAGCATTACATCTTTTCCAACCTAATATGAGTCAAATAGCTTTGCAATGTAGATCAAGATCAGGAAACAATTTCTTTAAACGACTAAACATATTCGTAAGATTAAACATTTTGTGTATAGTCAAATTTCTACTATTGGCATTGTCATTTACATGAGAACAAAAACTTATCTAACTGAATCGAGCTAATCCAAAGTTCACAGATATCTTATGAACTCATCTAATCCCATTTCCATTTAGTGAATCAAATTAGGGCACGAATCGAGAAACTTCTCTTACAACTCTCAGTGTCCTATTTTCGAGGCAAACCAAGAAACACTCGTCATAGAGGCAAACCAACAAACACTTTATAGACATAGAGGGAAACCAACAAATACTTTATAGTCATCCCTTTCCGACAAAATGTTTTGAGAAATCAAGGTGAAACCAATACTTTAATAGTTATTGACAAAAATTTTATGTTAAATATCAAGCTACCTAATAAGCTCATCCTTCTAATTGTCGCCATAGAGGCAAACCAACAAACACTTTATAGTCATCTTTTTCCGACAAAACCAAACTTTGGACATCAATAATCTAGACTTTAGGCCTCATTTGATACTAATTTCAGTTTTTTAGGCAAACCAACGAACATTCGTCATAGAGGCAAATCAACAAACACTTTATAGTCATAAATGCAAACCAACATACACCTTGACAAAAGTTTTATGTTAAATATCAAGCTATTTAATGAGATCATCATTCTCATTGTTGTCATAGAGGCAAACCAACAAACACTTTATAGTCATCATTTTCCGACAAAATCAAACTTTGAATATAAAAAATCTAAACTTTAGGTCTCATTTGATACCAATTTTAGTTTTTGAGGCAAACCAACAAACACTCATCATGGAGGGAAGCCAACAAATACTTTATAGTCATCCCTTTCCGACAAAAGCAAACTTTGAACATCAAAAATCTAAACTTTAGGCCTCATTCGATACCAATTTCAGTTTTTTTTTCCTTTTCCTGTTGTTGTCAAAGAGGCAAACCAGCAAACACATCTTAGCATTTTGTTCTGCCAAAATTAAATTTTGAACTATCAAAATCTAAATTTTATGCCTCCTTTGATACGAATTTTCTTTTTTTGGCACCCTTGAACTTAGATTCGATGCAATTGACCAACCCAAATATAAACCAAACAAACAATAACAAAGATAAACGCCTCATAATCAACCCTACCAAGATCGAGCACGGGATCATAGTCGGGGTCGACGTTGGGCTCCAGCGGCAACAAAGGAGTAGACGTTTAATTAGTATACTTTATGTAAATCTCGCAACTATAAATTTATTTAAGTAATTAATTAATTTAAGACAGTAAAATTAATTTATTTTAAAAAATAGATAGCTAATATAAAAAGTTTCATACCTCATAAGAAATTATGAATTAGAGAGAGAAATATAGCTACAGAGAGATGCTTACTTGCGTAGTTAAAATTGCACACTCCAAGAGTGTTGATGAAGTGTAGAGGAGCCGACCACCGGAACTGGAACCGAACTTCGTTGGCCCACGAGCACACCGATGCCAGATCCCCTCTCGCATCCGCCGGTAGGAGCTTCGTCACCGCCTCCGATGCCTCATACTCAACCCTATCGAGATCGAGCATGAGATCGTACTCGGGGTCGGCGTGGGGCTCTAGTGGCAGGAAAGGAGGAGAGGTCGATATGCATCAGCTCATTCAGGGGGGGAGAGAGAGAGAAACAAAAAACCATGGTGAAGCCAAAACCGCAGGCGGAGAAAGAGAAACCCAAACCTCTGTAGAGGATTATACCAAATTTTAGTATGCATATATAAGCCGGAGGTTCAAACAGTTCCATATGATTGCATGTAGTGCAGGCCATCCAAATTTACATATAAGGGCGAACCATTGAGTATAAAATAGAGCACCGTATTTTCAGATCCTTCTATTTTTTTTTTATAGCCATCAATATATGGAAGGATTGACTGCAACTTTAAAGAATATATTGTTACAATCAGTGGCAAATGGTTGTTTGCATTGTACTTTGTTCAAATATTTTGATAATAGGAAATGGCTTGTGGTAAAGTAAACAAAAACTTTTTTTCTTTTGCCAATCAACATGGCCCAAAAGGAGGTGATAAAAAATGCAAAGAAGAAAGAACAGGGAAGAATGATAACTGGAAAATAATAAGGTAAAAGTAAGCAGTGATAGAGTCCCAAAAAAAATAATAGGAAAGGAGGCAGAGTAATTAAAAAATATTGAGATGCAAGTGGGGGTTCTTATTAGAAGGTTAACTCAATTTTATAAGAGTAATTAAAGGTCCTAGAATGTCCTACAGTTTAAATTTTAGAGTTGTCTCAAAAAACTCAAAAATTTTAGAACTTTGAATCGGCTTTTAAAGTTAAGAATAAAATTTGTGCTTATAAAAGTTTGTCATCTAGTTTTAGGATCCTCTAGTTTGACCTTTTAGGATTCTGAACTAAGATTCAAAGGACAAACTAAGAATAAAATATGTGCTTATAAGACCTTTTAGTCCGACCAAACTAAGATCAAGAAAGTTCTAAAACTTATTTTAGAACTTTTATAACCACAGATTGTATTACTTAAATCAAAGAAATTAGTATGCATGCCTTTTAGAGTTGTATCAAAAAATCACAAAAGTATAAATTTTTTTAGTAATGTAAAAAAATAATACAACACAAAAAGTTATAATCAAAATATTATCTAAACATCAACTAAAATTCATTGTAATATTTCATATTCTTAGGACATTCAATATCTAATAGCCATCAATTTATAGTTTAGAATGGAGGGATACTAACAAAAAATTTAGTACTGCAACAGTATTTCAGCACAGAAAAAATTTAGTCAGCACATGTAAACTCCGACGTAAATAAAAGGTTGTTCAATATAGTTTAAGAGTTGGGAATTTTAAAAATGTAAGTAAGTAGGCCAAGGAAAAATTAGGTGGTTGACATTGTAACCTCTTTTAATTAGTTGGTGATTGTCTTTCTACCCTACGTTGACTCATTTTGTGACCAAGCAACGGCCAGCATTTTTTTCAACCCATTATACATGCACTGTGAAAACATTGGGGTTTTTTTATGAACTTCGGTAATGGAAGGGTTAAAACAGTATGAATCAAAAAAATAAAACAGCAGGAAAGATATAAGAAAGAGGAGACTGCACCACGAAACGACAAAACAAAATAGGAATCCGCATGAGGAGAGTAAACGCATAAATTTCATAAGGAAGAAGTGGAAAAGAAACATGCAAGCAAACAGCAATCGTATGTCTCTATTTTCCCGTGCATATAAATTGTATCGCTCCAAATATCTATTAACTTCTTACCAGGAAATAGAAGCGAAATTTGGACCCATGCATATAAATTGCGTCACTCCAAATATCTATTAAATTCCTGTCAGGAAATAAAAGTGAAATTTGCAACATAAGGATAAGCACACATAAAAAACTGAAGAAACTTGATAATAAAAAGAAGGAAAACAAAATAATAGAGTAAAAAAATGAGGCTCAGATAAGCTACCTGCTCAACGCAAAGAAAGAGTAGGAAATTGGAGGATTGAACATTGTAGATAAGCAGAATTGAATATTTTTTGCAAGTATGCAGTAAAGAATACCAATGGATTGCCGAAATTGGTTGCCTAAAACCATCCCAAATTACCAATATTTTTTTGGGTGCATCATCATTGAACAAATAGTAACCGGGTGCCAAAGGCCATCCAAATTTCGTGGTATTTTTATGCATCATCATCGCCTCGAAGAACATAGAAGGAACAGAAGAGAGCAAACCAGTTAGGTTTGTAAGGAAAGCAACAGGAAAACTGTATGAATTGGAAATGCATAACTACATGGAAGTTATCTGCCCAGTCTAAAGAAAGAGTAGCAAATCAAACGCTCAAACAATGTAAACAGTCCAACTTGTATATTTTCTGCAACTATGCAGTAGACAATACCAGCCGGTTACCGAAATTGGTTGTTTAAGGCCACCCAAAATTGCAAACATTTTCCTACCACATCAAATTTTAGTTAGTTATCAATTGTGTGCCCAACTAATGTTGCCTTATTTTGTTTAGACAAACAACTCAAATTCACCACCCAAAATGAGCTAATAGGAAATGAAATGAGAGCCCAAGCAACCCCAAGCAATTCTACAACTTTCCTCATTTTGTAGACACCGCAAAAATATGGAGAATTTCTTATCACCTTGGGCGACCAAAGAGATAAAACAGTAAGAATGAAAGAAGCAAAATGATAGGGAAGATATCAATAAAAGTAATATATAAGACAACACTTGGAATTAAGTGCAGTAAACAACAGCAGGCCTCCTCAAAGAAAGATGTCATGAACCCTAGAGTGAAGTCAAATAGTCCACCGAAATACTTATCAAACACTTGGTTACCGAAGGCCGTCCAAAATTACCTAAGGCCAAAAGCACACTCAAAGCAAAATAGCAAATCATGCAGGATTAATCATATATGTTACGATACGAAGAAATAATTGTGCTTTGTGAGGTTTCAATACAATTGCCACGAAAGGAACAATATAACTAAGAAGGACATACTTACATGAATTACCAAAACAGGACAATTGACCAAAGGAATTTTATCAATGTTCTGCAAACAAAATTACCAATCAGAAATTATCAAAAAGGGGGGAAAAAATCTGATTTAGGTAAAGAGTAAAGTAACCTTATATATGTCAAACCAATAGGTGTGCTTTACAGGATACATGACACGAAGGGCAGATAAAATTGGGCTATGCAGAACAACTGCTCTCAAGTAAGGCAAACAAGATGCTAGATCCAGAGTTGGTCCGCATTTGTTGTAACAATATACAATACTTTTTATGCTGTGGACATATGCTTTGAATCTGAAAGACCAAGTATGACAATGCGAGAACAAATTTTCACTTCTTTGAGAATATTGTTCAGGCAAACCAAACAGCAGGAGAAAATTCAGAGGTCTAAAATCCGCCAAGCTTTGGTATCACGTTAAAGAAAATGATGCCAAAGACGATAGATAAAAATACACAGCAACGGAAAGTTTGCAAGAGGATCACCTATTTTACTTTCTCATTCTAAACTGGCTAAATTGTTTGGAGCAAAGGGTTATTCCAAATTATACAAATGTTTCATTGAATGAAGCATTACTCAAGTACTAAATATTTGCATCACCACTCTATCTGAAAAGGAAGTAAAATTCATTGTCTTGTGATCTAAAAACTATTATTAGCTATTATGAATAATGAAATTAAAATAAGAAATCTGTAGGTTCTCTACCATAATTTATATTGATTCAGTATAAGGAAATGTACTGGACCTCCTTTTTCTTTATATCTTATCTGAAGCTTTATATGTAAGTGCAGCCCCTTCAGGCAATGACTTTCAAGACACTGCAATTCATGTAGACAACAGACGCCAAATGTAAGAAATGATGTTGGATTTTCGAATATTACTTGAGCTGCAAAATTTCTGATTAATTTCAAGCATCTCAACCAAAAGAATAAGTAAATGATAGCACCTGCGGGGGACTGGGAGGGGCTGGGACGGCGCGGTGCTCAGCGGAGCCATGTGCGGCATCAGCCCCAAGTTCAAGCCGCCTTGGCCCCCGGAGCACCTGCTGTGGCTGGCCGCTGCCGCCGCGCCCACGTGGCGCGTCGCCTTCACCCGGGGCTCCATCCCGGACCACTCCAATGAACGTCTTCTATTTCATACAAATTACCGAAAACAGCAACAGAGAATCGATTAGTCTAATAACCAAAACAGCAAAATAGAACCCATATGAGATCGAAAGAGGGACACGAAGAGCACGCACCTGCGGAGGAGTGCCGCAAGAGGCGAAAACGCGGGATTGGAGATCGCGGATGAGGGGGGCGACGAGGGGGTCTTTGGAGTTTGGGATGAGGACCTCGGCGGCGGTGATGATGGCCTTGATGTGCTCGAGGTTGATGACGATCACCCTCTCCCTCCCGAGGATCGCGGAGGGGTATGAGAGGAGGGGATCGAGAACCCTAAGATCCCGCGCGGGGAGCCCCGTGCGGCTCATGATCGAGTGCTTCCCAACCTCCTCGAGCCGCGATCGGCCGGAGTCGGAGACGACGAGCCATCGAGTGCTTCCCAACCTTCTCGAGCCGCGATCGGCTATATATATATCAGAAGTTATAGATAAGCTTATGAGCAGACAGCAAGTACTTAAGCATCAAAACAAACTAAATGCATTTGAGAAGTTAAGGAAAATAGCATGCATGATGATTCCCATTTCTATCAAATGTGGCAAAAGGAATATATACTTACAGCAGAACACAGCTTCAAAAAGTCACTAAATTGCTGAAGCACTCCGCGGCTTGAGCTAACCCCTTCCGGACATTGTATATTAATATGAATCCTGTAAAACTGACCTTTATTTGTGTTAAAAGAGCACTACTGAGCTAACCACTTCCGTGGCTTCAGCTAATCCCTTCCAGACATTGTATATCAATATGAATCCTGAAAAACTGACCTTTATGTATGTTAAAAGAGAACTACTGAGCTGAAATTACAACACAAAGTTTCAGGTTACTTTCTCCGTAACAAAATAGAAATGGCTATCATGAACTCTTTCATGGGGGGTAAATGATAAAGGATCCAACATTAGCAAACTTTTATGACAAATTCCATTATAAACTTCATAATCCAACATCCCAAAAAATAATACAATAATGTACAAACCACTCTTTAGAAGATTCTAAAAGTAAGACAATTTGGGCAGAACTCTTCACTAAAGAATAACTTCACAACTGTGCAGCTCTTAGTGGCATGGCAAAGGATGATCTGACCTTCCACCATACATAGAAGTGTATGTACTTAATCAGAACCTGCAACACCTTTTACCAACTGACTGTAACCATCTAACACTACAGAAAGACAAAAAAGAGAGGGGGGAAGGGAAACAATAGAACCTTCAAAATTTTAAACTAACGCAACAAACTTTAATTAAAAATGTAAAGTCATAAAAGATAAGGAACATGCAAGTAATTTTCAATATATATTTTGCTCAGACTCCCCATTAAGCAAATATCATTATACCATACTAAAATCCTTCATTTTTTCTTCCCAATCCAACTATAAGCCAAAAAAATACGGGCTACAACACAGAGGGAAGTAGAAGGTTGCCTACAAAGTAGGCCATCCAATATCTAATTGTCATTGATTTACAGTTTAGAATCTGAGATTGCTCACAAAGAATTCAACATTGTAAGGGTAGATCATCATAGCATATACTAAAGCCAACATATGTAAGTTCAAAATCTGATTAAAACACCAAATAACTTGTAAGGTGCAGACTAAATTGGGCACATAAAAAGCAATAGTAGAGCAGACAATACATGAGAAAATCATTGTATTGTGAACTGGAATTGTAACTTTTGCACTATGCAGACACTGAAATTGCACCAAAAATAATAGACATTGTGTTATCATCATCTCCTCAAATTTGTAGTTGTAGATGCTAGTAAATATAATCAGTTAGAAGACATGTTACTCCACTACAAATCGCCTACTGTTAAGTAACCAATTTGCATGATCTGAAGAAAGAGAAGAATATTACCCAGCACTTCTTGTGCCGTTAACCGCTGCTTTGGATCTGGATTGAGCATCCGTTTAACAAGATCTTTAGCATTATCAGAAACCCTGGGCCATGGTTCTCTTTTAAAATCTACAAGTGAACGAATAATGGCTTGTGCTACACCCTGCTCAGTTTCTGCATTATATAAAGAAACCTCATAATTATTGATGTATTTCTTGTGATTGATGCCAGTAAATACTGTCACATAGCTCATTCCCTTTTTGCTTTTTTAAAAAATCCGAGTTCAAAGATACAAACAAGATTTCAAGAGAAGGTCCAAATAGCTCTCCTAGTCAGTCTAATATCAAGAAATGCTTAATTTACCCTTCCCAACAAATAAAAAAAAGGAACTTACCTGCCCAAAATGGTGGTACACCAAAAAGAAGAATATAAAGGTTTACTCCTGCACTCCAAACATCGACTTCTGGGCCATAATCTCGTTTCAAAACCTCCGGAGCCATGTAATAAGGGCTGCCTACAATTTCAATAAAGCGTTCACCTGCGAATAAAATGCTAATTAGCAACATAACTGGAAAAGGCAATGTAATGAAACTTACAACCATCCTTAAATGCTAATTTCACATGTCAGTGCCAGAGATTATGGAGGACTGACATGTACCTTTACCTTCATTCATCAAATGCACATCTAAATTCAATAATATGTAACAATGTAATCAAACTTGTCAGCACTAAGATTTCAAGAAATACCAGGCTTAAAAAAGACAGATAACCCAAAGTCAATGGCCTTCAAAGGGGAATTTTCCTTCTTGTTAGCAAACAAGAAGTTCTCCGGTTTGAGGTCTCGATGCATCACTCCATGCTTGTGGCATATCTATGGGCACAGGAAGGAGGTAAAATCAGAGGAAATAGTCATTAGATGACATTAAATAAGCCAAATGTAAGACAAAGCAAATGTTGAATATTCAATGCAGCAATAAAAGAAATACTTACGACACAGCAATATCCAGCATCTAGGCAACAAATTAGAATATTAGATTAATGCAGATCAGCAGCCAGTAGAACTACACAGACATATTTACAACATGCTGAGAAAAATCAGGCAACTGGAACCAGTAATTTACAAAGTATTGCTGATGCATAAGAACAAGAGTGAGCGAGTCACAATATAGAAAGCAGAAGCACATCAACCGACGAAAGAGCATTAGATTTTAGATGCCCTTTATCATGATGAGGAAAAAAACAAATCAAAAAATGCAGCATATACTATTGAAGGTCTCCAAAATTCATCTGAACATACGCTTATCATGGTAATGTGATCAAGAATGATTGCCGCACACCTAAAAGTTACCACCGACGATATTAAATAAATTCTCATAGGTAACGGGTGACAAACACATGATCATGTGGAAAAAGAAATTGATAAGAAACAAGCTCGTCTCATACGAAAGTGCAGGAAAGACAATATATTTACCACCGACGATCATAGCATTGCCAGGAAATTTAACGTAGACTCTACAGTTCCAATTTGCTCAAGCTATCAAAGCATACACATATACTAAGAAACGGTTAGAGACAAATATTATCCAATAACGCTGGAACATAAATGGAGTATTTGAGCTGCAAAAGATAGCAGGCCGGAATTTCTAAATCACAACAGCTGTTATGAAGAGATAGTCATAAGAACTGAAATTCAAAGAGAAAGAAAATTAGTTGAAGAAGTTGGTTGAAAGGAAGTTAGAGCGGACCTGCACGACCTGGACGATGGTGCTGGTGACCTCGGCGGCGGCGCGCTCGGTGTAGTGGCCCCTGGCGACGATGCGGTCGAAGAGCTCCCCTCCCTCGCAGAGCTCCATGACGAGGTGGACGGCGTAGTCGTCCTCGTAGGTGTCCTTGAGGCTGACGATGTTGGGATGGGGCGGCAGGTGGCGCATGATGTCCACCTCCCGGCGCACGTCCTCGATGTCCACCGCCGTGCGCAGCTTCTTTTTGGAGATGGACTTGCAGGCGTAGCCCTCGCCGGTGACCTTGTCGGTGGTTCTGATTCCGTCCTCACAGCCTCCCCTTTGCGGATACAAAAGGAAGAAAAAAAAATTCCGAAAAAATGAATAAAATCCGAGCGTAGAGTTGTCTCCTCGGAGATTCGATTTGATTCGGACGCCGATGTTGAAGCCGATGCCGAGAGAAGACGGAGAAGAAAAGTAGAGTAGAGGCGCTTGTTTTTTTTTGCTCCTTTTTGTTTTTTTTACCAACCTGCGTCTAGATCTGAGATCTGAGATCTGAGGGGATCGGACGGTGGAGATCATAGATCGGGGTGGGGGAGGGGGTCAGCTTTGGACATGACGGAGAGGCGGCTGGGACGGGGCTGGAAAGCGGAGCGGCGGCGGAGGTGGTGGGAGGAGGGGCGGATGAGGGCGGCGAGAGCGCGCTTGACGAGGTCGCCCTCGACGGTGCCGATGCGGACGAGCGAGTTGGTCATGGCGGAGCGGCGCGCGTTGAGGCGGTTCGAGGGCGAGGACGCCGCGGCGTGGGAGGAGCGGTGGGGGCTGCTGCTGGGGAAGCCCTTGCGGAGGCTGCATCGGAACGATCCGGGGTGGGTCGTGGGGGAGCACATGCACGTCCTCCGCCCCGGCGTCGCGCCGGCGGAGGCTGCGCCGCCACCGACGGGGCCGCGCGACGGGATCGGGTCGGCGGCGGCGAGGGATCGGCCCGGCGAGGTGGATCTGTGGTGGCTGTTGTGATGTTGGGAGAGGGAGAAGCGCACCGAGGAAGGGGAGGGGACGAGGTTGACACGTGTGGGGGAGTCGGAGCGGTGGAAGAACGAGGGGGCGGAGCGCGCGGAGAAGCTCGAGGAGGAGGACGAGAACCATGTGCGGGCACATGGATTAGAAATAGAGAACCCATGCCCATGTGCCCCATGTGCAGGCACATGGATGGGGAAAGAGCGGGGGGCGCGGGCACCGTACACCCCAAGAACCGGAAGAGAGGAGAGGGGAGGAGGAAGGGCGCTACGGGAGGAACCCATGTGCAGAGCGAGCCGGTTGAAAGAGGACGCACGGAGCAAGGCACGCCACGTCGGCTCGGGATCGCTGAGAGGCCTCCACGGAGGCTCGGAAAAACTCAGCTTTTATTATTTCTATTGATACTTAGACTTTAAATATCAAATCAAATTTCAATTAAATCAAATTAGATTCCAACATATATAACTAGAGTTTAATTTAAATTAAATCTAAGTCTTAACACATATTCTTAGAGCTAACTCATCTTTTATCTTAGGGTGAATTTAAACCAAATCAAATTGGACTCGTGAATTAGACTCTAATACATGTAATTAGAGTTTAATTTGAATTAATTTTGACTAATCCTAACACATGTACTTAGGATTTAGCCAACTTTCACTTTAGAGTGAAATCAAATCATATGTAATTGGACTCTATTATATATATCTAAAGTTCAATTAACGTGAATTAGACTCTAATACATATTAGAGTTTAATTAATTTGAATTAACTTTCGCTAATCCTAATACATGTACTTAGAATTTAACCAACTTTCACTTTAGGGTGAAATCATATCATATTTAATTGGACTCTCATACATATATTTAGAGTTCAATTAACTCTAAAACATATAATTAGAGTTTAATTTGAACACATGTACTTAGGATTTAGCCAACTTTCACTTTAGAGTGAAATCAAATCATTACTTTAGAGTTCAATCCAACCAAATTTCAATTAAAATAAATTAGACTTTTAGACTTCAATACATAAAATTAGAGTTTAATTTAAATCAAATCCAACTAAGTCCTAACACATATGCTTAGGATTTACTTAATTTTACACCTTAGGGTGAACACATTGAACTCTAAACATAAACTTAGAACCCGATCAAATTTAATTTGATTAACCCTAATATATATACTTAGGGCTTAATCAATCTTACCATTTTAGAACATATAAATAAGGTGCAATTTAAATCACATTCAATCGACCGCCATGTCATTAAACTAAGTATATTTTCTTTTATATTTTTGTTCTATTCATGTACACTAGGAATGTCAACGGATCAGATTCAGAGCGAATTTTTAAAAATCCAAACCCAAACCCAACTATTAAACCCGAAATTCGAATCCAAACCCGAATCCGACGGATTTTAAAAATCCATATCCAAATCCGAATCTGACAAAAAATTCAAAACCCGAATCCGAATCCGAATTCGAAAATTCAAATCCGAAATAATTATTTCTCTTTTTCTCTTTACAATATTTTAAAATATATTAAATTAAATCTAAATTTTTAAAATATAAATTTAAATATAATATCAAATATTTATATACACATATAAATTTAAATATAATATCAAATATTTATATACGCATATATTATATAATGTGAAATCAATTCGGATTCGGGTTCGGGTTCGGGTCGAGTACAGTCAAAATTCATATCCGAATTCAAATTTGTCGGATTTTCATTTTTTATATTCATATCCGAATCCATATATGTTTAACATCGGGTAAATTTATTCCATTCAGATTCAGGTTCGGATAAAATTTCGAATATTCGTACCCATTGACATCCTTAATGTGTACTGAGGGTATGGCTTTGGTTTAGCCATATAATTGTACAACTATCTATGTAATAAAATTCATATTTTATTTGATTCTAATTTATTCCATTAGCAACATTTTAGAGGTCTCTTAATCGAAAGTGCTCTAATATTTTATGGGGGTAATTAACAGTATATGCTTACATCTACTGGGAGCCATGGATCCGCAATATCCGATGCATATATACATTTAAATACTAATATGAATCATAAATACTATCCCATATACTAAACAAAATTATCAACCATGTGAGGTGAATCATTCGTGGTCGCAGACACAAACACATGAACAGCTGAACTACCATAACAAT